>BSAI01000207.1:15441649-15583356 GCA_036245035.1 Adrianichthys oophorus | reverse complement strand
TATGACTCGGGGATGGCCAGTGGGACAGAAAATCCAGGGAGGGCTGTGTGCATTCCAATGGCTGTCAAGCATTCCCACAAATCAGCCTGACTTGGGGATGCCACGGATTTAGGATGAAAACATGAACTGGAATATAACTCAATTTCTGTTATAGTCAAACAAGTCATAAAGGGATCCTCTTTACAAAATTAACCATACTGACTAGCTTTCACGGAACCACTAGTGTATTAAATATAATGGAGACAACATTAAAAAATCATGTCTTCTTTGCTTCTTTTGCATTATAATTGATGCATTTCTAATGGAAGAGGCCTGCGCTCTTCATGCTTTGCACTGCTTGCTTTATTAAAGAGCCAATTAAGAATTTAAAGCTACTGAAACTAAGGGGTGCAAAATAGCATGCAAACCTACAAGTGACATTCTCCTCATCTCATGCTTTTTGCACAGTAAAACATCTCCCACTGGGTTCAGTTTTCAAACAAAAACAAATTTAAAGTTTTGCATTAAAAATTCAGTGGCAATCACTGTGGATTGTGATAAAAATCATGGCATAGTTTCCGTCCATAAAGTGCATAGCATAAAGCTACTTGTGGCTGTGAAATTGAGAAAATATTTAAAAAAATATAATGGTAGGGGTTCATTGACGGACTTTACTAGTTTACAACATAGTATCTGCAAAGTGCAATAAGAAGAGCTTTTTCTACTTCATTTATATATGAGCAGATTATTTTGTAGTGTTGTAATGATGACACCACTTTATGTATCACAGAAAAAGCAAAAGAAATCACATTTTTTAACGTGATAAAAACTATTAAATTCCCACTCCAATCATTTTTTAAAATCTATTTTAAAGCATTCCCTGTGGTCTTTTAATTTAAATTATGCCGTTTTATGCCATTCCCCAACTCAACAGTACCGGTGCAACAAAATGACAAGCAGTATTGGAGCTTTCCAGCCATACAGTTTTAAACCAAATGCCAATTCAGCCAAGAAAAACAAAGATGTATGTGAAGCTTTTGTCTGGAATGGAGAGGAGCAGGGAGCTTGTGGCCCACTGGCTGTAGCTTTTTTTCATAGCCACAGATTATTTAAGATGGTTTTTTAGTTTGCTCCTGATTCACAACAATTTAAATAAAAAGATACTCAGAAATGCAATTTTAAGCAGAACTTTTCTTTCTTTATTACCTCCATCATGAGAAACATGCCACGAGAAAATGCTAAAAACACAAAAACATGATTTTCATTGGAATGAGTCCATAAAATGATTATGTAGTATTTTCAAACTTGTAACAATACATTGCTTTTATTTATGGCCGTTACTGTTGATGTTTTTTGCTGGCTTAGCTTTGAGCTAAATACGACTAAGAATATATTAATGTTTAGATAATATAGTCAAATTTGACTAAATGAATTAAAGACCCATGAGTTTTATCACCTCACAAGAGTTAAAACATAAACAAAATTAGAATTAATATAAAGAGAAAATGATTATAAACTGGATACATACTTTGATACTCACCCACATATCTGATGTGGAAGCCACGACGATTAGTCCCATGGTCAGAGGACCAGCGTAACAGGAGCTGGTTGCCTGTTGTAGTCAGATTAAATGGTGTTTCAATGTCACCACTGAGTGTTGAAAGACTCTGACTGTAGATATTGGGTCCTGAAAAGAGTATCAAAAAGAACAATTTATATAAGATTTATCTGAGGCTTGCTTCAAAATAATTTCTCATGAGAGTCATCTCTTCTGAAGTTTCTTACCATCAAATATTTCCAAGATGTCAAACTCTTTTTCTGTCTGAAAGAGTTCAAAATGTAGAGTGACATTGTAGCCTTTCTCCACATTAATCAGCCAGGAACACATTTGAAGGTTGGGGTAGTTTTCTGGGTAGCCTGGACTTAAGATGACCCCCGTTGAGTCAAAACGCACTTCGTGGGCTGGACATTGCACTGAGAATACCCAAAAGAACAGGTTGTTAAAGACGAGAAAGTAACAAGGGGGGGAAGAAATTGATAAGAAGATAAAAGTGAGTGGCCATTAGAGAAAAGAACTAGAGAAAAATAGTCAGAGACAGACAGACAAAAACAAGAGGAAACTGAAGACATGCTTCATTGCAGAAGATTACAAATGGAAAAAATAACTGGATAAAATTATAACCAAGCACAAGCGATATTTGCACCTCTGCATGAGCTGGTGAGTTTGTTGTCGTCAGTGTGTGTCTGCATGTATGTGTGTGTGTTGCTCCTTTTGCAGTAATGACAACCCAGTTTCTGTCTTTTCTTTTGCTGTTGGGGCAGAAATTTATTTTCAAGATCACTAGTGAAGAAACATGATGTGTACCTGTACAAAAGGTTAATGTGAGCAACTGTTCCAGTTAAAAAGGTCAGTAGAAGCAATTTGACATATATCAAAAGTAAGAAAAGGCACATAGTATGCAGTACTGTAATCTAAAGAAAAGATGAACTTGTGAGCCAAACTTTAAGCTCTGGTCTAAAAGATAGCAGCAGTAAATTAACCCAAGAATCTAAGTTAAAAAAAAAACTCAGCTAATCATAAACACCATTAAGTAATGTTGCCAAGCAACAAACACAAGTGTATCCAGTCAGCGCAGTTGCAACTTCTTTGAATGTTTCTATTTATGCAGTGATTAAAAAACTGAATCATGAGAAGCCTAAAATGTTTGAAATTCATTGCTGCTTCGACTTTCAAAGACCCGTGATAGAAGCTAGCATGAGAGGAGAAGAAATTACTTTGTAAGGGCTTTAACTATCTCAAATTTAAAGCATTAAAAATGAAATGACCCAACAACATTCATTTGTACTCTGAATTTGAGTGGATAACTATCTGAGCTGAGGCATGTCAATGTTTAAAACAAAATACATTATACAAAGTGACAACAATGTCAAATTGATATTAATATATTAATGTTTTTGTGTAATATTAAAACATATGATATTTGTATTAATTTTAGCACTAATTTGGAGTGTTTTAAAACTAAAACATAGCTTTTACTAAACAATTCTTGAAGATACAAGTCCTAAAACATCTTTTTTTTTAAAAGAAAGAAAAAAGAAAATTTCCTTTAACATTTTGAAAACATGTTTTTTATCTCTTCTATTCATGATGCTAGTAGCAGAATTTGCATGGCATTCCTTAAAAACATTAAGTGATAAACAATATTTGACAATATGATAATATTTATATCCTTTTTTTCCCCAACATTAGAATTGCAAGCAGTAACACATTTATTCACCAGCAATACATCAACATTCATAGGTGAAAAACTTATTCTTAATGTGGCAGATGATTTTGAGACACAACAGTCAACTCAATTATGACTCCACTCCTGATCAAAGCTGCTGTTTTACTTTCTTAATATAATTTCATGAAGGGTTAGGCATGTGGAAGAAAGGATGTTTGGGAATGAGCCTGTTTTGCTGTTCTAGGAAATGCCTGTGCTATCTTTAAGGCATGAAATGATAATTAATTGAGAGGTCATCAGCAAACAAAAGCGGCTCAAGCAGCACAGGAAAATTCTCTTTCCTGCTCACTAGCAAGCTGCTGACGCGAAATGGTGCCGCTACAAGCTTACTGTTGCAGTGACTCGGATGTGCCGAGCAGCTCAACACAAATTAAGTTCAACTTTACATGTCCCAAGGTGAGCAATTAGTTTTATGCAAGACGTGCACAAGGACATAAAATATCCGACACAAGAAAACGTAATGAATTCCTCACTGTGAAAATGAGGCGATCCATGAAAATGTCAAGCAACCGATTACCACTTCTAAAATTGCCCTTCCTCTACCAACGTGATGCTCAAGGCAAGTTTTAAGGAGCAGTTTGAACAAGATGATTAGTCATCTGACACATTAACTGACCTGAAGAATGTCTATCACTTACAGTGCTCATTTAAATGTGCATTTTACATTTACATTTTAATAATACTTTTAATAAGTGCAACCTTTAATATAACTTTTTGTGAAAAAGCAAGTTTGCTTTTTTTATGTCAGACTTGTTGTTTTGGTAGTTTATGACACAGCTTTATATAGTGTCAGAAATAAAGGTTGTTAACGATCTTAGTGATTGAAAACCTTGTCGTGTGCAACTCTAACAAACATTCCTGGCCCATTTGTATTTGACAAGGCACTGTTTGAGATGTACTGCAGTAGCTGGAGCTCATGTGAGGTGGTGTTTGTGCCAAAGCTCTGCAAAGAAAGTTGGAAAGACTTGCAGTTCACTGTATGAGGTGTCTCCTACCAGCACAAATAAAATAAAAAAAAAAAAGAAAAAGAACTCAGACTTTTTGGGAGTTTTTGGACATTGAACTTGTTATTTATTCTTTTTCATTTTGCACTCGACATACACAAATGTGTGCTTCCTATGTACCGTATTTCTAAGAATTTTTTTTTTTTTCTTTTTTTTTTGCATGGTTTGGCTAGAGGTGCGACTTATTTTCAGAAACTTATGTGTGATATTTAAAAAAGAAACATTGGCTAAGTGCACTGTAGCTGTGCGTATCATGTGCTACTGACAGCCCAAAAGAAGAAGCGCTGTCCAAAACAATCTGATCGTTCTCTTTCTGAACTTTATGATATTTTCTTATTTGCATCAAAACATTATTATTCTTGTTTTGATTTTTTCCTTCCCAAGCAAGTCTTCCAACTGGGTTACAGAGACACAAAGTACAGCTCAAAGCCCCAACAATCAGATGCAGCTCCTACAGTATATTCATTCATTCATTCATTTTCCAATCCGCTTTATCCCTTTCGGGGTCACGGGGTTGCCGGAGCCTAACCCGGCTACTCATGGGCGAAGGCAGGGTACACCCCTGGACTGGTCGCCAGTCTGTCGCAGGGGCCACAATCACACACCCATACACACTCACATGCACACCTAGGGACAATTTAGAGTGACCAATTAACCTATGAAGCATGTTTTTGGATGGTGGGAGGAAGCCGGAGTACCCGGAGAAAACCCACGCATGCACGGGGAGAACATGCAAACTCCACACAGAAAGGTCCCCCAGCCAGGACTTGAACCGGGAACCTTCTTGCTGTGAGGCAGGAGCGCTAACCACTGCGCCACCGTGCAGCCCCTCCTACAGTATAGAAGGTAAAAATGGCTGTAAAAATAAAAACTGAATGATCTCATGAATCTTGACATGGAGACATGATTACCAATGCTTCTGTAGAGCTCTTTAAAATGTAAAAACCCGATCTCTCAATGCCATTCGTGTCTTCCATGAATTTAAACAAATATATACAGTCAATGCTTCAATGTTGCAATGAGGCAAAAAACTTGATGGTAGTTTTTCCTACACTTAACAGGAGCAAGTAGTTTATGAACCTATTTTTGGACAAGAATTGAGCATCAAATTTGACGAGCGTCAAAAAGAGGCAGCGGACACGTATTATGGGAAAAAAGTGAACACATAGATCATGAGTGTGAGTGCGGAATTACCCCGGACTTGGCAAATTTGTTAAGAAGCGTTGCATTTTTCTCCCAAAAGTGTGACTTATATTCCAAAGTGACTTAAATGTCTTTTTCTTTATTATGCTTTTTTTGCGGAAAATATTGTCTAGAAATCTGACAAGTTTGGTTTACCACTTAAACATTTTAAGGATCATTTTCCTTAAGTGCGAAAAAAAGATATCCAGGCTAGGAATTTATTAGGAATATCTTTAAACAGTCCACGCAACAAAAGTGTGTTGCTGTCAGCATGAATTATCATGGCAAACAAAGACAGAAGTGCTCATCAGTTGAAGACTTAGGTACTTTATCCATAGAGGACAGCCGTTTGTTGTGGAAAACAATAGAGACTGCTGTAGGATAAAACAAAGCTGCAGGCTGATGTTTTTATTTTTAATTTTTTGGTTGTTGTGTCTTGTCAAAAATATATATCCCTCTTTTGGCCTTGTATTTAAAGATGTCTAAAAAAACATCAATCATCCCCATTATGATGTATTACACCGCTATGTAGAAGCTTCAACCATTTTCTCTCAAAATAACTACTGAAGATAGAGAAAAAATGAAGGGGAAAAATGTAGAGGAACTGCTGCTGCAGTGTTAAAACAAAAAGGAGCTAAAGGCCTGCTGATCTGTAATTGGTCTCAAACTGATTCACAGCAGTTTAATATTGCTTCCAAGAGGTGCATGATCTTAGGTCAGTTGTATTCTAAACTTGTAAACCATGATGAATTAGAATAGAGATGCTGTTTGCCACTGGGAGACTGCTGGAGGGGGGCCTGCTTGCAGTCTGTCAGTTAAATGATGCATCAACTGTGAGTGCCGCTGTCTGCAACCAACCTTGGCAGAGGGGTGTCAAGCACACTCATAACCTGATTACGCATACACATAAACCCAAGGGTACACACACGGGAAAAGAAGAGAAAAGGCCTACACATGCAAAACAGAAAGTGTTCTGAAGCAGCTCGAAAGCTCGCTGGCAGGGCAGTGAACTCAAAGAACCAAACCAACCTTGACAGACAGGTGGGGGTCCGTCCATCTGCAACCTCTCTCCAAGTCGACAGGTCAGAATCTCACTGCCTACCAAGGTAAAGCCTGGCTGGCATGAGTATCGAATAATGTCCCCTGTGAAGTAATTTGCATTCACAATTACACAATGACACACACACACACACAGACATAAGAAGGATGTGAACAAGATATCCATCCCATAAAAACAGAAACACGAATCTTCATCAAACTAAGTCAGTAAGACTCCACACCACTGGCACTTGAAGCCATAATCAACTACACATTTTCTAATGAAGATTGACATCCTTTAGTGCTGAAGGCTCTTCATTAAATTACACAGTCATAAACTTGTATGCAACCACACACACACACACGTCAGAATCCCACACATTTATAGGCACAAAGTAAGGCAGTCTCTAACCACATGACTTCCACTTCACTTTGCTAATTACTTTTGAGCACTGAAAATACAAACAGCTTATAAGTGCACCTAATTAGCCTTGCCTTCAAACTAATATTTTAATGAATGAAGCATGAAAAGATGGGTACACTTTAAAGATGTGCAGAGAAAAAAATATAGAAAGAGTGCTGGGTCAGAAAGGGCCAGAACAAGTGTCTGTGTAGATGAAGTATTATATAAACATGTATGCCAGGGAATAATAGAGAATGCAAAGATTATTGCCTTAAAAAAAAAAACTTTATCCATTAACACTTTTTTTTTTTTGGCACAGAACTGCAAGAAAGTGAACAAAAAAAAACAAAAAAAAACAGACTTTCTTTTAGGACACAGTCCCAAGCCTGAAAGCAAGTAAAATAAAATGAGACAAACCTATTTCAAACTCGTCACCATCAGTTAGGATTGTGGCATTGGCAACGGGATGTGGTGGCTGACAAGTTCTCAGCTGGTAAGCTGTTGGGGAGCAGAAACACACTCAACAAACTGAGCTCATACGGGCATTCAAAAGGCACAAACGGGCACACACATAAACAGTGAAAGTGCATATTTAGTTCCATTATTCTTTTTTTCTCACAACACAGTGGAACCATGAACTGTCGAAGTATCACCTTTGATAGTCGTCAGAAACGGTAACTAATGTAGTTGAGACAGGAAACACTAACATTAATCAACATCCCTTTGAGGGGTGTTTTATCTGTTCAATCAAAAAGCTAACATAAGGAGCCATAAATCATTTATTATTATGCAATCACAAGGAAACAATAAGCAAAACAAATGGGCCAAATGGAATCACTACTTTAAAAGCTGGAACAAAATAGAGATTTTTGCTCACAGTAACTTCTGCTTTCATTATGATTGTACACAAGAAGAGCTCTGCATCAAAGACAGTAAATGTTACCATAATAATGAAGCTCAAAGAAGCCACTGGTACTGAAGTCGCTGTGGAACTTGATGAGAACTTGATTAGCAGTGGTTGACACGCCTTCCTGTACCGAGCTGCCGCTGAACTGACCGATCTGAGGAGAAGATTGATCCGGTCCATCCCTGGTGGATGCAGGTAGGCAAGGATGGTGGTGGTGGTATTGGTGGGGGTGAGGGGGTGCAAAACAATAAGCATATGAATAAACAGTAGAAACAGCCCATGAAGATCATTCTTGCTTACTGGTTGGAGGTCTTTTAAGGGAAGTTTAAGGGGATTTTTTTTTCTTTTATAATTGATCAAAATTGTCAAAGCAGAAGTTTGGAATTATTTGCTGATGAGGAGCAACAGTATCTAAACTTTACCCCTTAGGCGTTATTGCATATCAATTAAGGGATGAAGAGCAAACTATTGGTTAACAAAAAAAAAAAAGAAAAATGGAGGCATTGAGAGAACTAAAAAAAAAAAAAAACATTAAAAATGTAAGACAGAAAAGAAAAATGACATTATGAAACAGTTAAGCCTGTAAGGCTAATTGTAACTCTATTTAAAAAGTAGAACATTTTCTAAATGGGCTGCACGGTGGCGCAGTGGTTAGCGCTCCTGCCTCACAGCAAGGAGGTTCCCGGTTCAAGTTCTGGCTGGGGGACCTTTCTGTGTGGAGTTTGCATGTTCTCCCCGTGCATGCGTGGGTTTTCTCCGGGTACTCCGGCTTCCTCCCACCGTCCAAAAACATGCTTCACAGGTTAATTGGTCATTCTAAATTGTCCCTAGGTGTGAATGTGAATGTGCATGGGTGTGTGATTGTGGCCCCTGCGACAGACTGGCGACCAGTCCAGGGGTGTACCCTGCCTTCGCCCATGAGTAGCCGGGTTAGGCTCCGGCAACCCCGTGACCCCGAAAGGGATAAAGCGGTTTGGAAAATGAATGAATGAATGAATGAACATTTTCTATATGCAGTATATGTTATTGTCAACTTTACAACTTTAGAAATGAAGAACTATAATCAAACAAAGCAGTTCCAATTTTTGAATGAAAATGTGTCTAATCAGAATTTCATGGTCAACTCTAAAATGTGAATCGTGTTTTATCTGTGCCGTGTGCAGGACAGACAAAACAGAAAACTAATGTAACAGTCCTTGCGTTATTAATACCCTGAAAATAAATGTGTTCAAGCAATTTGGTTTATTCCTTGAAAAGAGGAAAGCTTTCAGAGCAATCTCTGACACTACTGCTTATGATTTATGTTATAAATAAAAGCACAGCTGCATTTTATTTTGATATAAAGACATGTATCAATAATTTTTCATGTAAAACATTCATAAAGTAAAAAAAAATAAAAATAAAAAAAAACAGATCTTTTGAAGGGAAAAATGTTATGTTTTTATGTTATGCCCGAATCAACTATATGGCGGAATGTCCAGAGAGAACAGCCAACCAAAAATGATAATTGATAAAGTGCAACAAATTATTCAAAAGAAACAGAAGTTCCGGCAAATTTAAAGTTATCCAAAAGAAAGTTGTGTGGTGGAGGTGGGCTGGATTTGTCACATTCATTTCACCAAATCTTTTGTCATGACATGGTGTGACTCTGCCCACTTTGCTCCTCTGTGCTCATCAGCAGCTATTGAATGCACCTGGATCCCAACCCTCAAAAACATGTACCTTCTCTTCAACTACTGCTGGATTGTCTCAATGCCTGTGTTCCTGAATCCTGCTCCCTTCCTGAGTTGTGAGTTAGTCCTGTCAAAACCTGGTTTTTGAGGACACTTTCTGTTTGGATCTCCTTTTGTTTGGATGTGGACTGTTTGCACCTCAGGACTCACAAGGAAGGATTCAACCCAGTTCCCCTGAGCTCTGCCTCCCCCTTCTCTGTCCTGCCACCATCAGTTGATGCCGGTGCCCCCAGCGGTCAGGAGGGTACTCTCCATTGAAGCACCTTTGGAGCTCATTGCTCTGACTACAATAAAACATTTTCTTACACTCTTGGGTCTGCTAACCTTGGCTGTTCTTTACCTCAACCTGACATCTTTTTCAAAATCAAAAGGGTTTTTGTGTGGAGAAATGTGCAGATCTTAGCGGCCAGGCTCGTGTGTCGCACTGCAAACTACTTGATACATGCAAACATTTAAATAGTTTTTCTTATTCAAGATATTTTACTAGGTTACTTTGCTCTGCACCTTTCAAAGCTTTTCTCAAAATCAGCCCAAATTAGCTTTATTTTATTTATTTTAATTAAGAGCTAGGATCTAAAAAACATTTTGTTAAAATGTGTCAATCCTTTTTCTCCATACAAATAAATTTGACTAAAAAAATTCACATTGCACAGTAACTGTTGACTGAAATTTAAGGATGTTGTTTTAAAGTTGAATAAATGCTGTCAAGTTGTACTGACACTCATTGTTATATTGGAAACAAAGATTTAGATTTTTGTTGTAAGAATAAGTGATTTTTTTTTTTTAGGATTTTTGAAGATTGGCCAACTTTCACAAAAAACATGATTCTCATTTTGTTCTAAACTGAGTCATTTTCACTAATTCCACTAGTTTATCACTACAATCAAAACAAACTAACAGGTACTTGCTTAGAACTAACAAATTTACATTATGGGGCTTTGTCATTCAACTTTTACTAAATCAATTGAACAGGTTTTACAGCTTTTTTGTTTGTTTTTCAATGCTTGTGTGGAACTCCTTGTTTTCTAAATGTTATAAGATTTCTTGTTAAATGAAAATGACTTGCTGCAAAGACATAATTTGACAACTTTCCAGTGGGTCTCTTTTTCACATTCACACTTTTTTTCCCCCCTTTTTTAGGCCGCCTCTGTTTGCAGTGCAGTCACAGACTTTTAGTGTTAATACAGCTAAAATAATTTACAATATTCATCATTGCAAATGAGGGCATTGGTAATTGATAACTATTGGAGTTTAAACTGATTGTTTTTTTTCGTTTCCTGCTAAAAAGTAATTTGTGTTCTGGCAACGTCACTCTAAAACCTTTTGTTAACACTTTATAATAACTACTCGATATAGCTAGTTAACAAGTAATTATTAAAATGTTAGTTATTGAGTTATAAATGACTTGTTAAATAACAGTTTACAGTTTGTTAAGGTATTTATAAATATACCTTACAGATAGACAGTAGATAATTAACAAGTTTTTAGTTGGTGAGTTATAAATGAACTGTTACCTGTATATTAATGATTTCTAACTGCATTTTATTAATTAGTAACATATCATGAAGAAGCTATTACTAAATTACTTACTAATGACTTGTTAGGAATCGGTTCATATTTTATACGTTACTGGGACTTTTTTTTTAAGTTGTAGCTATTTCTTATTTAATGAACTGTTAGTAAATGAGAAACATTTTCAACTAACCTTTATCCTAATCTTAACCCTAAACCTAATTTGAATCCTAACCCTAATCCTACATTTCTAAATCCTTAACAAACTGTTAACTGTTATTTAAAAAGTCATTTGTAACTCAATAACTAACAGTTTAATAATGATTCGTTTGGGTAGTCATTATGAAGTGTTACCAACATTTCTAATTAAAATATTTTGAAATTATTCCAATCATACATTTATGAGTAGTGAACAAAGTTTCAAAAATAACAGATAAAAAACAAGTAAATTTGACTCTTAGTCCATCTTTTTTCCTTCAGTGTTTTTCATTTAGAAGCACAAGATTGAAGAAATCAGTCTTGAAGATGCACAACAACATGCAAATGTAGAAGAGTTAAAACAAACTTAACGTATTATGCCCGATTCAAATCCGACAACTACTGTATGTGACAATGTTTTCATCAGGTTTGTCTGTTTCTTTGTTCTTTCATAAAACTGACAAAACACGCAGCCACAGAAAAGGTTACAGGAATGACGTCAGCTATGAATATTGTCAGTTGAATCCACCTCTGACATATAGTACCGCAACCCCAAGTGAAAAAATGAAGGAGCCTTTGCTCCCAAATGAGGTTGCAAATATCTGTGAAACTGACTAATGGCAAGCAGTGAAATGCCAAGTTAAAAATTGAGCTAAACGTGAGGGTGAAATTTTCAATTCATGAAAACACAAAAGTTAAAATAGACCTGGACTAGACCTACTGCTTCGTGAGAAAGGCTAGATGAAGCAACACAGACATCTAATTAGGAAGCCTTGGGGGTGGCACCCTGTAGAGCTACATCAGGCAAGTCTGGCTGGGAAAAGACCTGGGAAAAACCCAGAGCATAATTATATGAGCCTTGTGGCCTGGGTGGACCTTGAGATCTCCCATGTGTAGCAAGGAGGAAGTGAATAAGAAATTATGTAGGAATAGATTGTGCCTAAGGCATTATGACATGACAGGATGGGTCAGTATAGATTTTAGAAAATGACAGTGATCAGATCTTTTTTTCAAGGGATCTAACAAAATATAAGAGCAAATGTTCATATGTAAATAATTGGGATTTTTTTTTTCTTTTTTTACAGAAAATAAAAAAACTTGCGTCACTATTCTAACAGTGGCCAACATTAACCTAACTTTCCCTTTCTCCCTACAGATAGCTACATAGGCAGATTGCTGTGGGGTAATAAAAGACCTTGCTATTAGCAGTAAATCCATTTGTGAGACAGGCGTTGGCTAGAAAAAAAGGACGAAACTCTGTAAATGAGAAGAGAGCAACTTTCAAAACCTTTTAAGAGTGTATAAGTTAGAGATAACCAAAAATATAATTTACTTTGAGAAGTGAAATATGCATTTTAATAAGAAAAAAAGGTACTTTCCTTTTATTCATGAATGCAGTGCAAAGAAGTGCTTCATTACTGGCCCTTATCCAAGCCTGTTCAGTAGAATGATTTACACTAAATGCCTTTTTTGTATGTATGTGCACCTTTAATATCGTATAGACTAAAGGAAAAAAAAAACTCATGTCAGTTTCATTTTAGAGTGATCAGCAGAATAGGAGGTGGCAGTCAGGCGAGAAAATGAAATGTTGCCATCAGGGGACAGATTGTTTATGCGCCATTTCATTTAAAATCAGAGCTGCCTGTAGCTCTCTCTGCCCATAGTATAAATGGTAGTCCCAGATTCTGGAAGGCATTTCCCTTCTTTTGTCACCCATGAGGACAGCTCCGTGACTGCCTGAGGCTCAAAAGAGAGGCTACAGAAAGGTAAAGAAAGCAGGACAAGCTGACTAGAAGGCAGCTGCTGGAATGACAGACAGCAGGTAGTGTTGTTTACTGCTTTTGCAACTGTCTGTTATCAGCAGAAGTTTCTGCATACGAGCATCTCAAGTGACTCAGACTTTAGGCTTTCATGCTGATACAGATTTATGTCATTTTATGTAATATTCACTGGGGACTCGAGTCAGATTGCTACCATAAATTTGGTGAGCTGGAGAAAATGAGATGCAGAGCATCTCACATTTTCTTCAGTTTTTTTCTAAGCTAACCACTTCCAGTGCCACAGTTTATTTCCTTCACGGGTTTTCAGAGAAAGAAAAAAAAGGCAAAATGTCAACACAAGGGTCCAAAAAGGTTGAGTAAAAGGTTGGCATTTCTGAAATGGGTCTCATTCGACATGTGAGCACAACTTGCCCACTACTCCATGGCCTTAATGCTATGTTGACACCGGGTTAAGAAAGGCACGTTCAAGAGACCACTTCCAATGAAAAGTCTATATAATCGCATGTCAAGCTGAATTTTCGGCTTCTGTTCACATTCATGCATCACAACACAAGTTTTTAAGTCCGGTCGTGAGTTCTACATACAAAACAAGCGTTCATTAATCGCAATGTTCAAGCAATTGAACTTCCTGAGCTAAATCTCAAAAACGCTTAATTGTGACCAATCAGGGACTCAGATTTGGTAGTGACGTGTGGATCGGGTTCTTTTCACAGCACGAAAGTACCAACCATTCAAAAATCGATTATGGAGGAGAAACTAATAATTGCGGTTTGTGCCTGGCCAGAATCATATGATAGCTAGTCTTTTATTTATCTGGATAGAGCAGTGAATGAAAAAGCCTAGAGCAAAAAAAGCATTTGCGAGATTTGCTCCCCTTCAACAATTCGCACCAAGTCTCTTGGAACAACTGTGACTAAATGCACGAAAGTCCAGTGTGAACACTGTATGTGTTCAGTGGGTTGTTGAACGTGCATCACATGCCCAATGTAAACATAGCACAACACTGTCAACTGAAAAATCCCTTCTTTGCATATTTTTAAAATGGTAAATGGTGTATACTTGTTTTGCACTTTTCTACCTTCCTTGAAAGACAAAAGGGCTTTACAGTCCCAGTCCCATTCACACACACACACTGATGGCGACTCCACTGTCGAATACTGGTGCCAACCTTCCACCAGAGGCAATGTGGGGTTCAGTGTCTTGCCCATGGACACTTCGACACATAGGCGGGGAAGGAAGGATTTGAATCTCCAATCTTCTGATCAGAGGCCAACCGCCCTACCGGTGCACTACAGATGAGGATTATGCTTGTTCACTGTTTCCAGTAAATCTTTGTGAAAACTATTGGAAGCTGTAGCTCTTTACCTTCCTCTGATCTTTTAGAGCTCCAGAGACGACAGAGTAAAAAGGAAGTTTGCACAACTTGTGAGGCTGTCACATGAGAAAAATCATAACGCTTTTATGGGATTCTAGAATGTCAGTGTTGGAATTAAGATCTACCACTCAGTGAATTCACTCGATGCCATATCTAGGAACAATCTTTGGATACAGTCAGAAGGATAGAGGCTTGAATATCACAGGTCCTACTTCTAGACATTTTTGGCTTTGGCACATTTTTCCGGGGTGGCAGCCAGCAAACTTAGCTTTCCTGCGAATTCAACAAATGCATGTTCCTTTCAAAATGTGGCAACAGTTGAAAAAGTATTAATACGTTTTTTCAGCTAAATAATATTTATGGCAAAAAAATAATGTTTAAAAGTTAACCTTTTAAAAAAATCAAAACAAAAATCCACAGCTATCTCAATGACAGGTAGTCTCTCATGTCTTACATGCATCCCATGATATGAATAAATATATCTCATAGCTCTAAGAATGGGCATAAACACAACTCTAAAACAAGATTAAAAACGAGATTGCACCCTCTGCATTAATTCAAGCAACCACTTCCCATGTAAAATCTGCACGTTTAGTGCATTCTTGAACGTGCATCACATGCTCTATGTGAACATAGCTTGACAATTAAATTATTGCTTCAAACAGTAAAAAAAAAAAAAACTGAAATACATTTGGGACAAACAAAGCACTCTTCCCAGTTTCTTTTTTACAGCTCCAATCAGATGTTAAAGCAAAAAAAAGTTTGAAAACCAATGATAAATCAAATCTGTTTTTACAAAACAGAAACACCCAAAACATTCTGAATATAGTTTAGAAAAGACCGGATGTATGCTACCAGGTGATGACTGATAATTGGTGCCACCAAAAAAGCATAACATGAATAAATATTAATACATAGAAACTTACCACACTGTGATGAAGTCATAGATGGGTTCTGTATTTATGACAGAGAAATTTATGTAGATGCCATATCCTGGAGGTACTCTGACTGTCCACATGCAGTCCTGGAAGTGTGGATACTCAGCAGGGTGTCCGGGAGAGTAAATTGTGCCGTTTATGGATGTTATGTTTCCACCACAAAGAGCTGGAGGGAGAAAAAAAACTGTTCAGTAATACAAAGAAATACAAATCCACTCTTACCTTCTGTCATAAAAGTAGCTTTTATGGCTTTTATGGTGCATACAGTTGATGGCGCATACCATAAGAGTGTGTTAGTTTATCTTTGAGGTACTGGAGGGCTACTGTTGGATGCCATGTTGCAGATGATCAGTGACCGGTGAAAACTTAATGACAGAGTATGTTTGATGCTAAATCTCAATCTGTCAGCGCTTTTGCGAGAGTTAAAGTGAAGCCACATATTCTGGATGAAAACAAAAGTTAAAAAAGCTCCTTAGATACAATAAAGCAGGTGACAAAACAGAACAATCTATTTATCAAATTCTAACATTCAAGATCTTCACTACATGGTTATTTGGTGTAGCTTCATTTTACTAAAAAAAACCCCCAAAAAATGTCCAAGTATTACTTAAGCAAACAGTGTTACATTCATAACGCTCAGGCATTTTTAGCTTTGTAGAAAGACTTGCAAATACTCCACAAAATATTTTAATGGGTTGCATCAGTTTAAACGGGCAAAGTTGTGCTTTGTTGTTGGTGAGTCAAAGGCTTTTATGTGTCAAAATAAAAGAACGAACTTCAAGCACACTAAAGGACCTAGAATCTTCTTTTACAATAGCTTCAAGGATGTGTTTATTGTCTGTAATGACAGTAGAGAAGCGTATTTTGCATTTACACTAGTCACACTTTGAGGGAATCACACTCATGACTTTCTTGAAGATTTCAAAATATTTTCATCCAAGTTCGGAGAAACATCAACATTAAAAGCAAGGCTGACAAACAGTTCTTTGATAGTGTAAACCAAGGTCATGTGAAAGGGAAAACAAGGATTTTGATGGGGAAATACAGAGATTCAACTCCATGACATTGGCTTACAGCATGATACTGGTGGGATTTTTTGCAACACTCACCCTCGCAGCGGGGTATTGGGTGGTTCCAGTTTCTGCTTACTCCATGCAAACAAGTGAGGGATGGTTCTCCGAGAAGTGTGTAACCTGGCAAGCACTCAAAGGAAATGGTCATCCCCACACCGTAGTCCTGACCAATCACTATACCACTGCGAAAAGGCCGGGGGTCAGGACACCTTTGTAGCTCATATGCTGCAGAAAAAGGTCAAACCAGCACAGCAGATGAGAGAAAGCAAACATTCATACACTGTGTAATGCTCTAGGTATGGAATTCTCAGAGTATATCATGAAAGAATGTTTTCAGAGGTACATGCCACGTTGATGATTAACAAAACAGTGGGTTTCTCTAATCATTTGCAATTTTCCAGATCATATATACAGACATGCTTGGATATTTTTTTAATCTATTTTGAAAGCATTACCAGTGGTCTTTTAATTATGGTTACACTGTTTTTAGCCAAAATCTTGAAAAAATCTTTGTCATTTTCTGTGACCTTGTTTTTGCAGGGTGGTAATAGTTCAAAAACAACTTTGTCCCAGAGTTGCAGAGTTGTAGGCGGAACTATTGGCACATCTGTTTACACTCTCTACTGCTAGTTTACAGCCCCTCACACCCCCAACCTGACATTACCGCCGCAACAAAAATGGCGAGCAATATGGGAGCTATCCAGCTGTACAGTTTTGAGCCAGATGCCACCTCAGATGAGGAATACAACGATGGACCTAGTCCTCTGTAAGTGGATTCATCAGAATGGTGCAAAGCAGGGACCTTGTATCCTTCCATGGTATTTTCTACATACATTTTTTACCTACAAAACAATGTTTTTTTATATTATATTTTTTTCATCTGTTCTCCCTCCTTTATCAGAAAAGTGCCAATAAACATATTAGAAACACCAAAAAACAAAATTTTCATCTGTGTGGGTTTTTAGTCGTTATGCCTATGGAATTCTACCATTATCTCACTGTTGGTTAGCTTTTTAACCAAACAATCCTCATTTGTATGTTTATAGACACATTGAGAAGACTTAGACATGATGAAAAGAGAACGGAAACATGTTGCAAACATTCAGTGCAGACACTTCTCATCTTTTGTGAGATGGTAGTAAAATGTGCTTACTTTATTACATGTTAATAAAGTTTTCCTTTGTGCCTCAATGAAGGTGACTATTTGCACAAATGCTCTAAAATATGGAAGATTCGGCATTCTGTTTGCAGACTCTTCTGATCACCCACAGGATTTGCTCAAAATAAAAACATTTGCAACAGTATTACACTTCTAGCCTCACCCTGATAAATAATTTGGAAGCCAGGCTTGTTCTGGGAATAGTCACTGTGGAAGAAGAGAGTGGTCTCATGGGTGGTGCTGAAGAGAGAGTTGGGTACCACCGGGCCACTGAATCTATCAATCACTGTTCCCGTCTCAAGGCTGCCACTGCGCACTTCTAAATAGTCATGGACAGGCTCTGTGGAGAAGTTCAGAAATTGTAGATGGATCCCTAAAGAAAAAAATAAGGAAATTGACATAAATGGGAGTTCATGATTCTTAACATTGCACCAGTGAACAAATCACAAGTGCCCTTAAAAAAAAATAAAAGTTTTTGTTTTTGGTAATTGACAAATAGCAGAATGATGAGAATGATCTAATCTATAGTTGACTACAGACATTAATACTTTTTTTTTAACTGGCTAAGAGCTGACATTATAAGAAGGGTCTTTTTTTTAGATTTCATCTAAAACATGTAACATTGTCGGTTACTTCTCTGCTTATGCAGCAGGGACCTTTTGTGTTCTTGGTCAGATGGTAATAATTGATGGAACCAACATGCCAAATGTCAGTCCTTCTGAAATGGAGAGCAACGACATTATCTGCTGATGTATTCCATTGCTGTGTCAGATAAAATGAGGTCGGTACAGTTCAAGGAAATTAAAAACATATAACAACCAACAGGTTTTATCAAAATATTATCATTTGGACATGTTCTTACAAGATGACGATAAACGAAAAACTTTATTTGACACATTTACAAGGTTGTTTTCAACATTCAACCCTTTTTTTTTTTTTAAATGAGCAGTAAACCGAGGTAAGGGTTAACATAAATGCTCTGCTTAATAAAAGTAGTGCCAGCCGCTTTGATATTAAATTAAGTCAATTTGTCGTTCAGGGGAACAGTTTTATTTTTTTTAATGTCTATAGTGGATTATAAAGGATCCAAAACTGCATATATTAACTCCCCCTGTGATAATTTTTTACATTTTATAACTAAAATAGATGGCTAAAATGGAAAGACAACACAACGATTTTTAAGCAAGTGTGGGAAGTTGGGGCTGCACGGTGGCGCAGTGGTTAGCGCTCCTGCCTCACAGCAAGAAGGTTCCCGGTTCAAGTCCTGGCTGGGGGACCTTTCTGTGTGGAGTTTGCATGTTCTCCCCGTGCATGCGTGGGTTTTCTCCGGGTACTCCGGCTTCCTCCCACCGTCCAAAAACATGCTTCATAGGTTAATTGGTTACTCTAAATTGTGAGTGTGTATGGGTGTGTGATTGTGGCCCCTGCGACAGACTGGCGACCAGTCCAGGGGTGTACCCTGCCTTCGCCCATGAGTAGCCGGGTTAGGCTCCGGCAACCCCGTGACCCCGAAAGGGATACAGCGGATTGGAAAATGAATGAATGAATTAATGAATGAATGTGGGAAGTTGATGCTGTGGACATAAAGGCTTGCATAAGAAAAAAAAGGGAGAGAGAGAGCAGACTAGTGGTGGGTCTACAAACCAAAGCCAACGGGGAGCTGAACTCTCCAGCTGCAGTCCAGGCTGCTCTGGTAATTCCCTGGAAAGCCCGGGCTGAGAATGACACCCTTGAAGTCTGTCATAGAGCCTCCACACTGAGCTGAGAGACCAACCAAGGAGAAAGAACATGTCACTCCCCCACACAAAAGCTCAGTGGGAAAACAAAGCAAAACAATGAATACAAGTCGAAAATGAAGGCTGGGCAAAGATCATAGAGAATTCTGCTTGTGAATTCCAGTGCATGCATAACTGTTGAGAATGAGTTCCAAACAGAGGAATAATCGCTGGGCTTTTTATGTGCCTGTTTATGCATCTATTTTCTGGGTTTGGGCATCATTTCTCTTTCACTGTGGTTCGAGAAATCTCCTTAAGGGCATTCATGCAAACACAGCTGAGTGAGGCGCATCCCAGTGGGATGGTTCTTTAAATCATAAAAAAACGAGGGAGTCAATATTCAATACAGGGACACTCTTGCTCAGCACTGGCAGTAACTGCTTCATTCTCTCCCTTTCCTCCTTTATTTAACTGCACTTTAGAGAGCTCTCCAGCTTGCTGTGAAGGTTCACTCATCTGCATTCACTGTGACCAATCCCGAGTCTTACAAAAACATCAACATGCGCAACCTTCTAAAAACTGATCGTTCTTCCAGTTCAGATTCCAATGCCAAAGTGGCAAAACTGATAGAAAACACAAGGAGCATTGGTATCTTGTCTTCAGGGAGTGCCAGCCAAGGACAGGGACATAAATTAATTGGTTAAAAAAAACGGTTTTGCTGGTAGAAGAACCCCTGCTTGACCTGCTTGTTCAATGAAATGAAAGAGAAGAGGGAAAGAGAGGCACTCCTGCAAGGGCATGAAACCTCTCTGATGTGGGCTTATCACTAGCATATTGAGTAAAGATCCTTGGGCATTCAGACAAATGTTTGTGCATTAAGTTACGAGTAGCCAGAAGTTAAACTAATGGGTGAGCATGTGCATTGAAGAAAACATGCAGGTGTCAATTGCAAAACTGGCATGTGTTTTCTGTGGCAAACAGTGGTGTTCTGTGGTGTGAAAATAAAACATTTCTGCCAAAAACAAATTGGAAAAGCTTGAATCCGATTGTAGAATTTCATATGAATTGTATTTCCTCCTTTTAGGGTGTGTATTTGTATACACTGAGGTGCTTCAGTGTGACTATCAACTTCAGGGGAAATGTCAGGGAGACCGCAGCCTCATCAGAAGAGGATCAGGAATCAAAGAACACATTGAGATGGTGCAAAGCCTTATTGATCTTCAACTGAAGGGGAAAACAGAAAATTCATAATACCTGTTTCAAAAGCCTTTGACACAAAGCCATCATCCGCTCTATCCATTTTTAACAATGAAATAGTGGCTTTCCATCATGCACTAAAACAAGTCCCTTTCAAGCCACTGATGCATTGCTGTGCTGTGTTTGTCTTAAACAACTGTGTAACAAAACAACAACACATATGGAACAGAAAAAAAAATAAAATAAAAAAACTGTGGCTGAGAATAAGCTTGTGTTTGATGCAGCAACAGCAGTTTTCTGGTTTTCAGTTCATCCCTTTAGTTTAACTGCAGAAGATGATACATTACCTAAACACAGTGGTACAGGGTAATTCCATCTTCTGACAGGTCCAGGCATGCAGGTTATGTATGCATTACCCTGTTAAAGTAAAGAAGCGCATTACTTATTGTTCTAATATTGCAAAAAAATCCTACAAGCTCTGGATTGTGCAGTGTCTTTGTGTTCATAAATAGTCATGATGTCAAGAATCGTGCAGCATTTGGCTGTTAAATCATAAAATAATAATAAAATTCGTATTTTTTTTAAATACTTTTTTTAAGTGTATATTAAATATAGTGGGAAGAAAAATTTACCAATGGAAACATAAGCGTCCAGCAAACCATCAGCATTATTTCTAACAGTTAACTGTGCTACAAAACATAAGAATGCATTTTTCCAGGTACCACCATTTTTAAAATTTGAATGGGAGCTTCATAAAATCTATTCAGGACAATCTGGTTTTGTTGCAAATGCCTTGGATCAAATTAGGACATAAATAACCTTTAATACTTTTCTTTTTGCCACATCTTATTCTTTTTGTATGTTGTTTAGTAGCTAGAAACATCATTACAGCCTTACATTACAATGAATAATAAATGAATAAGAAGTATGATAAAAACTCATAAAGAAAGGAAGTCACTGCAGCGCATGACAATAAGATATATGCTTACTTAGCTACTATTGTTACAGGACATATACATGTGCTAGCCTGCACTCATTGGATTTATTTTCTTTTAACCATTGCTACACTCCATGGGCTTGACGGCTGCTAGCACCTTAGAAAAACAAAATTACAGGTGTCATTACAGTCAGAAATAACTTTATGGAGTGGTTTTGTGTGGAGCCAAACTGATAGAGCTGAGGATTATCACAAATCGTCATCTCATTTTTCACCTGGCAGTTTTACAAACTCTCGCCAGAGACAGAAAGGATTAATGGATGCACTCTGTGACAGTTCATCACAGCTGGATTGACACTCTTTCTTTCCTGCTATCTTTGCTGGATCATTGGCAGTACATGCCTGCCAGGAGAGCACTGAGCTGAATCGCACATCAGTGGTTTTACGAAGGTTAGCCCTCAGCCCCGACTTGACTGATACATTTCATTTTTGCTTTGATTCCCTCTGTGAAGGTTTAGTTTATGAACAGTAGATCTAAGATATGTCAAATGGTATTCTATACATCATAAACTCCAACAGTTCAAAACCCTTAACTCTTGTTGATTTTAGCACAATAATTCATGTGTAGGTTGATAACTCTGATTTTTGAAATATAAAAAGAAAAACAAAGAGCTATATTTCTGTTTTACTCAACTTAATATTTAGATTTTAATAAACAAGAAAGTGAGACACCTGAAAATGCCTTTCCACAAAAATCTGAGAATCCACACACAAGCACAACTAAGCTCAAAATACTGTATATCAACAACACATCCCAACTTAAGCTTTTGTTTCAACAATGGCCTTAAGTTTACAGCTCAGCCTGAAGATGTTTGTAAGATGTTTCTTCTTTGTCCAGAAAGAATGTGAAAAGGAGAAAAAGCCTGAGCCATGATGAAAAATCTCTGTGGGATTTGAAAGGCAACTGTTAACACAATCCATTGCCTGTGGCGTTGGAAGGTTCTTCAGCTCAAAGCGCTCCTTCCAATAGCGTCTACCCAGGAAGGATTGGAAGAACTGAGAGCGGCTTTGTAACAGACGCACACTTACTAAGATGTGCATTTAGAAAAACATGAAAGCAAATACACAAACACCATTAAAAATTAGAATGCAGGGCTAACACTTCACGTAATTCTTTGCAGTGCATTTCATCTCTGTCTCTCCTTCTCACAATCACACACACATGCACACATAAATACCATTAGTAATGCTGCCTTGACAAACTCATCCTTTGGGGTACTCATTTAAAATTGCCACTGCAGGGAGCTGGATATCATTTGGATTAATAGCCAGAAGAATGAAGAAGATCAACACTGTATGCTTCCACCCACCTGTAATGAAAAGCCTTGATCACACTGGAAAGAAACCATGTCACCTACAGTGTAGCGATCCCCCACTTTTTGGCCATTACTGGGAGGCAGCGGCTCTGGGCACGAATCCAAACCTATTGCTTAGGACAGAGTCACAACACACAAGTGTAGACAGCAATCATTCATCTGCACAATTTAGCAACACAGAGAACTGCAAGCCTTGTGTCGGGTCGCTTTTGCTCTTCTTTTGTTTGCACTTCTGAATAATGCTAACTATCTAAAGAGAAGGAGAAATGTTGCATTTTTTTTTTGCATGTGCTCACTTTCCCACCAAATACGCAAAAATAAATAAAATGAATCATTAAATCCTTTTTGACATTTACCCACACCGTCTGTTATCCTAGAAAATTAAGTATGTTTTTTAGACCTCATTGGACAATATTTAGAAACTGGGGCAAGCCATAGAGCTGGTCTCCATGGAGATGCAATCATAAACCCTCCTGACTTTGTATCTAGCAGTGACTACGAAATTACAGAGCAATTTCTAATGTAATACTTGACAGATGCATTGAGCTCCATTGGAACAAAATGATTACAGTGTCACTTGCCAGGTAACAAGGAGACTGATATATTGTGTTATAATGGCTTAAAGGCAATCATAATGGTTTAGGCTGAAACACCATAGGCTGTTTTGTTAAACTGGAGTTACACTCAATTTTTAGAGAAAAACAAATGATATAAATATGGTCAAATCTCTATGCTATTTGTCAAATATGCAGAAAGGTGTTATACTTCCCAGCTGATACGT
Source organism: Adrianichthys oophorus (assembly GCA_036245035.1). Taxonomy (NCBI): domain Eukaryota; kingdom Metazoa; phylum Chordata; class Actinopteri; order Beloniformes; family Adrianichthyidae; genus Adrianichthys; species Adrianichthys oophorus. The sequence continues at coordinate 15,559,781 of BSAI01000207.1, read as the reverse complement.
CAATCCATTTAAATTTGGCTCAAAAAGACACACATTTAACCAAACAAATCTATAAATAGGCTGATTGAATATTGTTTGGATTGATAATAAACTAATAAATAAGCTGGTAATTTGTGAAAAGGCCTTTATATATTTTTTTTCTGATGTGGAAATTTCATGAGGCAGAGTGAGCAATCAAGAAGAGTATGTACGATACAAGTAATACCAGAAAAGCACCATGACGCATCTGCAGGAGTGTACAGGCTTCATGGTCAGACAGAAAAATACAGCATTACACAAGCACTCACTAAAACCACCTCAAACAGCCAACAAGTTCAAACAAAAAGGTGAGAGGATATGACCGAAAACATGGCAACACATTCAGAACAATGTAAAGGTAGCTGAACAGGGTGCTGAAAAGCCCAAGTTATCCCTTCACTGAACACTCCAGGAAAGAGTGTTGCTGAGTGGGAGATGATAGTACCCAAAAGAGGTTCAGAGCAAGAGCTTTGAAAGCAGCAACAGTTCAGCTGAAAAACAGCTCCTAGACAAAAGAAAAGTGCAGTTTATTTGAATCTCTAAAGCTTTGTCATGCACTGGTTCAAACAAAGATTTTACTTTGAAAATTCTTCAACTTTTAAAGATGTTTAATTGATTTCTGGGAGATTTGGTTATGTAAGTCATATGAGCAGTGCAGCTGAGACAATAATTTAAGGATGCCAGGAGGTCAATCCAATCTCAAAGCAGGAAAGCAGCTATACAGTTTTGTAAATTTACCATGTCTTCGAACTGTAGGGACCAGCCCATTCTAGTGCTATGGTGTTGTGTGAAGAAAGTAAACGGCTTTGCAAGAAGCAGCTCTAAGGGAGCAGCCAAATCTTGGCAAAAGTTAAGATGAGCTCATGTATAACATACCGACATCTGTCAGTAAGTGTAAGCGAGTCTAATACAGTGTCAAAAGTCAAGAAAGCCAACTGACCTGAAAGAAAATATCAGCAGGTTCTGAAAACATAATTTAAACTTAATGAATCCCTGACAGAGCATAGATGGAATACTACACGTAAACAGACAGATCTGAAAACAGGTTAAGAGTGGCTGCTTGCTAACATATGGCACTGGATCCTGTCGTGCTCTGGATGGTTTCCAGTCAAATCGTCTAAATCCTTGGCAGGAAGAGCACCTGTTCCTGCATGTGCAAGCACATCAAGCTTATCAAGGATACTTGGTGTTTTCCACAGGATTTCTTACCTCCTGCATTCAGCCAACAGATTTTAAATGATGTGTCAACTATTTCAATATGTCATCAGCCAAAAGTACTGTAGATGTGCACCACTGCCGCTATGATGTTGCTGATATTTTTTTTAAAATGTGTAATCGACAATAAATCAAATTTTTTAACCAAAAAAAAGGGGAAAAAAGGATTGAACTAGCAATGAAATAATTTTTTTTTGTATTAATCAGAGGAATTTAAAACAGCTGTTTCCAACTGAATTTCCTACATTAGAGAAAAAGATTTCTGTTGCATGTAGACAAATGCAGAAGTTCTAAAATGGGTTAAAAATTGAAATCTACAACAGTTGTCTCATTATAAAATTGATGCTAATCAGTTCATATTTAGCCACCAACTAAATTTAACAACTTCAGCTACCGTCATAAAGATAAAATCATCAGTTTAATCGCTTTGGCACTCAAATAATCTAAAACAATAACTGGAAGTATCCAATCAAGAGAGAATCTAATTATCATGACACAATTTGCTTTTTTTTTCAAAAGAAGTAACTATAGTAACTTGAGATCAGCTTTGATTTCTCCTGAAATTGAGCCTCTGCCAGGGGAGAAGATAAATCTAAGTAATAATTAATAACAACAAACGCCTCTGTGAAATTCAGAAGACTGCAAAACATCTTTTTTCTATAATTCTCTGACACAATTTGCTTGTAAATTAAATTAGACATTTTATTTTCCAAAAAGTTTAACTAATTGTTTATTTTTAAAATACCAAATGTCAACAGAGGTTTACACAATTATATTTTAATTTAAAAAAGCCAAAATAAACATGAGAGCTTGCTTTTTCTGAACTTGTACATTTTATTACTGAACACCACATTCTGTAAAATAGATCCAAAAACCTAAACAAAACCCCCTTTGTATTGTATATGGAAGTGTTGGTAGTGGTATTATATAAAAAGGACTAATTAAGTAATATTCACTCACTAGCATTTCAAGTTTTACATTTACACACTTAGCTAATTATTAACTAATTAAAAAAATAAACATATTTAAATAAAATTAAAAACTCTTGCAAGCTAAACCAAAACAATATAACTAAAGTAAATAAGATAACTTTAGGATAGGTGGGATTGAGATTATTTCAGTCTTAATAATGAGCAAGAAGAAAGATAAAATGTAGCGTAAAAATGTCCCTTAAAATAATGTTAAAAAGTTTGTATGTCAATTACAACTAGGGGGCAATCTGGTGGCCCAGTAAAAAGAATAGGAAGATACATTATGTTGATTAATGGCAAGGAAATATCCACTTACATTAAATAAAAATCATTCAGGCACATTTTTTTTTTATAAAATATACTCAATTCTTTAAGAATTTGTTTCAAAAGTGAACATGTCAAAAATATTCCCAAAAAATGTAGTAGAATAAATCTGCTTTTAGCACAGCAATGGTTTACTTGCTCTTAGTTTGTTGACTGCTGTGAAATTTCAAATTGTTTTTAAGAAATTGTTTTTACAGAATTAAAAAAAATATATAGGGCAATAGAAAAATTCCTGTGCTATCCATGGAAAGACACCAGCGAGGATTGTAGTGGAGGATTTATGACGAGTCTCAGTGGACTTCAGTGATCACCCAAAGGATATGTTTCTAACCAGATGGTTGACTGGTCGAGTGTTAGCCAGCCTCTGTGGTTGTTTTCATCGCTCTTGTTCCCAAAGCATCTAAAAACTAGGTTGTGTAAAAAAATAATAATTGGTCTTTCAAGCAAAACAGTGTGCAAAGAAGATACACAGATTAAAAAATACCCTTAGGTTATAATTTAGAGTTGCGACTATTTGACCACAAAAATGTAAGTCATGAAAAATCTGTGAACTGGGACAAAGTGGTTGATCCTAATTTTAAAGGGTGGCGACGTGGTTTGAACACTCATAAAGAAGTGCCTGACAGAAAGCCATATGGTACAAAGGGAAAATGAAAAAGAATAGCAACAGGAGGAATGTTATTGGAGCATGGCTTCCTCCAAAATTAAAGAACTAACTTCCATACAAGTTCAGCAGTTTCAAAGCGTGAGATGGACACTGAAAGAATGGCCACAGAGGCTTGTCTCTGTGGTGAGTGTGAGCAGTTGGTACAGGGGGTGGATGTGGGGGATTTGACAACAAACTGATTCCAAGCAAGAGAAACCAAGCACAGAGTGTGAGAGACATGACTGTGAAATTGTTCTCAGCAGCAGAATGTCACTCACAGCTTTACACGACTGGCAGCCAGGGCAGATTTAGCAACAGCCATGTTCCTCCATACAGTTTTGTTGTGGAACACAACAGTGGAATATAGTTTGAATTGATGTCAGCTGTTTTTCTGCTAGCCAAACTCTTGGATTGAACCTGTTTTCCTCCCTTTGTGTCAGATCTTCTCAGTAATCTTACCCATGTCTGTGCTAAAACACAGTGAGCAAAAAAAAAAAAAAAAAACATTTGAATACAACAATATTAGCATCCGGTTTCATAAAACATCACCCCCCTTGGTGAGCAACACAATTTTTGACCGGAAACACTTGGTAAATGAGTCATTCCACTGGGGCCAACAACACTCTTCAAATGTTGGGAGCATGAAAAATTGTGAAGCATTATCCACAGCAAATAAGCTGCACAGTGAATAGCCCACTAAGAGATGAACAAATTCAGCACGCAAATGAAAATGGATGACAGTCCTGTCTCTTAAAGCCATGCAAGATTTTATAAAAGCTAAAGAACCGGGAAACACCATTTCAATGCCAGGGAAAGCAAATGGACCAAAAATCAGAATATAAAGGAAGAATGGCATGCTGTCTTTAAAGCTCCTGCTGTACCATCCAAAACAGCTTTATGTAGAACGGCTTTGCCACTGTGCTACAGCTGGAACCAACGGCAGATGAGCACAGACATAATGTCAAAGCAGAAAACAAGAAAAAAAGTAGGCAAGAATGCTATCTCTTCTCATACCTGTGTATTCCAGGTGGAAACCAACAGCAGAAACACTGATGTCAGACTGGAAAGTCAAGTAGAGGCTGTTGGAGGTGCTGTTCAGTAGCTGTGGTATTGTTGTACCTGTAACATACATGTAGAATACAGCTGAATCTATTTTTGGTGCACCATCTACAGTAAAGATGAACTGAAAAAAAACAAAAAAACATTAAGATGTAATAATAGACAAACACATGTATTATAAAGTGTAAACAAAGTTCTCAATTTAAATCCTGCCAACAATGATTCGCTAATGTGAAACGTGTATTGTAATGCGTTTGCTATCAGGAGCTGGTGTAGGACCCAAAATTCAGAAAACCAGACTTGGTGGAAGAAACTTAAACATTTATTAAATAAACATAAACATGACAAAACCCATGGGCCAACATAACTTGTGACAAAGTAGATGGCCTGACCATGACAAACTGAAAACTAAACACGTGTATTCTGAAGACAAAAGAAAAGAAAAAAAAACAGCTGTGGATTATTATTAACATGAACCTGAAGTCACTGACAGGGACAAGGACGCAGGTAAACTAAAAACATGACTAAAAACATCACTAAAAGACAAACTGCCCATTCCTCACAGTACCCCACCCCAAAAAGGCAGATCCCAGATGCCCAAACACAATATAAACACTTGGGAGGAGGGAACCTGGAGGAACAACACAACAAAAATGAAACCAGAAAACAGTTCAGGTTCCTGCAGCCCAGCAGCAGTGTGAGGTAACTCGAAGAACCCATCCGCAGGAACAGGTACCAAAAAAGAATTCCCGACAACTTTCCCAAAAACAGGGAGCTGCCCCAGCAACCTTACTCCAATACAGGAAGTACAACCAAGAGGAATAAACGGCAACCATACTCAGGGTACAGGTAACATGAAGTATGGACTCGGCAACCTCCCCCAGGATCAGACACATGAAGAGGAGTGAGCCGGGTGACCCTCTACAGCAGGGGTGACCAAATCCAGGCCTCGAGGACTGGACTCTTGCTGGTTTTCCAGAAATCTTGCCTTTTCTGCTGTTGAATACTTGGATCAGGTGTGTTCAGCCAATAAGGAGCTTCAATGGCAGGCTGATTGGATAACATTTGGGACTTCAGTCCTCGAGGCCTGGATATGAACACCCCTGTCACAGAAGACTTGAAGGATGGCTCTGGCAGTCCCCATCAGGAACAGATTGGCTAGCAGTGGAATGGCATGACTTGAACATGGCTGCAAGGAAAGGTTTGCTGTGGCGTGGTATGAACTGCAGTGGTGACAAAGCCACTGCAGAAAAAAAAATCTGAACTGTGAGAATTGTCCATTTTGTATTTTTAGGGATGTTTTTGATCATGTTTTGAGTTGTCAGTCACTTCAGGTTCATGTTAATAATCACCCACAGTTTTTTTCATTTCTGTTAATTGTTCTCAGAGTATATACCATATTTTTCAGAGGATATGTCACGTTTTTTTTTTTTACATATGTCTGCCAGGGGTGCTACTTTAATAGGCTCATATGTTCCTTTTTTCCTTCAAACAAAGTTTCTCTTTAGCAGTTGTTTCCCACTAACAACCACTAGAAGGCACTGCATGTGTGTGTACCAGTATCTGCTACAGACAAGAACATAGAAGAAGAAACATCATCCAAAACAAATAGAATCTGATTGTTTTCCTCATGATCTTTATGACATTTTTCTTATTTGCATTAAGACATTATTATTTTTGTTTTTATTTTGTATTTTTCCTCTCCCTTATGAACACATTTTTGGACAAGCATTGAGAATCCAATTTGTAGTAGGCGACGGATTGAAATTTGATTTGTGAATCACGTTCGGTGTGAACGCAGAATTACACTGGGTTTGACGTTTTTGTTTAGAAGTGTTACTCTTCTCTTCAGAAAATGTGACTTATACATTAACTGTTTAAGTTTGTTTAAGTTTCTAACGCCAAGCCTGGTCTCCTGCATTTTGAGTCCTACACCACCAGCTCCTAACAATTGTTTTGTAAATCATCTTAGACACTATGTGTTTGAAACGTTAAACAGCAGCATCAAACCAAATAACCAAAGCTTAGGCTAAAATATAAAGTCTTCACATGTCTTTAAAAATCTGCAAAATATTTTTGACATACTCATAAACACCATGATAATACCATGATCATAACAATCAATGCTATGTCAAAAGTGATTTCTGGGGATTTCAAATGCCCTAACCTTTTCTCATTGCATTTCTGCTCAGCAAAGCAGAAGTTTTAATGTGGAGCTATTTCACTTTTAAAGAGGTTTATTCTCAAATGAGATATGTGCCACTTGAGAAATTGGACAGCTCGCTTCATGAAACTGATAATGCTGCAGCATTCATTATGGTCCACCAGTGCCTCTAATACAAGGATTTAGCATGTAAAATTATGGGATGCCCTGCTTTCTACCGGTTACCATGATGAAAGTGCACAGCCTTCATTAATGTGAGCCCTGCAGCAATGCTTCATTCATAAACTCTAGATGAGCTTGATAATGAAAATACTGGCTCAAAACATTACAAAAAGGAGATTCCATTTTATTTTCTTACATATAAAAACTGATTTTAAAACAGTTTAATTAAGGGCTTCCCAATGTCATCAATCACAATGTGTTTGCTACTGCATCTTTTTACAGTCTGTTTGAAATTCAGTTTGTGTCAGAAAGCTAAAATTTATCAGAGATACCAGAGTAGCTGCCAAGCCTCGGAGCACTGCCATCGACCCCATCAAAAAAATCTAGTGAATCCCAGTTGTGTTCTGTGGCAAAGGTCACAACTTGAATCTGGAAGACAAATATGCTTTGTTTTAGTTGTACAACAAAAATGATACAAAGGGACAGTTTACAACTTGAAAAAAAAAACATTTTATCAAAAAAAGATCAAGAAAAAATCAGCATCTTAATCCCAATCTTCTCACTTGTATGCCAGCTCCCTCAGGAACAGAAATTCTCCAGGCACAGTTCAGGTAGTTGGCGTATGGGTCTGGGTAACCAGGTGAGAGGATAGTGCCTTTGCGGGCGGTCAACATGCCACCACAGGGAACTAGATAAAGAATGACATATTGGGAAAGAAAAAGAAAGTCAACCCTCGTCAAAGTTCAGGCAAGCTGAATACACAGACTCTGAGGTCTGAACAAGTGTCACTGTGGGGAAACAGCTTACTGTCAAGCTTTGGAAAAGCCTTTCCACCTTCTATAAAGGACACAGGTAAAATGGATTTTTAATGAGCCAAAATCAAGTCACTCTATGAGATGAAACTCCATTGGTTCTACTGAAAGATCAGAGCCCTCTGATGAAGCCAGCCATTAGAAATAGATGTATGACTTACATTATGTAAATTAACACGGGATCTGTATGATTTAGAGGAAAGGACTGTGGCAATAAAGGCACTTTCTTATCTCTTATTCCGTGCAGATTTACACCCCCCAACCTTGATGTGTGATTTTAGTTTTCACGGATCAAAGTTGATCTCATCTTTAAAGTGTTTCAATGCACTTCCTAAGTTGTTTATCTAGTATTTGAGCTTCCTTATCAATTCTAGGTTGAAGTGACTGACCAGTGACGACACTTTCAGGCAAGGCGACATAGGTAACTGCCTGTAAAATGAAACTGAATTTGAAAAAAGACAATATCATGTCAATTTCTTTAAAAACAATTCTGACAGATGCTAATTGCCCTTGTCTGTCTTTCTATGAAATTAATAAAAATGTCCCATGTCATTCCTTCTTTGCATCCAGAGAGCCTTATTAGACCCCTGATACTGCAGGTTAACTAGTTTGCATTCAGCTTTGATAGTCTGTGACCATTACTGTACTTTTTATATCCAAAGAGTCTAGCAGATTACAGAAAAAAAAGCTGTCTCAAAAATATCATGTCATTTAATAGAGTCCTTGAGGCTGATTGCACAGGTCAGTGATGAAAAGCAGTCCAACATAAAAGCAAAGGAAATACACAGAAAACAAGAAAACATGTTCATTACAAAAGAAAAAAAACCTGCTTTATGACAATCAAATGACAAGTTCAAATAGCAAGAGCTTATTTTTTATGTACATCAATGTCCTTCAGTGTTCCCTCCATCAGACCATTTATAACAGCTTAATAATATTCACAGTTTTCTGTTTTTCTGACAAATCAAAGCAAATTACTTTTATGCTTAATCTAAAATAAACTGCCCAGCCAAAAAAAAAAAAAAAATCACACTTTTGAATAATCTCTACGATAGTAGCTTTTTCTGCAAAGGAGATGTCACATCTTGAAAAGTCAGTGCAGAAAACTATTGATCTCAAAATTACAGCGCAAGCAGACTGGCTTGTGTGGCTGTTCTCAAGTCAGTTTTGCAAATGGAAAAAGTGAAGATCAATGGCAATATTATCTAGGATACTGCAGTAAGAATGTCTCACCCTGTGGAGTCTGCATTTAAGCTTCCAAGACTTATTGAAAGCTATACAGTCAATAAGGCAGGGAGTGCCCAGACTATCAATGTAAGTAACTTTGTTTTGTGTTACATAATTGGCTTCTGAGTCGCAAAACTGTCCCGCATGTTAGTGACATTCAAGCGAAGCTGAAGCAAACATCTAGGGAAAAAATCACTTCCACTAAAAAACAACAAGATGTGATGGCTTTCGACAGGGTTTTCTAGAACTCAGTCATTAAGAGAGTTAAAAAACAATGGTTTTGCAAGATGCAATAATTACTAACAATCTATCACTTCAAGACATACCTAGTCACTGTTTGTGGATTTAAATGAAAGGCAATGTTCAGAAATCAAGACAATACATGTGAAAAGTCTTGGCATAGTTATTTACAAAACTGGAGCACATCAAACTTTTAGCCAAATAATTAGACATTAAACGAGCAACTATTTAAAGCAACACTGTAACTTAATTCTATGGTTTAGAAGATTCGGACATGCATAAAGCCAGAACTAAACTAGATTTATAATGCAAGACCCTCTAACGCAAGAATCAACTCAACCCACCTTCAACAAAGGTCATATTAAAACATTTATTTATGACATTCTCTGTTAGTTAAACACTTTTGTTTATAAAGAATATTTTCATTTCCACTGTCATAAAATGCATAATACTAATTAATTCCAGATAAACTTGTCAATTACATTAATATGTGGAATGGTGTGACATCCAATCTTGGCAACTCTCCTTAATGCTTTCCACTTGTGAATAATCTCTTTATGTGGTGAATAATGGACTCTAAATTGTTGGAAAATTAAATTATAACCTTTATCGGATTCATGAATAGTGGACTGCTTGTCAAAGACCAATGCAGATTTTTTTGCCTTTTGTCACTGTTATCTGCATTTGATTAATGAGCCTTTAAAGGCCCAAAATTACTTTCACAGAGATGATCATGAAGTTAAACATGTATTTTTGGCTTTTACTATGCCTTTTAATAACAGTAGAATATTAATTAGATTTGTATTACCCAACGTTTCAACATTTTTTTTTCACCCTTAAGTAAAAACAAAAGTGGGACCTAAAATATAGTTTTACGACTCTAAAAGGTGGGCTCTTTAAACACACAATATTTGACAAGTGGAGTTTTCCATTCTAGCTAATACTTTTCTGTGGTGGTCTTTTAGGTTGAGGTCATCCATTAGTTCATCCATTAGTTCTGCAAAAAAAAAAAAAATTAAGTCTTCTAGCATGCACTGCTACTGTGAGATTAAGACTAAATGTTCAGGATGCTTTTACAATAGAAATACAAGCCAAAAAGGAAAATTACATTACAAGCTTATTTTGACGTCTTTAGCTGATTTTGCATGATTTTGAAGAAAATGTATGAAAAGTTCTTAGATCAGGGTAAAGCTTTAATAAGCAGTTCAAGTTGTATAAGGGACTAAAATCTTTTTGGGTGAATAAAGATTTCCAAGGTGTTCTTGTTCTTTTTCACTTTAATCCTAACTGATTTTTTGTTTTGTTTTACCTTGGCACCATGTGCAACTCATGTTCCTATACTCACTGGATGCACTACATTGGTTTTTGATAGTAGCAGGGATGTTAAGAAAGAATGGATGGACGAGAAAAACAAAGAAGAGAATACATTTTTAAATTTTGCGCATTAAAAGCCCATAATATGTCATTCTTTTTTTTTTAAATACTTTTCTTTTAATTGGTTGTTGTTTCTATTAATGAGAATTCCAAGAAAGAAATTATTATAACATTATTTTGGCTGATATTTTTCTTTCAGGTTTTAGGATGTGACACTTTTGAGTTCCAGTTTTTTCCTTTAATAAATCTGGATCAGGATTTCTTGTTGATCCCAGTTTTAGATCAGTAGGGCTTATCTTTAGTTTGGTTTTGTTTGACTGGCTGGATGGATCAGTTGGCTGGATGTAGGACTGGCGAAACCTGGGTTTGCTTCCCAGTGGGAGTTTTTTTAGCTTAATCCAGTGTCCCTTCACAACCCTTCTTGCTACTTCTCTGTAGCCACCGGGGCGCCCAAGTCTGGATCTCCCTGTGTCAGTCCCCAGCCCAGAAAAAAAATACAAGGTTGTGTCAAGAAGGGCATCCGGCATAAATCTCTTCTATGCAAATCACTGAAAGCGGTTTTGCTGTGGTGACCCCTGATGGGATGTGAAGAAAAGTGAAAAACAAGTGTCTATTAACAAACTTCTCAAATGCGCCCTAGAGCAAAAAAAGACAACAAATCAGAATGTTTACCACTAAAACAAGAAGCTGAGTGCGTTCTCTTTTCTGCTCTAAAAACCAATCATCAGTTTTTTGGGTTTTTTTTTATTTCAAATGTTGAAATTTTCTATTTTAAAGTAACAGTCCTTTATACCTCTTTTATATTGCATTTTTTTCTAACTGTGCATTAAAGTGTTTCATGAAATGAACACTTGACACAATTATTATTTTGGATTCATACAGTCTTCAAAAAAGAAACATCTAAGCAGATCTAATTTAAATTTTTCATTTTTCCCACAAAGCTTTTGAATTTTATAACTAGATACCGTAATGATAGAAAAAAAAAAAAAAGCCCTCCGCATTATAAAAACTGAGACCTTATAATTGTTCTCCGGATGCTCTTTCAAAACAATAATTCAAAGTTTAAAAACAAGCACTGTGTGACACTGTTCACTTGTTGACACCTTCAAATGATTGTCTGAGCCAACTGTGAATTCCACAGTGTGGGCATACAAAGTATGAATCATAGCAATCTGTGAGCTTACATAATATTTGGCGGCAATCACTTTTAGAGTCATCAGGAATGTGTTATGTGTCTGAGAGATGTGCTTTCTAGTTTTGTAGACTCTAATCATCTTTGCTTCTGTTTACCAACAACAGACCCTTGCTCACTCCCACATTCTAATAATGACATGAGCAGATGCTTAAAGAGTTCAACACTTCACCATCCTGTTTTTTTTTTATCCTTCAAACTTGTGTTTAATAGAATCATCAACATCCTTTAGTCGTTTCTCCTCAAATGTTTAAGCACGATGCATCCATCCATTTGAAACTCTTTAAAGATCTTGTAGAAAGTCATAAAAAAGAACATGTTTTGTGTTTTTGTTGTTGTGACAAGCATAACTGCATTGCATGATAAGTATGCTCAATCAAGGCCGGATACGATTTGAAATGCTCCCTTCTAAAACAGCTCCTGAAGCTGTCATGTCCCATTAACAGCGGTTGAGTAATTTAGTTTAATGTTTTCTCACATTTTCATGAAGTTATATCAAATATTCTGAATGAGTGCATGTTTTGCTCTGGGAGTTGCTACAGCAAAGATTCAATCACCAGATGAAAGTCTGTGTATTTGAAGTGGAGCAGCGCGTGCCACCGTTATTCCCCCACCACTTAACAGTGGACTGTGTTGAATCCTGGCTTGAAATCTCTTTAACTTGCCATGTTAGGCTATTTGCTGGCAGGAAGAGCCAGATTTCAATGGGCTTTGTTTTGCGTCTTAGAAGCTCTAAACCTTCCCAAAGCAGTCAAGAGTTTTCCCTCAACGTGCATATCCTATTGGTAACAGCATGTGCAGACAAAGAGCTGTGAGCTGTTCTTGTGCAGGAGTGCAAAACCTAAACATGTGCTTATGCATAGTTTGTGGGATGTCTGAATGACATGGGGATCCTACAGAAAGCTACACCGCTAAACACAATCTTTAGCTGATTTTTTTTTTCTTTGTATTTAAGACTTTAGAGCCATGTCAGCACAAGGAAGTGAGGATCTTAACCACATCTGATTGGTTAGTTTGATGACACATATGATTAAGCCTCCAAGAATGATTGACGGAGACAGTTTAAGGGGTCAACATTTCTCCAAAATGAGAAAGATCTGCCAAAGTTGCGTCAAAATCGTCATTCTTATCAAAGTGATTTGAATAGGAATAAAATAAACACAAAGAAAGTTTTTTTTTTTTTTTTTTTTGTATGATCTTTCATATTCTTTACTCTTCTGTTTGGATGAACACAGAGATGTTTTTTAGACCAATCCATTCATTCATTCATTTTCCAAACCGCTTTATCCCTTTCAGAGTCACAGGAGCCTAACCCGTCTACTCATGGGACACCCCTGGACTGGTCGCAGGGGCCACAATCACACACCCATTCACACCTAGGGACAATTTAGAGTGACCAATTAACCTGTGAAGCATGTTTTTGGACGGTGGGAGGAAGCCGGAGTACCCGGAGAAAACCCACGCATGCATGGGGAGAACATGCAAACTCCACACAGAAAGGTCCCCCATTGATGACACTTTTTCAAGTTCCCCCAGCCAGGACTTGAACTGGAAACCTTCTTGCTGTGAGGCAAGAGCGCTAACCACTGCGCCACCGTGCAGCCCTAGACCAATCCATGAAATCTAAAAATTTCCCAGGGCACACCTGACCACGTCTCACGGCACAACAGTGTACTGCGGCACACTGGTTGAAAAGCACTGGGATAGACCATAGCTTTTCAGTTTCAGCTTCTGAGGCTTTTAAAATTTTGTCAAACCGCAAAACTAAACGGTTAACATATCTAGTTTACATAAGGGATCTTAAATCTCAGAGTAAAGTAAAATAACATGATTAAAGTGCAGAAGTATACATTGCAAAATGACACACCACCATCGACCACCAAGACTTTAAAAAATCTTGTGTGAATGCTGTGTCTACAAAGACAGCAGACTCCCACAGGGTAGAAGCAACATCAAATGCATCTGTTCAAATGGTAAAAGGATATGTCAATGTGATGCAGAAACGATTACTTGCTAAGAGTCTCAGGTTGCTTTTCCAACTGTGGAATACCAACATGGAATTCTGATGGCAAGCAAAACTGACAGCTTGCAAAAATTGGTATCTTAGTAGAGCAGGTTTGTTACAATTAAAAATAGAAATGGAAACATAAAAAGTCACCAGCGCTCAGAAAAATTGTTTACTTCACAAGATTGTTATGATTAATCTGTATTTCCCTTCCTTCCTTGTCACAGATGCACCAATCATATACCTCATCAGTCATTACAGGTACAGATGCTCTGAACAGCCTCTTACCACTGCATGCACAATTACTTGCAGCTGATTGGCAGTATGACACTATACATAACCACAGTGCGCACAGTGCTGCAGAGAACATTGGATAGACTTTGACTGATAGTATAGCTGTTTGGGGAAATAGATATATTTAATATAACAGTTGCACAAAATGCAGTGACAGGTTTAAGATTATTTTAGCTGTAGGCCAGGACCTTCCCAATGAGAATATTCTAAACCGAATGAGCTGTGATCCCCATCTGCACAGGAAAAACTAAAAATAAATGCTTCACAATAAAACAACATGGCTTGCTGCAGTATGTGATTTCTAAATTGAATACTTTTTATGTAAAAAAACTTTTTTACCATATTTCCGTAAAGTTTAAATCAAAAATACCCTCTGTTTGTGAGTGAATATCATGAGTCTAGTATTGATCAATGATTTCATGGATGAATAATTTATACTGCATTTTAAAAGCAAAATTCCATAGTTGTGTGATACAAAAATTAGGTAATTTTATAGAAATGAAATCGAAGTTTTTGTCTGATACATTATATTTTTGTCCTAAAGTTTTACACAGTAAAACAAAAAATGGAGTAATTGAACTGCTGCAAAAGCATGGCTTCATGCTGCAACAGGGGCGGAGCTACACGGGCCCAGCAAAAAGCTGCCCCCCCCCCAATTTCTAAGCCAATGTTCTTATCAATATAGACAAAGATTTAAAAAAAAATATATATATATATATATATATATATATATATATATATATATATATACATATACATATATATATATATATATATATATACTTTTTTAAGTATTAGAAATAGCCACTCAGCTAAAAGAACTGCTGTTATAATATTAATAATATTAACAATAACAATAATCAAACTATTTGAAATACGTATTTTTGACTCATTCATCTGAAATGGCCTTTCACTCTGCTGTTCCCATTTGCCACCCAACCAAAGGCTTCTGCACCCCAATATAAAATGTTCTAGCTCCGCCCCTGTGCTGCAATAATATTCTGCAATGACCAGTTCAACAGCAGCTTTGGAAAACACAAACCTTTTTCATGTAAGAGCACATTTAAGTCAGCTTTTTTTGGAACTCTACAGAAAAAAGATTGATTTGGCCAATAGAAAAAAAACAATAAGAACCTTGAATCAACTGACATTATTGTCGTTCTTCAGGTCTCAGCAAAAAGTAAGAAGAACTTCAAATGAGTGAACAAAGCAACAGTGTTTGCAGTTCTCTGCCTTAAAAAATATTTGTAGAACACTGTGTACAGTATATTCTAACCATCTAAACCTTAGCTTTGACTGTAGTGTATATGACTTAATATGACAATGGAACACCATCAAGACTGCATGCAATATTAATAAGAGCTGTATTAATATTTTTATTTAGAATAAACCTTCAAAAAGAAAATCAGCATTGATTATTCAATTCTATTAATTAGATATGATTTAAATGAACTGATGTGTTTTTTTATCAGTAAGATTTGCTTTTATTTTAAGAATTTAGAATGTTATAAATGAAAGTGTTAGCTTTGTTCAGTTTGACTCACCAGTTAAGCCAACTCAGTAGCCTTGAGGTAAAATGTCTCCCCTGAGACTGGAAGGTCTTGGGTCCAAATCTACAGTTGAGTCATACCAAAGAGTCCTAACATGGGAACCAATGTCTCCCAGCTTGATACTCAGCACCATAGGGTTTGATTGGGGGCGTTGAACCACCAAATGTTTCCTGAGCATGGCTGTGTCTGCAGCTCACTGCTCCCCCAGAGGATGGGTCAAATGTGCAGAATACATTTTACACATCTAGGGGCATGACAAGTAAAGGGACTTTAAGTTTATGTAAAAATCATATCCTAAAATATTTATCTTAAATTTGAATTCAAAAAATGCACAATTAAATCAGAACTTGGAATCCAGAAATCCTGAACTTGAATCAAATTGTCAATCAAATCATTTGTTTATTACATGAAAAATTCTTTAATGTTTCCTATTTTCTCTTTTGAAAAAGAAAAATATTTTATATAAGCAAAGTAATGTAAAAGAATAAAATATAAAATTAGTGAAACAACTACAATAAAATCCTCTTTGTAGAAGCTTTAAAATCTTTTACTTCTTAAACTTACTTAGGCTACTAATCTGTGGCACTTTTTTAACAACTTTTTCAAATTCTCAAGCAATATTTATTGTGTCAGTAAATCACGCCTCTGTTAGTCCACATGTTCCCCAAACATTTAGTCGCAGCTTTCTTTCTTTTGGATTTCTCAACAGGTGAGAGATAGGAGCCTCTCTGCAATGCGAAGCAACAACAGAAAAGGTAATTGCAAAGGAAAATGAGAACTGACTAAATACATTTTAGTGCATCTGCTTCACCTTTCTGCATTAGTGAGGGAGTTTGTGTATCTGAGTGAATGAAGGAGGTGCAGCTGGGAATGAGAAAGCTTACCAACACATGTGGGCACAGTGCCGTTCCACTGGGCCAGGGCACTGGGCACGGCCTCGCACCTGATGGCATTGGAGCCGTGCAGCGTGTAGCCTGGATTGCATTCAAACAGCACCACCTTGCCGATGGCGAAGTCGTTCCCTATCCGCTTTCCAAACCGCGGCTCAGGGACTGAGCTACACTGAGTGGCGCTTGTTCGTGGCACGGCTAGTAAGGTGGCAAGAATGAAAGAAGACAAAAAGTGGTGGAGATTTTTATGCCGACAGGCAACAGCAGGCAGGGGATGTGGCAAGACAAAAGAGGCAAAATGATGCAGCAAAGCTCTTGTAACCTTGCAGGTTATTAGTCACTCTCATCTGCTCTGCCAAAACTGGATATTTGATTCCACAATATTCTAGCCAGCTAAGTTGTGCAGAACCACATCCACTGGGTCTCTGCTTCTTATCCATGTATGCTGTGCATGGAAGGCTACACTACCTGAAAAGCCAAATGCACTCAGTGCATTAAAAACTTTCTAACCTGTGGAAAGATATCATGCAAAGCAGCCTTACCTTGGTAAACAAAATGAAATCCTTTCGCTGTTTCTGTTCCATTTGTGGTAAATTTCAATGTTATCTTGTTTCCAGAACTCAAGGGTAGTGTTTCTCCTAAAAAAAAAAACAAAAACATAAAAAATCACAACAGCACAACTGATTTTTGCTTTTTTTTTACAGATTATTTTTGCTTGTAATTGCAAAGTTCAGATATGAACACACAAAAGCAAGATTTAATAATGAAATGCATGCAAATGCCCTTTTAAATGCAAATTGGTTTGAACTGTAGAACAACAAACGATATATGTAAAATTAACTATTTGACATATTCGTTAAGATAGAAGCAGAATGTCTTAGAGCTCAGGAAATTTTTTTCAGGTTTCTCACAGGGCAGCTACTAAATGAGAAGTGTAATCTTGACAACATAAAACTGCTTAGATTTTATGATACTAGCCCGGGAATAAATAGCAGTGGTAAAAGTATTGTCTGTTTATCCAAAAAGAAAAACTTAAAGTCTCAGTTTTAGACTTTTAAGCATGTTTACCTGAGTGTGATCCATATATGGATGAAAGCATAGCGGATTCTGTTGAAGGGCCATCATAGATCTCAACTGCATCAGTGGGAAGAGTTTGGAACACCACAAACTGACCAAAGAGCACTTTAGAGGAATAGATGAGGGGGAAAAAAAGCAGAGGATAGTGAGTCACGTGATTAAGTCAGGATGAGCTAGTGCTATTAATACAACATTTATCTAAAGATTGCTTCATGTACATTCATCTATTCTTAAACTTCAATTAATCTAGAAAACAAAAAAGTCCTTTCAGTGCAGAAGGACTCTTGAAAAGTACCTTTAACAAGTTTTATTTTCAGCAAGTTAGTCAATTCTGCTGCAGGTAGAAACCTTTCTGTGACATCTTTTGAAAAACCAATAATTAGGTTTTCTATTGAATTTTGTTTCTAACTTTGATGCACTATGGTATTTCTCACATAGAGAATAACCTTAAGACAATGCAGAAAAATTGGATTAGGCATCAGGTTTTGCTGTGAAAATAGATGTCACCCCAACCTCCTCCTCAAAGTGTCTCTGTAATTATAAAGGATGCTGCTTTTTCTCTCTGCTCCTAAAGAGACATGTTCCTGGAAGATGGGCACTGGCAGCAGCAGATGGAGCACAAGCACTTGCATGGAGGAAGCATTAATAACCCATGCTGGAGCTTCTGAAGACCATAAACTAGGTAAACCGACTGCTATGTGAGACTGGCAGAATGCATTTGTTGCTGCTAGGATAGATCATGTTTGGCAGTCTGTAATTTATCAAAGCAGATGGAAAAAGATAAAGCTCAGGTTATTCTCCTTTTGATATTATGAGCAGACATGTTTAAATGACAAACTTAACAAGAGCCAGTGAGACAATTAATGTGTAAGGTACAGCAAAAAGCGAAATTTGTGTCAAAGTATTAGATACTGTAGTGAATGTGGTTAATGCCTTTGTAGAATCCAACCTTTGTTTTAACTATATACATATGCATAAAAGAGGGGAGGCCAATTTAAAGAACTGGCAGATTTATTGAAAATAACACTTAGATCTTTCTTTTTTAAATCCCCGTAACACTTTCATTTACAGCACAATACTTACTTATAAGGGGCCTACCTTACCATGTTACTATGGTACATATCATGCATAAGAAGACAGTAAGTACACATAAAGTACCTTTTAAGTACCTTCAATTTACGTGGGAAGTTTCCTTGTGTTTTGCGGTACTTATCATGCATAAGAAGACAGTAGGTACAAAGAAATTACCCTTAAAACACCTTTTAATACAATGTCTTTTTTGAAAAAAATCCCTTTGAATTATTCCTGATTGTATTGGTGTGTACATGTCCTTGAAATTGATCTGATGTTCAGATTCCCCATCCAAATAAACAGACGTGGCGGAGCGGATCGCTGCCCCAGCAAGTCCCCATGTGTTTGTGTCTGTGCAGTTGTGCATGTCTGTGCATATAAAGCTTTTGGGTCCTTGTGAATTTTTAATGGTAAAACTGCAGCCTCAATCCTGCCCTCTGGTGAACAGTGAAAGCTACCTATTGTTTTTCTAATTCTCTTTCAAGTCCCTCTCCCTTCTGTCGCTCTCTTGTAATCACAGAAAAAAATCATAGCAAGTTTAATTTTTTTGTGTGTGTTCCATGGGGTTGTGCTCATTAGTGTCTTCACAAAGATTCTCGACTTTCAAAAAATATCTGCCAAAAATTAGGCAGCGCACTGACGGGTGACCAAAGCGTGCAGTTGACAGGTGTTTTCTGCAGTTCTCCTTTGTAACCCTCAACACAGTAAGCCTAGAAAGCACTTCACTAAAACTCAGATTACATGGTGCTATTTCTGTCAAAATAAAGAGCAGCCATATCATGGTGCTGCCTTGAAATGCTTTTCTGTTCAGCTACAAACCACAAACCCAATCAATGAAAAAATTGATTTATGGGACGCATAGATAATGAGAACTAATTATAAATGACCAATATGTTTTTTTTAAACAGAATATATTATTTCACCCACTTTCAGTAACTGGTTTGTTGGCAGTTAATTTCAAAAGACAGTTAATTTCAAAAGGGCTAAAAACAGACTTATCTGTAATTTCAAGGGAGCATAATATGTTCAATAGTTTGTAATGTTGCACTTTTTCCAACAGCTGGTTTGCTATGAAAGAAAAAGAATTTCTGATTAGCAAAATCAAAAGCTCTTTAAAATTCATGACTTTAACAAACCAGTCATAAGTCTTTGGCATGCTTTGTCGTTTTATTAGAACTGAAAGGCACGAAATCAGTCGTGAAGCAGCTTGGCTTGAAGAGAGATTGGTTGGTGTCCAACCACGAGGCCTGTGGTTTGATCCCCAGCTCTTCAATGTGCTGACATATCTTTGGGCAACAAACTGAACCTTCAATCTACCCCAGTATGCTCACAGAAGGGAAAATTTGATAGAAAAAAAAATTTTTTTTAATAATAAAGAAATGTAACTCTGAGAATGCATGTGTGTAGGGAATGCTTTAAAATGTGTTTGTGAGTAAAATATTTTCTGGAAAAAAATCAAAGGTAAAACAGTCCCTTTAAGTGCAGATATTAAAACTAAAACCCTCTGTTGACTAAAAAAAATATAGAAATCCTATTATTTTTTACTAAATGGCCTTATGTAAAAAATTAAAATGAAGTTATTTTTTCTTGCCTTCTATTCATGTTGGATTTCTAACTTTTTATTATTTTAAATGTATTACTTTCCTTTTTTATTTTTTCTGCGAAACTATATGTGCTTAAAAATGTGCTTCTGTTGAAAGACCCCAAATATACAACTTGCACTGCAGCCTCCGTTGTCTGGGTAACATGTCTCTTTTCACTATGTCTTTGAAAACATAAGTAAAATGAGGTCTTTAGAATTCACAGAGACTGTTCATTTAAATTTAGCAAGAGCAAATTATTCTGATTTTTACTGTGCATTGTTTTATAGGGTCTTTCGTTTCCTTTTTTGTAGTTTTATTTGTGATTATGCAACTAATACTCAAAGGGTTTGCAGAGCAAAAAATGTATAATTTGTTACCTCTTTGATAAAAAAAAGTTTTGCTTTTCAAAAAAATAGTTTGGGTTTTTATCTGGAATTAGGATCACAAAACAGCAACAGCAGAAAAACAATGTAATGTATTTGCCACGCTACAACTACGGTTTAAGTCAAATCCATGCTGTTCAAAGCAAACTCTTCAAAGACTCTCCAGATCACATACACACAGAAAACATGAATAATATGCTTTCTCTATATTGTAAGTCTCTTTTTTATTGTCAGAAGGAGACTTTTTTTTGCCAATAAATTATAGAGCAACTTTGTGCCATCACAACACAGAGCTCCCCTGGTTAAGTGGCCTCACATCACACTGCTAAGAAATCATTATGCCACAAAACTACAACACATTTGTAAACTAAAAGATGTACAAAAGCAGACTGAGAAGCAAAAGTAGAAGCAAAGCCATATCTCAAAGCATGCATGACTGAAACTGATTACAGAGTGGCCCACCCAACAGCAGCAAGGATGAGGAAGTACTGGATTGCACATCCATGAATTTGATGATTTAAGGACATGAATAGCATCACCACATAAAACAAGAGAAAAAAAATAAAGATAAACGAGATCATTTACATTGAGTAGAACAGTAAAAGTAAAAAGACAAATAAATAAAATGACTGAATAAAAACAATTGCCATACAAGAGTTAGTAGTTGGCTAACAGTCTATTTTTTTTTTATTTGATTTTACAGTTTGACAAGGAGTTTGCAATGAAAAGCATATCAATGAATATTTCATGATTTGGGTCCAAAATATCTCATGGAAAATTGTTCATATGTTCTTCTGTAAAAAGGTATGTAGTTTATGAGCCTGTCTTGTTGAATAGTGGTGAATTTAGTGATTGACCTTGAAGTAATTATTCATGTGTGAAGGCCAACTGATATTGTAAAGTACACTATATACGTACAAGTTAGGAGTGGATTCGTTTATTAAAAAAAAGGTCTGGTATTCTTAACTGATTAAAAAAGGTGCACTGTGTTAATTCCATTTGGAGAAATTGTTTTTGTAGTCACATAATTTTGTAAAAGTATCCAGTAAAAGTGCATTCCCAAGCAGTATTGCAATACGTTAAATAAGGGTAAATTAAAGTATAATGCTATCAAACATTTGTGTCATATTTCAAAAATGATGCAAATGGATTTAGATATTTTCTTGCATACGTGTTCTAAAAACATGCTTAAAAAGATGCTTAAGATGTTGTGCCACTGAGAAAATGTAAACTAATGAAACACACAAACAAACAGAGGCAGGTATGGATGCCAACAAAAATGACACATCACTTTCTTTAGGACATCAATGACAAAAGCAGAGTCCGAGAAAACGACTTCATCTCCAGGGAGTCCAAAGCTGTGAAATTAGCATACTCACAATACTAAGCCGTAAAAGCTGTACACCATGTTTTGGACACACAGACTTTGGAGCTTGGGTTGCTCATTTTTGCCTTTATCCAAAGCCAGCCATGAATGACTCTAATCTGCTCCTTTGCTGTAACAATGTGCAGATATTAAGCCAGTAAATCATTGGAAACTGGTGATTTAATTTATGCAGGACTGTGATGAATCTGTTGTCCTCTGGGCCAAGTCATGGGGAGGTAGAGTGATCCACTTCCACCTGAACATGAACATTTTCATGTTTCGAATTACCCCAGAGCAGTTAAGCTACTTTAATCATACATCTTCCCTGTATGCAAATGTAATATTAATGAATTCATGTCAGTTGTACAGCTGGAAGGTCTTTCTTAAAAGATCTTCACATAATGGCTCGATGTCCAAAAACAGCTGCTTTGGGAAAAACAAAAAACAAAACACATATTCACGTATACTTGTATTCCTACCAGATCCTATAGAAATGACAGGAATATTTAAAAGTTGGAATGGTCCCAATTCAAAGTAGCTGGTTGGGGTTTATAAAACTCACTAGTAGTGCAACATACAGCCAATTTTCAGTACGTGCAGATGTTGACCAGCACATTTACAGTGTCAAAAAAGCCATCTGACCACATCTGAGGTGCTTTTATTGGTCAGAGACCTGAAGAGAGTGGAGGGAAGTGAAGTAAATTAAAATCAATGTCATGCTCCTGGAACCATTTGGGGAGGATGAGTGCTTAGTGACAAGGTTTGTTATTCTCCTAGAAGTATCCATTTGAAAAGTGCAGACCGTGGCAGGGAATGGGTACACCTGGTC
The DNA here is from genome assembly GCA_036245035.1 of Adrianichthys oophorus. Lineage (NCBI taxonomy): Eukaryota > Metazoa > Chordata > Actinopteri > Beloniformes > Adrianichthyidae > Adrianichthys > Adrianichthys oophorus. The sequence continues at coordinate 15,537,329 of BSAI01000207.1, read as the reverse complement.
AGCAAGAATGCTGCAGCATCAGAGTGGCACTCAGGTAGTGTTAAAGGGAGATTTGTGAGCTGAAAAAATGTCTCAAAAGCATAACACTTCAGTGAATAAATCTTCCTGAAACCCCAATAATTAACTTTCTTTATGACTTTTTAAAAGATAATTTGGGGGGAAAAATGTGTATATCCAAAAAATAAAACAAATGGAGAAAAGAAAGTTTCACCAAAAAAAGTGTGCTTCGCTGTCGAAACAAAAACAACTTTAAAGATAAAAGGCAGTTTGATGAATTTGAAAAGAAAAATAAACACAAAAGCATATTTAAATGAAATGTGTGAAACATTTTTGATCCACAAGTTGATCGACAAGTTTTTATGTGTCTGACATTATTTTGTTTTCTATTTGTGTTGTGTTAAATTTAGACCAGTCTGGAAAGTCTGTGCGTTAAAGACCAACTCCAATGAAATTGTGTTTTTAACATGTTATTCGAGCATTTTTCTAATGATGGAGAACATATACAAAGAAAATTAGGATAAAAATTGTATTTCTAAGTATTTCTTTGTTCAAAATCTGCTCTCATTATTTTCATGGGTATAGGTTTCAATTGTGGGATTTAAACTTTCAGAATAGAGAATCAGGTTCTATATAACATGTATTTTGTTTTGTACAATGAATACAACCTGGCATGATGCATATTAATAGAGCCAAGCATCATGCAACTTCAGCATTAAGTTAGGCCAGACCTTTAATTTGGCAACTCATGAAGGTCTCGGAAAATTCCACATATGGTTTTAAGGATTCAGTCTAACAAGCGTTATGAAAGACTGGGGCCTTGCTAAACCTTTATCAAATAGATCATTTTATTCAAAAAATAAAAGCTTCAATATGGATGTTAAAAAAACAATCATAATTGTTTCTCAATCAGCCAGGTATTCAAGCTTCTGTTACGCTGCACTGGATAAAATCAAAGCCTTTGCATTATCAAAACCTCTTCCTCCAGGGAAACAAGCTTGAAATTCTTTCATTTCTTCAGGGAAGTTGCTGGATTCTTACGACTTGCTGACTTCTTTTTATGAAATGTGGTCCTAAAACATGCAAAGTAAAAACAGTACAGACAGAAACTGTATTTAGCAATTAAAAAAACTAAATCCAGACCAACAAGGAATTGTTTCTGCAAGTATTGCAGAAGCACATATAAAAACACATTTCCAATATATTTGCCAAGGGTTTAAATGTGTAATTGCAAGTGTCTTTTGCAAAAAGATGCCTAAGAAGAAGTAATATTTATAAAACGTTTTTCTATGTTGATTCTCATGTTTCGCATACTTTATAGTGTTTCAGTAAAAATAGCAACAGCCTCTGGCTGGATTACATGTAGCGTGCACACCTCTGTTCCAGCTGAAACTACCATGCTGCACACCATATGGTTTATCTCTTCTTTGAAATTGCCTGAGAGTATCACTGAGCTTGGGTTAAGAAAAAAGAAAATCAACTGCTTAAAGATTTTAAACAAACTCAAGTGTTGTCCTTGTGTTTTAAATATTTGGTAGAAAATCTATCTTGAATTTGGTATGCTCATTTTCTTATATCTTTGTTTATGGATTATTATTTTTTCCCTATTATTCAAGTCCCTCAGTTCTCTGCACAATGTGCTTTTCCATCTTAATGATAATAACGAAGGTCAAGTTAAACTGTTGAAATGGTTTAAATAGCACAACAGTAACACAAGTTCTTTGTTCAAATGCTTCAGTGTAAGATTTTCCCTCTGCCATCCATGTTTACACACAAATGCAATGATGACTTTATCACATTTGGTGTAAGCTCTAAGTAGATGCATAAACAAACCCTAAAAACGTTTCTTTTATGGTTCAAAAGGCTATGAATGAACAATGGACAAGTTTTAAGGAGTCAATTATAGTCATAGTTTTGGTTAAAGATGAAGAAAGATTAACAAAGACATTTGGTAAACTCTAAAAATCACTACACACCACAAGAAACAGTCAATGTGAAGATGAAATTAAAGCAATCACAATACTTGAAGGACAGAGTGAATATTTCAGAATTTTTACTGGAAAGAATAGCACATTAGAATGTGTTAATCTTATTTGAAAACAAGTATTTTAACTTTTAATCATCTGAATTTGCCAAATTCTACTTCGTTAAATGGATTAACTAATTCCACTTCATCTAAATGTCAGACCCCTGTAAATAAAGTAAAAGGGACATTAATTGTCGCATAAACTTCTTGTGCAGGTTAAGTTAATTAACTTTGCTTCTATGGTGTCAACACAAGAATTCTTTTTCACAGGTTAAACTTGGTCCAAGTCCCACTTTCTATTGTTTTTCATGAGACTTTAAGGAATGCAAAATGTCTGAAATAAAACACTAATGTCTGTCACAAATCGTTACTGTAACGTTCCAGCCTCCAGTAAACGCACCACTTGATTCTCTGTCACCTTCACCTGCTCCCCCCTGCTCTTATACTGCTGACTCTCACCACACCACGGCCAGATTGTCACTTGTGCCAACAGTGGTTTTCCAGCCCTCGCCAAGTGTTCTAGTCTCCTGTGTTTTTGGATCCTGCCTCGTTTTCGACCACGTCTCTGCCTGAACCCCTCTGGATATTCCCGCTGGATGTTTTCTGCCTTTTTGGTTTTTGATTCTGGACTGTTTTTGGATTACGCTTCTTGTCACGCCCTTTTGGAGATTTCTGTTTGTGTCCGGACTGTCTGCTCGGTTACTGGATCCTGGACATACTACGGACTTCGATTTATGCTGCCCTGGATATTACTTCAAGAACTGAACTTTGAATAAAACCCCTAAAAGACTGTCCTGATATTTTGGTCTTCTGTTGGATTTTCTAAGGGTGCATGACAAATGTCTACATTACATTCACAATTCTCTGCTTTCTTCTTTCAATGAAGTTTAATAAGGAACGAGATGTGAGCAAATGTCTGCAGATCAAGGGTTTACAGGAGCAGCCCAACAGGTCAGACCACTCATTTATTTAAATGTCTTGATGACTCCCAAGATGCTAATCCACTTAACAGAAACGAGAATAGCACTCAACAAGAAGGAACTGGAATTTGAAAATGTTTGGTCTTAAAAATATGTGATTTTTTTTTGCCCAATTTTCATTTTAAGAATAGTTATATTGATAGAAAGGCAAGACGCTTAATTAAAGAAATGGGACTGTATTTTTTTTTTAAATCTATTGAATCACATCAATTTGAATATATTTCTTATGTAAGATGTATACGAGATATATACTGACTTGTCTTTTAGGGGTTAAATACCCATAGGAAGAATGTCAAGCAGAACAATTAGAAACACTGAAATGTAGCGGCAGGTCTTTTTGGCCCAGCCATTGCTTCATGGTGCCCAAATTCAAATCTCAGATAGGGTGTGAAAGACAGCGAGGATAATGTTCAAATGTAAAAAAACGGAACATGGAAACATGTTTGTACTTCTGGTGATTAATAATGGAAGAGCTGCCTGACTTCTCTGTGTTGTGGCAGCACGGGCCCTCTGAGATTCTGCATTGCAACGGCACACACACACATTCCTCATTTACAGAAACAGAGGGGGTGTACGACACCAAAGACATATATTTTTTAAGACCCATTATCGCAGTGAAATTGCATTAGCCCTTGGCAGGAGGAATGTGGCTGAACCTTGGCATAAGCTCCACAGAGTCCATTAAGCAACTATCTTGGGTAATACCTACCTTCATTGAACTGAAAGCTGGAAGTATTTGTCACCTCTGAAGGAAAGGAAGATGACAGATGTGTACAGGTGAACATAAAACTATATCTGCACTTTTATCTATCGTAATTACTCATATTTATGTTTATATCTTTGACTCTTGAAATATGGTAGGAACCTCTACAGCATGCTTCTTGTTTGTTTTTCTGTGCAAACTAGCACAATGATTGTCAGAAATGCATGGAGTTTAAAAACAATGCCTTTGCTTTATAGTAGATCCTAATTTTTTGACTTTCTAATCACACAGATATGTATGCAGTGGATCAACAAACTTTGTTTAACTTATTCAAGAGAATCACACGATAGGCTTTGGTTGAAGGAAGTGTATAAATAACAAGCTGCTGCAGATAGACAAAGACATGTTATTCTGTCTGTACAAGGCTTGCTCAAGGCACAATCTCACTCTTCAGCAAACATGACTGACAACTAAAGAATCAGCCTCAGGGTCAATGTTTTAATTTTTTTTACCCTCAACAGGACCTCTTTCTGTCTTCTTTCTTTTCATTCTCTTTATTCTCTTTCTCTGTCATTATAATTGTCTCACTTATTTGACACACTCCATCTAACGTGTTCTCCGGAGTTACATTCCTTTCCAAAATATCTCTATCAGTTTTTACCACGATGACCAAATTAGATTTTAGCGTCCATGAAGAAAATGTGTGACTCTATAAAACAAAATTGCACAATAAGGCAAAATAAATTTGCAAAAAATGTTTTGAATTTGCAATACCTACTTGTCTTTGTGTGAAAAAAAAATATTTACAGATATAAAAAATATTGAAGCATGCGCAAAAAAGATTTACAACTATAAAAATTATTTGAACAATGGCAAAAACTTGTTTTGAAAAATATTTTTCAGGTTCTCAAAACAACACATGCATACACACAGAAACGGACCCAAACTCAAGTTACAACTTGGAACCATTAACTTAAATATCTGTGAATAGAATAATATTTATTTAACAAAATGAGTTAAATCCAGTTCTATTTGGTGGGTCCAAGAGTGCAAAAAGAAAGCTTTTCTTTCTATTTTTCAACAAACATTTTTTTTCTATTTCAATTTTTATAGATTTCATTATAGTGCATTTATCAACTTTTTTCTGTGAGCAAGAATTTGGTGTGCAGCCTCTCAGTGGCCAATCAGATTCAAAAATATTACACTGATTAGTGCCAACAGAACGTTTCATTGCTTTTTTAATCTCATAATTTTTGTTTCTAAAACACGATTTTTTTACTGTCAGTTTTTCCTGTTTGAAAATGCCATCTTGAAGTGAATTTATCCCAAAAAAAAGGATGAGTCACACCAGCCAATGTTTATAATTCCTTCTATTTTTGTTTATATGTGTGCAAAATAGTTTGGTAATGTAGAGAGGAGTAAATTAACTTAAATAGCCAAAACCACTCATGTAACCTAGAGTTTCTTGAATATAAATTCACATTTAAATTGAAGCTTTTGATCCTTTCATGGAAAGTTTTGCAGCTTCACCAGAAATGAGCTCTAATGAAAAAATAAGGTGATGATGGATGACTAATATCTCTGACCCCCAAAACCTGCGCCTCATGGAATGGAATGGAAACAAGTTTATTTTGAATATAACATTTTTTAAAAAAGAATCGTGTTGATAAACAAAACATTTCATCCCATTTCATTCTAATTATACTTTGTATCTGTGTGACATAAAAACAATTGTGTTTGTGTGAGTTCATGTCTTGTTTTGAAGACCTAAAAAAATATTTTTGACATTTAACGTTTTTTACACTCAAACTGGAGTTGCAAAAGCAACAACTTTTGTTTGCATATGCAAGACAATTAAATATGTGGACATCATGTTATGACTGCAAAATATATTTGAAAAAAAAGTCCATACTTCTCAATTTTTATGTGTTTACTTTTTCTGAAGTGCAGCCTCATGAACTTTTCTTGTCTCCAGGCTTTCTCCTATTCTCTGTCCATCTTATATAAGCATAACATTATTACAGCAATAGGTCAGTGGTGCTCTTGTGTTTCCTAATGCATTATGTTTCAACCATTATGCATATTTGCTGATATAAACATGTACAACAGAGCTATAAAAATGCCTCAGGCAGATAAACACAAGTGATTGATGGTTATGTCTATAAAATAAATTCACCTGGACTCAGGGGATACTTGCAGTAAAATATCCTTAAATAGTACTCTCCCAAGGTTAACACTTTAAATTATGATTAATCAGTAGTGGTTTGATATTAATAAATATTTTTTATGAGGTCCAGAGATTCAGGAAGGTTATCATGAGTAAATAACTGCATGTAAATCATAATGAAGTATCATCTAAAATGCTTGAAGGAGTCATCTTTATGTTCCTGACATTTTCAACTGATTATTTGGTAACACTTTATAAAAATTGGTTCATTAATTTATGTCAGTTTATGCATTATTAAGTTTTAACTAACTATTAATTAAAGTATTAAAAGCCACTTTTATGCATAGCTTAGCATTAAATATTAGTTAATCATTAGTTAGCAGTAAACGAATGTTTATCAGTAAACTTATGCTCGACTTTTATGCACTACTTTGCATTATTAAGTCTAGTTATTTAATGCTAAGTAATGCATAAAAGTTGATGATAACACATTTTAGTTAATTAATGCTTAATTACACATTAACTGACATTAATAAAGGGACTCTTATTATAAAGTGAATATTTTGTTATTTATAGGGGGCATCTGAATGTATTTTTACACAGGTATATTATATAGAATGTAATATAAAAGCAAACAAAAAGAAAAGATGCACATATCAATCCTCTAAAATTCAGTGGTGGTCTACAGCAAGGACATCATCTCCCAAAATCATGTGATTATACAGTACATGGTAGCATTTTGTGGGACTGGGAGTTGGCTGGAATGCTGGAAACATGGTTATATGTACACATCATAAATCTATTTTTTGAGTAATTACAAAAAAAAACATGACACATTTATTCACAGTATGTGTTTTTTTTATAAATATATCTGGGCTTATCAAAGCACAAAAGACTCAGAGAGGTTGCAATTTGTTTTCTAAGTTTGGAAAAGAAACTGCTTACTCTGCTAAAGAAGATGAAAATTTTATATGCCAGTTGATAAATCTGAAATAAACAAAAGTGAATTCCATGGGGCAGGGTTAGATTTTATGTTTACAAGTGGTGCCAAAGGCAGTAGGTTCCGCTGTATGAATAATTCATCAGATAAAAACAGGCAGAGTAATTGCTTCAAATGTGGCTAAAAAGATTTCTGAAAAAGTATATATATATATTTATTTTCATTATGGAGCAAAGTGAATGCATATTGCACATTAAGGAAATCTCAATATTTAAAAGGCTTAAGTGGATTCAAGAAAATGCAGCTCACAAATAACTGAATCTTATTGACTTTATTCTATACATTTAATGTATAGTGTTGTATGATCACTCCTTTGTAGTATTTGCTTTATGCTACAGTCTACTGTATATATAAATACAAAATGCACAAAATAAGGCAACAGTCTACAATGATGGATGGGTTTTAGGAAGAGCTGCAGCAGTCTGAATCTTTTTCAAATCTATTTGAAAAAAAAAATCATTTTAAGATTTTTTCTTGCTTTATTTATTTATTTATTTATTTATTTTTAATAATAGCCTCTATCCAAGACAGGGCTTTCAGGACATGGCCCTTGACAATGTCATGGCCCTTCATGTAAAAGAAAATGTGTGTCAGAAAAACTGAATAACACAAAGTAAAGATTGCAGTATTATAGTGTGCTCTGGGTCATATGAAGGTCAAATAAGAAACACCTGACACATAGCCTTGGGCGCCAACACATTTAAATCAATTGTACTGTGTATGCTTTAATGTGACTTTTGTTATATTATTGCCTAAAGGCCTGACTCTCTGCTAACTCTGCTACAGAAAACATGTATTTATGTTTAAATAGAGATATCTGGAGGCCAAAAAGCTAAAAGGCTAGATTCTTTGGACTTTGTTTTTTTTTCTAATTCAAAGTAAAGCTAAAATGAACTACATATCTTTAATATTGCTGTTGTTTTTATAATAGTATATTCTTAAATACAGACATTCAATTTTTAGGGGGGATTTTGTTTAAAAGTATTAGTATTTGCAAATGCCATGCAGTTTTCTGGCTTTAATGTTTCTCAAAAAAATTTGCATAAATGTACAAAAAAAAGCTTCGCTGGAAAATGTCCATTGATGATTGAGAATCGTCACTAAAGATTTATTCCAAAAGTGTGGTCCCTCGTTTATAGCGGGAATTACAGTCTAAAATGTATCCTCAATGGGTTAAACCTGCAAATTGATTTTCGGAGCTTTAGTTTTTACAATGGACTCAATGTACTAAATAAATCTACTTCGGCGTTCGTCCTGTTGTTTACATGAGTATTTGGAGTTAACAAGATATCTTTTGGAGCTACCCAGAGTCACTATAAATGATGTTAAGCATTCTTCGTCTTTCTAGCAAAACACTCCAAAATAAGGCAAAAAGGATTAACATTTTTTGTGTCATCCCACATCCAACTTTGAAGGAAATTTGCCAAGGCTGATGTTATTTGCATGTATTTACACACTTTCCTGGCTTGTTTAAACCCTCAAAGTTCAAACATTCATAAAAAAAAAGTGCAGTATTAATGAACCCAAAGATCTGATCACGATCTAAGACTTATGTAAATGTGGTAAGCTGAACGCATTCTGTACAGGAGACACAGCACGGAGGAGATTGATTGACAAGGTCTACAGCCCATCAGGATGCAGAAAATGTTAAAAAAAATTAATTTAATTTTTAGACCTATTAGTTTTGTGAACAAATGTAATCTGTCAGGGGTCTAAGCCATTGAGATCAATCTAATTGACTGGACAAGAGATAGGAAAAGTTTGTGGTCATGTTGCCAAATAATTTATGTTGTTATTTACTTATGATTATTTACTTGGCTGGCCATATGACACAACCAAACTTATAAAAATGTCTACTAGTTCCCAGAACACACACACACACACATTAATGTTTTCTTCAAGAGTGGATGTTTAAATGATTACCTGCATATCAATAGATCATACCTTAGTTTTTTTTGCAATTTGAGTGTATACACTAAAAGGAAAACATGAATGACAATTTGCACAATTTGTGGTTGAAGCAATTTTGTAATTATTAGATAATTAGATTAGGTTAATGAAGTAATTATTGAGAAATGTACTGAATGTCTTACTGATAAGTGACTCTAACCACAACTATCTGTGAATACTCTCATTTATCCAGGAAGTTTCCATAACAGAAAAAGTTTTCAAAAGGGTCATTGGACCAGCCATTTGAAAAAGGCTTTTTCAATGACGAAAGCCTTTTGTATAAGAGGCAAAATGCCGACACTTAAAAAAAAAACTGAGTCAAGATGACATTTTTCAAAACTTTTTCTGCTATCTAACTACAAACATCATAAATGCCCTAGACACTAAGTGCCCGTTTATTTTTTTGTATTTGTGTTTTGAAATTTGACCCTTTTTACAAAGCAGTAAATACATTAACTAATTTGCAATCAACACACAAGAAGTACCATTTTTTATGACTAGCAATGTGGGAATATCTTTTTTACCTGATAAAAATCTGACAATCTCTTCTTAGACTCTTAGATCTACTACTTGGACCCTATTATGGGGTGCAAACTGAATGTGAAGACAGATTATGTTATCATCCAAAACGTTTGTATGACTCTGTCTCAGCAGTACAGTTAATCTACAGCTCAGAGTGTATTTTATTAAAGCACTGGTCTTTCTCAGTATCAACAGTCAATCTCTACATTCCCAGGACAATTTCCATTCCCAGGAGGGAATATTGCTTGGTGACCTCCACACTCCATTAAGCTTGTGTTGTCAGTTTAAGCAAAAGCAGCATTTATATGTAATATTTATTAGGAAAAAGACAGGCACTTGGACACCATGAGCAGCAGAAGATGCATTAGAGGATGTAAACTATTGGACTGGGTCATCACACAGGGGATGAATGAAAGTTCCGTAAGCACAACATCTGCCCGCATCTCAGCCGATCTTTATGAATAACATGAAATATCGAGCAGAAGAAACATCAAGGTCTCCCAGGGACCCCCGCTAAATTAAACACACACCAATGCACTTAGATAAACTATTTGCAGCAGCCATTCGGCGCTTGACCTTCCTCTGCATTATCTCCTGTGGAGCATTTCTTAAGGTCAACATTCAGTCTTTGTACTGATCCTATGCTGCTCTCACAACGCTTGCATGAGTCCAAACGCCACGCCATACTGCTGGCTATGCTTTTACTGATACCCGACAAATGAAATTAACCAGACCCATCCTACCTCTGTAGAGTGTTGGTGTGGAATTCTAATACGTTATGTATTGAATAATTGAGATTTCATTAGACACATACCAGCAGCTATCTCAGTGATGTTTCTCACTGAACCATTCACTTGATAACGAGGCAAGTCTACATGAACTAAATTTCACTCCGACAGTAAACAAGCAATAAAAGTGACTCTCTCTGGTAGAGTGTATCAAACACCCAAACTAAAAATAAATAAACCTATGGAAGCTCTTTGTAAATATAATGAAAGCATGTTTTGTTTGACAGACCTGTCACTTATGAGCCAGTTTGTACAGACATCACTAAAACCTTCAAGAAAACAATCACTTTTAGCCACTATTTCCCTCGAGCAAAAATCATTTTTTAGAACCCTCTGAAATGACTTTAAACAGCTTCACGCATTAAATTGACTTATTATCACAAATTAAATAATGTTTAAATCACTTACCAAAATCGCCTGGGACATAGATGTCGTAGACACAGTTCTGGCCTCTTGTGTAATTATGTGGGTAATTTGGGGACAAAACTGTTCCTTCTGAGGCGGTGAAATGGCCTCCGCAGGGAGCTGCAGGGACAAGCAGGGCAAAGGCAAGCAGGGGAGATGCAATGTTAACAACGTGCAATGACTATCTCACAATACCAGGAGGAAAAACATATAGTCACAAGTGTTCTGTAAGGAGCTCATGTCACAAAATAAGAGCAAATGAAAGACGTTAGAAATATCAGCTATTGAGAAGTTTTCTGTTTTCACAACAGTTTAAATTCCCACTCTAATCATATTTTGAACTATTTTAAAAGCATTCCCAGTGGTCATTTAATCATGAATATTCAATTTTTAGCCAATCTTTTTCTATTACATCGTTTCTGCAGAGCAGCAGGAGTTCATTAGAAATTTGCCTTTTGAGTTGTGGACAGAACTGTGGACGCAGAATAAGCCAACCCCCATTTCCCATTACCCATCTGTTTACATACCCTTCCGATATCTCATAACCCTTATATAAGATTGCTGGTACAACAAAAATTACGAGCATTATTGGAGCTATCCAGCCATACAGTCTTGCGCAAGATACAAGTTCGGACGAGGAAAACAAGGACTTTCATGGAGCTATCTGTCTGCAAGTGGATGCATCAGAATAGAGCAGAGCAGGGAGTTTGTGGCCCACCAGTTGTAGCACCTTTGTCACAGCTACAGGCTTTTTCCAACAGGATTTTTCCACCTGCTCCTGACCCTCTGAGATTTGAATAGCGAAATACTGAGAAACACAATTTTCAGCCTATTTTTTCTTTATATTTATCTTTCATCATGAGAAAAATGGGTTAGAATTAAGCCACAAGATTGTGTAAAAACATATTTTGTATTGGAGTGGGTCTTTAACTGATATGAAGGACATTTTCAAAAATGTGTTACATTGTGTTTAAAGGTTAATGATTGAAAGACAAAGAAATAAGCATACGAAAAGGAAAAAAAAAAAGAATTTAAAAAACAATAAAAAAGAAACCCAAAGTACAATTTGTCTTGTTGCTCTGTTCACTATGATGCCACTCTCTGGCACAGCACACTCAACCTTGCAAACCATGACACTGTCCCCTGGTCCCAAAAACAGCTTTGTTATGCTGTGAGCACAAAACAAGACCAAGAACGTCAATTGCCAGTTCTATCAGTTTCTACTGCTAAGGGAACCAGAATATGAGACCATTTAGAACCTGACAACTTCCAAAAATGTACACACGACATGCGTGGGATAGAAGGAATAAACTCTACCACCTGGATCTGCGTTTGTACTAGTGTGAGAAGATATAGTAAAATGAATTTTTGAGTGGGACTTGGATGGGATGCAATCAACCTCTCTTTCACATTATCAGCACATCATGGAGCAAATGTTGTACTTAGTCAGCCATATGCATTGATACTTTACATCAAGTAGACTTAAGGTGACCATTCAAGGAGAGTTGGACATGTATCCAAAATGCTGGCATCACTCATGACAGTTATTTTTTTACTGCAATATAGTTGTGTTTTTGCACAAAGAATTTATATTTTTATGCCTCCAAACAGCTTTCTTATGTCCTTAACGTTCTAGGTTCCATTTGCATATTACAGTGAACATGTTTGTTATTCTACCTGAGTGTCCAGTCTTCTATTAATTTGTTAATGATGGTTTTAATTTGCAAAAAGGCCCCTTTACAAAATAAAGATCATGGGCTGAGCCATCAGGTGGGAGCCTGCAGCTGTAAACAAACAGTCATTTGTCAGAAAAGATGTCAACAGCTGCTTCTCAACCTCCTGTAGCTACACAATACACTCAGTAACACACAAGAGGTTCGGAGAGGTTTTTACTGACTAAAGATGGCTCAGCAATGTGTGCACACCTTATTTTTGGAGAAGCAACAGGCATATAATCAAATATATCTGATGCTGGCAAATAAGACATTAAGTTAAATTGAGTTGTGAGGCAAAAGAGAAATTTGAGAGGAGTTCTGGGGAGCACAATGCTCTGCCAGTCAGTAGCAGGTGAGAACACTACCAAGAAATGTAGGGATGTGGGAGATTTCTGTAATTTTCTTCTGACAGCTGAGAGCACAACTACTGAGAATAAGAATATTATAAAAGGCTGCTAGGTAATAATGAAGAGGATTTAATTGGAAAACTTGCAATTAACATTTAAAACTTTGCCTTTACAATCATATTCATCCAGTTTAATTTCAAAAAACCTAATACGAATTAAAACAATCTCTTATTGCTTTGGTTTCAGTGTTAAATATGACTATAATATTCAACAAAAAAATTCAAAGAAAAATGCAACTGCCCTCAAATTTCAGAGAGGCTCAAAGTTCCAAAAAAGATTGTTGTATGATTTATTGACAAGTCTAGAGCTATAGGAAGAATTAAATCATTAAAAAAAACATGTCTGTCCTTAAAAAATTCCCATGATTCCATTTCCCCAAAACACTTTAAGTAAATATCAACCATTAAAACTAAGTAGCATTTATGTCTTCTTTGACATTAATCCCCCAGATTATTATTAAATAATGTGAAACAAGAGGAGCTAATGTTGTGTCATTATTTTTAACCCAGTTAAGTCTTCAATTCAGATATAATCCCACAGTAAAAACACTTAAGAGACAGGGTGATGGACTCCTTAGTAATGTGCTCTTCAGAGCTGTTCATTGAAGTTATCCAGGCGCCAAATGTAAAAGTATTGAATCTGTCCCTGGAGTGGAAATGGAAGGTCCCATTCCACAGAATGCTGAGAGCTGCATTTAATTTAGACAGATTAAATATTTCAGTCTTTTAATGTTGTGATGTTAATACAAGAGAGGTACTTTCTTAGCTCTCCTGTGGAATTCCTCCAGCTGTCTTTCTCAAAAATTCCAGTTTTCTTTAACATTGTTATGCATATGTGAATGCCTTCTTTGAAATGATACATTTGAGAGGATAAAGCTTTGCTTGTATCTCAACAGTAAATATTTGATTTTCAACTTTGATGGGGCAGAGCAGTACACTGAGATACTCAAGGTCTCCTGAGGAACAATCATTTTCATGGTGGCAATACTGGTAAAACGTCAGAAGGAGTTTAAGTGTAATCTCAATCAGACTGGTGAGCTGCATTATAAATTGGCCTTGACAAAGATATTTAAAAGCATACATTTTCTATGATCAATCCTGCAGACATGCTGCCTACAAGATGTGTTATTCCTTTTTTTTTAATGTGGGTTTGAACATATCACATTAGGTTAAAAATTCAGAAGAAAATATACATCTTTGTGGCTTGAAACAGTCCATTTTCTCACCCTTTTAGAGTTCATGGTTGAGAGGCTTTGTTCCACTCTATGTGCTTTCTAGCTTCCATTCTTGCAATAAACATAGATGGTGCACTAACACTATCCTTTCAGAGAAAGAAAGTCCACTCTTTTCTTGACTTAAAAGAGGACACTTTCTGCCTGCATACATTTTGTGAGGGTAAAATGGGGTGTCATGGAGACTTCTGACGTGTCTGTGCTATATTTCCTTCAGAATAACCATGTCTCCAAAGATTTGGTGTCTTTCCAGATAGGATGTTAAAGCTAAAACTCTAAGAGATTGACGGCTGGCAGCTCTTCACTTCCTTCAGACATTTTTATGTCTGCACTGGGATCAGACTCTTTCGAGTCTTGTACTAGACTGGAGAATCAACCAATGCAGAACACTGAGAGTGAAGCGAGACACAAACCAAACTGTAAATCTTAAGTTCATTTCTGTTTAGCTCATTTTCCATTTCTGTCTTGATTTATCATTGCTGTCCTGCTGTGACATCTTTGGCTGTGTTCTGGAGCAACGCTCTGCGAGTTAGAGTTACGACCTGTTCGCTGGGATTCTCTTTTGACTCATATGTAACACCCCTGAACTACATCTACAATGTTACGCTTTATTGTTTGGAGAACATGTGCTTTAAACTTAAAAAATAATAAGCAGTTCTGCCAATAGATTTGAACATCATTTCACCCAGTCATCTGACTTTTTGGGGGACCAGATTACTGATTTCCCCAAAAGACCACTGGAAACACTTTTACAGAGATCAAAGTATGATTAGAGTGGGACTTTAATGACAAATTGCTCCTTTTTTCAAATTTTCTCTAGCATTTTTGAGAAACTGCAGTAGTTGCAGTAGTTACTTTGTGGTATTGGAAAAGAGCAAATGAGAACTGAGCTGTCTCCCCATCTTGGAGGACCTCCAAGAATTCCACTGCATGCCATGGCAACAGAACAATCAACACCTAAAAGCTTTATTTAATCTCACCAAATTAACAAACTCATGTAGTCTTCTGGATAGTCGTGCTCTTGAACGTACTGCATTGACTCATTATTTCTAGTGTGAGCTCTTTACCATGGCTGACATTTATTTAGGATTCAAGTTTGTCTATAAACACTGGCAGGTGTATGACTCAACAAAACTATGGAATTTTTTTTTGTCAGATAGCCAAACTTGCCACTTATCTATGAATTTGAATCTTTTTGTAATGGATTTAAAAATGAAGCAGAGAACAGGCTGTCTGCTATAAAACAGTATTTCAGCAGTGTGCAAGCTAAAGTTGTGGTGCTGACATTTCTTGAAGAGTCCAGATCTGAAGAAGCATCACCCAAAAGATTCAAAACACTCAAGCCTGCAAGTCTGAAGTCTCTTGTTTGTCAGTCAGTGGAAAATGGAGGGTGAGATAAAAAGCTGTTTTTTGCTATATGCTGTGAAGAAAACAGAGCAAAATGCAAACAGACCTTAATTTACCAGTCTAAAACCCAAGTTCTCATTTGATTAAGTGAATTGGTGTGCTACTTAAAAAGGCTTTTCATACCAATGCCATCAACTCTTATTTTTGAGTTTAAAAAAAATTGAAATTAGTTACCAAAAAACAATAATTTCACCCTTCAAGTAAGGGCATTTTTTGTGCAGAGAAGTGTCAAAAACACTGTTAGAAATGAAATGCTGCCTCTTACCCTGACAGCTTGGTTTGGCTCTATCCCATTCTGGTCTCTTGCTGTTGCCCATGACACACGTCAGGGTGGAGTAGCCCTGCAGCAGGTAGCCAGCTTCACAGTGAAATGTAACCATAGAGCCCAGCTTGTAGTCTGTACCCATTCTAGTGCCGTTCATTACATTCCCTGGATCAAAACAGGCCTCCCGTAGCTTTGCTGTCAATAAAAACATAAAAGCAAAAATTTGTGAGAGTTTTGTTGCAGTTGTCTGTGATTAAAGTACAGTGGCCCTGAAGAGCAAATCACTTCAGCAAATCCCTTGACACAAAACCTTTTAAAGATCACGACAAACAAAAAAGCAAAACAAATAATGATAAAACAGCATTACAAAACAAAATTCCACAAACTAAAACCTAAAAAACAAAAATGCTAAAGCATTCCAAAAAACAAAAGAAATTTCTTGAAAACAAAATTAAATGTTAGAAAAATAAAACACATTGAGAAACCAGAAAAGTTAGGTACTATGGGACATCGGTGATTGGATGATGGTATCCTAGTATCGCTTCATGTCAAATAACATTCATCTGAAATAAGAGAAAAATGAGACAATTAGTGATGTCCTATAGTACCTACCTTTTTCGGTTTCCTCTTGTGCTTTGTTTTGTAGCATTTTGTTTTGATTTCTTTGAATTAATTTAGCTTTCTAACATCTTTTATTGTTTTTCACGAAAACCATAACCAAATACTTGTTTTCCATTTTTGTTGTTGTAACCTTTAAAATGTTTTTGCATTAAGTGATTTGTTGATGTGATTTGAACTTCAGGGCCACCATGAGAAAGGGATTCCTAAAAATTCAAAAAAGTAAATATAAAAAAAAAGAATATTATACAGTTTGCAATGATGTGATAAAATATATAGGCTACTTATTAACCTCTTGATTCCCAAATTTATGTCCAGCAATGGAAGAACAAAAAATTTTTTTAATTTAAAGTAGCTAAATTGAATTAAACTACTAGAAAACAGAAAACACCAAAAAACACTTATCTCGTCCATTAGTAATCATGTTTTGTGCCATATGCTTTTAATCTGATTTGTGGAAACACCGGAAGATGTGTCATTTTACTGTCTTTTTAGCTAACTTACACTCTATGTTTTTTAATAAATGTATTTTATGTAATTTAATTACTTTTTACTGTAATTTTCAATTATTTGTATACTTGTATTTCTTCCATTGTTAATAACACTTTCTGTGAATTTATCTTGTGTATTCATGGTACTGTATCTTCTATTGTATTGTATTTGTGTTCATTTTATATATGAATTGGACTGCGAGTCCAAAATAAATTCTGTCCATCTTTCTACATTAAGTTAGGTTTGCAGCAGAAGTGGTTTGTTGCAAATTGGCATCAGTCGGTGTTAAAAACTGAATATTGTTAAAGTGCTACAAAAAATGATGATATCTGACTCCAAATTTGCATTAAAAAGTAAAAAATTTCAGCTTTTTTTGTTTTAGAGGAAAATAATATTCCCAAACAAAAACATGTTGCAATGCAAATACAATTCCCAGTTTGCACTGGCATTACAATACCTTTGTACTCCAGATGAAAGCCAGTGTAGCTCACAGAGCCATCACTACGAAATGCCAAGTACATAAAGTTGGAGGTGCTCTCAATCTTCTCTGGAAGTTTACTGTCTTGGAAACTGCCAATCAGATGAGCGCTGCTGTCTGGTCCGTCATAGATGTACAAGAAATCATAGTTGGGCTCAATGCTGAAGCTGCAGTGAGTGAAATAAGCACAAACAAAAGAGACAATATTTTGCTAAATCTTAATAATCAGATTGCACAGTTAGTATGGGATTTAAAATTTATTATGATTCCAAAACTACATTGTGCATTACAATGCAAAAGGCAAATCATGCCGAGAGACTTGTTTTGTGTTTCCGAACAGTCTACTCTCCTATCCTCCACCCCAAGAGGTGAGAGAAGATGAAATTGTTGTGACACTACATTGACAAAATCTTCCTAGACGGCGACAGTGATGCAGTGTATAAAGATGCTTTCATATTGTTGAGTTGTATATCAAATCACATGCTACGCCAAGAGGGAGAGGAGCATTTGTTTTCAAAATAATGAGCACAGTTTATGACAAAAATGTAAATAGCTCAGAGATAATTGCATTTGAGTTGGTGCAAGGCAGCTCCAATTTTAAATCGTAATTCCATCCTTTCATTTGACATTCCCAAGAGAGAAAGCAGCAGTGTGTTAACTCTATTAAATGTTTGTTTTGAGGGAAAAGTAAAAAAAAAAAAAAAAAAGAAAACATTAAAAAAATACTCTGGTGACTTTTTATTTTCCTTTTTAACTATGAGAATATCCAAACTGTGAGATAGTTTAGAAATAATGTACCTTTGGCCCTCTGCAGCTCGTCATAAAATCATTTTGCACAAAAGGTAATAGACCATCACCATAAAAGCCGCCCCAAGCTGCATCTGTGTATTTGCTAAATGCTTTGATTGCAATTATTAATGTCTGGCTGCCATTCAGCACAGGGAAACAATCTGCACTCCATCTCAATTCTGCCATGAAATATTCACCTGGAAATCTTGTTTCATCACATTTGGGCAAAGTGGCAGCAGTGTTTCCTCCGAGTCTGCAGAGAAACTGCTGCTTCCCCACTATCTCCAAGCACACCTGGGCTCAAACTCAAACCCTCCGCGTCACACACATGGCCGGCTTTGCTCGATAATATGATGTTATAGTTTGTTCCGTTGCAGAAAACAAGCAATTCCATGGTACACCCTGAGCTCCTCTGCATCCACTGAGAACTGAGTCCATTCTGTTTAAGGCAGGCTATAAACGAACCCTAAGTTTACGGAGAGCTTCATCCTGTAAGCCACTGGACCTTGTGCCTCAGGGACAAAATGTTTCCTTTCTTCTACATCAAAGCACCCCCCACCCCCACCCCACCACCCATCAATCAGACTGTTTCTGCGGCAAAAATCCCAAACTTCTAGAAAATGTATTTGTATACTTGTCTAAAAACAGATCAGGGTGCATGATTTTGTCACATTTAGTGGAACAAACTGTAAAAGCCAATGAACCGACCCCCTATTTATCCAATGTTACAATGCAAGGTTCCTCAACCTTTGATGCTAATAGAGCCATTTGGGCCAGTTTCCAATGAACAAACCCAGAAAGAGCTGCAAAGTCCCACCTCCAAGTTATAAAATCAGTGTTATTTTTGTGGTCATTAAGCAATTCATTTATAGCATGTAGATTTTATATCTACAATAACTGAATTATAACATTGTTAGATTTTTCAACATATAACAATTTTTACTTCTTTTACTTTTAACAGCAAGACATATGAGTTTATTTAAAAATAAAAAACACCCTGTGTCAGATAATGCAACAGATTTACTTAAATTAAAAGTGCTAGCAAGCTAGAATGTTTTATCATTATGACTTTGGTGCGCCTTCATCTTATTCTATTTTTACTTTTGAATGTAAACATGACAAAATTGGTGAAGAGTTTTTTTTAATCTAGAAATGTGATTCTATACTTTAAAGACTACCTTTGAACAATGTTGTGCAGCAGAAGATATGAATGTGTGCTTTAAACTTATTCTAAATTCTAATAGTAAATCAGACTGACAGTAGGTATTTACAGTAGATTTTGATCCCTTTTACTTTGATTTTGCTTGATTATCTGACATGTTATACATTTAAATATAAATGACAAAACTTAAATTAAAACAGATTATTTAAAACTAAAACCCATAATTTATTTAAATTGCTTGCATATCTCTTCAAAGCTCAAGGGATAAAGTTGCTGTATGTGGCTCAAGATCATCACGTAGCACACCCTTGGACTTATGATCAAAATGTATGGGGTCTGATCTGGAAGGAATATTTATTGTCTTTAGCTTCCAGCTTTACTAAGACATGTTCAAAGATGGTAAAAACATGGACCAAATTTTTAACTAACATAACAATATTAGTATATAAAAAAAATTAAACTTAGTTTTCCCTTACATTTTCCCTGAAACATTTTGAATTTGATAGCTTACCTGATGAAAGCCAAAGAAATGACGTAATCAGAATGAACAGCAATTAGCCAGTCGCAGTCCTTGCTGTGTGGGTAGGGATGTGGGTAGTTGGGAGAGAGGATGAATCCAGAAGATCCAGTCACATTCCCACCACATGGAGCTTAACAGATAAAAAGTAAAGATTTTGACATTTATTAAAAAATAAATAAAAGAGGATGAGCATGTGCAGGTCATTTTGCATAAATTATAAAAATATTGAACATTTGGTAAAATGCTTTAACAAAAAATGCTTTACCATAAGATGCTGCAAGTTTAGGAAGTAAAAACAAGGTAAACACTTTCAAACGTCTGTGTGATGGATGCTTCTGTATGTGTTTTTTTTATTTTTTTATTTCATAAACACAAAAGTGTTGCTTTTGAATCTAAAAATATATAATAAGCAGAACACATTATTCCAAAAACAGTTAAAATATCCCCTTCAGAAGTATGCCACTTTTTTGTTGTTGTTGTTTTCTTTTTAAGTGTTGGAGTGTCTTTTATTTTATCCCCAGTACACTCATGGCTCTTACCTGAATATAAAGTCCAAATTTGAAAACCATATAATTGTCAGTTCATAAAATTGTTATGCTTTTATGCTTATGTGCCTTTTACTGACATCATTTGGTGGCTCGGCGCATCAAAAAGAACTGGGTGGAAATTTAAAGCCTCCCAAATGACTCTGCTTGTCATTTGTTGAGGTTGATGAATAAAGCAAACAGCTGCCATGTGTAACAATGGAAATGAGTCTGCAACCCAAAGAAAACTGTCTGTCTTAGTGTTTTAACACTTTCGTGGCACTCTGACATTTACATGCAGTTTTGTCGCACTGCTCTGTGTGAGATTGTCACTGTCTCGCCAACAAAGCTTTTCGTTCCTAACTGGAATAAATAACTGCAGACAGGTTTCAAGCAGCAAAATATTCATAATTTCTTTAAAATGACATAACATAAACATTTACAACTGTTACTCTTTGAAGGGTTAAAATGTATAAATTATTTGATGATGACACAACATTTTTTATGTATCATCACTAATCAACACTAACTGTAAAAAAATAATTGTTTGTAGAATATTTAGCAACAGATATACAAATCTGAATATTTCATTTTAAATAGATAGCATTATAATAGACAAAGTGAAGCAAGTTAAACTTCTGGGTGTCATCATTGACAAGGATTTTACTTGGAAATCCAAAATCAATAATACAAGAACAGCCAAAACAATTGCTGTTTTAAAGTTAAAGGATAACAAAGTAATCATTGCATAACTCCTTGATTGTTTAATTTAAAAAATATTGCATTGAAATTTGGGGAAAAACATGTAAAACATATTTAGATTCAATTTTTTTTCTACAAAAAAGTCACTAAGAATGATCACTGGCAGTAATAGGAGAACATCCATCCCACCCATTTTTCAGTAAATTAAAACCATTAAAATGTAAAAATTGTAGTTGATCAAAGTATTTTTTCAAATGAATGCATGACGTATGTCAAAATTTCAGGCATACAATATAAAAAGATGCTTTGAAAAAAAGACATTGTACTTTTAGTTTAAAAGAATGTGAGATTTTCTCACAGCCCAAATTCAGAACAAAAACACAGGAAAGAGGTGTTTCCATTCAAGGAGTCAGGATACGGAACACTTAAAAACTATCAATTATAGAAACCAAATCACCTTCAAATAACTTGTTAAAAAATGGTGTTACAAAAATACAATCAATGAATCATGTTGCTTAATTCCAAGTACCCACATTTAGAAATAAGAAAGAAACTTGGAGTGTCTGTGTTACTCTAAACTGAATGCTTTGATGAAAACCACAAGCATACTTCTATGCTATATAGCCGCTATGCATATTCATGTTAGGACACACTACCATTTCTTTATTATTTGTTTCACTCATTTTTTGCCTTTTAGTTTGTAAAATGGGCAGAAAACGACATTTTCTTCTTTCTGTTTTTTTTCATTTCCCAGGTAGAGGAACTTGTGTAGAATATTTTGTTTTTGTTGTTTTATAGATTGGAAAGAAATACAGGAAACTGAAAACTAAAGGGCTCTCAGTTTCAAAACTGGGTAAAGTTCTGATAAATCTGAGGAGTCTCCGTGTGTTTCACCAACATCACTGAGGAGAAAACTAGAATCTCTGCAGCTGCTAGTTAACACCCCCCTTCTTTCTCACTGATCCTTACACTTCCTTCCTTCATCCATTTCCCCCCTCTCTATTGCCTTCACACATCCATTCCTCCCTGTCCAAATCACAGTATCTCCCTCTTTCTCACCGATGCAGCTTGAAGGGCTAGGTTGCCAGTAGTATCTATTTTCCACCTGGATGCAGGTGATCTTGCTCTCTCCCTGCAATTCATAACCTGGATCACAAGAGAAGGTCACAGAGTCGCCGGGCTCCCGCCCTTCCCCGTTGCGACTGCCATTCATGGGGATGCCTGGATCCCTGCAGGCTGTCGCCAGTGAACCTAAAGGGCAAACATACACGTGACTCAAACATACATCAGGTATCAGATGCACACATGGACAGAAAATCAATGAAAGCAAGAAGGAACACGCACGCAAGGTTTACACATCACTGTGGGCAGCTGCCGAGATGAAACTGTAGCTTAAAGTGAGAAGATTACTGACTGATGTCAGTCGAAACTGCCGTTTCCACTAATCTATTTTTCTAAATTACAGCTGTGTAGCAGCTCTGGGCTTTTGAGAGCATTCTGATAAAATCGGACAAATCTTTTAATGATTCTATTTGGGCATTCTACTTTCTAAACTGTGTTTAGTACTGACAACTTGAGATCAGCTGAGAATAGTTAAATATTGTGTTGTTGTATTTTTAAATTCAAGAACGCTTTAAAACATCAGAATAAAATTAAAAAAAAATAGGGTAAAGCTGATCTCTTCACACAGGCCAAAGTTTAGCCAGCCCCACAATGGGGTGTAGGTATAATACATTGTGCTTACAGTTTGGGGTGATCATCATTTCAGTTTATCTATCCATAAATCTATCTTTACTATTTGATAAGGCTTATAAGTTTTATAAATCCTCTTCCAGGCACTACCTGAAGCTGCATTTATGTTTTTTTTTTTTTTACCTTTTTATGTCTGTCTATGTATCTGTCTGTCCGTCCATCCTTTTTTGTCTTTTATTTTTGTATTTTTATTTATTTATTTATTTTTTGTGGGTTGCTTCTGTCATTTTTATTTATTTGGGTAATTTTTTATTTGGGGGGTCAGTCACAGCATTTGGGGGGCCTTGCCACACCCATCACCACCACCATCAACCCTGCCCATGCCTATATCTGGTCTTGTCTTGAAGATGAATGCATATATAAGTTGGTTCAAAGAATTTCAAAAGATGCTTAGCGTTGCTAAAAAAAAATCATTACAATTTTATTAGAGTTAATAAACAGATTTGTGATTTAGGACTTGACCTGATTACATCTAAACAAACTTGTGTCTTCTTATTTACCATTTAAGAACATAGCAGCTATATACTCAGCTGAGTAATTGGATTTCACATTTCTCCGTTCTGGGAACCAGTAACCCCGGGCTATAAGAGTGTCTAAGTACAGTATGAATTTATAAAATCAATTTCGTTTTGCAGAGCACAGAATTCTGAATCATTGATTTTTACATTAGGCTGTTATGTGTGTATGCAAAATTGAAAGCACTAACAAAGCCATTACATGGCATATGGAGTGTTTTCGTTTTCTACTTGCTTCCAGGTGCTTTAGCTTTTAAACTGCTCATCACAAAACACATAGAGCGTATCAGTATTAGAGCTGCAGACAGGAAAGAGTTGACAGCAGTGGACTGTGACATAGCAGGAGCTTTAACTGCAAAGCAAGACATGATGAACAGTTATAGGACATACTGGGAGACAAGATAAGAAGCCTCCTACGTGCTATTTTCTGATGTTATGAGAATGTTGGATCCAAGTGTAAGGAGTAAAATAAAAAAATATTATATACAAAATCTTTTATATATGAAATCCCAATTTTTGTGAACAACTCTGAGAAAATGAGCAGGAATGAATACTTACTTGAGAAATCAATGGCAAAACCAGACTTGGTGATGTAGAAGTCAGTCTCAAACTGAATGGTGACAATGTTGAGAGTGGAGTGGATTCCTTCAGGCAGCAGTGAGCCGCTGACCTCTTTCAAAGACATCTCATTCTCAGGAGGCCCATCCCAGACCTTCAGGATGTCGTGGGATGCTTCTGTGTCGAATGCAAGAAACTGAAGACTGAAAGAGGGGAATACAAACGATTGTTTACTTGGTTTGATAGGTTTTTCGATGATGCTCAGATTAAACTAAAGAGGAACAAAAATAGAAAAAGAACACAGACTTACTTTGACACAGACTCACTGCTCTTTGAGCTGTTCATTTAGATGCAATTTATTAAATTGAAAATATCAACTGACTTTATTTTAAAAAATAAATAAATAAATAAACAAAAAATCAAATAAGGGCTGAATGAAGAAAGATGAAACTACAACATAAGGGAAATGGATCCAAGAAAGGCATCTAAATAATTCTATTGTTGCCTAAAAACCAACCATAGTTCTAGATACATTACATATTGTTTTAGGTTTTTTTCATATATAAAAAAATGATTATGATATAGCTTCTTCTTTATGTGTTTTTTTTCCATAGTTGTTGTTTTTTTTTTTGTTTGAGTTTAGGTCTTCTCTTTGGATTTCTTTCTTTTTTTGTGTACCCTGTTTTCCTTGAAGTCTTGGTAACATGTCATCAAACTGTCATTTTTGCTGTACCGGTTCCTGGTACCTTATTTACTCACCAGCATCCCCTTACTCCATTATCCTTCAGTATTTTCTCTTCCCTTTCTAGCATTCTCTGCAGCATCTTTGTCTGTTTGTCACTATGCCTTTTTTGACCACCTGACACTGCAACACTTTTAGGTTTTTTTCTTCATTTAGTACCCCTCTCTGTGTGTAGTCCTGTGCTGTGCCCATTTTTTTAAACATGGAATGTGACACAAATGGGTGAGGTTTTACAATGACAAAAGCTTTCAACCTAAAGGGAAAAATACTTTCTTGTCCCAGGAACATTCCCCTGGGTACTATCACTCTCCATCTTCCGATTTTTGTTAATGGAACTGCTGCTGGCTTTTTTTTTTTCCAGTGACATAATTTTCAGAGGAGAGTTCATCATGTTTAAAGTTTCAGATGCACTTCCCCTTACTTCAACATACCACTTTTAAAACCTTAATAAATTGAGGTTGTGTTGATAATTCAATCATCAGCTGGACTTACCTGACAATGTTGCCTGGGGTGACCTCTATGGTCCAGGTACACCTCAGGTTATTGTCGTAGGGAAAGGGATATCCGGGGGAGAGGATTCGGCCAGTAGACTCACCCTTAAAACTGCCACCGCATTCCGCTGAAAGAACATGCAAACATTGCATATAATGAGTGAAAAACCGAGCAAAGGTGCATCAACTAAAGCCAAAGCCGTACATGTCCAGAGGCCACAGTGCCCAACAATGGCCTCATCTCTGACCAGAGATGCAAAACATGTTTTGTCTCTGACCGCGTGTCTTAATGAAGCCATTAATTAACTGCATAATGATTATGTCCAGAACTGTTGGGCGAATGTGGCTTCAAATGGTAATGACTAAAGCACTATCTTATCATCCGTATTATAACACTTGGCGATTATTAAAGTACTCAGAGGGAGAGTTGGATGCTGCCCTGGAGAAAGAGCCAAAAGCACAATTTGGAATTCCACTCACAGGGACTTTGGGCTCTTTCAGTGTTGACTATTCATTGATCTTGTGCTCTTTACAGTAAATCAATCTAAGATTTTTGAAATTGTTCTAATGATAATCATTACTATTGTTGATAGTGAGTTTTTTTAATATTTAGAACACTTCACAATGCCAACCTTGAGCGTGCCTTATTGAAACAGGCAGTACACCACAATGGCATTTACGAAGTTATTCTGCCCACTTTCAGAATTTGTAAATAATTTTTTCCCCTCATCCATCACTTCTGGGCACCCAGAAACAGAACCTGCCTCGCAGCACCTTTCTTAACTCAGACGGAGGTAAACGCTTTATCATTCCTGCCCCTTTGTGTCCCAGCACAGGCTTTGCACAAACACAGTCTGGGCAGAGTTTCATATGAATGACTAAGAAAGCTATATTTACAACAAAAAATACCTTTTATTAACAAAACTGCGTAATAATTCCCTGGAATTAAAGCACCGTCATAATGTACCAAATAAATGAGTCAAAAAGAGAGCTGAAGTTGAACATCAATGCTTCACTTTAGGCGTCTGATTGATTGGGTGATTGCATACGAGCAGCTCTGCCTCAAGAACACACAGAAAGATAAATGATCAACAATGAAACACCAGAGCTGTTTATATTCTCCTGCAAAATGACAAGCAGCATGTGTCTTTCAACGCAGAGCAATAAGGTGGAAATCATGTCGGGATAAACCCTTTGGATTAGCACCTAGCTGAGCATTGTTGACACTGGGTCTGTTCTGAATAATAAATTAAGTCACAAAGAGTGAAAGAAGAAACGAGTACATGTAGCAAATCTGGGGTCAAAAATCAAGTGAAAGAGAAGAAAAAAAAATCAGCTCAACCAGAAAGCATTACCTATGCATGAAGGGAGGTTGTTGTCCCATGCTCTTCTCTCCCCTGTCATGCACCTGAGCGTGGCACTGCCATGCAGGGTGTAACCTTGTTCGCAGCCGAATGTTATGGAACTTCCAGCAAAATGACCGTGGTCACTGATTTTGAAGCCAAACTGAGGCACTCCTGGATCATCACAGTGTGACAGCTCAAAACCTGGACAGGTGCAACGAGAAGATACAAAAGAAGTGAAAACAAGCAAGAATGTCCTTTAACTAAATACAGTCACAGATTTGTGTCAATCAAAGAAATATACAGATTTCTTTTGGACAGAAAAACAATAAAATTTCACAAATTCAATTTAAATTTAAATTGTTTGAAAATCTTTGGGAAAAGATGAGAAAAATCAGCCAGAAACAAGAAGTTACAATAATTCTTTACTTCTCTGGGTTTGACTGTGACTATTGCTTTTAATCTGCTTCTTTCTTCAAAACACTAGTGCTCTGCTGTACAGCAACAGTGGCCTGGCTGCACATAAAACCAGCAGTGCTGATTTATGGTTGCTTCTTACTGCAAGGTCTATGCCCATGCCAGGTAGTAGTATTACAAGTGTCATGCCCAGTATAAATTCCCAGCAGTTAATGCTCACATTTAGAAAATTACCTCAGCCCTTTGGGTAGAAAAGTCATGAAAACATGACCAGACTTCTTGTTCAGTCATGATTTAAGCTAACTGAGCCCTGCTTTCTCCTTTCTGCCTCGTTGTTCGTACATCAGTCAATTCCCCAAGTTAAATATACTTTAGATAAGAACACAAGGTGAGTGCTGTCCTTTAAGGTGGACACATTTTGGCACATGTAATTATTTTCAACTTAACAATTTTTTTGTATAAAGTCAGAGGAATATTTGTAAGTTTTCATTTTACGTTGTTTTGTAGCCATAAAATAATGTGTAATAAAGCCATTTTTTCTATGACAACAGCGGTTGTTTGAGCACCAGTAATTGTTTGATTTAGCAACAAATGAGCACACTATAATGATGGGCTTAATTCCTAAACATTTGGTTTAACCAATAACAAAATGATTTGTTGCACTTAGCATATTTAGTGCAATGATTACTCAAAGCCATAAGCTCTCAAACTGCGAGTCGTGAATTAAAGAGTCTTTGTCGTCCAGTCTGAAGGTTTGATCCTTCACCTATAACCCTGAGCTCTGGTGAAATCCCTAATATGCTCTACAGTTTGTCTTTTTACAAAAAAAAAAACAAAAAAAACTGCATTTATCTGTGAATACACATTCACAGACACACACTGTGGGATGCTTTGTAAAAAAAAAAAAACAAAAAAAAAACAAAGAATAAATAAACGAGTAAAGCCCACTACATAAAGGAATTGACAGCAAATTCTTTTTTTTTTTATTGAGAAGATTTTTGAACCCTTTGTTGAAATCAACAAAAGGATTGCAACATCAGTTTTTAAATGAGATACACTGTAGATAGTATCAATTATAATACTGTGAGTGACTATGTAAGATTTTGCTCACAACAATGTTAGTTTAAGATGAAAAAAATTATTGACACAAACATTCAAGAAAAAAAGCCCCTTATTTACCCATTGTCTCAAATTTGATCCACATATTTTTAAAATGTTGTTACTGCATTATAAAGAATTAATTATCTATTCTGTTTGCATTATTTTAATACAGGAAGTTTTCATTTAAAAAATAAAAAGAATAATAAAAGATTAGTTATTCTTTCCATAAAATTCTGAATATTAGCGAAACTTTTCTGCCAAAAGTGTGTTTGAGATTTGATGGAAGCAGCAAATTGCAGGAAAAGCCCTTCTACTGCTCCTAGTGGAATAAGGATGAACTACAGGGCAGAAAACATGGACCGAGTTCTATACAGTGTTTTTTTAAGGAAGATTTGGACCCTGATAAAGAGATAGGGGTCTCAGAAATGTGGATGAGTGTAATTCTCTATATAGATGAATTATTTTGTTACATGAGGATGAAAAGCTAGAATTTTTCCAATTTGACAAAACCTCCCTCTAACATATGTGCTTATTTATATATTTAATAAAAAACAATTATGAACAAAGTAGTTGTCAAAAAACTCCATTGTAGGTGACACACACAAAAAAAATAAAAATAATTGGGCAAAAATCTGTTCTCTCCCCAAGAGATTCTCGTGTCACAGTAATGCATTAGAAATTGTTAGCAGCAGGACCCAATCTGCAAGTCAATTACAGGAGAAATTTAACATTATCCATCTATTTAATTTAAGGTCTGTTCACAAACAATATAAACATACACATTTGGATGAAGAAAACATAAACAGGGTAAACAGCGCATCCATAAAAAAAAACAATCCCAACAATAATCCATCTGTTTTGATCAAGTAAAGTTAGGCAGGTATAGCTTTCTAGAAAATACTCTAATTGCAGGAGGGGAAAGCACAAGAAAATTGTGAGATTCAAATGTAGAGGCTGAGGAAGAGAAAGACCAAATGGAAAACCACACATTTTCCTGTCAGAGAATGGCAGAGAAAGCCATGCTGTTTTCAATAGACACCCTGACAGTGAAAGACACAGTGTGGCAGGGTGAGGGTCAATTAAAACCCTCTTTTAGATTCTTCTACTTGAAATGAGGGGCTCTGAAAATGAGGCCAAAATCATTCATTTGGATAAGCTTTAGGACCCTCCTCCCCCACAGGAAATGAAATGTGACTTACTGTGATATATGAGGCGGAACCCTGCTGCTGTCGACTCGTGGTCTGAGTAAAATTCCAGCCACATATAGTTAGAGGTGCTGGTGAGGAACAGGCCCTGCATCTGTGTGCCTGTATAGGTGCCGAGCAGTGGAGCCGTACCATCCTTACCATCATACAGCTAATCAGAGACAGAGGCATTGTGAGACATTTGTGCTGCTTTCACAATAAGAAAAATATCTTTAAAATAGATTCAACTACATATAAAATTCCACACCTATTTTCTACAGTATACAGCAGACTTAAAAGCCTTCATTTTTTTGCTTTGTTTTTTCTTTTCCAAAAAACAACAATGCACCTTATAACCCAGAGCGCCTTGTATATGAATTAATTCTGGTTGTGCTTACTAAAGTTGAAGCAATTTTGAGAGGTAGCCTACACAGTTGAAATGTCCATATGTCAATCTGTTGGGTTTTTTTTAATACAAATTGCAAACAAGTATGGAGTGCCAACAATTGTGAAGAAGCCAACAATTGGCATAGGTAGACTTTTTTTTTTTTTTTTTTACATGCTACTAACAAGATTGGGAGTTAGTATAGTCACGGTAACATTTGTTTTAGTTGTAGGCCTATTTGTCCAGGGTTTTTTGAACATTACAAACAAAGTTTGGAGTTACAGATATTCTGAACATGCTAGCGCCCTTAGAAAAAAGTAGTCTATTTACTGGTAAGTGTACTACAAGTAAAGTTTATACTAAAAGTGAGGCAATATACTTGAAGTTTACTTTCTACATACTATAAACATAGTAAATGTAAAATGTTCAAATTTAGTCTGAAGAAGTATTCAGTTAGCATACTTCCTATAGTACACGTAGTATACATGGCCTATAGTTTACTTCCGATACTTATACTGAGATATATTTAACGAAATAAACTTTAACTGTTCAACTTTTCACTAAGAAACAAAGAAGCTTTAGAGTTTCTGTGAACACAGTTAATAAAATCTGACTTATCTCTGACTCTTTTGTCTTGCATAATGTGTCTTATATTTTGGCGCAAAATAGACGATTCATTGGCAGCGCACCTTATAATCTGGTGTGACCTAAAATAGGGTATATGTTTTTTGACTGAACTCTACATTATAACATTTGCATTATTACATTATTAAAAATATTTTACTAATGATAACAATAATAATTATTATTATTATGCTATTTGTGATTTTTCCCTCAGCTCCCAAAAAGTTTTGGGCACATTGCCATTCCAGAAACCATTTTTGACTAAATAAATGAAGCAGATTAAAATAAATTGTTGATTTGGAACAGTCCTATAAACCCTACGAGTTCTAAATTCTTGCAGCATCTAATTTTTCCTCATTGCTTGTGTAAAACAACAAGAACGTAATTAAAAATGCTTTGGGACCCTTTTTTATGGAAAAACTAGCAAGGCATCTTCTTGATTCTCTTTAGGGAAATTTAGCTTTCTGAATGTGTCTTTCAGCGCTTCAGCTTTTCACATAATTACTAAATACAGGAGATTACTAGAAATCCCAATAATAGACTATAATGCAGTTAATTGGTGTATTAGACAAGACATCTGCATCCCAAAAGAGTGCATTCCAACTGTGAAGTGAGAAGTACATGTTCATTTAAATCCCATCTGGAGTGCTTACCAGATCTGCTAAAGAGCTCTTGGGGAAAGAAACAAACTCTTTCCTCTCTATATGTGTGGCTCTGCACATCCTAATTGACCTTTGCACTAATTTCCATACTAGTGAGTAGCTGTCTTTAGAGTCACATCTATGTCTTACTTTTAAATAAATAAAAAAATCTTGATTAACTTAAAACTTAAATATATCTATGTCTATATATATATATCTGTATATATAGATATCTATATATCTATATATATATTTTTAACCTGTTTTTTATTACCAAAGCAGAGTAGCTGCATTATTTACCTTTAAAATGTCACCTTGTGCAAGCTGAAAGCTGCTTGCAGTGACATTAATGCCTTTGCCTGTTTGGACCTGGATGCTGTACACACATTCATGGCTGTTGTCGTAGTTCTTCGGGTAGTTTGGTGACAACAGAGCTCCCACATTGTTGGAAACTGTGGATCCACATTCCGCTACAGGAAAACAATCAAATCCAATCCACACAATCATTCATACAATTATTTGCAAATGTGTAATAAAGCAGAAATGTCATAACTGCTTAATTGTTTTAAGAGATAACAGTATCATTTAAATATCCAACTTGAAAAAAATCAAAAGTTAGATCTGTTTTTTTATTACTTTAATGTCATAGTAATCATTACCAACTCGCATTATGAGACAATGAGTAGGATATTAAATATTAATTGTAAAAACAATCACTAGCTATTTTGTACTGTAGAAAGCAGAACATGATAACTCTACAGAATTACCAGATCTGCACTGACAGGTAAAAAGTGACTGACAGTAGATAATATATAAATAAGGACCCATTAAAAAAGGCATTATGTTTTCAATCTAAACTAAATAGAACTATTCATGACTAAAGATGTTCCAGAACACTTTTTATGTTAAAAGTCTAACAAAAGAAAATGATTTCAGCTAATCTTTGCTACTTGCAAGGTTCTAGCTATATCAACATACCTTTAGCAATAAAACTTGTATTAAAAAATAGGTTCATGAAATAGAAAGTAAAAGCAGTGGATCACGTACCCACACACCTCGGCAGAGGGGCGCTCCACATGCGGCGCCCACCTCCCAAGCACACAATCTCCCTTGCCCCCTGTAGACGATAGCCCGAGTTGCACTGGAAGGACAGTGAGTCCCCAATGCCAAACCTGGATCCAGTATGCCAGCCGAACCGAGGTGTTCCAGGATCCTGACAGGGCTCCAGATTGTACTCTACAAAAAAATTCAAAGGCGTAAATTTGAAATTTGAAGCAAGACAATTTTGTCATTGGAATTTGATCCTGAAAAAGGGGTCAAAAAATCCTCTTTATTTTCTCACTCTTTTACAAAGAAGAGTACACATTCAGCTTGTAAAAGAATTATCAGTGCTTGTGCTGATTAACAGTCTTGCTCAAGGATACTTGATCAGGTTGGGATCCATGACTAAAACTTGAGATATCTGGATTAGCTATGGCTCTTGGAAAAAAATAGACCACCATGTGCAAATCCTTTCTCTCGTGGCCCTTTTAATGGTCTAACATTTTAAGAAGATGCAGCTCACACTACATAGGAAGAACACAATCATCATGCCATCAGAACTTCTCTTACAGTCTATAACCTACAGGTCCATTGATTTGAGTCCAGCAAAACATTTCAGCAGTGCTTGGCAGCATAATGTGGCCCAAGAGTGTCAGCAGACTTTCATTAAAGGCTGGTAAAGGTTAAAAATGAATTCTAATCACGGAATCTACAAATGCTAATTATAAAGCATGCAAGGACAAACATACACTCACACAATCAAAATCTGCTTTATGAATATTCATGCATGCATAAGTAATGCTTCACTAAAGCAAACGACTGGCAAATATTTAGCAAGAATGCTCATACAGCAGACTATCTCTATTCCATGTCATATCACATTTACTCACACTCCTCTCCGACCGCAACTTCGCGTTGCTTTCTGTCTCACCTCTTCATATCCATTTAGAAATCTTACACGTTTTTTTTTGTTCATTGTCTGGGGGCCCATTATTTCTGAATGCAGCAGTCTCCTCAGTCCTCAGGACACTGGCCCTTATGCTTTGATGAGCATTCACATCATGGTTAGACATCGTCTACCTACCTGCATGACCTCTTTGTGTGTTAATTATTCTCTTCTGACTGGAAGAGACCGGAGGCATGGTCTACCTTCAGCCCACTGACCGATAAATCACCCCTCACTTGTTACTTTAAGAATGCTTCAGCAATCTCTTTCTCTTTCCGTCTGCCCATCACTGCTTTCCACTTTAGTGTTACAGGTCTTTTCAACAGCACCATCTAGCATGTTTTGAACATTTTTTTTAATCCTGGCTTCTGCCTCCTCCTCCACATCCTCATCCTTTTGTGAAGAGCCTGCAGCCAACACATGCGCCCTTCTACCCCCTCCATTTCACCCACAGATAGAGCCTCTATATGCCTTCATACCCGAGAAGGAGATGTTGAATCCCTGAAGAGATATGGAGAAATCTGAAATGAAGCGTAGCTGGGCCTTGAAGTTCCCATACAGGCCGGCGTTAACTGGTGCAGGCCTCTCTGAGCCAGTGAGCCGAGCCAGAGGCTGAGCGAAGCTGCCATTTTCTGTTATCAGAAGGTAGTCATGGTGATCCTCCAGGTGGAAGGAGTGAAAAGTGAACTGGACACCTGAAGGGAAAAATATCAACCCAAGATGAACAGTCTTTTCTTACTTGCATGCAAGCATAATTCTGCTTTTCTTGGAGATGTTTTTACTGTGTAAAAATGATAAACTTTCTGCAAATATGCAAACAAATATAATATAGCTATGATTGCAAAAAGTGGTCCACTAAAAAACTAAACATCTAGTCATGAATATGTTGATACAGCAAACGTTAAAATTCCTTTTTTTGTTTTTGTTTTTTTTGCTGTCACATTGTTGCCCAGTAAGATTATCCTGCTTCTTTCCATGACACCCAACTGGCTGTTTTTCAACACTGCCAGTTCTGCCATTTCCATCTGTGAAGCTCTTCCAATAGGACTCTGTAATGTCCTCCAGTGTTTGGCTTGCTTTATTAAAAAAACAAATCACAAATGACCAGAAAACTAAATGATTGATCATGCTGTCGGCGAAACAGCAATTATGTTTCAAACTATAGAGACAAATCAGCAATTAAACCAACTTGGACTCGGTAAAAATTCCTCCCACATCTAAATAACAGTACATACACAAAAAACTAACATAAATGACTTTTTTGCTGTTTACTATCCAAAGGTAACCACCAACTAAAATCCATATCCTAAGAAACTGTTTGATGTCTTCCTTTACGTAAGAGTTATAGAATTCAGGAAAGAATACCTTGATCAAAAGAACTGCCAGAGATGCAGGTGGTACAAACAAAACCATAAAAAAAATCAAATGCTTGTGGAATAAACATACAGATTGGCAGTAAATTAAAGGAACAAAAGCAGCAGTAATTTATCACTAGACTGAGGTTTTGTGATCAGACATTAAATCCTGACTGCAATTAGGATCTATGACTGCAATTATTTTTGAAGGTGAAAAGAAGAGAGTAATGCTTTCAGCATATTCAATTACTTTAAAATTCACAAGAAAACAACAAGGAAAAATGACAGCACATTTAATTCAAAGCAGTCCCAAGGTCAGAAGGTAGTAGAGAACGACCAAGCTATGATCCTGTGCGACTTCTAAATACAGATAGTCTGGTAACGACTAACAGGCTGGACAAGAAGAAGAAGGCCACAGTGATAGATGTAGCCATTTTAAATTAAAGTACCATCAGGGAGAAGAAACATGAAAAGATAGAGAGCAAGGCTTGAGAGAATGGCT
Organism: Adrianichthys oophorus; assembly: GCA_036245035.1. Taxonomy (NCBI): domain Eukaryota; kingdom Metazoa; phylum Chordata; class Actinopteri; order Beloniformes; family Adrianichthyidae; genus Adrianichthys; species Adrianichthys oophorus. The sequence continues at coordinate 15,502,884 of BSAI01000207.1, read as the reverse complement.
GGAAAAACGGTGAAAGGATTTTGAATTGTTGTTTTGAACACATTAGAGACATGGTGAACAGAACAGTCGGAGCTGTGACCCCCAGACTGGAAGAATAGTTCCTGCAGATTCCAGGAACAACATTCAAAATCTTTGTCCAGAAGGGTGCATTACTGGGAGTGGATAAAATACTGTGCTAGACCCTCAAGCTCCCAGGACCCAAACTTGAAGGAAATGACACTGTTCACAGGGTGAGACAGAGATCTTCATACATTTTTTCTTTTTATTTACCTTTCAGGTGCTCCCTTATAGGGTCACCATAGTGAATCATCCACCTACACCCTCCTCATTCACACCAACCATCTTCCTATTCATGGTTTTGCATCATTGACTTGGCTTCAGTTTTATGTGGTATACCCTCTCTGACACAACCGTCTGCATGTATGTACTTGGGACTGGCACATGAAAGACTATGACACCCTGGGTTGCATTGTTCCTGGTACTAGACTAGACTGGACTGAGATCTTGGATTTGGTGTGGCCACTCCTGCAGTTTAGTAGTTACTGTCCTTAGTGATCCAATTCTCACAGACACTACTGTCACTTTCACCTTCCAAGCTTTCTCCAATTCTTCCCGGAGTCCCTGGTATTTCTCCAGTTTCTCGTGTTCTTGTTGTTAAAATTGTCACATCCACCATAATGGCTTTCCCCCAGTTCTTTGTCTGTCACCACGATTGTTGCTGGTTCACCATTCCATCTTGTCATGTGCCACTTTTGGATGTGGGTACATTTTGCCTCTTATCCAAGATAACTTTTTAAAAAGTTTATCTTCTATCAAAGCATTCTGGATCCTCGCAGGCTCCTCACAGATATGGTACATGGTAACTTACTTACAGCAAGGGTGCTGGGGAACTGAACTGTCCATTAAAGGAAAGGACAAGACAAAATCGCACCCTTTAAAAAATAACCATAGGTGTTTCATAGTGTGTGTTATATTCAGGTAAATTCAGACCATTAATTAAAAACGTGAAAGCAATAAATTTGAATTTTAGACGGTATGATCACCTGTTACAATACAGAGGTTATACAATGGTTGGCCATTGTCCCATATAACATGGGAGGCCATGTTTTTTTTTTTTCTAAGTTGCTTTTTAGGCAGTTAGATTTAATAACATTTGCGCCACGGGTGAAATTATAAACGGAATATGGTGTTCTTACCTTTTCCATGGTTGACTTCAACCGTCCATGTACAATTGAGAGAGTTAGGATATAACTCTGGGTAGCCAGGTGAGAGAATGATCCCCGAGGGGCCCCTGATATCCCCACCACATGATGCTGCATTTAGAAACCAAGATAATGAGTGATAACTGTTTAATGACAACTCATAAATGAATAAAAACCTGCAAATGAACCAATAAATCCTTCATTTGTAAACAAATGAGTAATTTTGTTTAATAATGCATTTGAGTCATGTCACATCCTGTTCTGCTATTTTTTATAAGCACCTGTAATTCTGCCAACACAGTGTTTTTATTCCCTTTCCAATCTAGTAGTAGTGCCTGCCTAACATGACACAAGATTATTTATTCATTCAACCATCCATCCAGATTTTCTACTGTTTCAGTATCTTTGACTAAAAGGCACTTTCAGAAAAACAAGAGCATTTTTAGAGTTATTCCACAACTCACATACATTTGCTCAAATTTTCAACATACAAAAGTTACTGTTTAGGTTTCACTGTCACTTTGAAGTATTTTTCAGTTAAAAACAAATAATACAGCTCAACACTCAAAAACCTCCCTTAAATACAATCTAAAAGTACTACTGTACACTCACATCACCTCAGTAAAGGAAACCTCATGAGTGGTCCATATCTGCCTAACAAACTGCATGAAAGCACTCATCACAATAATTTAATGAGATGAATCCATTCCGTCATTGGCTGCTGAGGGCAGTTGCAAGGTGAATGCCATCTCTGCCTGAAGGTTAAGTGGTGTAAATGGATACGGTTCAAACTTGTAAGCATTTTCTCCTGCTGTAACTGGCTTTCTACAAAAAAGGTCATAACACTTAAAGAGCGGCTTTTGCTAAACACAATATTCATGAAACCCGACAGAGTTTGTATTTTTCCTTTTGCTTTTATGACAATTTGGGTTCAATACTTTCATGGCACAATGAAAAGCTGACAAGTATCAGTAGATGTGTGCATGCACATATTTTTACTACAATAAAAGTTAGCTGATGTTTTGGTGGATGTGAGGCCTCGGGCCCTTCAGCTACCCATACCCCTCTTATCCTCTCCCTTCACCCTTGGGCCTTCCAGCAACTGCACAAAGCTTGAATTCTTACTCACCACCAAAAAATTATATTACATATTTTATTAATGAGCAAAAATTACATAAAGTCATTAAAAGTTGATGAGCACGCTTGGCAAATGACTACTTCAGAGGCTGCACAGGCAGAGAGCCAAGGCATTTGGCTGCAGTCTGGCACACACCTAGGCATGATAAGCCTCTGAGATGTAAAATGAATTTTCAAAGCAGTGATGTTGATGAAGTTGTATAGCTTGGTGCTGAATCATATGGTTGGTGTCATTCTTTCTGCTAGCTTAAGCGTGTATTTTATTTGCCGTTTCGTCTCAGTTGAGCAATCCCTGACAGAAGAGTATCAACCGTCTGATGGTGTATTACCAAACAAAACGCAAAGTTGTACAAACAGCTCAGAGAATGAGAGACAGTCAAAGAAATTAATGTTTCATGCTTTGAAATGACTGTGTTCACATTGTCCATGATTAATAGCACAGAGTCGGGTGTTTACACAAGCTGTTTCAATTGGTGGATGGGAAGCATGTTTGTTTGTGGCGTTTACCAGCTGTCCCACAATTTTGTGATTCTCCAAATGTCAACAAAGCCTGAATGTTCCGGAATCACCGAGACATCATAAACAGCCCGGCTGTTGAGAGGAACAACTGGAGAAGAAGGCCTCCAATGGAAATATTTCTTATGAACATACCGTCACAAGTGGGCAGCGGGTGGCTCCAGAAGTGGTTCTTCTCACAAACAAGTAGTTCTTCGTGACTCAGTCTGTATCCAGGGTTACACTGGAAGGACACGGTGGAGCCGATGGACAGGTCATGGCTCAGTCGAGCACCATTTACTGGGATACCTGGATCCATACAGGAGTACGTGTCCAAAGTAACACCTATCAATGTGAAAAGAAACCTTGTTAAAATATTGTGATGGCAATATTTAAACTTTCAAATCATTTATTTAGCTTGAGGTCAGAGAACAGATGACAAAGCTGGCTTGTCTCAAACTGAAGGATTGTTTGGCTGTAAATTGCGAAATACCTGTGTTTTATTAGAAAAAAATGTATATGCAAAGACAGTTTCAATGCTTGTTTTATAGTATATTTTACAATTTTATTTACATTTAGAAAAATATTATTATTGACTTTAACTTTTTTCTGGCATTTTATTTATTTTAAAGATAAAAGTCCTGAACCTAACTATGTCCTTAATGCCTTGAATATTAAACAGTTGGATGCTAAAAACTCACTCCACAAAAACTACATAATAATGCACTTTTGTCTAATGTATAGAAAAATATTCATACATGCAAAATGTGCAAAATTTTGTAAACAAATGACAACCGTTGTGTGACCAATTGTTAGTTATTTGGTGGGTAAACAACTCTAAGCAAGCTTTTTAGAACTTTTACTTCTTCTGTAATGTTGCACTGTTGCATACATTGTAATTTGCATAGAGACAATCCTCATAGAGTGAAAATGTTCCATACAGTATAGTATTTGGGTTAATACTACATGTACATCCAATTTGTTATTCCGAATGAAGAAAATAAACATTGATTTTAAAAAGACAAATAATAAACAATTAACAGCCAGACATGACTGATTTTCATCGTGGGATATTAGGGTGCGTTTCTTCCCTAGAAAATGTATTTCAGAAATAATGAATAGTTTTATAAAGGGAATTATGAATTTTTCCCTAATGTGTTCAAACTGTAGAGCTATTATTGATCACAGCTGGCCCTGGCCTCAGGCTGCAGGAATTTGGTAGAAAGTAATGACCTTCATTTATTCTGAAACCAATGGAGCCCTGTAAAAATATGTTATTATGTGTTGCACATTGAATGTGTTGGACAGCAATTTACTTGATGTATTTTTTTTCCTTGGTAAACAGAATAAAAAAAAAAAACATTAAAGAAAGTTTTGCATGCCTCTTTGCTCATTTTCTATCTCCAATTTTACAAAATGAAGTAGTCAAAGTTTCCCTGAAGTCTTTCAGCAATTAGATACATCCTAGATGGCAATGTTAGAAGCTAACAGGATTTTACTTTTATTGCTTTCCGATAGCCTCATCAACAAAAGAGAAATGCACCTGAGAGCTAAACATATTAAGACAAGAAAACTTGTGGCTTGCTTTCAGTCAGTAATGCAGACATAGCAACAAACTCAGTCTTATGAATCAAATCATTGTGGCAAGGGTAATGCTGCAAGTGCAAACAATTGTGCAAACAGATCTCAATTTGGTTGAGAATTTTCGACTGTATTTTTCAAAGACCGCTCTTGTTCTTTTTAGCACGAGGGTGTGGACTGAGAAAAAGCTTACACTGCACGCTCTCATGAAATTATACACCTTTGAGAGTGGATGTTCTTTAATTATGCAGATTTTCTTAGGCAGTCTCTGCTCTTGAAGTGTGCCTTGTTAAGCAAGCTTGAATATTTACACTTCAGGCTACCGCCGCACCTAACAAGAGGCAGCAGAGTGCATGAAAAGATTTCAACTTGTAAAGGTATGTTTTAATGTAAAATCCCAGATCTAATATAATTCTCATGAAATATAAAACACGTACATAAACAAACTCATGACACTTATTTAGTTAAAACTTTTGTTTAGGAGCCCCAATTACATCACAAGTGTTGGGTTTTCCACCCAAGACAGCCTGAGGCTAACAGTATAATTTGTTTTGACTACTACTGAGCTAATTTAAACTCAGAGTAAAAGAAGGATCTTCAATTCCTTTTCTCAAAAGAAAGGCCTGATTAATTTAATTTCTTTGGCTGTGATGCAAACTAAAACATCCTTTTGAAATAAAAAACACAGACAATAGAACAGTAAAACAGTTTCACTTATGCAGAAAAGCAAAATGACTCCACAGTTTGCAGAATTGGTGCCTTTGGCAGGAATGGCATTAAACTCGGTGCCAAAATAAATTAGTTTGTGTTTCATTAATGCAAAAAAAAACAACAACACTTAAAAATGTATTTTAATTCTATGTCTAAAGGTAACTATTCTTATATGATTCAAAGACAAAAACTGAATATTGGGCTTGTCCAGTCCAACAGGCATAAGGCATGCAGCCAACTGAAGTGAATACATTTGCAGGCCACATGGTCACATCATCTTTTTCCTACAAGCTGCTAAAATCATCAACTACAAAGAAGATGGATTCCATTTAGGAGCTGTTTCCTAATCTGTAATGCAGAGCAGCTTTAATCTGTCTTGAATAATAAGCATTTGTTAATTATAAAAAATTAGCTGTAGATGCTTGTACAATTTGCAGTGGCAGCGTTTGATTTTTGTCTGCTTCACATCTAGAAAAGATGTATTATTTCCATTCTAGATGCCCATATAATTTGTTTCTGTGTTAGAACTCAGACTCATTACAATTTTCAAACTGATGGTGATCTGCAGAAAGGAAGACTTGTATAGTTTTAGTTACAGTGAGTCATTTAAGGAAAAATTCTGCATCTTCAGTGATTTTTGATAACTTGACATACAACTATCAAGAGCATTATTATTTTTAAATCTTGTTCAGAGAATGTAAAATTCTAAGTTAAAAATGAAATTTTCTTTCTTCTTTCTTCTTTCTTTCTTTTTTTTTTTTTTTTTTTTAAAGAAATTTACAATTATGTGCAGTTCAATGGAACATAATGTCAATGCAGTTCATGCAGATGCACTGCTTTAAGTGGGCCGTACTCTCCAGTACTCAGTACCGGCACACTCCCGGTACTCAGTACCTGCATCTACACAAACATTCACCTCAATAATTTAATGAGAAATCAAATAGAATGCACATTGACTTTTTTTTTCAAAGCAAACAATGGTTATTAACAAAAGGTGGGCATCGTCCTTTACCTCCATCTCACTCATGGTGCAGAAAGTAATAGTACAACTGGATAAAAAAAACTAAGGGCAAAACAGAGTAAAACAGCCAGACAACACAAACACATTGACAAAAAACTACATTTAAACCCCAATCCGCCCAGACAAACAAAAGAAATGGTATCCCACAATTCTATGCACTGCCAGATTTGACAGCAGGCCCAATGCGTCTGTGACCATCACTACAATAAATTAGGCAAGCTTGAGATGACCTATGATGCAGCGCTATGCAGATCGACATGTACGGCTAATTAATTATTTTGCTCCAATGTCACATGTCAATCATCATAAAAATATCACAAGAAAGGGGTGGGCGCAAGTCACCTACTTATGCGAGCGCAGTTGGATGACTATAAAACAAAACATTGTGGAAAACGGTGTCCTGACAGCTATTGTATTTCAAAGGGATGCTGACCAGAAAGAGCTGGAGCTCAATGAAGAAAATCTGTGTATTTTGCAACTCTTTCTGCAAATAGTGAATCATTAAATTAAAAATAAACTAGATTTCTATTTATATAAATAATTGTATATAATGGTATCATTAGAAAATATTTTACTTGAAACATTTAGTTATTTTATTTTATCTTCTGATAATCATTTAGGTTTTAATGCTAAACATCAGACAGACATTTTCATTTATGCAACAAAAGGAACTTATAAGTACAAGCATGACAAAGCATTTGTGGTTTTGTGTTTTATTGTTGCCTTTAAAAGTTAACTTGTGAAGCCCCAAGTGCAAGAAAATTAGACCTTAAACCTGTTGGAGCCTTTTCTAAAGAAAATTGTATTGTATTTTTCCTTTTTTTTTTTTTTTTTTTTTTTTTTTGGCATGTTCTGGTTCATTTTTCACATTGTGTATCTTTCACAGGACAGAGGAAATTTACTTATAATCTGTCTTGAATGTTCTATGTATGTTTCAACAATTTATACTAAAGTGAAAGTAAACTCATGTTTTTTCGTTATATGATTTTTTATGTATATTTTAACATTCTTTTGACAGTCTTTTGGTCTGCACATTTAATTTAATCACAGCATCACTTAGTTTTTCCATTTCAGGAAAATGTTACATTTTTGTTACACAGTTGCCTGTTTGCTTTTATTAAATCAAGTGAAAACCAATGCTGTAATTGTACACCTATTTAAATAATTTTATGTACACAGCCAATGTATAACTACATTTATTTATAGACTTGACTTGAGCTCCCTCTTTCATATTATGATGTATAGAAAAAAGGACTTTTTTTTTGTTGATCAATATTTACATTCTCTCCATTTTATGTTTCGACTTCCATTAAAGAGCCTACCGCCACTTCTTGTTGTTCAGTTAAAGCACTGGTTAGATAGGGAATACATTTACCTTCATAGAAGATCTTGAAGCCGCTATTTGATCGACTGTTGTCAGTAGTAAAAAGCAGGTACAGGAAGTTACTGCTGCTAAATAGGAACTGGGGGACCTGAGTTCCATTAAAGGAGCCAATCAAAGGAGACAGCAGGTTGGGACCATCATGCACCTCCAGGAAGTCATAGCTGAGTTCAGTTTGAAACCTTTGCAGACAAAAAAAAAAAGGAGAGGAAAAATGTGTATTCACATCAGCAGTTTTTGGGACGACAAAGGAAACAACATTGTATTATTATACGATAAATGTTAAGCTTTGACAGCAACCAACTTAATTGTACAACATCAGGCTAATGGAAACTATAACTTGATGTTTGAAGAACAATAAAAATCAGCTAAATTACAGCCAGTGAAATCTTCATTTCTATATATTTTTGTAGATGAAAATATTTAAATTATTAGTGTGTTAGGAAGATGAATAGTTTTTCAATTTAGATTTTTACAAGGTACCAACAAAGTAGACTTCTCCTTACTTTTTTGCAGTTCTCAGTGAATATGGTATAATCTTCAAAGTGTGGCTTTCACACTTAAAAAAACTGTTTATCTGTGTTTTTATTTCTCAGAATTTTCCTTTCTATCTCTAGGGCTGCAGAAGAAAAGTCTCAGGTGGCTGCATCTTTACAATTGCAATGCAATGCAAGTGTGTTTAAATCTGAGTCTCACATGATGTATGACAAGTGTATTCATCCAAAATTCAAGAACTGTCTTGTACAGCAGTGTCACCACAAAGCATCTGTGTTATTATGTTTTTACAGATACCATGATAATAATCTAACAATTCCATATAAATATTTCATAGAATCTATAGCCCTTTTAGCCTGTGGATCACCAAAATAAAGCTTTTATTTGCTTTGTTTTGAGGAGAAAATTTTTTTTCTTGATATTTTTTATATGAACTCCTCACACATGAAATCTGAGTTTGTGTCTTTGCTTTCTTGGTTGAGTTATTTCAGATGTGTCATACAGACCTGTCAAAGCTAATCTTGATAGATCGTCCCGCTTCAGCCTCGATGACCCACTCACAGCTCAGGGAGTCTTTGTAGTAGCCTGGCCAGCCCGGAGAGAGGATGACACCAAATGGCCCTGAATAGTGTCCACCACAAGGAGCTGGAGGAGCAGAAAAGCATCAGTTTGATGAGTGATGGAAAATGTTGAGAGGATTAAAGAGGAGAGGGACCTCGAAACAGACACAGAACTTTTTTCAACCCACATGGAAAATGCGACAGAAAATATGAGTCACAAAAGAGATTACACATGCAGCAGAAAATAAATGTTTTCTGGCTTGACTTGCCTTTGTTTGAACTGTAAATTCTCATCATTCTTCAGTTGATTGTTCAAAAATGATAAGATGCGTCACTTAGGTTCTACCTTCACATTTGGGGATGAGTCCACTCCACATTGCCTTTCCGTCCTCTAGGTGACATGTGATGGTATCAGCCCCCTGTGTTTTGATGAAGCCTTCCTCACAAACCACAGAGATGGAGCTTCCCAGCTGGAAACTGTCTCCAAAGCGTCTGCCATTCAAAGGTATGCCAGGGTCAGGACATTCATTGTGCCCAAAAGCTACAACAAAAAAAAAACAACATACATTTGTGTCCAAATAGAATGAGGATTGTAAAGTACAGAAAAAATAAACACAGGAAAAACATAAAAATATATACATTAGTAAATAAAACTACACTATTTTGATTTTTAGGACTTACTATCCACTTGCTTGTACAGAAGAAAAAAAAAGTTCCTGAAGGACAGTCAAACACCAGATAATACACTTTTATGAAATCGAGCTATCCAGTATAGACTTTTTTTTGTATTTCATTGGAAATTGAAATCAATGTTTTCTTTGTTTTTGTTTTTTTCAATTGTGTCAAAAAAGCGATAAATATAAAGTGTGCTTATTTTGAGCTCACAATGGATGGTTGCAGATCAGAAGGGAATTCCAGCTCTGCTAAAACTCACACAAAACGTAGTCATAATGACAGTCCACAAGACAACAACAATACACACAACCTTCTTGATAAGTGGCAACAAAAGCATCTAAAAAAATCTTATTTAAGTGTTATTGGGGTGAAAATAATATGACTGTAAAGTATTGTTTTATTAAAATGATTTATTAAAGCGCATTTTTGAATGTACATTTCCAAATTGAATTTACTGTAATTTAATAGTTAAACTTAAAATAATTTAAGTTAAAGTTTACTTCTTTTTTTTTAACACATTTTTGTTTTAACTTCTATTATTTGGTACTTTTGTTAAAACTGTTTTGATTTGATTTTAATCTTGAAGTTTATATTTTTAACTCAAAAATAGACTGAAATCATTTTGCAAATTATTTTTCCTTGCCTTAAATTCAACTTTAATAAAAGGCTAAAGTACAAATAAGACTGAATTGGTAAAGTGAGTAACTGATTTTTAGCTAATCAATTAAGAGATCACTCAATACTAGCATATTAATAAAGATAGATTACTCCTCTGTGGGTATTTATGTACATTTTTGTATAGGAAATTTGTTGTAAGCATGACCAAAGTTGTTGTAACAGGATGCTCTAAAACTGGCCAAGCATTTAGGTGTGTGGATTACACCATATTTTATATTCATTGATGCAGTAAAATTTGAAGAAAATTTAGTTCATCTTAGTAGTGTATTTCTATTGAGAAAAATGCTGGCATTACCCAAAAAAAAAACACAAATTAAGAGAAAACAAAAATAGTGGCCTTGAGATAACTTTTTATTTATTTTTCCATTAATTGTCAATTTTTTTGTTTAATTTAAAAGGAATATGCTTCCATGCATAAAGTCACTCTATTTATTTGCTAAGTGTGAAGAAAATTCCAAATGCTGGCTTAGGAACAAATGTGGAAAGTCCCTCCCTATTGCCTTCGCTATAAAATGCTTTCATATTATATTTACTTATGTATTAGCTGCTGTAAATTCAGAGATGTTGCTGTTCCAAATCAAAAATACGTCAGATCATAGAAGAATAATGCTGTTATAAGCTCAGAAAAATAGCCCTAGATATTTATGGGATGCAATATGGTTGGAGGATCACAGGATGATTTCAAAGAAAAGGAAAAAAAAGGGGGGTTTTGCATCACCCAGTCAGGTGAAGAGTATCCACAAAGAGCAAGTCATGTCATTATTCAAGTTGAGCAGAAAGAAATATTTCAAAAGAACAAATAAATGGGTTTTTAGCCTGAGGTCCAAACCACTTATTTTGCCCAGCACGACAGGAGCCGCTAATAATGGAAAAGCTTTCAATTATGTTCTCCTAATTAACACTTTTTTGTAACTGAAACTGTCATTATGTCGCTAGAAAAACAAACAAAAAAAGATACAAAAAGTAGTGGGATTGACTCATGACCTGCAATGCACGGCATGATCTGTAAAACCTGTCTAAGCTGTGTGATTTCCTGGAAAATTATGGCATCCAGTCAGACTGAGTCACTATGATAATGCGTCTTGTGACAGAAGACAGGAGCAGGTGGATGAAAACTGGTGCTGCTCATTATTCTGGTGGATCAGAGTGAGTCAAATGCAACGAAGCTGACTGGACAGCAACTGACAAGGCAAATGTATTATGACGTAAAATATTTTGCATAAAGTGAGCAATGTTAGAGGGTAAACAAGTGGAATTTTCTGCATTAGCAGAAAGAGTGACCTGATCTCAGCTTGGTCAAACTAGACCAAAATGGGCTATTTATATATATAGATATATATAGATATATATATATCTATATATATATATGCTTTTCAATCCTAGAAGTGAGAATACTATAAAAGGCAAAGCCAAACGAAGCAGTTTTAATAATCTTAGACATTTCCAAAAAAAAAAAATAATCACAGTTTTGCAGTTTTTATCCTCAAACCATTATCCATTCAGTTTTTACTAGCAATAAAGAGCAATAATATAAGACAACTGTGAAGGACTGGCAACTGATGAAGAGGGAAAGCTATGATAGGATATTGCCAGGGGGCATATTTTGTACAACGCGCATGCCTCTTTTCCAAATTTCTTTTATTTTTGTTTGCACATATTGTAGAGGATATAGCCAAATGGTGACACAGTCGTTCTTGATTAAACTGATGTAATTTATATATAGATTCATCTTTGTCTACCTATGAGCTGGCACATCCCTGTAAACTACAAGCTCTTTTTTTAGTGTTAAAGACCGTAGCCCTGTTGTTCTGACGTCACCTATCCAGAGGTAACTTGTAATCCCACCTTAGACCAAGGGTGAAACTTGCTCTTGACCTCTTTCGGTCTTCTAACTGACCTTAGCCAGGGGTTGATAATACTGTTATTTTTATGTTCCAGCTGATTCACTCTGACCCCAAAAGGCAGTGCTGGTGGGACTTATGTTTCTTGATGTTTTTTTCTTTTATTTAGTGTTTTCAATATCATTCGCCTCTTCCTCCTGATTGAGAAACTGCTCAGGATAGGTCTCAGCAGATTTACTTTCTCCTGAGTAGGTGAATGCCTGTCAAATAGGCCAATGCTGGAAAAATGGGGAGCTCCTTGTCTAATGTGAAGGCTGGTAAGACAGGATCACTACAGGGGACTCTCTTCTTTCATTTTCTGTTTACTCCATATATCTATACTTTCAGTACAACTCTTGAGTCATGACACCAGCATAAGTCTTCTTTCGACTTATTTTCATGTAGAAATGTATCATGGATGGACAAGAGTGAGTACAGAGAAGGCTGGTTGGAGTGAATTGCTTGTAACACAGATCTAGAGCTTGGTGAAAACAATGTCCTTGTGGAGTAAATGGTCTGGAAATACAAATGTACAGATGGCAGAGTCTATCATATCAACACTATATGTTTTTAATGTTCAAAACAAAAGGACCCATGAGGCACAGAGTTCAGTTCAGATTTAAGAAAACCTATATGCAGCAATGGAATTGTAACTTGATTCTTACTGTCTCTATCTAGTTGAGCCAGTTATTAAAGTAATAGTGCATTTTGTGGTACTAGCACCAAATTTGGCATGGATGTACTTAAGTGTGCCCTCCTTCAGAAAAGCATTTTAGCCACGAGAAAATACAAGATATTAAAATCTATATAAAGTAAAAATAATAGTATTTTATAGGTACCCCTTAAACTTAAAGACTGCATTTTGTGCATGAACAGTCAATTTTGTTGAGACTGGGGCAAATAGACATTGAATATGTTTGTAACAATTGAGTGCAGGGCTGCCATCTTTACAAATGGTCGCCATTTTTATTTTTATTCTTGTGGCCAACGTGATTTTCTGAAAGAGGGGATACTAAGGTACATTCAAGCCAAATTTGGTGCTTGTGACACAAAATGCACAATTTATCTGAATTATCAACCTAACCGGCTCAGCTGATCACTCACTGATGTGGTGTAATGTCACGTTAAAGCAGGGGTCCCCAAACTTTTTTCTAGTGTAGGCCACATAACATTTCAAAAATATAACCAATAAATAGTCTGTCCTCTCCCGTCAAAGTTCCTTTTGAGACTTTGGAAGGCTTCCAGCTCCTGGGATATCTCACAGTTTGTGCTAAATCCACGAATAAAAATGAACAGCTGCGTTGTGTCCTGCATGTCTGCGCTCTCATCCAAAGCTAATAAAAAAAGGTCAAATTCTTTTGTTTTCAGCTGCAGCTGGGCATACATATGCATTACCTTTTCACCAGTTCAATGTTTCCTAGTTTATTGTGAGAGTTACGTTCTAAAATAACTCATGAAGGTGAAATCCGTGAAGGGGGATTCTAGATATTTTAAGACAGAAAAACTCCTCACTACATACTTTATCCACTTTTCTCAGACAGACAAAAACATTTTCATGCTTTTCTCTCTGGTTTAAACTCTAAAAAGTTCAAACCTTCATAGAAAGATAAGTCCAGAATTATATAGAAGAAAAACAAAGATCTGGTTGCAATTGAAAATGTATGAAGATTTAAAGAGCTGCATGTATCTGTACAGAACAGGGTGCACTGTTTGAAAAAAAATTAAAATCAGCATGCATAATCGCTCTGAAAGAATCAGCAAGACTGCAAAAGGTGAGCTATAATGCAGAAATCGAACATTGTATTCTGTTCTATTTGACAGGGGGTTTTAGAGGGTTTAAGCTAGGGGCACAATCTATCATCCAAGTTTAACTACAAATAGACTTTTAGGGGGGTGGAATACAATGTCTTGATCGTGTGGCCAGACTGAAAATAAATAAATAAATAAACAACGTGTGTCTGACATTGTTAAATGTGAAAACGTGCCGCATCCAGCTCATGGGCCGTAATTTGGGGACCACTGCTTTTATGGAAAGGCCCAGAGAAAACGTTCAAAAAACATTATTCAATGCTAAACTGTCACCTTTTATTTCCAAAAATAAAGCCAGCCGCAAAAAAAAAAAAAAAAAAAAAAACTGCAATCCTTCAGACGACCACTAGAGGCTGGTTTCATTTTTTTCTATTAACTCTGAAATTATGTCTATCTCTAAACCCAGAAGAAACATGCTTTGTACTTGCCTGGTGGGAGATTCAGTTAATATTATTTGCTCACTTCAGGTTTTATTTTCACTTTTCAGAGTCCTACAGGTAATGTCAGAGATTATTGGCTCAGTTAATTTATGCCTATATGCATGTGGGGCCCTGAAATCCTTATTGAGTTCTTAAAACTGTTTGATCCAGACAGTTTCAGTAACATCAAGAGGAGAAGATGCACTTCAAAAGAACAACATATCTGACCAATTTCATTATATGACACAGGTGTACAGGTACTCAGGTGTACAATGGAAATATAGACTACATGAAAGAGTAAAACTGTTATTGCAAACAAGAAAGATGGAGAGCCTCTGTCTTCTGATGAAATTCCAGATCCATTAATATGTGCATAAAGATGATGGAGATCTACCCCTAGTCTTTGATGGAAGATGCAATCTGCTGTACTGTGACATGCTGAGGGAGCAGTATTAGTGCCAGTGAAAAAGTTTGCTTTGGCTGTATCTTTGAAGAGAATCCTACTTTTATACTTTTGTTCTCTATTATTCATACTTATTGCTTTTATTCTAATTATACTTTACACGTTTTTCCCTTTTGCATTGTTAATTAAGTATTTTGTTGCTAAATCACAGCCTTTGAGAGAGCAGTAATGTTTATTCTGTGCTTCAGACAGTCATTGTCTTCAAATGGATTTCATGAAGAAAAATATAAAAATGTAAGAGTTTCAGTAATTTATCAAGTTACTGCTGTGAGTCACTGACAAAATATGCTTTATATATTTAAGAACTGTGACTTCAAATTTTAGTTTTGAATCTGATTACTGTAAAATAACTGTGAATTTGAAAGACAAAGTATATAGAGATGTAGAATAATAGACGTTTGGTCAAAAATTAACCTTTTTTTGGAACGCATATTGAATAATAGTGTTTTTAAAATCAGGAAGAAATGACCCCAGTAGTTTTTCCTTAAAAAATACACCAAAAAATTAAATTATTCCCGACTTTGTTATTAAAGTCGTCCTATTGGTTACATTAATGTAAATCAATATATACTACTTTTTTTGTATATCTTTGTTCCTTTGCTGGGTCGCTTTCACAAAGTGTATATAATTAGAGAAGTGAATTGATGATTGTGAGTGATAATCATTGCACTAAGACCTGACAAGTACGGATGAACTTATAGGACCATAAATATGCTGTCCTGATTTAACTGTTTGCTCCGAGTCACTTACTGCTGTAGGTGATATTAAAGCCTCGCCCTGACATGGAGTGATCCGCCTGAAACTCCAGCTGCAGAACGTTGCTGTTTGATGTCAGATGAGAAGGAACTTCAGCTCCTGTGAAACGCCCTAGTACCAAGGCTCCAGACTGATTCTCGTCTTTGATAGTAAGGAAATCATAGGGAGGCTCTAAGTCAAAGTCATTGAAGGCCAGATGGATCCTGGAGCCAGGTTTTGAGATTATCAACCACACACAGTTGAGGTTGTTCCCGTAGCCCTCTGGGTAATCGGGAGACAGCACGGTTCCCATGGGTGAGGTGAAGTTTGAGAAACAGGGGACTGTGTGATAGAATACAAAAAGATACACAGTTACACATAGAAACGGGAAAAAAAATTGGCCTTGTAAGTGAGATAAATTGAGTTTCAGCTGCTTTTACTGGCTACAAGAGTTTCTAAAGAATTGGGGACAAAGATTTGTGCAGAACAATGTCCGTACTGCATAAGCAACCAGGAGACAACACTGCTCCCATGAGCACTGTGCAGCTGAAGAAATGTAAAACTGCATAGGGAATAGCCACATTGCAGAACAGACACAGAAGAATCCCGCAGGCTATCCCCATGGGCACTTTAAATATGAGGAAATAGAAGTTTAGATTTTTGTTTGTGTGGATATGAGTGAAGCTTTTTTTGATCGAAGGGATGAATTACAGCTGTCTTGCCAAAGATTATGCGCTGCATAATGCAGGCTTCCTCTGAGTTTGTGTTCAGCATGAGAATGTGGAGTTGTTTCTTTTTTTTTCCCTATATGTAGCAAACCTTAACAGACACAACCATATGCTATCTATTTCCCATTTTACATTATGTAAACCGCTGGCTGTTTACAAACAGTGTGCTTGCATGTTCAATTATCAACACTGTAATTAATCTTCCAGTAGCTTGGTCTATGTGAAGTTTCCTATTTTAAGGTAATTGCTTTATTTAAAGTAAAAAAAAATGCTGCATGGAACTCACATATGCAGATGGGGATATTAGCTGACCACTGATTGTTGTTCTGGCAGGTTATCATCTTCTCCCCAATGAGCTCAAATCCAAACTGGCATTCAAAGCGGAGAACATCACCATTTAAAAAACCGCTGCCTTCTTTGTAGCCATACAGAGGTGTACCAGGGTCACCGCAGCTCTCTTTGTCAATTTCTGTGGGTGTGGGGAGAAATGGGAAGGGGATGGATGGGTGAGAATAAGTGAGGAATGGAAAAGGAGTACAGCAGAGGATTAAGTCAGCCCAAGTGCTGCAAGGTACTTTTTTTTTTTACATTATCTCTGAGAGTCCAGTAAAAGAGTCTGAATTTGGACCCAGAAATGTATTTTCAGGGCAGAATGCAAAAGGAGAGATAGCGAAACAGACAGGAAATAGACTTGTTGCCTTGCTGAATGACAGACAGACAAACATGAATGCAGACTGGGAGTGATCATATCGGTACCTAAGTCTGCCTACCTTTATAGTTGATCTTGAAGCCTATCGACCCCACACTCTCATCAGACTGGAGATGGAGCCACATCTGATGGGACATGCTGACAATCAAGTCTGGGACAAAGCTTCCTGTCAGTCTGCAGAGACGATAAAAGAAAAGTCACTATCCTGTAATGTGAAAAAAAATTTTAAATGTGTAAACTCGTTTCATAAAGTTATTTGTTAAGGATAGAGAGCAAAAATGATAAAAAATGAAAGTTTCAATATTTTTACTATTTTGTACTTACACTTGAATTATTGTTTTTGAGTCTCCTACTTCCCCTCCGTCTCCAATGGTCAGAGAGTCATAACCAATCTCTAGGTCAAACTCCTCAAAGTTGATCTGAATAACCTGCAGTGAAACACAGTGAAAAGCATGTCAAAGTTACAGTCTAGAGCTGGAAGGAATGTAATGATCAAATGTATTTTGTTTCTTTGAAAAAATATCTCAACAATTCTGTTAAACAGACAATTTGTAACATTTGAAGAGATATTCCTAAGTGTTTCATATTAGCTTTCCATAAATACATACAAGTACAATCCAAAGTGTCTTTTGCATTTGATAAGTGATTTGTCAACATCTCTACTACGTTCAAACTGGCTTCAGCAACACGGGTTAAAGCAGCCACTTTCAATGAAAACTCTATGTAAATTAGTGACTATTTGAGACATCTGTGTTCAAAACTCTCGCATTCAAAACTCTTGGGTTCACATGCTGCTGTGCTCATTTCTAAGTCAGTTTTCAGGCTGTACGTACAAAATGCACAGCCATTAAAGACACCATGAAAGTTGAACCAGTTGAACTTCGACCAATCAGGGACTTGGATTTGGTAGTCACGTATGGGTAGCGTCCTTTTCAAAACACAAAAGTACCAACCGTTTGTAAATTGGTAATGAAGGAAAAATTAAAAATCACAATTTGTGCCCAGCTGGGATTTTGTGACACCAAGTCTTTTATATATGTAAATAGATCTGTGAAAAAAAAAAGCCCGGAGCAAGATTTGCAACATTTGCATCACTTCAGCATTTCACATCACGCCTCTTCCAACTGTGAGCACATGCGCTAGTATCGGTATAGCGACAGTCCAGTATGAACATGGTATGGTAAAAGTACATTCAAGAACCTGTGTTCAGCGCATTCTTGAATGTGTATCACATGCTCAGTGTGTACATAGCCTTATACCTAAGTGGTTTACACCAACAGAGAGAAGACGTTAGTATCTTTGCCATTTTAGAGTCAATTTCATTCATTAGATTTGTTTAAATCTTTAAAATGCACATGGTTTCTCAGTTCTATTCTCAAATACTTACCAAATGCATATGTGAAATTCATAACATTGCAGCTCATTTCTGTAACTCTCTCTTTGAGAAAAGGCTTCAAACTGCAGCAAAGTCTGTGAATTACCTTATCCTTTTCAGAAGCAGACAGCAACATTTTTTGATGAAGTAGTGCTGTGAAAGCTTATGACTTCTACCTAGCTCATAATTCAGATTGCTGCATAATGCTGCATTTATTCTGCAGCTTTCATGAATTATGCAGAAAATATCCCTAAAAACACAGATAAGCAAATGCGTAAAGAGAAAAGAAGGAAGCCGAAAAAAAAGGAAAATTTAAAACAACTCACATCAACTCCTAGCATGGTAATAGAATAAAGCTTTGACAAAGTGTGTACTTTCATCACCATCCCACCAGTAACAACAGTGCCAACAGTCTTCAAAGTAATAGATAAATTGAAAGCTGCATTAGGTCGGATTACTTTGAAGCACAAATCAAAATCTTACAACCACATTTAAGTCTTGCAAATATATTAATTGCCTGCCGGTATTTACCCTGGAGATACTGTATCTTTCTTGGCTGCCATGAGTACATCTCATGGTTTAATAAATGCAGATGGCATCACAGAAGATTGCATATTTAATGATAAAAGTAGCAACAGCTGTTTAAACTAATACTAATCACAAATGAAGTTTACCATTGAGACATTTCACAGTGAGTCACATCATCATATTGTACACCGTGGCAGGATTAGCGATGACAGGAGGGACGTGGTAAAGACACTAGTGTCACATCTGCTGAAGACACACATACGATGGCTGCTTGCTCATCCTTATCCTCCCTTTTTCTGGCCAGGGGGAGGACAATTCTGCACAACATCCATGTACAACAGCCTCATTACAATGCACACATAAGCATAATTACCATAATAACAGTGACAGGCCAAGTTTTACTGCCAAGTCAAAAGCTTGTTTGGTTAGAAGAGAACACAGTGGCACAAAGCAGTGACACTCAACAGTCCTAGCATGTTTTAAACGGGTGTCTCTCGGTTAATTACTGTTACTGTTCATTAGGATGGTGACACTTGGAGTGACATCTTCGTGTTTTTGATGGACTGGACCAAATTCTAATTAAAACACAAATTTATGGGGAGCACTTGTGGCTATCCAGAAAACAACTTCTGCAATTTATGAGAAAAACTGTTCTATTTTTTTTTTTACTTAATTTATTCTCTCAGAGGAAATAAATAAATAGTTTAATGGAGAATGTTAAGGTGATGCCACATCTGAATTTGTCTAGACGCTAGATTTTATTCCCGCTTGCCAAGGCGGCATTGTTTGTATGCAGGGACTGTATTGTGTCATATGACAGGATTGTCCTCTAAATTCATATATCAGTCCATTTGTTCTCCTTGTAATAATGCTAGACATATTTGCTTGCTCAAAAAATGTTTTTGTAATGAGCTTTTGGATTAAAATGAAATCTTTTATAACCAATTCAGTGACTTAAAAAAAACTCACAACAAACGGCTTAAGAAAATAAGGACAATGCTAAAATGGGTTTCTATTATTACAATTCATTTACTTTAACAGACAGGCAACAAAAAGCAGGGACAGATTTACAGAGCACAATACTATCACAGCAATTCAGTTTAAGGTCAAATGTCTCTTTGGCTTTGTCCATCACTTTGAATCTTTCCATCAAATTAGACAGTTCTGACCAACCTTTCAGCTAAATTACACAAAACCCAACCAGACAACAAAGGAGGCAAACAGAAGAAACACAAAAAGCCTTCTTTACAAACCTGCAATGCTTTTACTAGCATATAATACAGAAAAAATTAGATTGTAAACTTGTGATTGTTGGACTTTTAATGACTGTTGTAACACCATTTCTTCATTGCTGCATCCAAGGAAAGAGAAAAGCAGAGAAAATGAGAAAGAGAATACTTTGACTACCTTGTTTGGATCGCTCGCAGTGATGATCCACACACATTGGGAGTTGCTCTCATATTGTATGGGGAAGTTAGGAGATGTAAAAGTCCCAGATGGTCCTTGTAAATTTGACCCGCATGTTTTCACTACAACAAAAAACACAGAAAATCAAAAGCTTCTATGCACAAGCCTCTGTCACTTCAGACATTTAGCTTTTTAGCAATCATCCAGCAACATCAAGGACAGGTTTTATCTGATCTAAAGGACCTTTTGCGAGATGACAGCACCACAGGTACAAGGAGAGTCATAAAGAAACATATTCAGTTACTTAAATAAGAAGTTATTCTGCTTTTGGCCCTTGGTGATCTCTGATTTAAACATCATAGAGGATTACATGATAAGACAGGAGCTATTCGGACCACTTAAGGCTACCAGTTCACAAATTCCGCATGCTGCCAGGAGCAACATGCCTGCCAATCCCTTAAAACAAAGAAAAATGTTGAAACCAGCATGTGTCTGTATTATTTTATTTTTATAAAGATGTTTCACTTTTTCTCTGTTAATTTACACACAACAGAACACAAAGTCCTTTCAAATTCAAGACAAATATTGATGCAATTTGTGCTCTCAAGGCAAAGCATGAACTCTTGCATTTTAGTATGAGTAAGGTAATATATTGTTTGCACAAGTGAAGAATCAGTGAAGGATCTGTTAGCCGGATTTCCATTAATCAAACTTTAAAAGCAGCTCCAGGTAATGTAAAAACACAAAAAAATGGCAAAGCATTTTGAAGAGGAAAGTGCGGAAGCAGAAGCTTTCATGCATAATTAACAGGAATGAACTTCCCTCTATCTGCATAGTGCCTATATCCACAGGCACTGCCTTAATCAAACTGTTTTATTAGTTCCTCAGCACCTACGCTCACCCTTGCATACAGGCCTGTGGTCGCTCCAAGCTGCAAAGACTTCAGCCACGCGCTGGCAGGTAATCGTTTTGGAACCCTGCAGCACATGGTCCTCATCACAGGTAAATTGAGCAGTTGCTCCGATGCTGGAAAGATAACAAACACTATTAACTCGTGGAAAAGCAATCAATTCCCCAAAGAAGGCTCATGATAGAACATCAATTTTATTATATATTTTTCACTGCGACTCATGACATTGTTGTAAACCATTATTGTTCCAAGAACTTACTAGTGAACATAACTGCTGCATATCATCAAAGAAAGCAATTTTTAGAAATGACTGTTTCAGCTGCACATTTTAACAAGAAAATCATGTACACTTTGATATATTTGATAAATGTTTACAGATAAATAAATGCACTCTGCAAAACTGGTTATTATATTCAGAAAAAGGGTAGTACACTGATTAAACTAGTTGTAAGGGGCTGCAGATTGCTATGATTGGGATTAAATTGGGTAACGGCTATTGATACTACTTCATTCTCCAAAAAAGACATTTGTAAAAAGTTCACTCTTTTGCTTCATTTGCAAAGCACTAACTAACCTGAAATCAGAACCAATCCGTTTGCCGTTCTCTGGCTCCCCTGGGTCAGGGCAGTAATTAGATACCTGTTTGACTCCCCCCTCATTCACTAAACAAGGGAGAGAAGAGCACAAAATCCTGAGAGAGGTTCTTTGAGTGGGAAAAAAAAATCTATCCACTTTCATAAAAGCAATAAAATAAACAAATAAATAAATAAATAAAAACGCATGTATGAAAAAGAGGATTAGTCTGTAAGTCTGCTGGTTTAATTGTGACGCATAATTGCACATTTCAGTTTGACCTCATTTCCAAATGTGAGAGCAGTTTAACTGGCTGTTATTTGGCAGTCTATTAGCGGATTCAAACCAAGCTTTCAGATAGATTTGGTAGCAAGGTGAATTTAAACTCCACTAACAAAGCTGAAAAGCAGGACTTTTTTATGAATTTTTGGACCAGGGGATCATGGGTTTTTCAGCTATTGAATGTGGGGGAGGAAAAAACAACTTAAACAAAAAAATAATATTAATAATAATGAATAAGTTTAGCTTAAGCCTTCGAGGATCTACTTTGTGATAAAAATTGGTATTATTGTGCTAAGATTTGTGTGAAGGGTCTCAAAACAATTAATGAAAAAATGTTTATCTCTTTTTATTTTTTTTTACTATAATCCAACCCAACGATCAGACAATCAAATTAAGTTTAATTATGTAATTCTATTCATCCTTTAGACATCATTAAGGATTATGCAGGTCTTGACTTCCCCTAACTTCCCATTTTTCAAGAAAAACCACAGCTGATTTATGCTTTCTTCTTTTGATTTCTATCAGAAACTTAGCGGTTTTGAACTTCATTTGTTGTCAATTATAATGCACATTTATGCATTCAGTTATGGGCAATAAATCCACATAGCATATGAAAAATCCTCTCATAGTGTTTTAATGATATACAGTACTGTCATATACAAAAGATTACAACCCTCTGCATTATTCATGTTTCCATGGAGTGCTGAAGCAAGGAGGCATAAGGTAATAAAGATTACAACCTGTTATCATCCAAGTGTTTAGCACAGTGCTGAGTTAAAGGAAATTGTGCCACAGATTTATGTTAATGGCAGAGTTCTGCAAGCAATTAGAATGCATTCTGTCTGGTTTGAAGTGTACACCAATCACCTGACAAGTAAGTGGTAACTCAACCTTGACGACTGTGACGTCTGCAAATCACACTTAAGTCAATGCAGGGCTTCTGTCGTACTTAGTGGAGTTGGATGGTAACAGAGTAAAGCTCAGATAGAAGGTTATCAAAATTTGACAAGCAGCTCTGTGGTACATAACTATGTCTGATCCATCTGAGTGAATTTCTGTCAGGACAGGAAGTCCAGGGCATCAAGGGAAATAGGTCATCAGAAAGAAAAAGAGACTGCACTTCTGCAAAATCTAGTACTGTAGCTTAATTCCTTGAACAAATGATTCAGCAAACAACGAGACATAAAGAAAGAAAGACCTACAACACAAGTCCTACAGAAAAAAAGATAGAAAAATAAAGAAAATCCAAAAAAACTACAACAGTTGCATAAGAAAAACAAAACAAAGACTTACTCAAAGACAGTTTGTTAGTGTTGTCCTTTCCTGGTAATAATTTTACCCCTCTGGATTTAAGCTCTCCAGAGCTTTTCACTGGTCGAGAGCAATAAGAAGAGTTCATTAGATAAAAGAAGTTACAGTATTAGATGTGAGAAGTCACAGTACAAGTGTTTCTTTCTCTCAATAATATTTACTCCTCTGATGTTTAGCAGATTGCAAATGCTATTTCCATGAATTCCTTTGCCTTGTCAATTGTAGAAAGCCTTTTTGCCTTTTCGTATGACTTGAAATGGCAAAGTCAACTGAGTGTTGTGGGATAATATCATGCACAAATAAAGAGTCTCCTTGGGTCTGCATATTTTAAAATTGCGTAATTCAACACTGCAGGAGGTGAGACTGCAAACAAAAGCAAAGCAACTTTCCTTAACAGAGCAATTAAAGGTAAGCACAACAAGAGAGATCTGGAGCTAGGATGTACCCTCACCTCTGAACTAAATGTAGACTGTGAATCAGTACAGAAGAATTTGATGTGCTCCAAAGCACACTCTTTTATATAAACCCAAACTGCTTGTCTTGGCTTAAAATCTCCCATCGATTTATGCAAACACAGAAAAATTGATGCATGATTGCCCAGCAAAAAAAAAGTAAAAAATGAGAGACATAATTTTCAAACACAGCTGGCTTACTGTGGGCTGCTGCAAAGATGGGTTACAGAGAGATTTTTTAAGAGCTGTTTCTGGTGAAGTAGCAGGGTTCATATTTTGGCTTCTGGCCAGACTGTAAGACTAAGTACATGAAGCACCTACAGCAACTTTAAAGTCATGCTAGGGAACAATGTCAACGTAATGTATTACTGAACTTACAAAGCTACGTTTTTCCACAGGGCAAAGTATATGCAGTTTTTTACCTTTCAAATATTTAATTAACGTGGTCCTTTGAAGTCATTGGTTTGAAGGCTTCACGTCCTCTACAGAAGGTATTAATCAAACTGTTTAATATTCAGTTAATGAAGATCAAAAACCTGTTTTGTAATTATAGTGGGTTGTCCCTGTAATGATCCCTTTCGCTCGTGAAGGGGGGGCTTATAATACACTGTGTAAATGAAGTCACTGTGTCTTACCTTGGTACTGAGCCCTGAAGCCCTTGTGGCGGTGGTTGCTCTCTGTTACAAAATGCAGTCGCAGCCAGTTTTTGTTGCTGATGATTGGTGCTGGGATGTTCATTCCAGTTAGCCTGAGTGCAAAGAAAGCGAGAGGGAAAACACAAGCTTTATTTTAGCATAAATTTGTAAAAATGTTCACATAGAGAAAAGAAAACCAACCAGCAGGCCAAAAACCTTACCAATAGAAACAAGTGGGAGGATGTACATAATCTGTAAAGATGGACCTTCAAATCAGTTACTTCAAATATTTTAAAGAATTTTTTAACATGGCATTTAATCATCATGCTTTAACTTAAGATTCCACTCCAATCATCTTCTGATCTATTTTCAAAGTGTTCCCAGTGGTCTTTTACCTGTGATTATGCCATTTTAGCCACACACAAAAGGCAGGAGTTCATTAGAAATTCACCTCTAAGTTGTGGGTGGGAACATTGCCATAGAGCTACTCCACCCCCTTTCCTGTTACTGAGAGCTCTCTGTTCACACACTTACATCATCAGAGTATTTTCTATGTAACAACCTTTTTTCAAAAAAATTGCTTTCGCCTGCTCCTGATGCACAACAATTTAATTAAAGAAATGCTAATAACTGCCTAAGCTTAATTTTCTTCATATATGTTCTCCATCATGAGAAAAATGCCACAAGAACATGTTAAAAGCATCAAAATTATGATTTTTCTCAGAGTGGGGCTTTAAAATACTCAAAATGGAAAAAAGAATCATGAAGAGTTATTTTTTCCTTTGTTTAAGATGAACCAACACAAAAGAGGATCTGCTCGTGTTCTTTGAATAATGGCTCTCTGTGCCCTATAGGTACTTGTAAATGAGCATTTGTAAAATGCAACTTAGGAGAAAAAAATGGCACAGATGGAGCATGCTTTACCTGGTTCACAAATGTGCTAACAAGTCTCTGTGTGCCCTCACTATATATTTTGCACTGTCTGGTTTTAGATTTATATACAGTGTGGCTGCAGCATCAGGGAAGCTCTATAATTGCTGAGTTCAAATCTGCCACAGGCCTTTTCATTTGTTGTACTAACCAGTTTTATTTATTTATTTATTTGCTTGTGCTTTGCAATCCTTACAAAATATCCTGTCATACCACAGTCACAGAGGTACTGTGGCTTTTAAACAAAGGCTTGGGACAGTCTGAAAGGGAGAATGGTTCATTTGAGCCTTTCTTTCTTCAAAGTGGCTCAAGAGACAAAACAAAAACTAGAAAATACATTAAACTTCTGGCACGTTTGTTCGTGTCTTTTGGCCTGCATGCATGTTTATCTTTTTAATGTTGGCCAGTGTGGGTTGCAATTGTGTTTATGTGTGTTTGCGTGCATGAGTGTGTATGTCTTTGGCATTTACATCTGAGTTACTTGAGGGGCAAAAAGGCAAAAACAAAACAAAAGACATGAAATGACAGATGAAAGGATAGAAATGCAAATAGACTGGTGATTGTAATAACAGATACAGTTTTGTTCCCCTTTTTTAAATCATTTTAACCATTTTGTTTCATTTATGATCATCTTTTGCTTTAACAGTGTCATGCATAGGGTCTTCATTTTTAATTACTGAGCAGAATGCAAATTGTGATTACTGATTTTCTGAGTCAAAATTATCCATCACAGGGGGAGTCGGTGGCAGCTCTTAAAGGGGAGATAAAAGCTAATCAATTCCCGCACAAAAGACGACCTTTTCACTCATTGCCTAATTGATAAAATGCTAATGATGAGTTTAGAAAAAAGGATCAGCTTTCTGGTAACTAGTAAAAAACAAAAAAACTTTCTCCATGTTGAAATACTTGTTTCAAAAATCTAAATGAAAATGTGATAAACTGAATCCATTCAGGAGAGGCACTTCTCTTCTTAAAGACATGAACAATGCTGGACATTTAATGCCAGCAGAGGTGAACATATTATTGCCACAAAGGCACATGTAGCAGAGGAAGCGAACCCTGATTTTCCATCAGTTGCAATAGCAGACTTAATGACACCCTAAAGAGGACTTACTCCAATGAGTTTGTATGCAGCTGCAGTTGTTTGATGACAGCACAACATCTCTGTGTGAGAAAAAGAGATGCAAGTACAAAGTGAAGAAGTATATTATGCATTATGATGCAGGTCATGAGATGCCTACTCTGCAATACAGAGAGCACTCTCTTACCACTCTAACTTTTGCTCTCAGTAGAAACACAAAAGAAGACAAATGTGCTCATAGGCAGAATGCCAGCAGAGAGAAGGAACTTCTAGAATCTAATGTATGTGAAAGAAATATGATTTGTGCTTGAACTTTATAATACTTTGCATTTTTTTCTATTTCAGATGCTGCATATGATTATGTGACTAAGTTATAAAGATATAAGATCTTTTTCTCAAGATATGCATACAATATAATAGAAATAATATAGCTTGACATTCTTAGTTCTGACTTTAATATGTCTTTATTTTGTCAGAGTGTGAACTAGTTTAAATATATTTAAGATAATTAAAGAAGTGAAAATTAAAGGTTATTTTTCTTAACATTGATCTTTGATACTGTTAATGTCACTTTCGTGCAAACAGATAGACATCCTGTGGCTTCAGATCATCTTTCAAACAGGATACATCACAGGAGAGCCGTCTGCTCTTTTCTGATCATATCTTTTTACTCAGCTTCAAAAGGTGAGAAAGTTCAATAGGAAAATGGATTCCTCATATAATGCCCTGCCTTTCTCTTTCCTCAGACGCATTCAGCTATTCTATTTATTCTTTTATGGCTAGGCAATATGGGTTTTTGTAGAATGGGTCTTGGCTGGAGTGTGGTGTTTTGATGATTGGATTTAACGTAGTTTAGTTTCATATGGTTGATTTGGGGGATATGGGAAATTGCAAGTCACTTCTGACTTACTGTAAATTTGTGCAACACATTAGAGTACTCATAAAGTGAAATGTGTGTGATTTGATGCGACGCAAAAGTTAAAGGAAGCATGTCAATCTCATAAAAATCTAATTTTAACAAAGTCACAGTGTGAATGAACAATGGCCAAATGCAGTCTTAAGGAAATGACGATAGCTTTAAACTCCTGCTCTCCCTATGCAGACACTCTTTATAGTCATTAAGCAGTGCTTCAATAGTTTATTAATGTTTAATTATATATTAATAAACGTTAATAAAGGGTACCTTCTTATAAAAGGCACCAGTATTTTTTCTTCATTTCTGCACCTAAATTGTTGTTATATCCTTAGATATTCAACATGTTGTTGAATGTGTGTTTGTTTGCTAGCACACAAAGCTCTCAGAACAGCTGCCAAGTTGCTGTATTTTCAGCAGCTGCCTATATTCATTGCTCTGGTAGAACACTTGAGTCAATTGTATATTCACATTCTCTCAGTTAGACTAAATTTATCCCAGAATGACCACTGTAGAGGCTGTTTGATGGGTTTTATGTTTCCCAGGAAGATCAATGAAAACCCAGAGAGAAGAAATTGAATCCATCGCAGGTGATAATTTAACCAAAGCTGTTAATTCAGCTACAAGACACCTCTATGCCCTGCAGAACCTCAGAAGATCACTTTCTACCTCTGAGCATCAGTTAGATACACCATTTGTATATAGTTCATATTTAATAACCAAGGAAACATTGTCTATTCTAAAGACAATTAATTTTAAACTTGGCTTTAGAGGTGAGTTTATAGCATGCAAGAAAAATGTGCTGGAAGCATTCACAAGAACAGATGAAGATGCAATTCAGAAGGAAAATAGATAAACCAGGTATGGAAAGGCAAAAAATAAAATCAAATTTCCTAGTTTTGGATCCAGTGGAAGCTAGCAGAATATAAAATATTTTTGCAAAGCCTTTAGAGGTTTTATGCTTTTTGTCCATATTTGAAGTAATGACTGACATGTAATCTACTGCTTGTTGTATTTGCCCTTTGTGAACAGGGCTGAATAATCATATTAAAGGTCAAGAGAATAACAAAGAGCGGTTTCCCTGTCTACCCAAACTCCACTGATGTTTTCTCTCAAGTAGGATAAAAAAAAGAAAAACTTTGTTTTTTAAAGGTGATTGATGTCTAGTCTTACATCAACCTTCACAGCCTTAAAAGTTAAAAATTGGAAAAAGTATTAAACAATTAAAAGGATTTCATTTAGGAAGTGACGATAACTGCAAAGAGAAACAAGAGGTCCATACATTAATTTATGCAAATATGTAATACAGTAAATAATTCAATCAATAACTTTAACATGCAAATTTGAATTTGTTTCGATTCATTGTCATCATCTTTTGGACCACAATTTTTTGATAGATTTTGTATAAACGAAACATTACAACTTTAAATATACTGCGCAGCGTTGTGACATATTTTTAAATGCTATAAATTGTTAATAAACGTTTGAATACAATTGTATCTGCAGCATTTGCAAAAAATAATCAAATAAAGAAAGCATTACAGGCAACTAGGCAATAATAAATCTGTGTTTTCATTCCATTCATTGTTGTTCTGTGGTTGTAAACCTCAAGAGGATGTTGACAGCTTGCTTGTCTGCAGCTGGTGCTATACATTAGAAGGTTTAAATGTTAAGTCATCTGGCAGCCTTGTTCCCATGCAGAGATACCCATAAATACAAAGCGGGTGAGAACAATAAATTTGTGAGCGCAAGTGCTTCGCACACCCTGAACACAGCTTGTATGCTTGTCTGTTTGTTTGCAGGGCTAAGTTGAAGCCATGTCTGTTAAAATAACTGCACTCTAGCTCTCTGGATCCCAAAAGAATCCTAAAGCTTAAAAGTGGAATCATGTTTGACAGCTTCAGATGTTGTGGACATAGCCACACCGTTCTGGGATTTTATTGATGTTAAACGCCTTTTTAGCACACACGTCAAACTGTGAAAAATTATAAATGGGCATAAAAATGAACAGGTCTTTACTTGCATAACATATGCAATCTGAATTTGGTACTTTTAGGACCAAAATTAAATATGCCAAAAAAAATTAAGCCAAATTTTATTGCATAACTAACCTGTAGGTCACATGCATGATATGTAATATAAAGAAAAAGCTTTATCCACTCAGGAAAGTTTCATGGTGAATTTCATGGTGTTTTTTTTTTTTGTTTTAAACTTACAAACAATACAGAATGAAAAAAAAAATCCCACATATAATTTTATCTAGATCATCCTGATATTTAGCTAGTCATTCTTAATACAGAATAAGATTGAAAACTAACTGGAGTGCAATGCATCCTATTCATTTTTTTGGGGGGCTGTAAACATTACCACATTGACACACGCTATTGATTAAAAATAACAGCTTATTATTTATTACCGCAGATTAATTACATGTCAGAAGCTACTGTCTTCAGCTTTGAGTCAAACAGTTTAGACTTTCACGGCATGCGTTCATTTCTAAAAATGCACACTTCGTCGGGACATTATTCCATTTATACCATGGTCACTTCCAAGAGAAATAAATATTCAATACATTTTTAGTACTTTATTCTTGTTATTTTCGGGTTTAGATCGCTTTTTCATAAAAAGCTGACTATTTGATTGGTGGCCCGTTGTCATGGTAGCACAATGCGTCGCTGGGCTCGACTACAGCAGAAGAGGAAAGCGATATAAATGCTGATCGTCATAATAGGTTCCATAAAGCATCCGTTCAGAGAGAAAGTTCACCTCTTATCGCTTCTTTTTGTCCAGAAGATGAAGAAAAAGTTTGTTTTTAAAGAAGCCTGCGCATTGATATAGAACGTTAGGGCTATGTGACCGGAACTTCTTTTTAAGGTGTGCATCAACGATCAGCAGCCAATCAGATTATGAGTATTTACTCAGACCATTTAAAGTGCAGAAATTTTTATGGATGTATATCAGCATCTTTGTTTTCTTGGAGTAATCCTGCAGACATAAAAGTCTTAACAGTTCTGCTTATCTTACTGTTGATGTGTTTTGTGCACACAAATTACATTTTTTGAGATATCTGAGTTAACACTTTACAAATTAAAACATTTCAGACAATAAAGATGAAGGAAAAATGTTCTCTCTGACCTTTTTTTTTGTTCAAAAGCTGCATGTTGTCATATAAAATGTTCCTAGTATATCATTGTGATTAATCTTTATTAATCATGATCCAAAATTGTGAGTAGTCTGATTTTTTTTTTATCAATTGACAACACTATTTTTTTTTTTACTTATTATTTGGTTAATAAATCTCTGAAATGGTTGTACTCATCTCAATTTCAAAGTTTTGATGATCTGAACTGTCTGATAAATGATTTTGAATAAAGTAATTGTTAAAGTTATCAAGAAGGATTTAGTATTAGACATATTTTTTATCCAACATTTCAGGAAAAATTGAACAGGTAGGCATAAATAATCACTAAGTATCCCTACATCACAACTTTTTGCTCTATGTAGCAGAGGAGTGTAACTTATGCTGTATGATTGTTGTGGTATGAGCAATTCCAAAACAAAACCAACAGACTCAGACCAAATATCAACAATCTAGCTTTTAGTCCAAGCTGGTTAGAAAAAGAAATTATCTACAGCCTGCTATAATCAGGTACCAAGTAAATAGGCAGTCTTGATGCACAAGAAAGATAGTCCACTGCATTATTTAATGCTCCAATTTTACAAAAAAAGATTGTTCCTGGAAGGTAGATCTAATTTTCAACCTGTTCTCTCTCCCAAGTCGTCACATATTGACGCATCAAAAATTGACACTTCGGGTGTACCCAACTCGTAGTTTTTTGACGTGCTGGCTCATCCAATTAAAACAAGGCTCCCCAACCTCTAGGCCGCAAATCAGTACTGGTCCAGTAACAGACTGCACCGGCACCTAACCGTAACCAGGTACCCCAACCTATAACCTGGCAGCGGAAGCTGATCGGAACCGGTTTCAGATGCGGTACTGGTTCCAGACTAAAGTACCAATTTAATCTGAACAGCCGGCGCATCAAAAAACAAACAGCTGGCGCATCAAAAAACGACCTAACCACCTAATGCGTCAAAGAGTGACGCAGAGGACTCTTCTTACCCATGTGTCAATGATGACTTGGGAGTCACAACATGTTGAATTTTGACAACTACACTGGAGGTAAACTTGTTTTTAAGTTTTCACCACTTCGTGTATTTACAGTGGGTCATGTGACCACATCTCTTATTATTGTATTATAGAGTCAAGAAATTGGAGAAAACTGTGTATCCTTAATACTTACAGACTATTTTGCTATTACAAAATTGCTGTTACAAAAATGTCACCAAACAATTACTTCAGCTGAAACCATTATTATTTCATTTCTTAATTAACCACCCTTGTTACCCAAATATTTATTAAAAAATGTTTTTTAAAAATAAACTTTGTTATAAGTTACCAATTAGGTTATGAAGAGTTGCCCAGCAGGTGGTTCCTCTTTCGTGTGTGAGTGAAGTTCGAAGCGTGCATCCCCTAATGCGCTTGGAGGTTAGAACAGGTTGAGACATTTCACAGAAGTAAACTTTGATGCTCTCACACCTCAGAGAAGGAAGTTACCTGATGGCCTGTCAAAACACATCAGCGTCGTTCCGCAGCGACTGTCACATCCCTCTCTTCTATGTCAAAATGGAATACTTAGTAGTCTTCCCAAAACTCACATCTTCCTTTAAAAGGCTGATACAATGAACTTTAAAGAATAGCATTGCTCCAGGCTGAGGCAGTTGAACTTTGGTTGCTTAGAGCTTCTTCTGTTTAATTATAAATATTGGGCAGAAGGATCCCACACATCTAATACATACTCTCCACTCAAGGAAAAATGCAGGAGAGTGTAAGGTGTTAAAATGCATCACATTTTTCCTTAGATCCAGTAAAATAAAAATGTGTGGTTTTAAACAGAACTATCCAAAATTTAAGTATAATTACTTGTGCAAAATTTATATTAACTCTTAACAGACCTATTCCAATGAAAATTGTGTTCCGGATGTTTTCCCATGTTCTTATGGCATTTTTCTCATGATGGAGGACATATACATGAAGAAAATTAAGCTCAACATTGCATTTGAGTATCTCGTTATTCAGATCATTGTAAATCAGGACCAGACAAACAAATCCTGTTGGAAAAAGCCTGTAGCAGTGACGTAGGCGTTACAAGTGCCAGGCCACATGTTTCCTTCTCCGCTCCATTCTGATGCAACCACTTGTAGACGAATAGATTCATGTACGTCTTTGTTTTCCTCATGTGAGCTGGCATCTGGCTCAAAACTGTATGGCTGGACATCTCCAATATTGCTCGCCACTTTTAATCACAATTGAAAGACCACTGGGAAAGCTTTCGCTTTAAAAGTGGGAAAGCTTTAGCTTTAAAAAAGATCAAACAATGATTGGAGTGGGACTTTAAAAGGGTTACTAAGAGAATCAGTGTTTACTCTCTTTTAAAGAACACTGATTTGAAAGAATTTAAATTTCATGAGGTAGTGATAGGGTTACATGCTGCATGTTTAAGTCCTTCGACTCCCTGTTAAGCAACAAATCAAACGAATTAAACTTTAATTGATAAGAATTATAGTTAATTAATTGAATGTGATTTGTGTGTACTGTATGCATTACTGCAAAAAAGTTTATTTCTGAATAAAAGTAATTACACTATCAAAAAGATTAATCGCTATTTTTTCTTTATATTCTAATCATTGCATTAATTAATATATGAATTTAGTTTAATATATCTGTGCTTTCTATTTTTTTATTTATTTTTTGCTGTATTCCATTATTTTTATGCTTGAAATTAGTCCACATAATTAAATCAAAATAAAATAAAATTGTTCTTTCTTCTTAACTGAGTCGAATGGCTTTTGATGAAATGAAAAAAGGATTCCTTGTATTTCATCTTTTTCTTTTGTTTGTTTTTTCATGTTTGGGGTCACAGGGTTGCAGGAGCCTACCCAGCTTCTCCTGAACAAAGACAAGCAACAGCGTGGATAGTTCACCATTCCATTGCAAGGCCACACAGAGAAAGACCACCACACACATGTTCACATTCTCACGTAAGAGACAATTTAGAAGCACCAATTAAACATGTATTTGGACTGTGGAAGGCAGTCCGAGTGCCCAGAAAAAACCCACGCATTCACTGGAGAAACATGCAAATTCTACACAGAAATGACCCAGTCAGGATTTGAACTTGGTCCTTTCTATTGTGAGGCAAGAGTGCCAACCACTAACTACACCACAGAGAAGCAGATTCCTAAAGTTTAGATGATTATTTAACTTAAAATGAGATTTATTTGCAAATTAAAGTCTTATTAATTAAAAGTTTTCATTGGCAAAGAAAAAATAAATAAATGCTTTGGTGGACTATCAATAAAGCTTTGAAATTTAGCAGATTTCTAAAAAAAAAAAAAAAATTAAGTTATTTTGTTTTATTTTTATCAAAATAAAAAATGTATTGAGCATCAGATTCAATTTGTGGTTGTTGATCAAACTCTTTGAATGTACAACCACAATGAAACAAAATAATACTAGATGTGGTCAAACAATAATGAAAAGGAAGTCTAAAGAATGAACAGAAGATTTTTCATAAATACCAGGAAGACAGTCAGTAATCTGCATATCATCAACAGAAGTTTGTACCACTGACACCATACACATTCGCAGCTATTTTGCAACAGATAACACATCATTCAAATACTCATCTCCTACTCTACAAGCACTTCTTCTCACAAGTCTACTCACCAGATGGTTGGTGGTTCAGATCCTTCTACTTCGAGATAATCAGACTTTTCCTCCATCTGAAACTCTGTGAACACCAGCGAGATGGTGTCGCCCGGATCTGCCAGTATGGTCCACTTACACTCCCCGCTGCTGCCCAAACCTCCAGCACCTCCACCTACGCGTGTGCCAGCAGAGTCGCTGCCGGGGAAATCAAAGCTCGAGATGAGCCCGCTGGAGCCCCTCAGGGTGCCACCGCATGTGTCTTCCGCTGTCAGTCACAGCAGAAAAAAAACCAGGGTTAGGAGGTGGAAGCGAAAGAGACAGACAGATGTACTTTAGGTTATTTCAGACCTTTTGCTGGATGGGGAAAAATGTCTACCAGCATAAAGCATCTGCAGCTGTCTATCCAGATAAATGCAGATCAAAAAAGAAACAAAAAAGCATTAAAGCTGCATAGAGAGCAGCAGAGGCCATTAGAAGCAAAGCTTGATTTGTTTATAACACATTCCTACACTGTTGAGAGTTGCATCTACACCTAATCCCACGACAACCATGGTACAGACAACAATGTGTCTATTTATTTTGAAAATAAATTGTTTTCTTTACACATGCATGATTCATAAGATGCACAAACAAGTGTTAATCAACAATACAGAATATATGATCAATACATAAATGAATTAACCAATTAAGAGTGTCATAATGCATTCGTCTTTTTGTTTTTTTTTATTGCTGTCAATATGTACCAGAAAAGTTTATAATTGTTGTCAGGTTCTTCTCTCCCTTCCCTCTCTGCTCTTGTCAGTAATTGATCACGGTTTCCTTAAAGCCCTGTCACATTTCAAGAAACAAATGGTGTTAAAGTTTATCACTGCGAAAAAAAGAAGAAACATTTCTTTGTGGGAAGCCTGGCAACATCAGCTGAATGTTAATACACTCCATCATAACAGTGGCTTATTCTCCTTTCCTCCATGTTTTGCTTTTCCAATTTCCCCATGTTTTTAGCAATTATTCAAAAAATCCTTTGTGTTTCTTTGTATCTGTTTTTTTTTTACTGACAAATCATATTGACAACAGAGCTTTCACAGTTTTTCCATCATTTGAGAAAAACGTGACATTCAGTTTTGCCAGCTAAAACCTTCGGCGGCTCAGCACTTCACTCAGGGCTGTCAGAGCTCCGAGACTGAAAGTATTCTCGTATGCTCCATTAAATGATTGGTCAAGGAACAAAGAAGGGGATGTATGAAATTCAGGCAGAAATGCAGAGAGAAACTGGAGAAATCGGAACAGCGGTGCAGGTAGTTAGCCTGATCCATGTCTTTTGACACATTAGCAGGAGTGCAGAAATTTATCAGGAGCTTTCGAGAAATGCAGAGGTGGAAAATTGAAATTGTGTGCAACATTAAAGATGTGAAAGTGATATGGGTGACTCATATCATAACATTCATATATGGCAAACATATATACAGACTTGGAGACAAAGCAAAGAGCAGGCTTACTCTATATTTAAATGTTCTGGCAGGACTGTAACTGCATGGTTGCAGGGGTGAATATTGTTTTTGGATTCAATTATTGGATTTAACCCTATTTAAAGCTCATAATTGGTCACATATGCTATGGATTTATGAATGCTCTGCTGATTGGGACACAGTTCGATATCAGCTGACATTAAACTACAGTGAAATCCTGCAGGGAGAGCAATTCAAGTTTTTAGTATAGGTAATGGCAGTCTGCTTGTGGACTTGAAGGCAAATAAAAAATCAAATGCAAGACAATGAAGAAAGTTTGTCTGAAGCAAAAAAGTAAGAAAAAAAGAAAGACTTAGATAAAAAAGCTTAAAAAGTAAGGTTATACCAGAATACCTTCTTGGACCACCTTCAATTTTTGACAATTAGTGCATAAATATGCATAGTATTTCCATTAGGAAGTAGACCTTTTATGTATTGTTGATAAACTCTGGTGTTCTTTTTAGATGTATTTTGAGTCTATTTAACCCTTTAACATTGGTGTTTCAGCTCCAGAGTTGACATTCTTTCGACTATCGTAACT
Source organism: Adrianichthys oophorus (assembly GCA_036245035.1). Taxonomy (NCBI): domain Eukaryota; kingdom Metazoa; phylum Chordata; class Actinopteri; order Beloniformes; family Adrianichthyidae; genus Adrianichthys; species Adrianichthys oophorus. The sequence continues at coordinate 15,466,990 of BSAI01000207.1, read as the reverse complement.
CCTAAAACTGTTGACGCAATTAACATAATTTCAATGGATTCTGAAGCCCTGGGCTGCTAAGCAACACTTTGCAGTAGTGAAGTGTTTAAATAGTCAATGTACAGTAAATCAGCTGATCCTATCGCAGAGAAAAGCGACTTTCAACCATTATGACACTTTACGTTGGCGATGTCTTGGATGTCAGCGCAAAGCCGCTTTTCTCCACATCAGAATCAGCTGATTTATGTTGACTGTGTAAACAGTCGAGGAGTTACGGTGTGTCAGAGAACATGCATTATTAAGTTGTCTCTCTGCATAGTTATGCCTTAGTCACAACTTCCCTTATGGGTGGATACAGGCTGTCTGCAGTCAAAAAAATAGGCAAAATTGTACGGGGCACAAAGGTGGCCTGAACAAAATTTGACAACCTAGACTATTTGGTGAACCCGCAAAGCCAAAATGTCCATGCACATTTTTTTCTAGACATGCTGCAGGTGACAGGTTGTAGAAAACACAACATGTAAGGGGAGGTAAGGGGGAAGTAGGAGAGATGCAGACGCGACGTTTGGATTTTCAATTCTTTTAACTCCTCAAAATATTGCCCACTGTACAGGGAGCCTGTTAGTGCTGATCAAGTAGTAAGTGCACGCTCTTTGTTCAGTCTATGCAGTCTGACTGAAATTAGAAAATTAGACAGAGTGCAGTTTGTGTGGGCATCCTATGGGTGTCCTTCGGGCACTTACACGTCACCTGCAGATTTTATACGTGCAGCATTTCCATGCGGTCAATAAGAAACCAGTGAGTGCACCTTACTAAAGACTAAAGTGATGACAGCATCATCTGCATAAGTGCATGAAACTTACATTATCCTTACTTATACTTCACGCTACACTTGCCACACGCACAGCAAACGTACAATCCATTTTCATGAGGTGGCTGCACGACTCTCAAGGGAACTACAAGACATCTGCGCTTTCTACAAGATGCTGCAACACCTCTCTACAACCCAAAAGCATGCAGCACCCATACAGGTAAAAATGCATTACTAAGGCATTATTAAGGCTTTACTCCTAATGTTGCTGAACTAGATGTGAGATAAAAATCTACTACTGTAAAAATAAATATATTTTTTACATTTGTAAAAAAACATAAAAAGACTTTTAATTTATGGTTAAGAGTGTTAAATGGAACATCAATGAAATATACCTATTCATGTTTTGGAAAACAGGAGGTTTGGGTATATGCTGGTCTGGAGGGATCAGATGTTGTTAAACAAAGTGTAAAAAGAAAAGGACATGCTCAGTGGAGCTTGATGTTGCACAGTGAGAACGATTATTAACAAGCTGAAAGCATTAATGACAGGTTGACAGTTTTCCCAGGAGCGCATGTCTTAATAAATGTACCCTTAGGTCAAAATGTGTGTTGTTCAGAGAAACACAAAAAGCTAAGAGTCATATTTGAGTTTTTGGCTTGTTCTAGTTTAGCATGCTAAATGCTGAACAGGTAAAAGAATGCAGAGGAGTATGATTGCTTCTGAGGAAAGCTGCTCATTGTTCTGAATAGGGCAATAAAAAGTTCACCAAACATTATGACTTTTGGAGCAATGCCCTTCAGACAGATGATACAGAAGTGATGTTGCTAGACGTTAATTTCCCACCACACAATACAGTTTGACAGAAAACACCTTACATTGACAGTGAAGCTTAAAGGGGGTGATGATCTCAGCTTGTTTTCCTGTCACATGACCGGAGCACCTTGCAGTCATTGAATCCATCTCCTCTAAATACCAAACTAATCTAATGGCAGGAAAATGATCCACAGCATCTGCATCAGCAGATCTATATCACAATGGCTGAAAAAGATAAGAATCAATGTTAGAGAATGGCCTTGTCTGAGCAAACCTCAACTCTAATGACGCACTGTGGTTGACCTGTCATGGGATGACATGCCGAAAAGCTATAAGAGAAAATCTGGTAATGTTAAAAAGGAAAGCCTAAGAAGTTCTTCATAGCTCCCCAGTAATGGAAGACAAAGGTAAAGTAACCAATGCAATTTAAAAAAAATTAAGGTGGATTTAAAAGTTGTACAATCATTAAGCTACAGTTGATTAACTGAACTGAAATCATGATTTATTTAACCATTTCCTATCTAGTCAATAAAAAAAAATTATATCAAAGAGGGACAAAAGAAAAATATGGAAATGTTTTTTTTTACACTTATCAGACGACACATTATGTTGATGTATGTATCAAGTCATTTCTGTTTGGTTTCAAACTAATGATAATTGACCTGCTTCCATTAATAGAGTTTTTAGTGCTGTCATGTTTGTGTATGTATTTAATTATTTCTATGCGCGACTTAGCTATCCTGCAATCAAAATATTTGGAATTAGGATACAAAATGATGGCTTTGTTTTTTGCAGTACCCTATTATTTTTCACATTTTTTAAGTCAATGGGCCCTGAAAGAAAATTTGCAATAAAAGATATTTCTAAATAATAGGATATTGTGAGTTTGTGAATAACAAAGCAACAACACTAAAATGACATTAAAGTCACTGGAATTCAAATGATTCCCTTTTCTTAATGCTAACATACTGTACATGGATAAATGAACATAAGAGCTGCCTCATGGTTGGCTGAATAATTATTTATATCAAACTCTCAGCTTCTCCTGAAACTGTTAAAAAAAACGTTTAAAAAGAGTGGGAAAGGTTGTGTTTATTAAAAAATAAATATTAAAAAAATAGGAACGTTGTCACATTTAGAAGTTGACTACAAAAAAGGAATACTATGACAGTAACTATACAAAGCATATTTCCAACAGCTAACAATTTTCCTATAAACATTCATATACAGATCATTTTTTAAATCAGACCACAAAAAAGCGCATTATCCCAAAGTCCTAAACACATACCCCCTTTTGATTTTCCGAAATAAAATAAAAGGTACAAATAAATTGCATGTACATTTACAAGACAGTCCTCATACTCGTGTTACAAAAACTTGAAAAGTAGATCTCAAGCACCATTAACCAGGATTCTGCATGACAGCTGAGGCCAAGGGGGACTCATATGATGTCTAATAAAATCTAAAAATCAATCAAGCATCAATAAAAAGTAGAAACAATGTGGTGAATTAAAAAGAATAGGCTGGAGGCACAAGCTTATGTAAAGCAAAGTGTTTCTGCTTTGTGATTGTTTTATGGAAAGAAGAGGGTGAAACATTGCCCCACCAACAAATAATGAGAATGCAAATGATAACCATCCCCACTGCAAATAATTACAAAGACGATTTTTTTTTTTTGCATAAAATGTTTGTCTGATACAGGTTAATGCATTATGCATTGCTCAAAGGCTTCTAACGCAACAAGACAAATGTCCACAGATCTGCATAGACAAACTCATAACTCCTTAACAAACCACTCCAATACAATACACTGGGAGTTATTTTACAGTAGATAAAAATTTAGTTGGAGTGGGACTTCAATGTGTTAATGGGTGTTTTTAATAAATTGCATTGGAAAATAAAGAAAGCGCTTCAAAAGAAAGTCCTAACTGCGCAAAAAAGTAAGTTTTCAGGTTTTTTTTAGAAGCATCCATGGATACAATTGTAAATGGTGAGAAGGCAAGTTCCTGTCATAATCTTAAAAATCCTTTGAAGCTTGACATTCTAAATGCCTTCGGTGGGATAATGCCTTGCAGATTTCATTTATTCACTTGGCATATTAACAGCTGAATACACGATAGAACTGAGGTAAAACGCCGCAAATTAAGTTTTGCAGCAAAAAGCAGCAGTGGATGCCAGACACTTTGTTCCCTGTCAAATCAGTTGAGCATACTCCAACTTTAAAAAAATGAAGAAGGCTCTGTGACAGTGTAAAAAAAAGATGGCAGTGAGGATTAGGACAGCTTTAACTGAGCTCATTTACATCCCCAGCATCAGCAATCTAATGCTACTTGAGAAGGGATTAAACCTCACTCCCCTTGACTTTGATCAGATATACAGCACTTGTCTTTCGACTTAGAAATATTCACCCCCAAAGATAGAAAGGAAGGAATTTATGTATAATTTTCTACACTACCTTAGGTTTTTCCTTTGTAATAATCCTGGCGTTAATGTACGACATTGACTGTCTACAATAAGCCTCTCATTTTCTCTGCTCCAGGTCATGTAAGACATTGATAGGGTTGGGGAAGTCAATAAGGCTGCAAGGAAGCAATTCATTTTGCACTTAAAATAGTTTAAAAGTTAGTTTTATGAAGGTCCCTTCAAAATCTTGGATTTTAAACAATTGATCAATATAAATAAAGGGTGTTTAATCAGCAGTTTTGTATAATATGACAACTGGTATTGTTTTTTATAGTTTTAATAGCAAATGTTCTGTTTTTTTTCCCACAAGCTTTTTTGTGTTCATTTTATTTTCTTTAAAATCAATTGAAAAATGAGGATTTCAGCTGGAAAAAATGTTAAGTAAGAATGTTTTGAAAGAAATACAACAATATTCACAGCGTCATTAAAGGATGAAAGGGTCTTTTTTTCTTTCAATTTAATGCAGATATTTTGCTTACTCATTTATTTAAAAAAAATAAATGGCCAATTCATGACTAGTAGAATATGTGCTGCACTGGCTTTTTAATTTGTTAGTTTTCTAGTCATTACACATAAAGATATCAGAAAAACAGACTTTGCTGGACCGGCTCAAAAAATGCAGAGGTGGAAAGAAAACAAACTTGACCAAAGTTTTGACTTGTCTTTCCAAGACTTCAAGAACAAAGATTATCTTCCAGTTCTGCAAGTGTGCCCAATTAAAACACTTTTTTTTTTACAATCTTTGTAAATTTTACGTTTGACTTCTGTACCAAGTTGACATTTTATACCATTAATCACAACACGAGGTTTTATATGTCTTTCATGTTTAGTGCTCTGAACTTTACAAAGTTAATAACTGACCACACCATCCTGTGCCTCCAGATATTAGGAGCACAAAAGACTATGACCCTTCTTCTACAAAGAGCTGCTGCTGAATAAGATCTGTGAGTGGAAACCACCTGAATGCTATCTGACTATCTCCCTAATGGCCTGTTAGTCCAATTTAGTTGAAACACTCAAGTTCATTAATTCATTCTCTTAGTCAAGTGAATTTAATACTTCCATTTTAGATGGTTCCTCTAGTAATTCAGTAAAAGGCAATACTTTGCAGATGCTCAAGCTGGTGTCTCTCATGATTTTGTTTTTTGAATGTATTTAATTTAGAAAAGAACACACTGCCAGCAGCTGTGAAATTGATATATACTATCACAATTGATAAGCTACAATGAATGATTCGTTTTTGTTCCCAAGAGGGAAGACAGTGCCCCTTAAAATAAGACAAATGTTTCGACACAATCAAATAAAAATAATTGAATTATTTTTTGATTATTGTTATTATTATTATTATTATATTGATGTATTTGAAGAGGATTTAACTATTTTATGCAAGTTGAATAATCAAGGATAAATTACTGCACAACTTGCCTCACACCATGCCAAACAATCCCCCAGTCATTCCAGAATGCTTTTCTTAAACCTAAGTTCCCCACTTTATTCCAAATCTAGCATTTTAAATTTGTGAAATGCCAACTTCAATTTGAATGCAATAATAATAATACAAATTTTAAATAGTAAGCATAAACTCAATAGTTTGTCTCAAATGGTCGCTAGCTTCCCTTTTGGAAAGTAAAAATACGTTTGATGATAATTTATTGGTCTTACCATAAAAATTAATTAAGAAGAGTAATCAGGACAGTCAATTTCAGCACAGGAGGTGGTAAGTTTTCTTCTAAATTCATGGAATCATGAATGAAAAGCAAGATAGATGAGTGTCATTTTTCTGACATTTATCAACACAGAAGGATCCAAAAAAATATTTCTTAAAAAAGGAATAGGTAAAAAACAATGTGTAGATGAGTGTATCTGTAGATGGGTGGATGTTTGTGGATGATGAAAGTGATGTCTCAAAGAGAAATAATGGAATCTACAGAAACAAAATCAATTGAATTAAATTGTTCAAGACACTAATTTGAAATTAGGATAGATGACCTTGGCGTTTTGTAACCACATCACAAGAGTCAGGATCATGTGGGCTGAAAGATTCTCCTCAAAGCTTAGCCTGAATTGGAATTTCATAACAGGCTCAGGAGACATAAAGTGGTTTCCCTTAGGTTGTAGATTATGTTTTTTTGAGGTTGAAGCAATCAGGATCTGTGAAGATCTCGCACAGACAGCAGAAGCTCCGGCTCAAAGGTACAGCAGGAGAAAGGTCGAAATCTCTTGTGGACCCGACAAGCAGAGGGGCCTGAAGTGTGCCGGTCAGCAGGAGGTATGCAGCTAAACTGAAGATTGATTCTGGGCAAGCATGCTGCATTTAAATGCTTTAGATTTGATCAGTTACAGAAGTCAGAAGCAAAAATGCAATGGCATTCAGAAACAATTTCAAAAGTGGCAAGTAAAAGTTAATGAAGGATGTACATAAGATATAAAAAAACTCAGTCATGACACAAAACTTTGATTTTAAAAGAGATTTGAAGATCCGCTCTGATGAAAATCTTGTTTTTTTGTGTTTTAACATGTTCTTGTGGCATTTTGTTTTCGACATGTCAAAACATTGTTTTTGAGGTGACATATTGTACATATGGACAAAAAAATTCAAATGATAATGTCTACACATTTGTAAAAACATAAACTCTACAGATCCACTCCAATGAAAATTGTCCTTTTGGTGTTTTAACATGCTGTTGTGGCATTTTTCTCATGATGGAGCAAATTTGGCTTAAATTGAATTGAAGTTCCAAGTCTTTTTTTTTTCTGGGTTTGTTTTTATTAGCCTCGTATGTCTTTGTTTTCCTCGTCTGAGCTGGCATCAAAACTCTATGGCTAAAATTGCGTACCATATTTTGTTATACCAGTAATGCTACACTGGGGTTGTGTGGGGCTGAAAGCTTGTAAACAAAAGGCTCTCAGCAACAGGGAAGTGGGGGGGGGGGGGGGGGGGTTGCTCTGCACCAACAGAGGCGAAGTTCTAATGAACTACTGCCACTACTGCCACTCTCCAGACACTATGTATTAGAAAACGACAGGTTTGTTGATTTTGCCTGAAAACGGCATAATCGTGATTAAAAGACCACTTTGAACACTTTTAAAATAACTCAAAAGATAATTGGAGTGGGTCTTTGTTCAAAATGGTCAAAAGGAAATTTCAAGAAGAAAGCAAACAAAAATGAAAAACCTTAACTAAAACTTTAAAATGGCTAACAAATAACTAAATATCTCTCAAAGCGTGTGGTGCTAGGCTGTGACAGAATTGAGTTTTACTTAAAATAAAGCATTGCTAAAAAGACCTATGAACACATTTTGACGATTTCTCTAAATTCTTTTGAGAAATGAATGATGTAATATGGCAAAAATACGTCTCACTGTGATGTATGTCCAAGTGAGTCTGAGAATCTAACACAATCTAACACAATCATTAAATACTTTCGACAATTCGATGCAGAGAAATTGTGCCTAATGCCTAATGAAATACATTTTAATAAATATTGGTAGAATAGACATGAATAAACCAATAAATATGAATTGAAAACCTAGTAAAAATAACTAAATGAAGTTTATCAATAGCTGTCCCAAAAGTCAAATCAAACTGTTATTATATGTCTTTAATTTAATTTACCACACTAAAACACATGTTGTTCTGATAAAATACTGCATGTTGTCAGTTAAATATAGTTTAGCCTGTGACCAGAATTTTAATGAAATTACAAAGAATTACAGTCATTTTTTCACATGGCAGGTTCCTGTCAAAGTCTGTAAAGGAGATTATGTCAACGCCAAGTCATTTTTGATCACATTAAAAAAGAAAAAACAGCAGATTAACGTCTTCTACAAAAATCTGTCAAACCAAGTCAATTTGAAAAAATTAAAATCAACTCAAATCCAAACATCTAATGACGAAGAGAACTTCTGTCCTGCAGCAGTTCATAAAATTATGACTCATCAAGTCATAAAACCATAAATCCACTGCATTCCAAAGACTCAAAAGAGGAGTCCGCATAAGAAGGTTCTTACATTTTTTAGAGCGTATTTCTTTAAAAATATTTAGAGTACATTCTTTTTTTTATTTCTTTGTTGTAATCTTTGTTGTTACTCACACAAATGAGCAAGAAAGCACGCCCCATCTCTTCAAAAGGGCTCTTCACAAGGACATAGAAGAGAACCATATAATTTGAGATATTACTGATCAACATCTACATCATTAGAACATTTAGAACAACTGCACCACTGACACAGGAACTACTCCGGATGAGATGGGAGAGTTCAGCAAAAAACTTGGGATAGCGATCCCATGCTTCTTTTTTGCTAACTAAGAGCGTTCACAGGAAGAATCTCAGGAGAGGACATGCCATTACTAAGAATTTGTTCCACCAAACCCACAGTGCTGGGTCCCCTGGCCTCTCAGAGGTGAAACACGAACGCCCACATAACATTCAGCAAGTTCAGAAACATCTTTACTCTCCACAGCAGTTTCAACAACAAACTCGTTCACCTTGTAATCATTTGCATACTTGCAGTTTAATATCATGTTGAAATTTAAGACTGCAAAAATATAAATTATAGTGAAATATTTATCATTTTCTTTTGAAATGTAATTCTTACTCTCTTTTTCTTTCTGTTTTTTTTAGTTTTAATATATTGAAACTAAAATGATCAAAATAAAGGTTTTATATGCTGCTTATTTTGTTAGTAATGATAGTAACACACTAAATACTGGATATGATCTCCCATATTCACTCACTCATAAAATAGTTTACTATCTAAATTGTCAGGTAGTTCTACTTTTCTACTTTTTATTTTATTTTTTTAATGTTTGTTTTGTGTTTGATCTTAGTTCTCTCCTGCAATGCATAGGTGAACTTTTGGGGCAAACCACTCCATTGCCTGAAAGAATCTGGGTAAAGTCCAGCAACCCAGCAACTCTAAACAGGAAAACAATGGGAATAGCAATAAATGAACTGATGTTCATCATCAGCCTTTGTTGTATGGTTTATCAAAATAATAGGTATAACACTGAAAAGATGTTATCAGTGTTCTGTTTCTTTAGAAAGTTTTTACAACATAAATCTGATTTATTCTAAAATCCACTGTATTCCTTCTAAATTCTTTTACATTTTCCAAAGTGAAAGAGTTTTAAACATCTCAGTTTTCTGTAGTCTTTTTTCCTGAACAGTCACCGTCAGCCTGAATGAGTTGTCAACAAAGCCTGCAATAATTTCATGTTACCAAGCCATCATTATTTTGGCAGTGCAGTCATAGTGTCATTGCTTAAAATCGTATTTAACAACAGCTACTTTGGGTGAGGTGTACTTATTACCCCTTGGTGGAGACTGGTGGAGGTTTACTTCCTGCATTTTTTTCTCTATTCCTTCTTCTGTCAGTCATCCTATCAGTCATATACAAACAGAAGTTTGACAAACAGCGGATTTCTGAAATTGGGAAGGGATGGAGAATAGAATTGGGAAAAAGATGAAACAGAAATAGACAGCAGCACAGGAAAGTCCTAGGCTGAGGTGTTGGGAGAAGGGTGTGTGATTTGGGGAGAATTTTGTGTTCTACTGTGTCTACCCTAAAACAATTGGTAATGAGCGCATGTGGGAGAATCTCTGAGGAAATATGATCAAAAGACCATCTGCCCACATACAGTAGCTGGTGTGGATTCTATTTGGAGTTTTTAGTTAAAGATGTACCGGGCCTGATAAAGAATGTTGTTTCTGGCCTGTAGACGAAAAAACTGCCACGGTCCTCAGATTGCAGGAACCCCCCCCATTTTGCTTTTTACTTCCTGACTAAGCTTGTCATCTTTGCCCTGTTTTGCAGTTTAGAATTAGCTGCTCTGCCTAACATTTAAAACTCTTAAAGCCATATTTCAAAAGGTAAAATCTGCAACTTTTCATGCGAGCCCCCCAATGTTTAATTATTTTTTTACAGAACTGACAAAAGTCAGAAATCAATCAGCTCTAACAAACTGTGGTCAGTTCCTGTTTAGAATGTTATGTTTTTCTGTAATAACTAAAACTGAACTGATGATGTAAAAATGTGATTAAGGGTAAACTACAGCAACAAAAACATTATTTATTTATTTTTTTAACAATAAAATACATTTTCTTCATTCTGCATATTTATACCATGATCAGGGTGAATACTCTATTCTGATTGGCTGCTGGGTGTGGATTAAGAAGTTATAATGGACAGTGAAAATGTACATCTAAAAAAGAAGCTCAAATATAGCACAAATGTTCTATAATACTGCACTGGCTTCTTTGAGACAAATCTTTGCTACATCATCTGGAGAAAAACAAAAACTAAGCGGTGAACTTTCTCTCTGAATTGATGCTTTATTTAACTTTTTGTGACGATCAGCATATACAGTATATCACCTTCCTTAGCCACTGCAGTCGAGGTTGATGCCAGGTCAGCTGTTACCATGACAACGCGCTGCACTGCGTATCAAACAGTCCGCTTTTTGTGAAAAAGTGATTTAAACCGAAAAAATTTACAGAAATAATCTTTTGCAAGAGACCATAGTATGAGGGGGATAATGCTCTTGGAAATGTACAATATTAGTTAACATTTTTTTTTCTTGTCTTGTTTTAATTTTTTTTTTTTTTTTTTTTTTTTTTTTAACTTGTCCTGTCCAACAGCTGAGCAAACAGATATGAGCTGAGAACCTCTTGTATTAGACAGATTTTACTCTTACAATCAGGGGTTATAAATCATAGCGAACACAAAATGTATGTTGGTATAAGCCCCTTTTGTAATTTAAACCAAACTTTATTAATATATATATATTTTTTATTTGTGTCTTTTTTGTTGGACCGGACGGAAAAGGAAAGGGGAAAAAGGAGAGAGTTGGGGGGTGGAGGGGGGGAAAGAGAGATGGTGCATTATAGCAGTTAGAGAATGGCTACAGGGAAGGGAAGGTAGAGTTGTTAATCTACAGGCAACAAAATGCTGGAGCTTATACCCATTGCAGTGAATGTTGGTCTAAAATGGGCACGGCCTGTCCACACACTCAGCTGTTACATACCTGCCGGCTCCGAGAGTGTTCACAAACTTGTCCACATCCAGTTCACACGCACACTTGTGCATACCAACCAACACATGTAAAGCATTACATTCTGTCATGCACACTACTTGAAGGTGCAAAGGTGAGCCGACGCCTGTACTCAGGTGAATGTTATGTTAAGCTGAAGTGGATGATGGAATGCACAAAAAAGGAGGGAGAACCCCCAGCCATCCCCACACCAAGACACCCGCACCGACCAGGGCCCGCCCCCGCACCCATACTGTGGGGTCAATGGAGGAGATCCACCCGCCAGGCAGCCCAGCCAAGCACCCAGACCGGGGCCCGCAGGACAGCCACACGGGCCTATGTCGTGTGTTAATTTTTGATAATGCACACTTCATCGGGCATTATCCCTTACATACAGCACAAAAAAAGAGCAAGAAATCAGACAAGATATTAAGACTTTTAATTAATATAGTATATAAAATATTAAGGCAGCACATTATAGATGTTTGCATATTTTTTGTTTTAACAATACAAAAACCCAAAAGCAAATCAAAAGATGCAGTCTGTCAGGACGCCTTGTGTGCACTTATCAATTTGCACAACAATCCTGTCAGGACTCAAGCGTCTGTCTCCCCCTCCAACCACCAGAGGGAGACATATCCTGAATGTTGACCTTCCTCTGAGTCTCATTCTCACTACACTTCCCATCATCCTCTGCTCTTGGTCTCTGGTTTTCACCAGCTGTTCTCCATCATACTATTATCAGCAACAGTATATAGTCTGGCACTGAGCAGACATTGGTGTGAAGTCTTCTTTTGCACTGCATTCAGGCTGAGCGGTTATCTGAGGTTCTCTCCTTGTGACTTCTGCCTGTTTTGACCATATCATGTTTTGTCTTGTCTCGCCCTTTCTTGTCCTTTCCTGTTTACCGTTAAAAAATCCTGCACATTGATCCAAATGCCTCTGCCTCTTTGTTGCAAATCCCAGTTTTCACATTGTATGCCCAAGAAAAGCACTGACTTTGGTTGAAGGTTTATTTGCACAACTGCAAATGCCATATTAGTGTTCAGATTACTGCAGTTTTTACTTATCAACTTTTAAAAACGTTTTTATTGTGCTTTTTTATGCACAACACTTTATATTATCCTGTAAAACAACAAGTACTAAAGAAGCCACATTTCTATCCCACGTTTCATCATTAGATTTGGTTGTCTTGGTAACATTATGGTCTGTGAGTAATCTGAAAAAAAATCCAGCAATATCTGTTGTAAGGTTAAAAAACACATCTGCTCAACTTCATTTAAAAAAAGAGAAACTTTTGGTTAGCTGTATTTTTTGTTGGTTGTTTCATTCTATTTCATTCATGCTTTTTTTTACTACCTTGTAGCTACATAACCATACACTAGTGCATGCTTTCTCATCCCTTTCACAAATAAAAGACAAAGTATCAAACTTGGAAAGACATAAGTGCCTTTTGTTTCAAAGCAGTGTGACATATACTGTCAATGCAAAATTACAGTCTTGGTTTGGCACAAAAGCAGATCTGATTAAATCTATGTTTTTAAAACACATAAGACGATGATAATTGCCCAAAAAGTATGCAATTGAGATAAACACCAACAGAAAAGGTTAAACAACAAATGATATACTATTTTTACACAAAAAGTTGTTTGGTTAAGTCTTTTCTAAGGACTTCCTTATCTTTAAGTTTCATGCAACATTCTTATTTTTATCTTTGTCTTCTACAGTATGTGATAAAGCTTTATGGATGACAGCAATGACTCACATGTGCAATATGCTCTTATCCCATGTTTTAAGAAACTGAATTTCCAGCTACAGAAATGACATACACTCTCCTTGTCTTCTTTTTGGTATTTTTAAAAATGGCAACCTGTCTTGCCTTAATTCAGCCGAGCTAAAAATGAGGTGATGTGTTTTGTCACTAAAGTAAAACTGTGTGACTTAACCTTTTAACGCAGGAGATGTTGCTGCCGACATTTAAAAAGCACACACTCTTTGACATACTGTAACTTCTCAACTTCTGGAAAGCGGCTTTTCATTTCAGCAATGCCACTTTTCTCACGATAGAATCAGCTGATTTACATCCAATCCATAATCACTTTAGTGCTGTGCAGTGTTGCATATCAGGTTGCTAATACATATCATGTAATGCAAATTCACTTTCCATGCTATGTTTTTTAGCATTGTACTTTTTAAAAACTATAACCTAACCCTTTTCTGTTTTGTTAACTTTGTTCTAATTTTGTTGTAAAAAGGGATAAACTGATGTAAAGTATATAGATGAGGGTACTGAGAGTGCTTTTAGACTGCTCTGTCCATACAGAGAAGCATTCTGGGATAATTGTGGTTTTTCTGCTCATAAAGTTCCAAGAACCATGATTCTTCAAACAGTATGGACAGAAAAAGTCTTGTAATGGTGTTTTCTTGGAATAGTGTGAAAATAAATAAGTCCCAGACCATACTTATGGGCAAACCTCAGTAAGTCTACACACGTGCCTCTGGGCATAATTCCTCTGGGACATTTTCCTGCTTCTCTCATGTCCATGATGGAATCCATACAAACAGGTTTTTAATCCACAGGAAGGCCCTCTGCTTATCTTTTCTGCTGCTCTCAGTGAACAAAGTAGTTGTGAGGCAACAAAACAGATTCTGCCCCTTAAAACAGTAATAATGCAGAATAATGTAGCACAACTCAGAGCGAAGTGTTTGAAGAAACTGATGCGGTTTTTACAAAGTGCATCAGTTCGCTGATGCATTTAAGTCAGTATGTTGCAGTTATTTTAAGCTTTACTTTGAAGGAAATTTCAAAAGAAACGCAGAAAGTTTAAAAACTCCAGTGTTGCCATTTGCAGCATTGCAATTCAATACAAATCAGCTCTTTGATCTTAAAGATAATTTTGTAATACAGCAAATATTAGGAATGGGAACTTCATGCAGTCAACTTCAATGGCCTATGGTGGTAGATAAAGTCTAATGACAATGTTAAAGACCCTGCTAGAAATAAATGCAACCAATCTGAATTAAATCTCAATGATTTTACTTTGATTTTATCACAAGTTTACTTTAGTAACAGAAATGTAAAACCAAATGTCTCTCAAGGGACTGTACAAATAATGAAAGACAAATGTCAAAATAAAACTCACCTTAGTCAAATTGAAAGCATTTTATTCTTCTTAATTTTATTCATATGGGAATTTATACATGTTTAAATGCATGGAGGCCTGGAAAGCTTAGTGTTTGATCCAATACTCCAAGGCTGCCTCAAGTCTGAGGCAATGAAATCCTAACCCTAAAAAAATATTAACCCTGTTAACATTTTTAAGCTACATGCTCCACAGGGAGAATTATTTAATTAACCCTTTTGATCCATGAAAGTTCTAATCAGCATCTTTAACACAATTAGGGTCATTCAGTCCCATTAGATTATAAATATATTTATCAACCTAATGAAGGCTTGAGCCATAATTTAGTAAATGAAGTACAGATATTTCTACCAACAGCACAGCTATCAATCTGTCAATCATTAAAAAGTAATTTGCATTTGGTAATAATGAGTAGAGGTCAGACCAAACTAATCTACCTGCTGTTATAGGCAAGATGATGATATGATGAGATCTCCCTGCTGTACCATGCACCTGGAATGGCTGTTTGACTCAAGACAAAAACACCAAAGGCTGGCAAATTTTCAGTAAAAAAAAAAAATACATTTGGGAAAAAAAAAAAAAAAAAGAAACCTACCTCTGCAGATTGGTACTGGGAAATCCCAAACTGCCACTCCGGCTGTGCTGGACACACAGGTGAGGAGTGAATGTCCATCCAGGACATAGCCAGTTACACAGCGGTAACGGATCTTGTCCCCTACGTTGAACTGAGTTCCGTTTAATATACCTTTGGATGGGACTCCAGGGTTTCCACATGAACCACTTTTGAGCTCTGGAAAGTGAAACAAAAGAATATAAGTAACGGAAGCAATTAAGGCAAAATCCATTTTAGATTTTATTGACAAATTTTGGATTTAGGTATCTGTAAAGAAAGTATCGCCTTTCACTTTTTTCTTTCAGTTGATCAGACTCCTCCCATTGAAACAAATTCCAACAACTATGCTTGTATTAAAACACAGCACAACAATATCTGCTCATCCCAGCTTCCAAAAAGCAGCATTTGCAGCATCCATCCCATTGAAATGACCAAAAGGGGGACGATGCCAGCTCTTGACTCAACTCTCAGTCTGCTCACACTGCTGTAGAATCCACTTCTAGTTTTCTCATGGTATAACATATAAATTCTTTATGAGATCCCCTCATCAACCAGACACTTTAATGAACCCCATTATTCAATTTTAAAGATGAAGGCCTTTATGATCATGGTGTATGAAGTTATACTCAAATAATTTATGGTTGTGAAGACCAACTCCAATGGGCTCAGTATCACTGCTGTTTTATGCGGATTACAAAATATTATATTTAAAAAAACTAATGAAAAAATGTAAATTAGGAAAAAAAAAAATCTCTTAGTAAAAACCATTTAACCTTAACTTAAGGTTATTTAGATTATTGCATAAATGAAAATTAGAAAAATAAAATAATAGGTCCGGATTTGTCATCACAAAGCACTGATGATATTAATGAATTAGCTCTAGCTCCCCATGGTGTGCCTTTAAGTAGCGATGTGACGTTCTGTATCAAGGCTTTGTGGCGTGTGTCAAGTAGTGAAGGAGGATTTTCCACAAAGCGTGTATCAATGCTTGCTTTATCTAGGGGAGGAGCCAAAAATGATGACGTCCAAAGCTTCACTGCCTGGCTGTGCCACATGAATGATTCATGAAGTGGTTCAGAATGTGCCGCGCCCGCCAGTCTCTACAGTGGCATGAGTCCCTCAGGCTCCATGCTGTGAGACTTACAGGAGATTTATGAGAAACTGTTGTTTTTAATTAAATAAACCAATGTGGGTCATAAACAATAATCACTGTTACAGTGTTACAAAATCGCCATAATTTTCCACACTGGTCCCTCATTTATCGTGGGAGTTACGTTTTAAAGATAATCAATGATACAATATTAGCGCAATATTAATCTGTATTTGTTATAATATCTATAGATGTTTTAAAGCTGTAAACGCCATGCAGGTTTATTTAGTGACGTGACGCTCTATTGAGGCTTCGCTGTGTGGTGAGCAGGGGAGGGGGAGTTTCAGCGGAGCACAAAGAGGCTACTTCATCTAGGGGAGGAGCCGAAAATGATGACATCCAAAGCTTCGCTGTCTTACTGTACCACGAGACTGATTCATGGAGTGGTTCAGATTGTTGCGAGAGCCTTGACAGTGCCATGAATCCTGCAGGCTTCATTTACAATGTGGGTGTTTGAGAGTTACAGTCAGTGAGAGTTTGGACAGAGGTAGAGATAGTTGGAGAGAGTGTGGAGATTTAGAGGAATTATTATTTTTATTGTTATTGAGTAAAGCAAACAATGTGTCCCTTAAAAACACAGGCCTGCTCTCAGTATAATCAAAGCAGGATAATTGTCCAAACCCGAACCACCCTCATGTGGGGATGAAAGACAGTGCCATGTCAGTACCAGTGCTTTGTTTCGGACATATCAATCACTTATTTTTCTATTCAGTTTTGCTGTACAGTTCTAGCCTAACGTTTTACCTTTCAAGTAGTTGTGGGCGGGCTCTTTTAGGAATGGCTGCGGTCGTGAGGGTGCACAGAGCTTCAGTCCAAAAGTGTGAAACAAAGCTTCGTCTGCCCATCACTACCTTTAAGATTTCTTTACACCCATCTTTGTGAACACCAAGGACCCAAATGCAGGAAGGTGAGTTTTCACATAAGGTTTTAATCTCAGGACTTAGCTGATACAAGGAACAACAGAGCACTCCAACACCAGTGACATAGTGAGGGCTCCTTAAATACCTGTGAGACAATTAACCAGATGGAAGCAGCTGCACCTAATCAGAAGAGAAGCAGCCTCCAAAGACTAACACAAAGCAACCAATACCGTGGCAATCTTTTGTTAAATCTAGTTCAAAGCTATGCTTTGTCTTTTGTTTAGCACAGGGGTTTGCAACCTTCAACCCATAAAGTGCCATTTGGTTCAATTTCTCACTGACCACAACCCAGTAGAAGCTACAAAGTATTTTGTTTTTTCCCTCTCAGAAAAATAAGACACTGATTTGTATTTATGCTACTGTTATGATTTAAATAAATTTATTTTTTTTTTGCATAAATAAAGCATAAACATAAATAGAAAATTGCAATTTTTCTAAGTACAAAAAGGTTTCTAACATTTGAAAAAGACTCAAATGGCTTCCTTTCAAAATAAAATACACCCTGTGCCATAGGATCATTTCAATTGTAAGCAAATGTAGTAGCAGGTGGTGTAACGTCAGCAGTAATAGTAATATATATACATATATATCTTTGTCTTTGTTGTGCATCTAAGCCAGGAATTTGTAAATCTAATGAACAAAAGTTAAATCAGAGCTAATTAACTGACCCCTACAGTATTTCTTGAACCATAAGGTGCAATTAAAATCTTTTAAGCTGTTCAAAAATAGAATTTATAATCCAGTGTGCCTCAGGTATGAATCATGGTTGTGCTTACTGATCTCAGATTGTTTTTCTGTGGTACACAAAGCTCAAAAATCTAACAAAGTGTTTTGGTACAACTTTGGTAAACTATGAAAGATTAATGGACTCTAAATTGGAGAATTTAGGCTACCATAGTCAGGAATCTCGCAGAGTGACACGTACTGTCCTTCATCTGTTTGTGAATGAGTTGAATAAAGTTTGAGTTAGTTTACTTTACTCCTAACATACTTCTTACTTTACAGTTTCATCCATCTATGTTTTTAACCTGTTCTACCCCATGCAGGGCCACAGAGTTGCTGGAGCCTTACCTGGCCACTCTTGGGTAAAGGTGAGGTACACCCTGGACAGATTGCCAGTCTGTCGCAGGGCCACAATCACACTCTCACATTCACACCTAGGGGAAATTTAGAGTAACCAATTCTGCTTTGAAGCATGTTTTTGGACTGTGGGAGAACATACACACACTCCACAGAAGTGTCCCAGCTTGGACTTGAACTGGGGCCTTTTTGCTGTGAGGCAACACTGCAACACCCTAACCCTACTTTGCAGTTACTTTCTATGATGGAAAACTTTTTTTTTCTTTAACAAGAAAGTCACAATGGTCAGAGTCAAAGAGCCACATGTAGCTCCAGAACTGCAGGTTGCAGACCTCTGGTTTAGGAGTTTAAGATTACTGTATATTTTAAGATAAGCTTTAGTGCTGCCTGGACTGCCATTTGATGCGAACATAAGTGTAGTTTCACCTGTTTAGAATAAACAACTATCAATTACAGTTTTAGTCATATTTCAGTATCTATTTCATATTCATTCATTTTCCAATCCGCTTTATCCCTTTCGGGGTCACGGGGTTGCCGGAGCCTAACCCGGCTACTCATGGGCGAAGGCAGGGCACACCCCTGGACTGGTCGCCAGTCTGTCGCAGGGGCCACAATCACACACCCATGCACACTCACACCTAGGGACAATTTACAGTAACCAATTAACCTATGAAGCATGTTTTTGGACGGTGGGAGGAAGCCGGAGTACCCGGAGAAAACCCACGCATGCACGGGGAGAACATGCAAACTCCACACAGAAAGGTCCCCCAGCCAGGACTTGAACCGGGAACCTTCTTGCTGTGAGGCAGGAGCGCTAACCACTGCGCCACCGTGCAGCCCATTTCATATTCAAATGTGTTCAATTACTTGGCATACTTGTACCAAAGTATTCCACATTGATGCACAAAAAAAAATCTTAGTTTTGGTTAAAGTTTAAATCCTCTAAAAGGTTCCCTATCATTAATTATTATATTTTTAACTCAGCAAGAACTCAAAATATAGAAATCATATTTTTTTTCTTATTACTTTTATCTTAATATTAGCCTAGTGATGTAAGTTATTATATTGGAGAAGAAAATCATCTATTAATAGATAGAATTTCAAAAGAAAAAAAGCCAGCTGCATAAAGTAAAATGTATTTAAAAAAAAAAAAGTGAAGCAGGCAGCACACTGAAAAAGAGTCCGTAACTGTGGTTTAGCAATCTTTTATACAGTAGTGTCTGCTTTGCCTAAAAATGGAGCTAAACATGCAATCACATTCATAAATGTATCCTCTCAGAAAGCAATGATGCAGTGAATTATCACACGGCCTTGGCTAATGGGTGTTTTGTTTATTCTACATATGATACATGCTAATGGTTTTGAATCTCTGGTCCCATTTATGCAGTCGCTTTCCAACTAACATTAAAGCAGAATCATTTTCAGTACTGACTATCAGTTAATAGCCCAGTTTGATGCTTTGACCCATCTGTCTAAAAGATACGACCTGTAACAGCAAAAAACTCAGGTCTCACAAAATTTTAAGAAACATAACAAAATGAAGCACTTTGGAGTTCTTTAAAGAGACTTTTCTTATGACTTTCTGTTTTTTTTCTCTTTTTAGCTAAATACTTTACAAAAATGTCCTGTTCAAATCTTGAACACATTGAAAAGGTCAAAATCTTTTATAAAATGCTACTGTTTCTGACTTGAAAGACAGTGTTTCAAATTGGTGAGTTTATTATGAATTTTGAAGCCTATATGCAGCACAGCGTGATGTTTGACCCCTCACTCAGTGAATTTCTAAGTGTGTCTGTCATGCTGCTAAGAAACAAGTTATAACAATGACATTCAGCAGTAGTATATATCTACAAAATGCCAGTGGATAGCCTTTTCAAATCAAATCTAACTTTATTTATTAAAAAAAACCTGTTTCAAGCCCAGCTCAAAGTCCTTTATAATTAATTTTAAAAAAGCATGGCAACAAAGATTTAAATTAAAGCAAATCCATTGACCATCCTCCCCTCCCCTCTGTTGACACATACACTCCATGACCCTACATACAATAAATACAGGTGTGAAAACGGACTGTAATTATGAAATAAACATTTTTTTTTTTGCTGTTAGAAAAGAAGTCACAATGTTTTTATTTCTTAAGAAACCAGAGAGTCTGGGTATGTGTTTTTCTTTGTCTGTGCAAACAGTTTAGGCAGAGAAACCTCTAGAAGCCTTTTCTACAACTATAGTCATCTAGGGTTTTCTTAGGTGAACTAAAATAGACTTTGACATAAACTTTTACATTTATTATGCCAACTTGAAATTGCAAAGCTGTAGGTTATTACTTGTTGCTCATGTTTGTTTTCTGTTTTTATTGAGCATTGTACTTGTGTACCTTGGGGTGCATTTGTTGTAACTCCTGGGATTTTGTGGGAATCTTAGGAGCATGCTTTCTAGGGGGAATAAAGTAAAATGGAAATAGTTTGGATTTTTTTTTTACCAACCCTGGATTTATGTGCATAACACACTGTTTTTCAAAGATCACTGCTTACAACTTTCCCTCTCGGCAATGCATTAAATCATACGTAAATACTGTGCATCAGCAGACTGACAGAACTGTTAGTCTGCTGATGATCACTTTATCATGCCTGAGTCTTGTTAGAGCAATGAATGTAGTTTTGTCTTGTCATATTTTTGTCTTCTTTTCTGTCTTTATACTTATTATGTATTAAAATAGTACAAACATTAGTTTTCAATTCATTCAGTTCAGCTTATTTTTGTTATACAACAACCATAATATCAGTATAATTAGATGTATGTTATCACGTCTAAACTTTTTTGTAAAGTTGGATCTAATGTCATCTCGTATTTTTAGAATACTCTGTATAAAATATTTTGGATTAGAATATTTCAAAAAAATCTTTAAAAAATGGTTTATTAGTTGGACTGGAGTATAAGTCACACTTTTGGGAGAAATGAATATTTTTAAAACATTGCCTGGTCTGATAAGTCTCCATTTCTGCTGCCACATTTGGATGGTAGGGTCAGAATTTGGTGTCAACAACATGAAAGAGTGAATCCATCCTGCTGTGTATCAACGGTTCAGGCTGGTGGTGGTGCTGTAATGGTATGGGGGATAGTTTCTTGGCACACTTTGGGCCCCTTAGTACCAATTGAGCATGGTTCCATGTTGCTGACCATGTCCATCACTTTATGACCCCAGCAGGATAACACACCATGTCAAAAAGCTTGAATCATCTCAGACTGATTTCTTTAACATGAGTTCACTGGACTCAAATGTCCTCCATAGTCACCAGATCAACCCAACACAACACCTTTGGAATGTGGTGGAACGGGAGATCGGCATCATGGATGTGCAGCTGACAAATCTGCAGCAACTGTCAGATGCTGTCATGTCCATATGGACCAAACTCTCTGTTAGCAGTACCTTGTTGAACACCAAGGATTAAAGGAGTTCTGAAGGCAAAAGGGTTCTAGCAAGTACTAGCAAGATTTATACCTGATAAAAAAGCCAATGAGCCTATATTCTCTTTACAAATGAGATACACAGATGCAATTCAGTAATTCAACTTGGTACTGTTTAAACCTTGGAACCCAGAGTTTAAATGTGTGGTCGGCCTTATTGTTTCCAGACTGAAGACTGTTACGTTAGGAGAGAAAAGGCAGTCACATCTTACCAATAAAACAGCCCTTAAATTTAATTTACTATAAAGAGTGTGTCAAACCCTGAGAAGTTCTAGCAAGAAATGGTTGTGCAGCCTTGTCAGAACTAAAATGGCTGATAAAAATGAGAGGAGGGGATTTGCCTTCATGGATGGACAATAATTCTATTTAACATACCTCAATTCTTTACAGTTATTGATTTAAAATACGCAAACTGATTTGTGAAGCCAATTTTAGCATGATGTTACCAAACTTTTAAATCTTTGAACCTTCTTTTTAAATATCAAATTCTGTCTTGAAATTGACACCAAAAAATTTGCAAGTTTAAACCACCAAGAGTTTTAACAAGTACAGAAAAACTGATTCTGTCATATGAACCTTGCTCCTCTTATAGCTCTAATTTCAGTTAGCAGATGTTCCAGGGAAATTAGACAGATTGCACTGAGCAAAACTGAAATTTGATAACTTATGAAGTGTTGTGTTGGTCATGACATATTTTATAAGAAGTACATATATGTCTCCCTAACAGCTTTCCATGAGGTTTTAATGGTCACTTGCTGTTTTGACGGCAATCAAGCAGCTCAGAAGTCAGAATAGTAAAATAAATTATTTCTTGAACTCTGCATTAACATATTAAATTGGAAGTATTAATTACTGTCAAATCAGTGCATACACACCAATACCTGAAATGTTTGATGTCCATAACATTTTAAATGCCATACACAATTGTGGCTCCAATTTTCAGACAATTCATAAAATGCCAATTTTTGAACACTTCAAACTATTTTTTTTCTTTCTTCTGACAATCAAACAAATATTTCCCCTTGTCAACATATAATTAACTTCTGTTATTTTCCAAGTGATCTCTCTGTGCCAGTGCTGCAACCTTCAGGTTTGTGACTGCAAGCAACAGTGCATGCAGTTGAACACTGTGTAAACTGTTCTCATCTTGTAAAAGGACAAAGCCATGCAACATTCAACATGCTGTGATAAAGGCTTACATTTTTAAAGCAACCAAAAAACGTTTTTTTTCTTTTAAAAAATCATTTAAATTGCTTATGATTTTATGTTATGTATCCTAACCCTGTCAAGCACAGTGGAAAGGTGTTTTTTTGTACTTGAGGTACAAGTGCCTATTAAAGAGCAATGATGACTTTACTTTTGACTTGATTTAAGCTGACCAGAAGCACTTTCATTGTTTGTGTTTTCATATTTGTATTGTTCGCCAAATGTCACTGAACACAACTCATAGTCATCCAAACACTCCTGCTGTCAATATCAATGAGAGTCAATGGGAAGCTGTTTTGTGAGGCAGCAGGGCACGCATTCCATGAAAGGACTCACTGTAGCAGTGGGAAATAAAGATTACACAAAAAAACCTGAAGTGCACATAAATTACTGTAGTCTGTAATGATTCTCTTAACTGAATCATGCATTTGACGTGTGAGGTGCATTGTGGGATTTCCATTTTTCTGTTGCTGTTCCTCACAAGTTCTTGTTACAGGTTATGAGGTTGTTCTTTCCTTCCTTTTGATCATTTCTGTAGTTTCTTGTGTTACATTTCAGTGTTGGAAAATGGTGCCCCTTAAGTGTGAGATTAGGGTCACTGTGCTGCCTTTGTTGTAAAAATAAGTTACATTATCCATTCATGAGTTAATTATTATATAACTGTCTTTAAGACTTGATTGATTTGATGTAATCAGTCAGATATTTAGGTAGGACAGATATCAGAGTTTTTGTACATTTTTATCCTCCCCTGTTCACAATGGAGCGTCCTTGTCAGCTGCATACTGATTTCATTTATCTCCAGACATGATGCTATGACATCAGCATTAATAATGTCTGAAGTAAGTTTAAATTAGATGTTGAAGAGACTGCCACAATTGAACTTGTAGGACCTACATAGAAGTACTGTGGATTTTAATGCGAACAAGACGTTAGGACAAATATGCCATCTGGATTAACACTCAGCATTCTGGGGGTGCTTAGTGATCTGTCATGGGGTGTCCAACCAAATTAGAACAAAACTACTTGGTGGTGTAGCAAAATTTCAGAAAAAATTTGCTCCTAAAAACAGGAATTTAAATTGAAACGAGGTGGAAACTTTACCTAA
Source organism: Adrianichthys oophorus (assembly GCA_036245035.1). Classification (NCBI taxonomy): domain Eukaryota; kingdom Metazoa; phylum Chordata; class Actinopteri; order Beloniformes; family Adrianichthyidae; genus Adrianichthys; species Adrianichthys oophorus. Next base: position 15,443,209 of record BSAI01000207.1, on the reverse strand, counting down.
AGAATAAAAAGTACTAACAAGACAAAATTTGTGCTAATGTTTTTCGTGGAGCAGCTCAAATGATCACCAACTCCAATATCTACATAACATTTCCGGAGCGCTTCTTCACATTTCCAACAACCAATTTGCCTAAAAAATGTTGATAATTTTAAAGCTCTGAAATCTATCTTTAAAAGTAATTTAAAAAATAAAACAGATCGTTTTATATGTATGTGTTGCATTTGCATGTAAATAAAAGTCAATATCTAGGCGATTCAAAACCATCCACTGAAAGACGGATGAATCAAACAGCTTATGTTATCCATCATTCCAGCAGCTAAGATTTTTTTATAGGAATTAGCCAGTAAGAAAGTTGCCTTTTTGACATCTCAGCAGTTGAGCCATTTATTTTGGCGGTGTATATAATGACTCCGGAAGCCTTTGAAGAGAATAGACATTTGACAGAGTGGCAGTGTTTGTGAGCACAAAAGCATAACAGTTTCCCAACGGGATGTGCCACTATAGACCGGATTCCCTGCTAGGTTTTTCACATAATGCAGAGTTCAGCTGAGTTTCTTTATGCAGGTGTGAAAAAACAACGTTCAATTGAAGCAATAAGTAGCAAATTAAACAACACATGCTTAAACGTGTACGCATCAATTAACATTCAAAATGGTGCTGGGAAACAACAACAACCAACGGTAAAAAGACTTGTCATGCTCAAATTGTCTTTCAGATATCTCAAATAAGTAAGTTAACATGGAATCAGGATGGAATTTAAAACAAACTCGAGCTTATTTTAGCGTTCTCCTGTCTCAACAGGGATGCGGTGCATGTTGCTGTCTCCATAACCTTTGAAGCCCACTTGCAGTTGTTGTTCAGCTGTGTTAAAAAAAAGGCACCAAAAAAAGGCACCTCATCTGTGCTCCATGATAAATGCAGCTTGACACTTTCAGGATCCTATAAGCATTGCGGTTCCCAGAACATACTGACAGAGTCATGAATGTAGGCACTAATCAGCAATACAGCACAGTGATGCAGGGAAGTGCTTGATAGAGTGACAGGCTGTGGAAAAATTACATTCCGTCTGCTGGTGTCCTCAATTTTGCCCTTCTTGTGCTGGCGGTTTTAAATCCAATTGTAGTCGAGATTCAATCATCTCTCAGTCTTCAGGCATCACACTTTTTTTTTTTTTTTTTGGTTAGAAAGAGTGACATCCATATTCATGGAAAAGGCATGGCCAATGCTTTGTTGACATTAAATACAAGTTATCTGAATTTTAGGGCAAGTTACTATGACAATAGAATGTTTTCAGATAAAAGAAGAAACGTGAGGTCACTCTGTTTGATTTTCCAAATGTTTCCTAACATTTAACGCTTCAATTTGGAAATAAATGTAAATTATGCAATGCACTTGTGTAGATGTGGTGCATTTCCACAGAAAACATGAGCAAGGACACATTTGGCTTCCAAAATAATCATGCAATGATCTCTTACATGTGCTTCAAAAACACTATTAGGCAAACAGTGTAGGTTATCTATCTATCTATCTATCTATCTATCTATCTATCTATCTATCTAT
>BSAI01000207.1:15396581-15441639 GCA_036245035.1 Adrianichthys oophorus | reverse complement strand
TCTATCTATCTATCTATCTATCTATCTATCTATCTATCTATCTATCTGTCCATCTAATTTTATAACAGATATTTTACTTTTCTTCCACAAGGTTTCAAGAGGAAAACAGCAACTCAAATGTTGTACTTTCATTTAAAAAAAAACACAATTTCACAACAAATATGTCATTTTGTAAGCATAAAGCAGGCAAAAGTACCAATGACAAATGTTGGAGAAAGAGATTTTAAAGTGTTGATTCTGCCACATGAGGTTATTAAGAATGAATGACAGGTTTAAGAAGTTGAGCTGCATATCCTACTTTATGGACTACATGTTGCTACATCACATGTTTGGCTCAGTTGCTAAGCTGACAACCGCATATTAAAGTGACATCATAACTGACACATAAAAGCAAAAATAAACTACACTTGTACTATACTGATGTCCTTCATAAAAACTGTGTTGGTCTGACTTTAGATACAAGAAAACATATCATATTGAAGGACTGTGGATGGGTTAGGAAGGAGAGAAAGGGAGGTCAAAAGTGCTGATTTACCTAAAAAAAACTTGTGATAAAAAGGTTAGTGGGAGAGAAACCGGAGAGAGCGCGAATAAGCAGATGGAGAGGAAAAAAGTCTTGGAGTGCTAACGTCTGGGGCAGATGGGGAGTAGGTGGGAATAAATGGAAAGAGGGAGAGTGAGGATATATGTTTGCAAAGAAGGAAACAATGAGGAGCCGTGTTTGTGAAGGAGAATGTAAGTTAGTACACCGGAAATTTAGGGACTGACTGAGAAAAAGGGAGAGTAGAGACTTGCTGACCAGCACAGAAAAGAAGTGGGTACAAGAGCAAACAAAAAAAATGAGGGTCGGGGAGAAGAGAATTATAGCTAATCCAAATGGAAAAAGAGCAGTCATGATAGAGAGGCAAAGAAGTATGCCTGAAAGAGCAAAAAAGTGGGAAAAAAAGCTGGCCTGAGCAAGATAGTCACAGAGGGATAGTTCATATTTAGACAGTCCCAGTCTGCATGCAGCTCTGCTTCAACGCAGATATCTCAGTACGTCCATTAGTTATCTAATTCCCATCTCCATCTGTCATGCCATTTCAAATGCACCTCTGGAGCAGCAGAGAAGTTCAGGACTTTTTGTTAATTTGAAAAAAAGAGGAATTGATTTGCCTAATTAGTGCACTTAATAATTCCATAGTTCAGTGGAATTCCCAAAGGAAGCCAGATGAGTGTGATCACACTTTCATCTCATGGGAATAACCACTTTCTGAGGTTAATCATTTGTTGCCTTCTAAATGAAGTTCCACTCATGAGGAAGCTGCTAAATAAAAAACTGTTTTTCATATGAAGAAGAGCGGAAAATGATGCAGCCATTCTTACCTTCATATGCTACCTTAAATCCATGAGCGCTTACTGCAAAGTCACTGGTAAGCCTCAGTGAAAAAATGGAGCCGGAACTGGTAACAGGTGGAGGGATGGTAAATCCTGTTAACCTGCAGATAAAAGAAACAGACCTCAGTGCTGCACACAAGAATGTAGCCACAAACATATGCAAAAAAATGATGCACCCAAGCCTGATCAACGTAGTTGTAATATGATTATAAAACATTTGCATTTTAAAGCTTTTATGTGATAAAATAATTTTTAAAGTAAAAAAAGCAACAATGGACGCCATTTAAGAAGTTTAACATGCAAGCAAATGTGTTCTTCTCATGAAGTCGTAATTTTTACAGACAACGTGATTAAACACTTGAGAAAACACTTGACCCAGCAGGCAACAAGTAAGGTTTCTTTATAGAAATCAAATAAGCCACACGGGAAAGTGGCCTACTGTAAACTCCACAACTAAAGGTGTTAAAAAATAATGACTGATAAAAAATTTCACAGTATAAACTGCATTTAGAGTGAGATGAAACAATATGGCTCTGAGAAGTATAATGCAATTTACCCAGCAGTTCCAAACTGGGAACTATGGAATCACCGCTCTATTGCACGATAGCATTTGAAGACTCACAGCTGCATTGTAACTGACTGATTCATTGCCGCATTTCAAATTGGGTGCAGATCCAAACAAATCCATTCACTTTGACGAGGTTGTAAACAAGATGTGTTGCTGACCAATCCTTGGCCACAGCTGCTGATGTTCTATTGACTTTTCAGTGCTGTAAGCTAGGCAGCAGAGCATGAACTCAACTTGTGCACAAAACAAAATGTCTCCTTTTTTGTTGTCGAATCATGTTCTATTACTTTTTTTGCAAGTTTTGCAGCTGTTTGTGTGATTTAAGCTTTGCTTGACAACAAGCCATGTTGGCAGGCCAAACATGGAATAAAAAAAAAAAATAAGAAGGAGCTCTTCTTGTGACAGCAAAGGAGAGGTCGCTGTATTTACAGCTTCACCAGTTTCCAATTACAGCACTGTGAACTGTGATGTAAATAATTACCCCTTGTCTCAGGTATTGCACACCTTGCCAAGGCACTGTTCAGAGTTAGTCATGAAGCAATTTTAAGCACAAGAAACAAAGCTTAAATGCGACTTTTAAAAAGGTGTGATCACTGAAACGACACTTCTACTTCATTTGAAACAGCCCGCAGTTCAAATTAAAAGCTTGGCGAGCCTTTGGAGGGCTCGGCAAGTTGAATTAAAAAAAAAAGTCTTAAAATATATTTAAGTGTGCACATTTATTTTTAAGGATGAATAGAGACGACACATTATACTACTCTAGATGGATAAAAAAAGTCAATTTGATAACGTCTACATTTTTGTAAAAACCAAAACTTTACAGATCCACTCCAATGAAAACTTTGTTTTTGGAGTTTTAAGATGTTCTTGTTGCAATTGTCTTATAATGGAGGACATATAATAAGAAAATGAAGCACCCTAACCCCCTAAAAAACTAACACTGGGTCTGGCTATTACCAACAGCAAAGTTCTCTCTAAATGGAGTTTTGGGCAGAAACCAACAAATATAAGGAATCCATTGTGCTCTATGTTGAAAAGATGCATATTCAATAAATCGCAGCTTGATGCTAAGATGGGTCAACTTTAAATTGTACCCATTTATCAAAAGTCCTGGGAAGGACAAACACGGCATTTATAATTACTTGCTGAGCAAAATTAAAAAAATAAAATTAGAACAATCAGTAGTTTTAGAGTGCATGCTCACACAAACATCACTGTTGCCCATCCGCTTAAGTGCAACACAGTAAGACAATGACACTAAAAAGCTTTGACCCCCAGCGATTATAGAGGCAGACAAACTCCTTATTAGTGCATTAACTCAAAAACTCATGTGTGCTCTTTTCAATGTGTTTCTGAGAAAAAAATGAAAAAATATGCTGAAAAAGAATTTGCTGTTATGGCAACATGTGATTTGCAACAGCAAGGACAAGGGAGAACACCAATTGTAGGTCTCCACAACATAAACATTCATATTTGGCCAAATAAAATTAAAAAACAACTTTGGTCTCCTAAAACTACAAAATATGTTTCAGATTGCAAATGAGAAATATAAAAATCCATTAAAAAAACTAATCTCCAAACTGAGCTAAAACATAAAAGAACCATTGTTATTTTTGTTTAACAATAGGAAGGAAATCAGCATACAAAGACTAAAACTCCTTAAGCCTGATGCAAGCAGCTGAGCCTCACTGCTAGAGAGGATTTAGGAACAGCCAGTTCAAACCCGAAAATAAACTCAAACGAGCTAAATTTAAACCTTTGCTTTAAACAGTGTGCAACTTCTGAATGCTGAACTAGCTGGGTGCGTTTTATGACTTTTTCTTACATGAGCGAGGAGACAAAAACAAAATATTAACAAGTATCTAAAAGGACAACATGACATGTTCGTAGAAATATTTGGGATAGCTCACAGTGTATTAGTTTGTTCTAAGCCAAGAAGCACATTGTGACCCGAGTGTGCCTGACAAGAAGCAATGAAAAGTACTCCATCATTTGGTATTCACTGCAGCTTGTTGCTTTGGCAACTGGAGCATCAGGTAAATGGTTTGCAAATGTCATTAGGAATTTATTAAAAAAGGCATAAGCAAGCATTAAAGTCCCTCCATAAGTTGAGATTTCACAAAGAAAACAAATAGAGGGGGATTAACTAAGCTTAATGTGAAAGGACGCCATGATTCGCAGAGGGGAAACCATTTCCATCATAGAAGAATATAAAATCCAATAGTTTAAGGCAATACGGTCAGATAAAACGCATCAAGGATGAAAAACTGCTTAACAAAAAAAAAAACAAACAAACTAATGTGTATTGGTCCACTATGTTTCGAGTATTATAAGTGGTTTAAAGGCAGTGGTATGCCTTATATATTTCGTGAAAATCCGAAAGTCAATATATCTGGTAGTTTCACAGATATTTGCATTGAATTTAAAGTTTATTTCAGCTCAACTATAGTGTAAGATGACAGGGCTGTTAATCTTTCAGAGCAGTATTCATAACCCTGCTATATTCCATTTCACTTTTTAAAATGTGCTGAGTTGCTTGCATGAAAATGTTAAATGCACAGCTACACATTCCAAGTTAGAGGTGCACATTTGGTAAAATGCCACATCTGACTGCAGCTCAGAGAAACTGTTTGATTGGTTAAAAAAGATTCTTCAAGGCACTTCTGATTGACTTTAAAGATGACAAAATAGGATTTGTGAAAAGCAGGTCATCAGCTGATGACAAGGGAGCAAGAACATCTAATGAAGCTCAATAAAAAAAGAGACTAAATTCATTCATTCATCTTCAGAACCCACTGAATCCTTTCGGGGGTCATGGGGGTTGTTGAAGCCAATCCAGCTACTGTTGGGCAAAGGCAGGGAATACCCTGAATAGGTCGCCATTCTGTTGCATGAGGAGAACATGCAAACTTCACATTCAAAGGCCCCAGCTGGGATTTGAATCACAACCTTCTTGCTGTGAGGTGAGAGTGCTAGGTTGGGGGCTCCACCGTGCATCCCCCATAAACAAACAAGGACTGGAAAATGGGGAAAATTAGGTATCCCCTCATGTTTTTTCTGTCAACTTGAAAGTTCAAAGATTTTTTTAATAAATCTTGTGAAGTCCTACGACTAAAAATTACAAAGCACTGCAAGAGTGACACATTTGGAAAGCAGGTGTCCTGCATCTGTATTGGTTTTCACAATCAACCAAAAATGTCACCTGGGTTTCAGGACACCAGCTGTCCGAGTGCCTACAGCGTCCCCTGCTTTTGAATCAGAGCCACAATAGAGGCAAAGGAATGACTGTATGTCTCTGGCAACAGAGGCCCAATAATTGCCTGGACAGATGCAGACCTCACTCCCACCTGAACACACCACATCAGCCCTGAAGGTATCTGTCAGACATTCCCGCCAACTGATTAGTGTGTCACGGTAGCAAGTGTGCCACAGAGAGAAAGAGGAGGGAGACGGAAATGATGTGCGTCGATTTGTCAAGCTCACTGTCGCTCTTCTTCCTTCTGCCTCAGTGTTGTGTTTAGCTCTTTAACTCGCACACATCCTCTCCGCCACACTGTGTGCACTTGTTAGCTGCTGCTTTTCCTTTTTTAGGCGTGCTGATTTGTCTCTTTATCTCAGCCCACCTCTTATTGTTGCAACACCCTTTTTGTGTAAAAGAACAAAAGAGAAAAAGGAATGAAGAGGGGATAAGACCTCAACACTTCTGACTGATCTTGCCGAATAACCGCCAATTAAAGGAAACAGTTTTCCTTTGTTTAATGTTAGAACCAGACAGCGGCAAAGCATAACAATATCATTCATGCTGACTGTGTTTAAAAAAGTTATAAAAAAAAAGATTAACTGGCAGCCTTGCTTCATACTGATATTTTTTAAATCATTGCAAAAGCCAAAAATGGTTATATTTCATTGAAAACACATTACAGGGTATTGGAGCTTTCAGCTTGTTGCTTCACTTATAAACCACTAAATGTCACAGTGTGCCAGTTCAGCGGGTCCACATATTAGTGGTGATGTGCTAAAATACTGGGTTTGGTTCTTTTTCTTTTACTATTGACCACTTGGTGATTTTTGAGAATGCTAGAGTCTCACATTCAGCACTAACGTTCCAGAGGACTCTAAATATGTGGGGACTTTCGGTCACCCAAAGGGTCACAAAAAACCAATCTTGTGTTGCTGAAACTCTGAACATGTCTAAGTTCACAAGACAAATTTGTTTTTGTTCTCAACTAAGTCTGTGCGTTAAATGGTGTTAAAAACAACGATAAGCACAAGCCTTAAAAATAACTTATTCTAGTGTGATCACATAAGAAACATACTCTTTTGGTTGAGTGATAGTCAGGAAGCAGCGCTACATGCTGCTTTGCTAAATATAGCCATTAATTCTATTTATCTGGGCCGCAGTTGCTAAAAATGTAAGCAGAAAGGAACTATTCATTGGAGAGACAAAGTAAAATAAAATGGCACAATTAAACAAACCTGTGTGCATGCATGCAGCTCATTCATTCAGTCATTCATTCATTTTCCAATCCGTTTTATCCCTTTCAGGGTCACGGGGTTGCCGGAGCCTAACCCAGCTACTCATGGGCGAAGGCAGGGGATACCCCTGGACTGGTCGCCAGTCTGTCGCAGGGGCAACAATCACACACCCATGCACACTCACAATTTAGAGTAACCAATTAACCCGTGAAGCAGAAAACCCACGCATGCACGGGGAGAACATGCAAACTCCACACAGAAAGGTCCCCCAGCCAGGACCTTCTTCCTGTGAGGCAGGAGCGCTAACCACTGCGCCACCGGCATGCAGCTCATCTCCTGTAAACAACAGCTCTGAGCAACAGAGCATTTCAGCAATATACCCACAGATATGATGAGTGTGGACGTTGAGATTTTTTTTCAAAGCAGGTAACTAATACGTTTCATTTATTACAGATTGGAGGAAAAAAAGAGAGTTTAATCTGTTTAAGCAAAAAGAAAAAAATTCTGTCCGGGACTGAATACCAAATATTTCTGACCCAAATTTGGGGAATTTATGACATTTTCAAAGCCAATTTGTTCCAGGAGATTTGTATTCAGTGTGGCATTAATCCTTTTTTTTCCCTTCAACTATGACATACATTCATTGAAAGCCTCCCCAAATAAAGCCGTTTTCAAAAGGCGTTTTAATGTTGATAATTGGTGCCAATAACCTTCACCAATATATTCAATACAACCTGGTTAAATAAAATAAGCCTGCCTTCTACAAACTTGAAAAAAGAATGTGGTAATATTTAAAATCTTAGAGACAAACAGCAATCTTGCTCTTTGTAATACTTTGGAGATGAATCCATATGCATATTCAACAGTTACAAAAATGTTCAAGTATCTGCTAAGAGTCATGCATTTGTACCAAAGGATTTTCTAAATTTATGAAAATATGTGTGTGTCAAAAGAATTTCATGTAATAATTCTTCTAATTTTTGGATGCACACATAACAATCCAATAAAAAGGTGAACTCGTTTTCTAGGACTGAAAAATACTTTTTTACTTCCTTTAGCCATCTGAGTTATAAGGGAGTGATGCTTTAATGCCAACACGTTGAAAAATACAACATACATGACTTGTAATTGTTACCTGTTGTCATGAAAAAAACTATAAATATGTGACTTTTTTAAACTTTCTGCCTCTAAAAATAAATCTCGGAAAATGTTACCCTTTTATTTATATATTATAAGCAGAGAAAAGCAGAAAAAGAAACCTATGATTCATTTGATTCCAGGGAAAATCAAATCTCTCTTTGGGATCCTTGACAATGTAAATTTGGATTTTTGGATGAATATGCCACCAGAAACATTAATATTTTCACTGAAGGTTTTGATTTCAGTCTTCAGGGCGACACAATATTTAATAGATCCATAGATCCTTGAAAAAAAGCGGTATGAATCTCTGTTAATTACTAATGTCATGATGACAAAAAGAAATAAAAGATATAGGTTTTATATCCGGTAAACAAAGAATAAAAACACAAAGCATTACTTTTAATTAAAAGTTTTGCTGGCATGATTGCAGAGATCTGACAAGGTTTCAATTGTCTTTTATTTGTAACAGTTTTGTTTAAAAAAATGAAGGTGTAAATGATACAGCTTTCTGATTAAATGAGGCACACATCTTCCATATCAACTTCATAACCACACAACATTTAAAAGGCTGAATAGTGGAATAAAACATGTTATTATCTTCCCACTCCACTGTTCATGTAATTTCAGCAGCAAATTGGGCACTTCAACTGTACATGCTTAAGAACTGAGGGACTGAAAACAAAGTAAGTAAGCTGGAATTTCACAGAGAAATGGGAATGGAGCAGAGAAATAAAGTCACAGGGTCCATCGATAAGATGTGTTTTGTTTCAAAGGAAAAATAAGTCATTGTTGCTTTTCCTGTGCTCCCATCACAATTTCAGTCTTCATTAATTCAATAAATGAATGAATAATTAAAGAGCTCTTTAATCTTGATCAAAGTTTCTATTTATGAAAACCATGAATGTATCAATGTAGAATGGGAAGTGGGTGGACTATCGGAAGGCACCTTTTTTTTTTCATCTTATTTAAAAAAAGAAAAGAAACCTGAGTAAACAACACATCAATAACCCTTTAGAGGGTTTGGAAAAAGAAAAAAAAACACTCCAGATGTCACCAGTTATGGAAATAAGCATTTTTCTAGAGCACAGTGCTGGAAGAGAGGATGAGAAAGCACATGATCAGAAGAAAAAAAAAAAAAAAGAACTAAAATTTGCATTATTATGGCCATAATCTCAAACTGTTAAAATATTCTGCACATGAAAAAAAAGTGGGACAGAAACACAGACAGGAGCGCTGCTATTTCAAGATCTGGGTTTATTCAGGGAAAAGGAAACAAAAACAATTTGATACCAAATTGAAATTCCAAATCAAATCCAAATTTGATTCGTCTGCTTTTGTCTCAGGGAAGATCTAGTTGTGGTTTACCTCCTTCTGTCTGAATAGCAGGATTAGCTCCGACAAAATCTCATTTCTGCCTTTATTCTCAACAAATTATAAATCCTGTATTTTTTTAGTAGCACTCATAATACCTAATGATTTGATGAATCTTCAAAAAACAGAAAAATATGACGCAGATTGAGTATAATGAATTATTTTGGGCTCTATTTGTGATTGCCAAGGACATAAGACATAGATCAGAAATATTGGACTGCATTAGCGGAAACATTTTGTACAACACACTGCACTCATTCATCATCGTCTTTTCAAATATGAGACATCCTTCTCTACAGGGATTTATCGCTCCTTTCTTAGATGATTCATGTGATTTCCGCTGCAGATGATATACAATGTGATTCGGAGAAAATGCATTTTAGGTGAAGCTCGTTGATTTTATACGGTTTGTTTATAGTTAGAGGCATTTCTTAACATCTGTTTGAGGCACATTTTTCTTTGCAAATGACAAAAAAAATTACAATAAATGTGGCACTGCCACCATGATGCTTTTTTGTAGGAAGCTGATACAAAAAATGTTTGTTCTTTTATTTCTGTGTCATAAAACCACTTTTCAATGTGGATTTGTTTTCTTTTCCTGATAATAACATTGGTGTCTGCCAGCATTTTAGAGTTCATTATGCTCTAGAAAACCTGTATGGCTGGCAAGACTTTTTTTTCTCACTGAATCTCAGAGGGTTTCAGATTTATCCTCCTTTGTTTAAACATCTTCAGCATTCTTCTTTACTGATCCAGCATGGTGGATTTGACTGGAAGGTACATTTCATCGTAATTCAATAGAAGATTCAATAAAGAAACAATGCTAAACTGTATCTTTTCCCAGTTTGTTCCCATTGTTACAGCTCCAGCTGTATTTGGTTCAGTTTTTCTTGGTATTCTGTGTTTTATTTCTGTCAGAGAGGGGCCTCTGTATTTTATGGATCTTTGTGTTACTTTTTTCTCTGATTTGTTTGAGGTGTGGGGCTGAAAAGGTGTGGCTCCCAATTGGACTAAAGCTGATGGGGGCAGCCTTAAAAGCACCGTGATTTTGTCTTTGTGGCACAAAGATTTAAATTAAATGTTAGCCAGTCATTGTTCAAGCAAAGAGCTTTACTTCCCAGATGTAAAGCAAAACACAACTTTGAATATACTTTTTTTTTTTTAAAGTTTAACTTCAAATTAAATGCATATCACTCTTTTTAAATAAATACAAAATTTAATTGACTAATGGTATTTGGGAATTATTTTTGTTAAAGAAAGAATCTGACTTTCCTTTTGAGCAAAAAAGGTTGCAAGGTGATTAAAAAAAAGGCAGATTTAAACTTTTTCATTTTTCAGTGAATTTGAGGAATGTCAGGTCTTAAGGTAAAAACTCACAGAAGAGTAAACAGTAGCACTTTTGGAATGCAGTATTTTTTTGTTTGTGTGGTGCAGCAACAAGAGCTTGAAACTGACTCCTGCGCGTCTCGAAAGATGTTGCATATCTTTCACAAATCTGTCGTGCAGAGCGCAGTTTTAGATGCAGCCATCTGGTGGGGCAGCAGCGTCAGAGCCAGAAGACTCAAGCTGAACAAGATGATCAAGAAGGCTGGTTCTTAGATTTGTCTGTAATCTTTGGAAATAATTTAGAAAAAAGAAGAATGTTGCATCAGATTTTTTTAGATTAATAGAAAATATCACATACATTATATGCAGCATTTTCTGTAAGAAACAGGCTCACTGCAACACTGACCACTTCAGAAGATAATTCATACCTGCTGCAATTACAATCAATAATGACTAGTTTGCAGCCGTTTAACAATTATTGACTGACAGAGGTTGTTGCAACAGTTATGATTCCTTTCAAGGAATACATGAAATATTTAAAAACTTTAGATGCTTTTCAGATACATGAGCCTGAAATAAAAAAATTACAGATGACCAAAGCAAAGAGTTTGTTGTTATTGCCTATGCCTTGGTCACATGCACCCTGTTGCAGGGGTGTATCTTGGCCTAATGGGGGCTGCAGGTTTTTGGGTGGTCCAGGCTCGAGGAGAGTCATAGACAGGTGCAGCCATATCTTAGCCTCTTAAAACCTGGCATCCACATGTATGGACATCACTCTTTGAGTTATATTACCACAGTAGATAATTCTGCTAAACTGTAGCCCTGTGTTGTGTGTTTAGAGAATTATCCCAAATATTAGCTCGGGCCTTAAGAGGTCAGAGAGCACAGATGTGTTTTGCGGCCTTGTGGCTGGTGAACTAATTTAAAGGATGTTGTGAAAATAAAATGTATATATTGTGCAATTGTTGTGCATGTGGTAAGTGTATCATAAAGTCTTTGTAGGGATAATGGAAGTCGCACACACTTATGATAAATGGTTGATGCTGTTGTACGATGCCCTCACATAGCAATCTTGTTGTCACTCAGGTGCCCATACTGGGTCCTTACCACCTGCGCACAAATGCTGCACCCACATGGTGTCCAGGTGATAGTAAGTGTTAGTAGAACACCTGTAGGATGCCCTTGCTAAGTATACTCTGATTGCCTAATTTGCCTGCAAGGACAAAGCACGCAACAAATGCACAAAGAGCACCCCACTTATCACTTGAACAGCACTAACAAACTCCTTGTGCAGTGTGCAGGGTTCAGGGAATGGAAAAAAGGAAAGATCCTTACAACATGCTTACATCTTCCCTACTTCATCCTTACTTACCTTTACATGTTGCTTAACTGTTTGCTACAATCTATCACCTGCAGCATTCCTGTAGAAAAAAATGTGCATGTATATCTTCACTCTGCAGGCTCACCAAGTGGTCTACGATCTTGACGTTTTGTACAGGTTTGCCCATTTTTCACCTGCAGACTCAAAATATGTGAAATTTCTCTATTCGGATGAACTTTACCAAAGACCTTAACTAGAACTAAAACTGAAGAAAAACAGAGTTGATGAGCATCTGTAAATCTGTTAGCTGAGAAAGTATGAATTTTTAGAATCTCTGTCTATGTTCATGTATTGCTTTAACTTGTTCATGCTGCTACCAGTTGCTTCAACAAGCAGCTACAAAGCATTTAGTGAAGAGATGCTTTCATTGTATTGATTACAAAAGCCATGTTTTAAAGTGGTTTGTATTCTTTTCCTAAAATGATATTCATAGAAAACCTTTCATGTCACTTCTTGCCTGGCAATAGATGGAAGTGCTGCTCCCCGAGCTATGATTATTTGCAAGAGGGAATAATCACTGCTTGAGGCAAAATAGCTTAGGGATTCTGTCACCAGGGGGAATCCTTGGGTGACAGGTTTTTTTTTTTTTTGTGCACAGGCACATTGGTCGCAAGTGTCAGCTATGTTTGCTTTTTTTTTATTTGCCTCGTGGTGCATCGGGTAGCTCAGAAATAATAATTAATGATAAGGCCAGAAAGCAGTGATTTCTAAAACTTAAAAGGGACTCCGGAAAAACGTTTCTCCAAACCACTTTAAAAAGAAAACAGGAAGGTTGCTTGAGATTAGATCAATAAAGACTAGAGGAGGCGTCTACAGGTGTCGACCGGCACCTGTAGAATCTACCAGCTGCAACAAGTGATAGCAGTTGAAGACAGGTAGCTAGTAGCCTGTTGTCACCATGCTGCTGAAGCGGAAAGCCACAGTCACCCCAAATGTCTATGCCGTGCCTGTTTTTCTTCATGTGCTTCTTGATGGACTGGTTATAGATCGGAGATGTACTTTGCCTTTACCTTTGAAAGCTGCCGTTGGCTTCGTCAGGCTCTATAAATCGAGTTAAGAGGAAATGGACGTGGAAAAAGAATGGATGAATTTGTATTGGGCATTTCATATTCAGAACTCGCACTGTTGATGAACTGTTTTATGCCATTCTAAGGTCTTTGGATGGACTGTTTAAACTTCAGGCAGCTCAAAAAATAGAATACATCTGAGGGTTGTACAGGGAATCCGAATTTATTTTGCACATCTACATTATATTTTATCTTGACATGAAAACTAATTCTTTGCAAGAAGAAGAAAAGTGCTTTTTTAAAGTCTCCTCTGGGTTTGCACACAAGGTGAGCTCAAAAATAGAGCTTTCATAAAGTCTTTTATACTTAATTCTTTAGAAATGTTGAGCTAATTCTCTAAAACACATTTTGCCTATGAAAGCTGATTTAAGTTATTCATTTTGAGCTGTCACAAGAAAACAGAGAAATCATATTGTTAAAGACCTCAATTCAATTTCAGATCAATTGTTTCTATATAACAAGCCAAAATAAAATTTAGAAAGAGGATAATGTAAAAGACTAAACAAAACACTGGACAGTAGCTATGATTCTATTATAGATAGACTTTCCGATGACTGCCATCTCTCTGAGATTTAATTTATGCAAGACCATGAATAGAGGCTGGGCTTCTGGTGTCACATGACAGTCGACTCACGGTGTTACTTGATTGTCATGAATTGCCCAACTTTTCCAGGTGTAACACTAGTTGATTTGTAGGGATGAAATCATAGACATGTACACACTGGATCAATGATCACTGACATCACCCATGGGATTAAAAAAAAAAGACAATGAAGCCTGAGGTAGTGCAGGCACTATTAGTTGGAATGTACTTTATCCTTTAAAATCATTAAAAAATGAGTGAATTGTAATTAATGTAAGGTTATGTTTGGTTGAACCAAATGCCAATTAAGACTGATGTCTCTTAATGCTTAAATGTCAGTTCTAACCAAAATACCTCAGATTATGCCCTTTGTTGACATGAATAGAAAAGAAAGCAACAAAAAATAAAAAATGACCTTGAAACTAAACAGTTTGTGCATTTGTTTTTATGTAAATTTGACTTTTTACATAGTAATCAGTGGGAAATTGCTCCCTTCTAAAACCAGGTTCCAGTGCACTCTTAAAGAAACTGCAATGTTTGGTTCTGTTGAGTTGGCTTCATATTCAAAACCAGAATGGTGGGGCTTATGCTTTAGCTACTGTGTTGATATTCTTTTGACTACCATAACTCTTCAACCATTTACGCAATGAAAGTAATTCCAGCGGATTCTATAGTAGAGAAAAGCAGCCTTGCACTGATATGCAACACTACAGTAGTAAATCCGTGTTAATAAACTCATTCTGTTGTGGAGAAAAGCTGTTTTTGTGCCGTTATCCAACATTTTACATTATTTATATTATATTTTAAGCTGCTTTTCTCCGAATCGGAACTAGCTGATTTACGCTGATTGCTTAAATGGTCATTTAGGCGTTGCCGGTGACATCTCCGATGTGAAAGGGTTAATAAAACCTGATTGCTGTAAGAAATGCATCTGACTCACTGTTAATTATTTACCAGTGGAAGAAAACTGAAATCTGAAACTAATTAAGCAGAGGAGTCCCAACAATTTAAGAAATTTGCAGTTTAACCAGAATGGCAAACGTGTTTAATTTATTTCAAAATGAACATTCTAGCAATGAAAATATGTATTATAACTCACCAAACCAGTCATCACTTTAAAATGTGACCTTTTTTCATTGACACCAACTTAACCCAACCTGTTCTTTTTGACTTTACAGCTCTTTGCTATCTGATATAAATAAAAAAAAACAAGGAATGACATGTGCCTCATAATCTTTTTGAAGTGTTTCGGCTGCTAAAGCAGCAGCAACAATTCTGTGTGTATTATCTGCCTTCATTGCCACTCCAGTTTGTATATCCTTCATTGTATTAGTATATGACCTCATCCCAGTTCCATTGAAGCTGAGACGAATAAATGGGGCAAAATCATTTGATTCTGTTGTTTTACAGTCAAAAACTCAATTCTGCTTTCAGCTATGATGAAGGTGTTTGCTGGTGAATAGGAGCTGAGAGACAGACTCTAGTTGTGATGTCTATTTAAAAGACTTTTGACATGTCTAAAAGCTATGTTCTCAATCATCCCAGATAATCTAATGAAACGTGACTTTCTTTCTTATCTGTGAACGGAGAAAGTTTCCATCAGCCATCTGGCTTAATGAGAAAAATGTGAATCCTTTATTACTTTTTCCCTATGCCAAAAAACAGAATCTTTCAAGGTAGAATTTCATTGAGAAAGATTGACAAGGACAATGATCAGCCTATCTGCTTCAAAGCCAAATCAATTTGTCAAATTCTAAGATTCCTAATATTTTCTGCAAATTACTTTTTTATTTAAGCAATCATCTGTGCACAGCTGCCATCTTGTTGAATTGTAAAATTACAAACTGCGAATGTCTGTGTGCAGTACCAAAACGCGACAGAAGATGGGACAAATTATTCTGCAAGACAAAAATCCATAAAGGGCAGCATGAAAATGCAACAAGCTAGTCCCACAGAGCTTGAATGTCAGGCTGTTGTAGGAATCCAGGAAGAACACCCACTTAACAGTTGTTTGCGTGTTCAGTGACAAAAGCAAATAAGACAAATATGTGTGTGTGTGTTGATCATATGTCTCTACACTTCTGTGTCCACCTGTAAGGTGTTTAAATAAAGAATGGTGACCAGAAAATGCTTGCCTGCAGTTAAAGATGCCATGTCTGTCTCCTTATTGCACACAAACAATCTGCATCATTTTATAAAACACATATTTAAAGTGTTTGACATATGAGCTACCTAACAAGGGGACTAACTAAATATAATATACGTGAAGTTTTTTAGGTGTTAAATCCTGCCAGGATGATTTGGTTTCTTCAGAGGGCAGTTTAGCTGCACACAAAGCATGCTCAGAAAAGAGCTGACACGCAAGACTTTTTTTTTCCCACCACACCTTTGACCTGCCTAATACCTCGCTGACAATAACAGACATTTTTTTTGTACTGTGCATATTAAAGATTGCCTTTCATTCCTTACATCTTCCCATCTATGCATCCCCGTCTTCAAACATCGCCTTCAAGGCGTCAGCTTCAGAGAAGCTTCCTTACCTTGTTCTGAAGTTAGCTGGATGTGGATGCCCGTCATACAAAGATAAAAAGTCATATTCCTCTTCCACGGCGAAAGATTGAAAAACAATATGTATCCTATCCCCTTCCTCTGCAACAATCACCCAGGTACAGTTCGCTCCATTTGGATATCCGTATGGAAACCCAGGGCTTTCTATTGTCCCATTCCGTCCTTTTAATGTGCCTCCACAAGTATGGATGAAACCTAAAGATAGAAAGAGAAGGAGCATTATGGCACCATTGTTTGAAGGCGTACACATTAAATAGATTGATATAGAACTTTAATTGTTTCCAAGACGGGGAAATTGCTTTGTTACCATGGCTCAAAAAACAACAGATAATAATAAAATCAACAGATACACTTACAAAGAGAAAGTAAATTGATCTGCAACACAAAATAAAACATAAAAAGCAAGATAGATTAAAATGTTATTAACTTCATCCACAAAGACAGTAAAACATTTAGCTTGAGTTAATGGCATATACTTGTATATCTTCCTTCAATATCTTCTTGAAGGCCCAAAGCGCTTTACAGTCACATTCAACCAAGCACACACACATTCACTCCTGACACTGGTGCCAACCTATAACCACCAGGAGCCGTTTGGCGTTCAGTGTCTTTCTTAAAGACACTTCTACACATGGGCATCCAGGGCAGGAACAGAACCTGCAATCTTCCGATCAAAGGTCAATCGCGCTAACTCTGCATCACAGTCGCCCCTTAAAAAATAGCTGTTCTATGAATACTCTGAAATCATTCATCAGTAAATGATTTTTTTTTTAATATATATTTATCATACATTTGCTGATTGTAAACCTGTCCACCAGCTCACTTCAAGTCAAGTTTTGTATTTTTTGTTGTGTTACACTCTACTTTTCAAAATAAAAAACGAAAGAAAATCTGAAGCTTTAATGACTATAGAGAAAAAAAAAACATTTCAAATCTTTTTCCATTTATTTATCTAATGGTTATTTTTCATATTGTGACTGACGCTCAGAAGAAATAAAAAAACAATCAACTATGAACATTCATTTGATGCCACAAACTATTTAAGAGTCAGCCTTTAGAGGAGATCATCTTTGCTTCTTGATATCTCAAACTCTCAGATAATCTCTTCCCTTTAAACAAACAATCATCAATGTCAAGTTTCAATAGTATGTCAGTTCTCGTGATGTGAGTATGCTGGTGTGTATGTGTGCACATTATAATTAAATAATCTGCCAAGTGTAGTTCTGTTTTCACAAAATATGAGTTGCCTCCACACTTCCACACTTGCATAAACACCACAATGACGTCCTGCCGCACACACTTTATCACACTGCAAAAAAATGGTGCCCTTTAATTTTTTTTTTAGGTTATCTCACATGTTGTCTAATGAAATGCAAACTTAATTAAGATTCATGGTTGACGCCCCAAAACACACACATACACACAAATTACTCATAGTGTAATTGGTTTTTCACACTTGGTAGGGACAGGATGTTTTGAATAAAATTGGCGAAACACACAAAAGAAAATGAAAACAAGAGAAAAGGAAACAAAATGGAGACATTGGTTGCCAGCTCTGCAAATCAACTGACCTCTTAAGTATTCCTAGAGTTGCAGTTTTTCCTGATAATATTTTTTTCTTTGAAATTAATGTGAATAGAAAAATTCAATTTGTCTTTTGAGGCAACTGACATTTAATTTCTGTCTTTTCAAACTCATTTAAACAGTTTTTTGACAAATTCTGACAGAGGTTTGTCACTTTTTCAGGAAAAACAGTATAATAACCGAGTAAATCTTTAATCTCACTATCTCACATCTTCTGTACGCCACCATAGAGTGGTCTGAACACGTACTTGTGTTATGCAAAGATTTTTTGTCAGTGTTTCTTGCTCATGTTTTCATACAATTACTTCCTCTGCCACAGAGCAAATAACAGGGTAATAGAGGAAAATTTCCTCCACTGGGGTGCCTACAGAGTTAATGTGAGCCAACCTGTGACACTGCATTCAAATGGCTTTTAGATGTTGTAATGACTAGAGCAGGTCTAATCAATCATGCAGCCTAAATAAGACAAAAAAATCTGTGTTTTTAGGTATTTAGAAATGTCAATATTTGTATCAAATTCTTTTATTATAGTAAGGCAAAACTATTTTATATAAAATTAAAATCAGGAAATTAATCTGCAAACAATTTATTCTGAGGATTTAAATTAGCTTCAGATGTAATTTTATTGTGGAAAAAACTGTGAAAGCAAAAGAACAAGTTTTATAAAACTGGTACTCTCACTTTGACTATTTAAATTTTCTATTTTGCAGTATTGTTAACAATACAAAGTGCACACTTTATGCATCGCGACTTTATTTGAGCTCTTTCATCAAAAACATGTAGGCCAGTGTCGCAAAGTCTTCTTAAATCTGCTAAATCCCTCTAGTTGACCCATAAATGTTAGAATAGAAATTTCTATTAAAACCTGAAAAATTTCCACTGAAACTATTAAAACAACTAACTAAAAAATAAAAATAAAAGCAGAGAAATGTATTTTTAATTGCTGCAACATGTGACCATCCGTGCAAGTCAAGAAAATGTGAAGTGACTTAAAACCACACAGATTTGTTACTGCAAGTGGAGCTTTCAGTTCAAGCTTACATTAACCTGAAGTGCTCCTTTTTCAAGGATCAGCTGACAAAAATCTATAAATCTTTACTTAGACTCAGAGGCACTTAGGCTCACACAATCTTAAAAAGTAAAAGTGTTTTGGGGTTTAAAGGAGGCTGATCAGCACTTCTCCCATTGATAGAAGTACAACAAGACATCTGCTGTTTGTTCAGCACCTGTAAATCAGACAAATGTTTCAACAGTAGTGCATCTGTTTCGCATTATTTGTTTTAAAGTCCAATGGATGACAAATCAGAGGTCTTCTGCAGAGACAGAGCTTACTTCTCTCTAAGATCCACTCCAATCATCTTTTGATCTTTTTTAAAAGTGTTCCCAGTTGTCTTTTGATGCTGTTTTTAGCAAAAAAAAAAAAAAAACCTGTGTCGCTGTCTCCACCATGAGAAAAATGCCACAAAAGGATGTTTAAAAAAAACAATAAAACAAGATTTTCATCGGAGTGGGTCTTTAAAATGTCTCCTCAACACACTTCTATTTTAGCTTTATCTTTTATCGTTGCTTTCTCAAAGCTTTAAAACTGTTTTGTGTCTGCTGCACCGCTCTTTTCAACCTCTGTCTGCTTCATTCTACTTATTCTTACCGGCTGCCAAGTCAGCCAACTGCTTGCAGAATTCATTTTTATCTCTCCTCACTCTTACTTACAATGGGCTTTTCCTGTTCTGCACTACCTGCATCTCTTTTCTTCTGAGGCAGTCTGTGCAAACTCAAAGCCTTTTTCAAAAGCTGTGATTCACTAAGACTTGTGATATGTTAAGGACGGCCATCTCCATGGCAAGTTGTCTCCAGAACACGGTAGACCTGTGTTATGCTCCCTTTTTGAAAAAAACATGCGATCCCTTTTTATCGGAGGTTATGCATGAACGTATTTTACCTGCAGGACCAACAGCACGGCCACTTTGAATTCAGCTCCGACCCTGATCATCACTTCAGTTATGAAACACAATATTAGTCCCTCATCGCAACACTGTCTGTAAATTGTGACAAGAAACCCAATTAACAGCACGCTGTGATTACACAGTGGAGAGAATGTGTCTCAGAAATATAAATCTGTATCAAATCATGCAAGCTAGGCAGAGACAAAACGAGCTCAGCAGGCAGTCAGGCTGCCTGACAGGCATCTCGAGAGTGGTCCCAGCTGCTCGCAAATACTTACATTTACCCCTGACCTTTTGGAAAGACTAACAAATACTAACTTTTAGCACACTCAATAATGTGCTAATTATATATTATTTTTACTTGCAGAGCAAAACAAAGACAAAAAAATGGCGGGCAGATCTCAATGTGGAGAGCTTTCCGTGGGGGTTTGCTAGTTTGAATTGTGTGAATGTTTGTGTTGGATTAGAGCTTTTTTGTAGATGTTTTGAATTTACTTTGCCTCCTGGGTGTAACTGAACTACTGAATACGATCTGTCTGTCAGCACTGAACACAAAGATTTGAGAAAAATGAACCAAATAATAAAGCTGTGAGGTGTGCAAATAAAAACGGAGATTGATAAAAAAAAAGTCCTCTTGCATAGTTGAGGGCATGATTTTAATGTTAAAGCTTTAACTGCATGAAGATTTTTATGAAGGTTCCCTTTAAGCATAACAAAAACAAAGCTTTTTAAATTACCGCTGCATGCACTTATATGCACTTGTGATAGCTGAAGCTTAAAAGTTTAAACAGCAAACTGTGTCCGTTTGCATTGAGCCATAAAGGAGCAACAATTATGTGAAGCAGGAGAGGAAAGCACTTGTTTACTGCCATTCCAGTTAGTATAAGCAGCAAACAGACCATTGAGTAATGGATGACTGTTGATGTGTACGAGGACCAGCACTTCTAAAATGACTTGTTATAAAAAATGTTCAGATTCAGTTCAGAAGCTCATCTGCTTCTTGAATTTGAAAAAGGGCATTTGTACTTTAATTAGAAGATAATATTTGTTATCATCTGTTTCAACTCTCCATTGGTTGGTCTGTCCTTCAGAACATTACAGCTGATGTTGTACCCGCATACCTATTGATGTAAATATGCATCGAAGACTTTCAGCTCCAAAAGTACATTAATTTAGTATCTACGTGTAAGCAAAAACATAATTGTTTTTTTTTATTCATAGCTGTAATTAACTTCAGGCATCAAGGGGTTAATGAGATAAATACATAAAATGCAATGATGTGCCTCACCTCATGTCCTACAGTCACAAATGCAACTGCTGCCTTGTGATGAAGAGGCATTGGCAGAAACTTCAACATTAGTTGTCGCTGCCTGATTTTTTAAAAATCATTGCAATGGTCATAAATGCAGATGGCGGCAGTCGGGCGCCAGTCAGACAGGCGGGGATAACGTCATTATGAAATCAGACGATATCTGGGTGGTGGCAACTAGCCACCAGCAGCTCTTATTAGAGGATATGTAATTATCTTTAGAGTGACCGTCCTTATCAAGTGCCATCAGTCTAAAAAGTGAGCCATTCTGCACCACTGGTCATTTGCGACTCAGATTTTAGCACACATTATAATATTGTCAATTTACAGATTTACACATTTTTAGATAACATGCTTTCCATGAAAGCAAAATGTTCTACGTCACCATAATGAGTTTTGTGCAGCATTAGTGTCGTCTCCTCATTTGGGCCCACAGCGGCCGGGACTGCCGGGTTGACATCTGCTCATCGCCAGGCCCCGGCCCATGTCAACAGCTCTCGTTGAGTGCCCGCGCTGCTACTGTACAATTTTTTAACAATCAGATGGTGACAATGGAACGGTAGCACAGGGGCAGGCAGTCTGAAATAAGACCAATTTGAGGACCCTGGAGACCTTCCTATTAGTCAATTATTGCGCTGCTGTCTTCCTGCCACCCACCTGTCCCTGAACTGCCAATGCGCAACCTCCAAATTTGCCCGGGCAGCCACTGACTGATGTAAAAAAAATAATTATACAGTTGCCCTTTAATTTAATTTTTTTGTGAAGTGGCCTGGCCTTCATGCGGTGTGTAGAAATGTGACTGCCGCCATGCGGCCCCCCTGCCAAATTTGCTGAAAAACTTGCATTTAGGTCACAGTACGGTGGCATTTTGGGATATGTGACCTTAGTCTTATGGAAGCAGATATTGTGTCCTTCTTGCATTAACGCTGTAAAGTTATGCTTTGTCTTCAACACTGGCATTAATTTGTGATTGATGAGGTCCCACTGGTAGAAAAACTCAAACTTGGATTAAATAAATTGAAATAGGAGCTACCTAAACCAATTTTATTCAAAGACAACATAACTAAGCTACAGTATAACTAAGCTGTGAGGTGAGATAAAACAAAGACAGACCATATTGATGCCTAAACAAGATAAAACTAACTGCATTAATAAAACTGACTGGATTTCAGTGTAGATCAAGGCACTGATGGAAGGATTGCGGCCATTAGTTTAACTTTACATTAATTCCTTAGTCTTTTTTCTTGTAATTTTCTAGTTTTAAGTAGTGTGTGCTCCACCCTGTCAGTCACACCAGGTTCAGGTTATCAATTATCCTCAGCTGCCTCGATTTAGGTTAATAACCCTCAGTAAATTCAAGCATCTGGTGTTCGATTTATCCTTGTCAGGTCATTTGCTCGGTCACCCTTTTATTTCTCCCTTTGTTCATGGTTTTCTCATATTTAGAATTCATTCATTAAAGTTTAAGTTTTTGCCATCAAGCTCCTGCACACAACTGTTCTTGACAGTTTCAGAAAATGTTTGAATCCAAGAAAATTAGCAGATTTGTAAAAGAACACTGTAAAAGCAGTTCATGTTTCCATTAATGATGGGCAAATGAAGCTTCATGAAGCATTGAAGCCTTTCATCCAATTTGTTTTCTCTGGTGCAAGTCTTCTTGAGGCTTCATTTGCACCAGTTGGACATCTATTGGATGCAAACATATAAGTTGGTATGAATTTGAAGTGTGTGGCATTTTGCATGAAGGCTGTGAATAAAACTGTCTGCAAAGTAAAGAACTGTGCAAAACATGTATATTGTCTGTGTTTATTTATATAATGATACAAACAAAAAAAAATAAACATCAGTTTCTCATCAACCTTCAAGCTATCTCTACTTCTCTCCAAACTACTTCTATGCTGTCTCCAAACTCTCACTGAACACAACTCTAAGTCAAACACCCACAATATGAACAGAGCCTGGGAGATTCATATCGCCTTCAAAACTCGTGCCACAATCAAAACCACTTCATGAATCACTGTTACAGCCGGGAAACGAAGCTTTGGACGTCAAACCCCCCGCCCCCCAAAAATGATGCAAGCCTTGATACTCGCTTAAAAATCCCTCCATTACTTGGCACACGCCTGTAAGCCTCGATATGGAATGTCACATCACCAGTTTTCATGTGATACTCACTTTACAATTGTGCGATTTTCACTTGATAAATACCATCCTGGGATCAGTATTATGTGTGTAAACGTAAATGCTTTTGTGACTTTCTCCTCTCCCACCCTGCCCTCATTTACTTTCCTTGTTCATGAGAAATGAGTATTCAAGAATTCATGAGCTGTTTTGGTTAACCAATCTGGAAACAAAAATAGATGTAAAGATACCTGTATCCATGTAGATACAAACACATTTAGAAAGCATCTTTAGTCATTCTCGTTCTATCGTGTAAATTAATAACTTATCTAGTGGTGTGAAAAACAAACACCTCGGTGAACAAGTGCAATGTCAGATGTCATTGTCATTGTGAATCATGTCTGTGACGTTGTGCATGATTCACTTCTTCCCCTTAAAAATCTCAAATTCTGACAAGAAAAACTTGAGGTGTTTCACGAAAGGTTTTATGCCAAATCAAAAATGTGCAAAAATGAGTGCATCTTTATCTGCAGCCTTTTAGAAAAAAAAAATTACATATAATCTACTGACATGTCTGTTAAGTTTCTACCTGGTTTACGCAACTTTTTGTGCCTTTATGAATGAGGCCTCTAAAAAAAATTTTTAAATGAAAATTAACAAAAATTTTCTTAAAACTGAAGGAATAGCAAATAGCAGATTAAAGATATCCCTAAATAGAGGGCGAGACCAGGTGGAGGAAGTCCAAAAAAAATCAAAAAGCAACGAAAACACCTACAAGATTTTGTCAAATCAAGAGTTAAAGACTCACTCCAATAAAATCCAATTTTTTGTGTTTTTTTAACATGTTCTTGTGAGGTTTTTCTGATGATGGAGGACTTGTATGAAGAAAACTAAGCTTAAAATTGCGTTTTTGAGAATTGTGAACCAGAAGCAGACAATAAATGCCTTTGGAATGTAAAAAATATAATTGTTAAGCCACAAGCTCCCTGCTCCATTCTCTTCTGATGTATCCACTTGGAGACGACTAGAACCATGTACGACTTTGTTTTTCCACATCCGAGCCATAAGCTGGCTTAAAACTGTATAGCTTCAGTATGGGTTGCCATTTTTGTGGCACTGGTAACAGTAGGTTGGGTGTGTGAACGGCTGTAAGCTAGAGAGAGAGAACGTGAACAGAGAACTGAGAGGAAGTAGGGGTAAGCTTTCTACAACAGTCCCACCCACAACTCAGAGGGGAATTTCTAATGAACTAATGCTGCTCTGCAGAAGCTATGTCCTGGAAAATGACACAAGTTTTTTGATTTGGGTTAAAAACAGCACAATCAGAACTAAAAGACCAATGGAAAGGCTTTTAAAATAGTTCAAAAGATGATCAGTGAGGGATTTTAAACATTCTAATAGTAAATGTTAATGTGTTTTTCTCTATGCTTAAATAGCAACATTGTCCTTATCTGTGGACAGGCAAATATAAACACCTCTTGCAGTGTTATCGTGCAGCGACATTTATGAACTGGAATTGTGAAAAGACCAGACTGTGAAACATGTGCAGCATAAGCAGATTCTACCATAGAAATATCTTGTATCTTTTTAATGAAGTTTACATTTACTTCACCTATAAATATATACACATGCAGTATTTTTCTACGTAAGCAGTTGGCAAGAAATGTCATGAGCCACACAACTGGCAACACTCAAGGTGAACTTTTTTCTTCAGCGAGCTGTCTGCTTTTTGGAGGCTATTAACTCCATAACATTTTTCCAAGAAAACAGCTGTGCTTTCAGTAAATGCTCTCTTTCTGAGTAGCAGAAGGATCCATCTGTGATGATATTAGGCATCTTTGGAGACTTTTTTAAACTTACTGTAAACTTTAACTCATAGTTATGTGAATACTTATTTAGTTTGATCAAAAATGACAAGGTAGACTAAGTAAGTTCAACTTAGTTTTAAAGGAATTTGCAATCCAACTTGTTCTTTACTACAAAAATAACAACAAAATGAAATCATACAACAAAGCAACAAAATAACTTTTGTCTTTCACATGTTTCATTATTTACCTCAAACACACAAGCCTGTCAAATAACACACTGTCCACTTTGGTGTGATTGTGAATGTTGGCCTGAATGTCTCCTCTTCGCTTGATACTCCATTACCTCCCAGCTGACAGTGGTGTCTGCTCAGCAAAGGACCACCCTGGCTTCAGATGGCATTTCATCATTGTTATCACGATGGCCTATCTGAAACTGTGCGGTAGACTATTGCACCACTCTAAACCATCACAGTTAAGGTGTGGGAAAAAAATAACTGCAATGATTTGCACCTGACCTTAAAGGTGAGTCAGCCAATTCAGAGATATCCATCAGCAAAGCTTGGTTACAGAGTCCTGACGGTAAAGATAGACCTTACAAGCAAAACAAAGGTCAACCAAGTTGGTGGGCTTCATTTGCTGCAACGAGGTTGTTTTCTTGTTGTATCCAAAACCCTCACAAAACACCAAGATGTTTTACAATCAGCACTACTGAAACTGATGTTAAAGTCCCACTTTGATCATCTTTTGATCTACTTTAAAAACCGTCCCAGTAGTTTTTTAATTAATATTATAACATTTCAGTCAAAATAAAAAAAACTATGTTGATTTCTATGACAAAGTTTCTGCAGAGCAGCAGTACCAGATTAAAAATTTGCCTCTGAGTTGTGAGTGGAACTGTTAGCACAGAGTAACACCACCCTCTTTCCATCATCTATGTTTCCACGCACTCCCGCTAGCTTTTAGCCCTTTATACCCCCAACCTAACATTACTGGTACAACAAAAATTAGCAACATCCAGCTGTACAGTTTTGAGCCAGATGCCAGCTGAGATGAGAAGTGTACATGGATCTAGTCGTCTACAAGCGCATGCATCAAAATGGAGCGGAGCTGGGAGAACACGGCCTGTCTGTAGTAGCCTGTACGTCACACCTACAAGCTTTTTCAAACAGCTTTTTTTTATCTGCTCCTGCTCAAAATGATTTGAATAAAGAAATACACAAAAATGCAATCTGCTCAATTTCATTCATAAATGCCCTCCATTATGGGAAAAATGCCAGAAGAACATGCTAAAAACACAGTTTTCACATGATTGGGTCTTTAATTTCTGCACACTCAGAATAATATTTCTGCTTTCTTTCTTTTATAGCCTATATAAATATCCTAAATGTTGTGGCTCTGCACTTTCACAGTTTTTCGGTGCAACGAGCTCCAAGTTTGGAAAGCTGAAAAGTATTTCAGGACAACACAAAAGCCACAGGAATGACTCCAAGACCAGCAGACCAAAACCTTAAACTCTTGCCCCTACAAGAAAGATTTTAGTCTGCAAAGAAGCGCTGCACCCTCCCAATTTATTCTGATAGAATCTGCATAATCGCAGGTCTTTACTATGCTTGTCTGCATGCCTGATGAACAAGAAATGGGTTCCACACAACAAAAACAGAAAAGAGGCTTTCCAGGGAATGACTATTACTTTACAAGTGTGTCAATGTAATTTGCAAAAGGGCTCTGAAATATTCCATTTGCTGGTTTTAAATTGCCAACCACTGAGGTGAAAAATACTAAATCAAATACAGTGCCACACTTAAACACTGCTGCCCAATCCACAAATACACGCTCACTCACCGCGGCACATGAAAATAACAGAGATTTGGTAGCTAAGTATTTCCAATACGTAAAATCTTATAAGTAATATCTAATGCTCAAAGTTGGTGTGCTTTCTGTTTTTCTGCTACTTCCCAACAGATACAGTGTGTTATGGCTCAAAACCAATACCTCCTCAAAGTGTTACTGAGCCGGATTGCACCTGATGCCAGACCACCACTGTGAGAGCTGCTGTGGAACACCGAACTGAGAGCCAAAAGCACATCTACTAGGATGCTTGTCTCTCTAGCCTCCAATCTCACAAACAAACAATAACATCACTACTTCACTTTCCCCCAAAAAGGGAACTGGAATAAGGCGCAGAAAAACAATCTGTCTTCCTCCATCTGAAAAGAAGAGCAGACTATTACTGCACTGATTTTACTCTGCCGGAAAACATCTTCTTCCAGTTAAAACCCTGTTATCATGGGGAGGGTAATTTTCTTTTGAGGAGGAAGAATTTCTTGCAGCTTCCTGGTAGTGTTGCTTTACTCTTATAAAGCACTTTATTAATGTTTATTTTCTTGGTTATTTGCAGCAATTTGTTGAGCTCACTGTAACCTGCTGCCCCTCCAGGAAAGAAAATGAATGATGGCAGCAGTTTAGTCCTGCAGATTCGGATCATAGTAAGCAAAAAAAGGAAGTAAACTTCCTCCACCTGCAGGCAGTAATTATCCAGGAAAACCTTTGAAATGTTGCTGGAGTTTAATACACTTTTGATCAGCTGTAACCCTTTTAATAAATAAAATAATTAATAAATATGGAAGAACATTGTCACAGAGAGTGATCCACAGACTATAAAAAAGATCAGGGTCACTCATGGACCCTACAGAATAACCTGCTTGTTGTTTTTATCGGGTTGGGGAGTGAAAAAAAAAATCCTCTTAAAAAAGTTTTGCCACTTTTGGGTTATAGCCGCCACTTCCACAGTGCCTGGAACTTTGGCAACGACTTGTTCACATCTGCTGTAGTTTAATGATATTTGAACAACTTTAAGCTGCATCTGTCTTTTGCTGTCAGCAGAACAGCCTTGACTCCCAAAAAAGATCTAAAAAAAAATGTGAACAAAAACTACAGTGTGTGGGGCCAAACTGTCAGATGCTAAACATCAAACTTGATGATCCTCTACTGTAAATGTTCAGCTATAATAGTCTGTGCAGTAAAAAAGCTCTTCCTCCCCATTTTTATACCTAATCCAAACTTACTGTTGCTGTCATTGCTTGTAGACACAACAAGCCCTACAGAGACATTTTTGGTGTATTTCATCACTGTTCTTTTCCCGTACCCAATGCAAAAGGTTACTGATCTGAGATCAAACAGGTAAGCCTAAATTAAAAAGTAAAATTGGAATTTGTCCATTGATCATTTCTCTTCGCAGTGATGGAATCAGACACAGTTTCAAAAGATAATGAACAAAAGTGCATGAACATCCTCTTTAATAAATGCTGCTCCAGAGGCCAAGATGAAAGTTTGACATAGTCAGTGTGGTGCCATGAAATCAGATCATTGCCACTCCTTTTTATTTTAATAGGAAGAAGAACTGAATGTTGCCCCACCTGAAATTAAACCCTGACGTTACACGAGAGAAAGCAGGTTTCATCATCTATTCTGAAGAATTGAAGACTGTGGTAATAAAGGAAGAAAATTTAGTGCATGTTCTGTTTTTTTATTTAAGAAACATTTGATCTTGTCGGATATAAAATCCACTTCAGATTAATAGTTCATTCTAGCCCCAGTGCTATTCAATTTAGACCATATAAAAAAAGAATGTTGGTGCAATGTTTATTGATAGAAATAAAAGGTGGTGTTGAGTCTCAGTGGATTTTCTATTGCTACTGACATGACTATAACGTTCTAAGTTTTGTTGCTACTAAGTTGCCTTTTGAATCACTACACCTTTATTCTCTGATCAAGTTTTGGTTCTGTTTATTTTTCCAGTCAGCAAGCACAGAAACAAGGCAGTGGAGCTGTGAACACTGCAGTGGAAGACTCTTGAGAATCAGGGGTTTCCTTGATTCCAAATCATCATCAAATCAAATTATTGTCGCTGAATATGTCTAAGGAACTGTTTATCGTGATCTCTGCTTGATTAGTGTTTGCTTGGCAATGTGCAAGCCCTATAGTTGCAATTTTTTACTTTAAAATGAATTGCTCTGTAGTGTTATGTGTTTCTAAAAACATGCTTCAATAGTTCATCGCAGTTTTAATAATAAAATAGGATTATTCTGTACCAGTAGAAGATGTTAAAGCACAGGATATTTAAGTTCAAATAAATGCATGTATTCATAATCATGAAACATGCTAATGGTTAGGTGATAAAGTCAAAAGATTAGGGCCTGAAGGTCAGGAGAAAGCCATCCTTATGCAGCAAAGACTGTAAAAAAAAAAACCTTACCGGTCTTTTAAGCCATTAAAATAATCTTTGCAAAAGGTGAGTAATTATTTTTTTATAATAAGAATACATGACCAATCTATCTTCTCCAAAAGTGCTCTTCATATTTAAAGTGACTTAATCAGAACAAGAAAAATAAATGTAGCCTTTATGGGGAACTGCCAACAACTTTAAAGAGCCGGGCCAAGTTCTAAATGAAAAGGCACAAGGCCAGTAAGTAAGATGGCTTGTACTTTAGGTTATTCATTGACATCAACTGTGATCAATACTGTGCAAAATGTGAAAAGGGGAAGGGTTGCCATCTCATGTCCCTGTGTCCTTTAATCTGACAAGGAGGTTAGTGTTCCCTTCTGCTGAACTTGAGGGAGGTTTCTTGAGACTCTTCATAGTGTTCTTGTGCTCCTACTGTGGAGATCAGGAACCATGGAGGCAGGACGATAATGCTTTGTGCTACTTGTGGACAAAGTATAATTACACATAGACAAATTGTAATCCTGATTAGCCCCAGTAGCCTTTCCAGCCTGTTTACATAATCACAAAGAGATAAAGTCTTCATCAAGGGCTCAATGGCCAGATTATAGTCAGTTCGGAAACCTATAGATTACCAGCAATTAGTGGCTTTCCAATTTTAGGTACTTCCTTTGAGAGTTCCCACAGCAGAGCATCTCCCTGCGACTCTCTTTAAACATATCATTTTCTGTGCCACGCGTTTGACCTCTTTCATTCTATATATCAATGAATCTTACTATCTTTGTCCTGCACTGAATTTTTTTTTAATCTGAAGATGTACAGAATAAAAAACATTTAATCACCAATTCTGCTATTTTTCTCACTTAAAAAGATGAGAGCTCTGTAATGTTTATCTTAGAGACACGTTAACTGTGAGAGACAAAATATAAAGAAAGAATCCACGAAATCATATTTGTATAATGGTGCAGAAAATGAGAATTTAGTACTTAGGTGAACAAAAATTCACCTCAGTACTTTGTTAAATAACTCTGGTTGCCAGTGACAGAAGTCAATTATCTGCTGTAGTTCTTCACCAGGTTTTGCTCACTATGGCACTATGTTGGCCCATTCTTCCATGCAAATCTCCTCAACAGCAGTGATGCTTTGGGGCTGTCACTGGGCAACATGGACGTTCAACTCCCTCCAGTGATTCTAAACTGGGTTGAGGTCTGGAGACTGGTTAGGCCACTCAGACCTTTTTTATGTAGCCACTCCTTCATTGCTTACAGTGTTTTAAATCATTGTTTGGAAGATACAGCCACTTTTTATCCATTATCCTCTCACTGATGAAAATTAGGTTTTTGCCCAAAATCTACAATTGTGTGGTCTCCCTACAGAAAAAAACAGCCCCACAGGATGATGTTTTCACTCCCATGCTTTACAATGGGCATGGTGTTTTTGCGATGTAACTCAGCTTACTTTCCCCTCTAAACACAACAAGAGGCATTTATACCAAAAACTGCCATTTTAGCCTCATCTGTCCAGTTCCCCTTGTGTAGTTCTGAGGTGTTTCCTCAATGTTCTCAAGATCATTTTTACCTAACGAGGTGAAATCTGAAGCTTCACGTCCAGAGAGATTGTTGTGATCTTGTATTTATTTCATACCGGCATTCCATATTCATTCCATATTCCATAATTGCTCAAAAAGTTGATATTGTCTCACCAAGCTGCTTGATTGTTGAAAATAAGTTCATCCTAATCTTTTCCAGGTGTACATGTTGTCTCTGGTGTCCTTTGACAGCTCTTTGGTCTTGGTCATAGTGGAGAGGTTGCAGTCTGACTGTTTAAGGGTGTGATCAGGTGTCTTTCATACTATAAAAGTCTTTACAGTTCTGTTTATCTTACTCTTGATGTGTTTGTGCACACATATTAAACTTCTTAGTTAACACTATTTACATTTAAAGATTTCAGACATTAAAAATGAACGGAAACATTTTCTCTCTGGCCCTTTTTTGTTCAAAAGCTGCATATTGTCGAATAAAACGTAACTCCAAAACATTTTGATTAATCATGATTAATCACAACCCAAAAGTGCGATTAATCTGATTAATTTTTCTATCGATTGACAGTACTAACATTGTCACAAACAGGCAGATGGCTGGGTCCACGTGCAGGAGGCTTTATTGACTCAGACAGGCAGACAGGAGCAAAGCTCAGCTAAAATTCCACAAAGCTAAATCAGGGTCAGAGTCCCGGCAAAGGTCGGGGCAGGCTGCAAAGAGGCAGTCAAATACAAAGCAGGCTCAGGTAAACAGGTGATCAGATCAGGATAAACTGCTCGGTTTGCAGGCTGAATGGCACAAGCAATACTTTGCACTGAGTGAGTCTCTGAACAGTGCTTTAGTATCATGTGGTTGATTGTCAAAGTGTGTCAGTTGAGTGGCATCCGGGGAGTGTGTGCTGGGGTTGCTGGAAGATGTAGTGTGTCTCGTACTCTGGAGATGGCTCCCGTGGGAGACCAGAGGGGGAGACAGAGCTCTTACCCCTGACAAATATATTAAATATATATATATATATATATATATATATATATATATATATATATATACAAAAAGCAGGTTATTTGTGTTTTTTTATTATGTTTATGTTTTCTGCAAATGAGGAAAAACTCGTGCAATCACAAGAAATAAAAGATTGAATGCAATTGAAGAAAATAATAATAACATCATTGCCACAAATTGTTTTTTCATTGTTCTGTATGTCCTCTCCTGTGATGACCTTCCATATTACCATAGTGCTGTCTTACTTCTAATTGTCTTTCATCAAAGACAAACTGAATCACAGATTTGTCATATTAGACACTGATTGACTCCATTAAAGAATCACTCTATTTCAGGTGTCTGATAAAGACAATGCAGCAAATGCAGGAAGCAGTGGACGTAAAGTCTTTCTCATTTTCAGTGTCATCGTTTCTCATGGGGTACCAGTCACTGTGTCCAAGTCAGAAAACCGTCTTCACAGCCATGTGAACATCTCAGAATAATATTCATTGATTGATTATTGAATACATCGTGACTGCCTTAGGAAAAGAAGCATAAAAGCAGCTCTAGACTCCACGGAAACCATGGATTTTTTGTGTAGAAAGATTCATTTAAAAAATTCACAAACATAAGTTTTCCTCAAAAGAAAAATCTCAAATCTTTGCAATTTTCCTTTCTATATTTGTATCTGTGACAAGCAGTTTTTTTTCCAAATCCCCCAGGGATTACATGGCCCAGTTACATTGGATGACCACGGCTACATGATACTGGACAAAACACCATTGTGCAGCTTAGTGAATTCCAAAATACAAGCTGCTGTGTTTCACTGAAGTCCATGTCATGATATTGCATTATCCAGGAATCATTCAGGTGTATCAATAGGTTTGTTAGCTAAGAACCTAAACCAGGAATTGGAATTCTAGCTCTCCTCAAATTCCAATCACTGGGAAAGGAAAGTAAGCACTAGGAAAGTACACACTCTCCTGAATATAATTTTTTTCATTATTATTATTTTGCACCTTATCATTTTCTTAGCAGGAAACTGTGAGTCACAGGTGAGACATATTTCGATATCATTTTTAACTCTGCAAAAATTGTAGCAACTGTCACAGCAATGGAACAACAGCTGTTCCACGGTCCTTCATCCTCCTCTCTTTTCCATAAGGGGACCTGACCCCCCCTTTCCCGTGCCAATTCCCAACTTGCTGGTTCCCCAATAAGTAACAGAATTGGGAGGATTGGCAGTGGCCTCAAGGTTTGACATTGCCTCAATGTGGGTGGTGATGAAACAGCCCCACTCAACTTGACTCATTCTTAGGCGCTGCTACACATCCACCCCGAATAGCCAGACAACGGAATCACTGCAGCTGGTGATGGGGTTTGTATGTAAATGAATGTTTTAAAAAAAACTTTCAAGCACTCCACAGGTAAGTAGCCATGCCCTTCTGAACAATCCACTCATGCGAACAAAATATTTCAGAGACTTTTATATGAACAAACTGACATTTAGCAACAATTTTAGGTAGCTTTTGTTATGACATCACAAAAAAGGGAGAATAGCAATTCCTTTTTTTTTTTTTGCTTCCCCTTCAGAAAAATAAAGTACATTCAGTCGACCTTGCACTGCAGAGACGAACAAGCGACAATTGATGCAAATAATTCTGAAAAGAACTTTGTAGATTTGTCTTGGAATCGTGTACAGCAACTGGTCAGTGTAAGTTGAGGGGTTTTTTTTATTACCAAAGAACATAAAGTTAGATATTTATGATATATTTCAAATGGGGAGAGGATTATTTATCTGTGTGAATGATTTGTATTCATAAGAGGAGATAAAATGAGCCAGCAGTTATGTCACCAGTCAGAGGCAGCTTTCAAGCAGGCGGACCTTGAGCAGGAGCCACCGGAATACTAAGAAGCCCACCTTGCACCTGCCCACCCTGGCAAGTCCATTTGACACCAAATTGGTTCCACTTGCTGCGTCGACCCATATAGGGCTATGCTGTCCATGGGTGGTGACGCAAATCCCACATCAATACTTTAAAAGTCAGCCCTAGTCATGGAAGGAAATGCTTTATCCTCCATCAATTAGAATCTCGCAACATCCTCCGCAGTGCATGTACTTGCACCTCAACAATTCACTTGTCAGCCTACTAAGCAAAGCAGCTCACGTAGGCTATTAGAAGAAGCATAGGCTACCGCAAGAAAATCTATTGAGCGTCTCAAAGCCTGCATTGAGCGCAAAACCGCGGAGAGACATTCCTCTAAAAAGTCCAATTTGCGCAATTCTGTAACATTAAAGCTTCAGATTTGCGCACGCATGCATTCTCACAGCCGCGCGCATTAGAGAGAAAAAAGTATATATATAAATATATACAGAAAATCGCTGCAGTGTCCATACCTTTCACACAAGTGAACATCAACGAAAAGATGAGATTCCAAAAAACAATTCCCGTACTATTCCTCCTCATTTTGGGTTGAACTAAGTCCCCGCTGTCACATTTAACGCATCTCCTGTTGAAAACGTCCCGTAGTCCAATAGATCCGTCGTAGTATCCGTCTCTGTAAATCCCCTTCATGCTCTCAAGTATGTAACCTACAACCTAATTTATTCTTTCTGTCGGGTGGAAGCTGCCTCTCTCTTTTTTTTCCCTTTTCCAGAGAAGAAGCAGCCACAGCCGTCGGCCGCGCTATGTCAGATGATAGGAGAGAAGAAGAAGTGAGCGAGACTGAATTTTAGAAGAGGACCACAGCAACCTGGACGAGGGCTCAACCATCTCTGCTGAGAGGGGCATCAAGTGTGAGGATCTGTGGCGCACTCCTGGATGCGCTCGTCACCCTGACCAGCGTTCTCCATGAACCCCGGCTGAGAACGCAAAGAAGTCTAACCTACAATTTGAAGGCTGCTGTTATCGATCAGCAATCGAATCACGCAGAGAGAGGGAGGGAGAAAGAGAGATAGACGGGAAGGGGGGGTGGGGGTTGTAGTGCCAGGCAGCCAGGAAGGGAGAGCGTCCTGTGTAAGTATGAGTTGGCTGATGTGTCGGTAACAAATCATGAAGTGGGAGCAGCGGCTTGTAGGCGGCGGGGATGGAGGGGAATGCTCGTGTCTTTATTGGAAGGATGTAAATTCTGAGACATAAACGAATTCTCTTAATGACAGCGCCGGGATTATGTGGAAGAGCGCGCGCCGGGAGGGAGAGCAGGGAGGATGTGTGGAGGGGGGTTAGGAGGTGGGTTGCACTATAGGTGAGACTGGAGACATGGCAGCAGTCCCTGATGAAAGCTGATGAAAGAAATCCGCCTCGTTGGCAATCCCACCATAACTCTGATTTTCATTCTGGAGATCGAACGACTTCCTTATTGAGAGTGATGGGGTAGGGCAATTTGCAATGCAAAGATGGAATGATGACGGCGCAAAGAGTAGCTCAGCTGCAGTGTGACTCTTCTGCCATCTAGCTTCTGAAGAGTCACCGACCTTTACTTTGACTTCGGGAAGAACATGTGGCAGCAGGGAGTGCTCACAAGTGAACTCCATCCGATTGCTGTTTGGCTTTGTTTTGGGGGGGTTTCTGAAGTGCAAGAGCTCCTCACATAATATCTGCTATTGGCTGCTTATAGGAAGCAATGCAATTCTCAAATCAAACCACAATTCTCACTAAGTAAAGATCCACTCCAGTGAAAATAGTGCTTTCTGTGTTTTTAACATGTTTTTGTAGCATGTTTCTCATGGTGGAGGACACATACAAAGAAAATTAAGATTACATTTTACTTTTGAGTAAATCTTTATTCAAATCATTGTGAATCTGGAGCAGGTGGAAAATGCTGTTGGAAAAAGCCTGTAGCAGTGATGTACTGTGGGTGCTGCAGTCAGCAAGCCAAGCTCCCTGCTCTGCTCTATTCCGATGCATCCACTTCATTTTCCTCTGGCATCTGGCTCAAAAATGTGCGGCTGAATAGCTCCAATATTGTTCGCCAATTTAGTTGCACCAGTAATGTTAAGTGGGGGATGTGAGGGGCTGTTAGCCAGCCAGAGAGTGTGTCATCAAAGGGATGATGGGAAATGAGGTTGGTTCTTACTCCCCGCCAACATTCCCACACAACATTCAGATTTCTAATGGACTACTGCTGCTCTGCAAAAAACTATGTTCTAGAAAACAACACAGTTATTGTTATTATTATTATTATTATTATTATTATTATTATTTTGTCCAAAAAAGCATAAACATAATTAAAAGGCTACTGAGAATGCTTTGAAAATAGATCAAGATGATTGGATTGGGAGTTGGATTTAATCGTCATTCATACAGTTATTTAAAACAAGAGTCAACAAGACATAAAAACATAAAGATCTTGAAAGAAAGAAATTGTATTTATCACTTTAAACAATGTTACTCAAAAGCTTTTCTGTTAACTTGCTGGTTAACTTCAGTAGGAAATAAAACATAAACATTACTGTTGCTTTGGATCAATAAGCTATAAATTCTGAAAATGTTTTCCGTAGTTTCATCTTCTATCTACAGTTCCAGTAAATAGATGACAAGAAGATGGTAAATGAAAACACAGCCACATCTAAAAAAAATGCAACAAAACACTCAGACTTTTTTTCTAAACAGTGTTTCCAACAAACATGTTTTATAAACTGGCTTTTTATCATCTTTAGTGGAAATATCCACAAGCTCCCACACTTTAAATGAACATTTTACAGACGCCATCTAGTAGACTTCCCTTATCATACTACCAGACAGTCTCATGACGTCATCTTCATTCATTGTATTAGCTTAATTCAAATTCTCAACTGCATTTAAAGCAAAATTGTCTTTTACAGAACTTCTTTCAGTAAACTAA
This sequence comes from Adrianichthys oophorus, assembly GCA_036245035.1. Taxonomy (NCBI): domain Eukaryota; kingdom Metazoa; phylum Chordata; class Actinopteri; order Beloniformes; family Adrianichthyidae; genus Adrianichthys; species Adrianichthys oophorus. The sequence goes on along the minus strand of BSAI01000207.1, from coordinate 15,405,431 downwards.
ATTACAGTCTCTTTTTTTTTTTCCACCTACGAAAGATACTCGATAACTTTACTTTGAAAATAAGAACCTTCACCGACACTTTGCTTTGAAGGCTTATGTACTTCCAGCGACAACGCATTGGATTAGTTTAGTTAGTGTACTTAAAATCCAATATTATTTAGGGCAATATTTAGATAGAATTGTAAACTACAGTATGTTTATAAAGATCGCAAAGCAGTCGTCTCGGGAATCGCAAATATTTGTTATCACATTTTGCGGGAACTGATCGCGAATATCAAATTATTTGAGTTCCCGTTACAGCCCTATCATCTGCACCCTTCCAGTTGTGAATAAAAAGTAAATTTCAATGTTATGGATTGAGTTTAAATATTTGATAGAGTTGTAATGTATTATGTGAAACTGCTTGGGGTTTGAATATTGCCCAATTAATAATCGTGGTTGAAATGACCTTCATACTATTCAATATCCTGTGCTCTATTAGCAAGATTTAGTAGCGTGGAGTCAGCAAGGGCACTTCATAGAGTGTGACATAATGAATTAGGTTTGAAGGGCCTGTTTGAGAAGCTGCTCCCTTCAAGAGTTGTCCATGGTGCTGAAAAAATATTTTAAAAAATGCATTTCTCCTTGTGGGTGAAGTTTTCAAACCACAAATGTTTTTGCCAAAAACTCAACAACTTTACAATGAAATAAGTCTCAAGTAAATCTTAAATTTTTGTGGCACAAAAAAATGTTCATTTGGGAGGGAAAAAAATCTGAAAATGCAAATGTACTCTCCAGATCAACATGGCTCTGCTCCTCTTTTTGTCCAGATTAGTGGTGTTGGAAAGGCCAGACCCCTTACTGATGTTCATCTAATTTCTTGGAAGAAAAACTAAGATTTAAAAATCAGTTTGGTCGATGTCCAATGATCTCAAACATTAGGGCATGTTTTTGAAGGATTGTCGTCAATGCAGATGGCAGAAGACATAAAATAATTACAAAATGCAAATTTTACATGCTAGAATATTAACTATCATCTGATTTATGAAAAAAAGTTTGAAGGATTCAGCTATTGGTGAAAAATTTAATCTTGTGGCTTTTAGGTGTGTGTATTCTAAACAACTACATGTTATTAGTTCCTCACACTTTGGTCAAAATTTTTTTTGCGATGTTTTTTTAACATACTAATTGAAACTTGTAGGGCCTAATCTTTCTACATTTTTGGGTTAAAATGCTGCACAATTATAATCTAAATGGGCTTACGCTGCCTTTAGTAAAGCCGTGACTTCTGCTTCTGTGGTTCTGTTTCATTGGAAGTTGCTTTTCTGGGTGCATTTTCAATGCGCTCCATTACATTAATTACACCTGGACTTAATTAGGTAGCACACCTGCTTTTGCCTCCTTACTTTGTATGCAAAGCCTCCAAAATATTCCAGTTGTTCCTTTGCCAGATTGTTACTGTATGTTTTTTTTTCCATCTTGATGCTTTTTGCTGCCACCTACCATGCTAACTTTCATGTTTAATTTCATGGTGTGTCTATTAACTTCAATTAAAGTACTTTAATTTGGGGTTTCCTTTGTCTTCTGTTGTTCCTTATGTTTATTTGGTTATTTAGCCAAGATTCTGATCAGAGCAATTCAGAACAAGGAGCAGCAACAATTCCTTCAGCCTCATACAGTTGAAGTCACAGCTGATCAAAACAACAGGTGTTGATGAGTACAATAATATACTTGTTGTAAAGTTGTACCAGAAAATGAGGCATTGGTAAAAATCAGTCACTGTCAGTTCAATATCTATACCACAATTACGCTCAGCTTTTTCTTATCAGTCTTTTTTAGCTCATATGATCTAAAAATTCTCCAAAGACATGTCAGAGTCCAAACTGTTCTCTCAGAACTGTGTATTGGTGAAACACATAACAGCATTCCTGATAAAGTGTCTGCGATTTACCACTTGGACTTTGCCTTCCCCACAATGACAGAGGTGATGAAAGGCTTAACGTCTTCCTGCTTTGCTTGTATTCTCAATGTTTGCAGGATTTAAGATATTATTCGGGTCATACCTTTGATTCCTTGAACACTAAAGCAGATGCTCCCAGGTGTTAAAAAAAAGTGTAGCAAAACAGATGTTAGAAAGAGCCAAAGATCTGCAAAAATCCCTTCAGCAGCACCGTATTCAAACCAGAAGCACCTTGAAAATCCGGGGTTTTTATGGTTAAAAGCTGTACAAAATTTTGACAAGATACAGTATTTTTTTTTAAATAAGACAATCTGACCCGATCTACAGCAATAGGCTGCTACAAATACATCTACAATTTGGGGTTTTTCTGGAGGTTAAAAAATGGAATTGAAAGCAGGTGTGTGCCTTTTTTCTCCCAGATCATATTTTATCTTTTCCTTTTAGATTATTATGAGAGCATTTTTTCTTGATAAACAATGACATTTGTATTTTCTATTAAGTGAAACCTGTTCTGCCTTTTTTCCACAAAGTCTTTTCAAGCTCCTTGAATTGATGTATTATGTTTCGTAAAAAATTGCATTTAACATGTTTCAATACTTGATATTAATCTCATTCTGCACATGCAGCCTGACACGCTACCACATGAGAGATGCATTTGTACCCGTTTCTCTGTGGAGCTGTTTATCGCAGTGGTTTATGCAGCCCAGGCAAAGCGCAGTGTATCAGCTTGTGTGTTGGGGAAGGTCCCTTATTCCCCGCTGGCATCAGGATTCTTCAGGTGTGTACAGGCTCCGTGAAAGCTGGTGGGGATAGATTGAGGCACCAGGCAGCTTGTCTTAACCAGCGTAATCGACAGGTGGGCCCAGGAGAGTGGGCTTTGGCCGTATTGACACCTCTCGCCAGCTCTCACTTGATTCGTGATGAGCAATGAGACTGCCTCCTGCCCACCACTCTTGTTGTTTTGCATGCATCTGTGAACGCTTGTCCTTGTCTTTGCATTGATGGTTGTTCGCACATGCAGGTGCATATGAATACAGTACATGTGCCAGCATGCTGGAGCATTCAGTGAGTAGGAAGGCACATGTGTGCAGACATTTGGACGTATTACCCCCACAGGGAAAGAGAAGTGACTTCTTCAGTGTTCTTTTACACATTTTTTTTACACATCATAAACACCAGAACCCAACAGTTAACCATCCAGATAATCAGTTAACCATCCAGATAATCAGTCAACCAACTGAGAAGCCAGTCAAACCGCTACGCCGACACAGACGGCCCTTTGGTGTCCCAGACCACTGAACTTCTGTCTGTGAGCAGTCTGTTCTGATCACCTGGGACCATGTTTAAAGTCTGATTCCTGCTTAAGTTTTCATGTTCCACAAAAAAACATAGCTTTCTTATATCACCAGAAGGGTTTTCATGTTGTTTCTTTATGATATGCATGAATGCATGCACGCTTTTGTGTGAATAACTATGTCAGAGGACTTTGTGTGTGTACACAGCACACATGCCCTTCAGTGTTTGTCTGTTTATGTGAGGAGGTGAAGTGGTTTTATATGTTTTGGCATTCTCATCTAAGCAGAACTCTTCACACCTGGGTTATATTTTGTTTGTGTTTATGTCACTTTTAAGAGCAAATGGGGGAAAGTGCAGCTGGTATGATGTTGAAACGGCAGGCACTGTGGTCAGATTTGCTCCCATAAAGAAATGGGCCTGAGTGTGGCTTCTCACATGAGTCTCACTCCTGCTTTGCTCCAGGTCTGTTAACATATGGGGAAAGTTTTACATGTCTGGGATTCTCAGGTAATGCAGAAATATGGATGAATTCAGTGGATTTTTACATTTACAGGTTGTTTGCTTTTATTGTTGGTGTTGACTTGTTTTTTGATATTCTTGTTGAGCGTTCCAGTTGGCTTGACTTATTGTTGTAATATTTAAATACAAGCTAGTGTAATCCTTTTTACACCGCAGCTTTAGCTCCAGTGTTTACATTCTTTCAGCTTCCGTAACTCTTCAACCATTTACGCTTTTAACGTAATTCCAGAAGATTCCAGACTGAAGAAAAGCAGCTTTGTGCTGATATGCAACACTGTGCAGTAGTGGAGTGGTTATCCACGTAAATCAAATTATTCTGTCATGGAGAAAAGCGACTGTGTCGTTGTGCAATACTTTGCGTTAATAATATAAAAAATAAATGGCGTACACTTATATAGCACTTTACTATCTCCCTTGATGGCCTAAAGCGCTTTACAGTCACAGCCCTATTCACCCATGTGCACACACATTCACACAGATTGATGGTTGCCTCGCTGGCTTATACTGGTACCAACCTACTATCACCAGGAGCAATGCAGGATTTGGTGTCTTTCACAAGGACACTTATACACATGTGCAGACAAGGCGAGAACTGAACCTGAAATGTTTTAATCAGAGCTTGAGCACTCTACCTCTGCACCAACATGCACCGATGTTGCATATCGGTAACAAAATGTGAAAGCCATTTCCACATGGTAATCGGGTGATTCACATTGATCGTTTAAAAAGTGGAAGTTACGGTATGACAAAGAGCACATGCGATTTAGTCATCTCTGGCGAAACCTGCAGTGTTAAAGAGTTAAACAATGTTTTTTTTTTTTTTTTATACTTGTTCTAGATTTTGACTTTCTAATGACCAAACTCCTGTGCTATGTTTGTTTTCTCCTTTTCTCATGAGGAGTTGCACACAGCACGTCTTAGTGTTGCTTTTTATTGCAATAATGAGTAAAAGGGAAAGACAGTGTTCAGATATAAAACTGTCTCAGACTGCAGAAACAGTGACCTTTCCCCATGAGCTTGCAGGTAAACATCAGAAAAACCTTCACACTTCATGAAGTAGCAAGTTACATGATGCTGAACTGACTAAAATGTTGCCTTGACAGTTATGACATGCCTGACAATGTTATCATCAGCAAAGTGCTAGCCAAACACACAGTAATGAGTCTTGACAATTTGAATCTGCATGTGTCTAAAAAATTTTGACAGAAAATCTTTTTTATATTTTATCTTTAGTTCAAGATAAACTTCATTGTATATGGATTTTAATATATTACTTTCTTCTCTTTTGTGACAAGAAGCTTACGCATGAATTTGAGTGGCCTGCTTTAAATTCAAACTACCTTGCTTTATTATTCCACTGCAAGTTTCCCACACTCCCCTGTCCTTGCAATATTAGATTTTATGTTGCTTCAAGTCTGTTTCTGGCGAAATTAGCAACCTCATATGTTTTTTTTCTTTCATTCAACAATGCATTTCCTTAAACCTTTCATCAATTAACCTTTAGTCAAAAAACCTGAAATAGAACAAGAGAGGCGGTGGAAATCTAAGATAAAAAAAATCAAGAATCTGAGAGAAAACGGGATGGTGGCAAGCATGAAGGTAAAAAAAATGAGAGAACAGATGTGATCTAAGAGGAAGGAGGGAGAGACAGTGAAGAGCAAACATGCAGAAGGAGGGCAGAGCAAAGATGGATCAAGGCTGTTGACACTACACAAAGGATGAAGAGAAACAAGAAAGAGAGAAAAGCATTATAATAAACAGAGGGAGAGAGACTCAGATCCACAAAAAAAGGATAATTCTCACATTTATTTGGCATCAAATAGGTTTTGTTTTTTAATCTAACGTGTTAAATATTTTTTTTAAATTGCATCATCACCTTTTTTGTTTTTTAAATTGATCTCAAATTATTTTAATACTTTAGTCATTGAGGTTTTTAAAATAAAACTCAACATGTCATGTTAGAGCCAAAAAAAACTTGATCTCCTCATTGTCACTTAGAGGTTTTATGCCTCACTTTAGTCCCACTCCACTTATATTTTGATCTATTTAAAAATCATTATATTTGATTTTATATTAATCTATCAGAATGGTGCAAAGCATCGTAGCTTGTTACCCGCCCAGCATATTTTCTACATAACAAATACAATCTTTTTCAAACAGCAGTTTTTTTATCTACTGCTGATTCACAAGTACTTGAATATAGTTATACTCCTAAATGCATTTTTTATATTAATTATCTTTATATATGTCCTCCATCATGAGAAAAAAGCCACAAGAACACAGTTTTCATCAGAGTAGATCTTAAAAGTTCCTTTATATTGTGAAATATAAAAAAGAGCCTGCATACACTTAATCATGTGAATGAAAGATCAAAAGCGGAAAAAAATGCTGATTGAGAGAGAGAAAGAGAGAATAAGTAAAGGTTAGCTTTATGAGTCACTCCAGGAAAGGAAAAAATGAGCTAAATATCTTTTTTTGGAGGATAAAAAAAAAGTCTGTTTGATCAAAAATGTGGACTATACGCTTGAAAATAAGCTGGCAGGTTTAAAAATATGCTGGGTTTTTTCCAGGAAAGAGGTTTTCAGACGGTCCAAAACATATTCTTGCACTCATGACAGTCAAAGCAAATCATAGTGTGAAATAACAGACTGCAATGCTTTCCTATAGGCTTAGGGTTTAAAAGTAAGGAAAAGAAAAAAAATGAGGCATCGTCTGTACGATGTTCCTAAAGCTTTTAACCTTTTTTTATACATATTATGACAATCTGATTTTTACTGATTGTTCATTAAATCTCTGGGAAAAAGAGATAAACCACAAGGACTGATTTTTTTTGTTACTTCTTTTTTTACTAAAATAATTCCACATTTTTCTTTTAATCTTCTTTGAACCACATTCATGTCACAAGCCAACAAAATGCCAATTGCACCCAAAAATCACTTGTCAGTGGCATTGTGTTTTGCTATGTAGAACACGATCCTGTGTGCTTTTAAGCGTGCCATATTCACGCAAGCAAAGAGTGAAGATTACTGGTTTTGTTTACTGCAATTAGCATTTGCAGTGCATGCTTCATAGCAGAGGTCCTAAAAAGCAGCTTAGCTTGAGTATGTGTGTGTGTGGGGGGGGGTCCTCCCCGAACTGTCAGATAGATCAAACTACACAAACCTCTTGGCTTAGTCACTTACCTGAGCCCCGAGCTCCAAGGACTTTCAAATGGTGGCTCAAGGCCGTTTTGTTGGCTCCACAGCCCTGCCTGCCATCCACTCTTCTCATTTCTGTGCAGGCCTTTCTTCTGGCATCACAGCCTTTGTTCTATCGTTGCTTTGATTCAGACACTGCTTTTTCAAGCAAGAAAGACAGTAATCAATAGCTGTATGAAATTACACCACCAAGTAAACTGTGTTCCCTTTAGCTTGAAATGTAGTGTGATAGTGTATCAGATATGCTCGATCTCAGATCACTTTGTATGATTTTTATTAAGTTATATATTTATAAAGCATAAGATAAGCTTGAATTGGCTGGTATAGTAATGACTATAGACTAAAAGAAAAAAAAGTTTTGTGCAACAGAGCAGGGATCACCAAAAGCTTTGAGATTTAAACAAACTATAGTGAATAATCTTTTAAAATGTTGGTACATTTTCGCAGAAATCTAAATGATCTGTATCTAAAATTCAACAAGATGCAGAAAAAAAATGTTGTGTGACTGGAGTCAAGGCCTAAAGAGATTACAAATGTTTTAACTGTACAACATTGGTGATCACCTCCTTACTTTTGACTAATGAAAGGGATATTACCCTTTAGAAGAATTATTTTTTCCTTGTCCTTACTCTCTGCACTTCAGATTATGACATAGATAGTTTTTGTGAGTGCATGCCGTAAGAAATGCCATAGCGAAATCTGATTTTCTGTGATAATTGAGGGTAAAAAGCAAAACAAAATTTGCTTCTCCATTCCTCAAAGGGACAAATTATTTCAAGAATTAACTACCTGATTAGATGTCTCAACTCCCTTACAAGTAAAGAAAGAATGAGTATCTGACAATGATAAGATGAGGGATATTTTATGACACTTGAATAGAGAAGAGATGAAAGCCCTTTTTTCAGGGACACTATTACTGTCCTTTCTAATTAGGACTCAACTTTTTTTCATACCTCATAAGAAAATAGGATTTTTCAGTTTACACGCTAAAAAAAAAAAAGAATTAAGGATCAATTATGAAGCAGCTGAAAACTAAAAAATACTGAAGGGAAAATGAACCGAGACAACATGGGACTAAGCTTAAAAAAGTAATGTCTTCTCTTTAAAAATGTATATTTATTATCATTATTATATTATTATATTTCTCAAGTTTAGAAACAAAACCATGTGCTTCCATTAATGTACATTCTTGAGAAGTTCAGCAAAATACAGAATCATGAACATAATTCCCTCAAAATAATCATCAGTGTTAGTATTTTGTGCACAGAAATTTTACGAACAAATTCACTTTTTTTTTTTTTTTTTTTTGCATACAAATTAGTTGTAGAATTTAAAAATACTTAAACCTTTTTGTGTCCACAAAATACCAATTTGTGGTCACGAAATGAAAAACGAATCTGTTTGCAAAAAATGCTAATTAATGCCCACAAAATGCTAATGAAATACAAGTTTGTGGCCATAAAATACTAACTTGCATGCAAATTCTAATTTGTGACCACAAAAAGTTTACAAAAAGTGTTACAAGTTTGTGGTTACAAAATACTAACTTGTGTGCAGAAAATTCTAGTTTGTGCCAAAAAAATGCTAATAAAAGGCTTATTGGTGCACACAAAATGCTCATAAAGTACCAATTTACGGTGGTGAAATGCTAATGTGAAATGCTCATTTGTGTCCACAAAATGCTAATAAAATATTAAGTTGTGCACACAATATACTACATTGTGGCACAACATGCTAATTTGTACAAACAAAATACTGATTTGTACACACAAAATGCTAAAAAAAAATTCTAATTTGTGCCAACAAAAAAAAATTGCTCACATATTAATAATATAATAATAATAATACATAATAATTTGTTTCTACAAATTATTTATTAGAGGGAAGCACACAAAATGC
>BSAI01000207.1:15342199-15396571 GCA_036245035.1 Adrianichthys oophorus | reverse complement strand
TAATTTGTTTCTACAAATTATTTATTAGAGGGAAGCACACAAAATGCTAATAATATACTAATTTGTGCACACAAAATTCTTAGCTGCACACAAAATGGTAATTTGTTCCCACAAAATACTAATTTGTACGCACAAAAAGCTAAAAAAAATTCTAATTTGTGCCAACAAAATAAAAATTTGTGCACATAATATACTAAATTGTGGCACAACATGCTAATTTGTACACACAAAACACTAATTTGTTTCCAAAAATTATGTAGTAAAAGGAACACGTTTTTATTTTTCAATCATTCATTTATTTTTATTTCATGTCAAGGGCTCCATAAAATAATAAGTGTGAAATCTTCTTGTCTTCTGTAAGGGCACTGAAACACAGCGCTCTGAACAATGAGCTTTATCATTTTGTCACTTTGCAAGAGTACCAAGAGTTGACCTCTTAAAAAAAAGACCACACACATTTGTGCATTTGATAAAATAATTCTTGCATGAGACATTTGCTTTAGATTTTATTGATCAGTTTAAAAAAAAAGGGAAAACTTGAAGTTTACTTCAGATTGAGACAATGAAGGAAATCTTTCCTTTCAGCGTCTCAATCTTATGAAGGCTTGGTAGCTGAACAAAATTTTAAAAAACAGTAAAAATGAAAGCATTTCAGCGCCCTGGATTCCTACAATAGCTTGTGAATATTTAAAAAAAAAAACTGACTAAATCAGCGGTTTCAGGCAAAAAGAAAAAAAAACGTAAGTAAAGAAAATCAATAAGAAAAATAACTTAAAACTGCATATCCTCACTTTGCTGCTAAGCCACTACGTTCGTCAGTGAGAGTTCACTTTAAAATCTCTCATGTGCAGTATTCTAAAAGTTGGTATTTTGTTTGCATGCAAATAAATTCAACAAAAATGTAAGGAAATCTTTTTGTTTTAGGAAAGTCCATTTTCAATGGATGTTTGCTGTTGACTAGTATTTTGGGAAGAAACATTTAATGAAAAAAATTCTTTTTCTGAAAGTAAACTAAGAATAAGGTGTAAAATGTTCAGTTTGACAATTCTATGTAATTGTAATTTTCTGAGCGTCACCCACAGAATTCAGCTCAGAAATTGTTTCTTTCCTCCTCTTAAAACTTTGCTTTAAACAAAGAAGAAAAAATTACCCGAGCAAAGCATCTGGGCACGTGCAAAAGTAGTTATTTGGATAGACCAATTAGCTACATTTAAATTGAGGGACACTATAATTTCCAAGACTTACAGAAGCTATATGTTATTTAAAAAAAAAAACATAAGCAATAAATTATAGAAATTTGTTTCTTAAACTTAAAGTTTCATGTTGATCAAAGTTTTCGTAGATCTGAGAACTACTGTCTCTGTCATGGTTACGGGGCGAGGTGATGCAGACCCAGATGCTAGCAGCCTGGAAAGATTACGGAAAGCACAAAGGATGGTTGAAAACCTTTATTGCCCGTCTTTGTTTTTTTGTTAGACATTTTTCTAGATAATGCGATTTAAACCAATCAATATTTACTTCCAGATGCAGGATTATTATGAGCTATCAGACCTCCACACCTCAATTTTTATGCAAAGGTTTGCACACCTAATTTCAGCACCTGAACAGATTGTGTTGTTTTTCTTCCTTTTTTTTCTACAGATAACATTAAGCACAGTGCTGGTTATTTCTGCAACTCTTCCCTCATCTTTAGTTAGTGTCTATAGTGAGCTTGCAAAACATATGTATTGGCTGTTATGACTGTTTACTCTTGTAAATATATTTATTCAAGAATGTTTTGATATACATTTTAAAATCACACCAAATTCACAAAGTGCGTGGGCTTGTAAAGTGTCTCACTCAGGTAGTGTGTACCCAACCCACTTAAACCAATTCTTTTTTTTTTTTCTTTTTTTGTTAGTTTGAGTAAAGGACAGGCAACTTGTAAGAGTACCTAAAACAAAACAGAAAAAAGAGATTCATCAGCTGGTGGTGGAGGACAGAAGGTTTCTGAGAGTTCCGGAGAGCAGATGAGCTGTGGGTTGATGATATGCAGAGCTGAAGTGTTTACCTGCAAAACAGAATGAGGCACAGGTGTGTCAGATGATTTCCATCACAAAGCTGCTCATCCTTATGTAACAAACTTAAGGTCTGATGGTTGGACAGAAACTGCTGGTTCCTGACAAAAAACAAACTTTTGTTTTTCAGGAACTGTTATATCCCAGAAGTGACAAATAGATGGTTGATTTTTCTTGAGGTTATAAATATCTAATCTTATAGTTTCTAAAATTGGCTGTTCCTTTTACATTTTACCCTATGCGTTTGGGGTGGGTGGAAATCACTATATTTAATGAAAACCTGTGTTTAGGGTTTAAGATTTATTACTGATGAGTTTTTGTTACTCCATGTAAATCATCAGTACTTTTGCATAAATAACACAATATCATCAGCATATCTTTTATTTCAACGTGTGACTATAGATATCCATCTGTTAATCTTTCTTTGATCACAATCAGGCATGCAGGGGGATGAGTGAACAGTGCTGAAGACAGCAGAGTAGGCGGACTGATGCTCTTTGTGGATCATGGCTTAGACACGCACATACACATTAACACACAACTATCCTTCTCCATTTTTCTCTGTGATTCCTCCAGAGATTTAGAACAGAAAGCAGCTTATTAAACAGATTTATGGGACATATAGCTGATTTTTTTCATCTTTTTTAAAAGAAACAAGACCCACCACCTGTCTTTTTATTCTTATTGTTGCTTCATTTTTTCCCTCTGTTTCAGTCTGACCTCTACTCTAATTTTTTTCAGGGCGTTTTTTTTTTTGTTTATTTCCACTTCATATTTTATCACATCTTTCCTTTTTGCTGTGTTTTTCTTCACTTTGCTCTCTCTTCTGTAGACCAGGAAATTCCCCATGTGCCCTCATCAAGGCAAGCAAGATGATCTGCTGCTTCCTAATTACCACTTCCTTTCATCCAACATTATTTTATTAGTATCTATTACATAATGATCAGCGAGGTGGAAACTAGGTAATAGCTCAGAGCAGAACAAGGTATGAACAAGAATTCAGGAGACAATTAAATAGCTTTAGCTTTGTTTGAGCAAAGTTTTTGTTAAATAGATGGACACAAATTGAATTATCGGTTTGAAGAGAAAAGGCTTAGTGATTCAATTTCATCCTGTGAGCACTAATCCTGCAAATTCCTAAAGAATAAATGGAACTTCCTCTATAACTAAACAGAAATCATTTTTGACCAAAAAGCAGCTGCAAAAATAAAGAAGGTCAAGCATCTGCGTGCATGACGTTTAGCTGTCCATCTGTGAATTGTCAGTAGAGTTGGGTAGTTGCCTTTTCTGAAATTCTATTCTTTATTTTTTTTAAATGACCAATTGGTTATTTGTTTAATGTTGTTGGTTGAGCAGCAGAACCTAAAGGGGGAAAGTTAAAACCAATGGCCAAAACATGCAAAGTTAAAAAAATGCTTACAAATTATTTTTTACATGATGAAATGTAATATAATGTAACAAAGTACACAATATGTATTACTGTAATCAAACTCCTCCTAAAAAGGACAGTCTAGACAAGACACAAATGAGCAACTACAGACTGATATCAAACTTTAAACAATTTTTAAGAATGGCAATTGAAAGTTCATAAGTTATTTCTTAGTAAGAAACAACTGCTGTGATATCTTCCAGTCAGGCTTTAGACAGCACCACAGCACTGAGACAGTTCTGACCAAAATGACTTATGATCTAAGTTTGAATACAGACAGTGGAAACATGTCAGTGCTAGTTGTATTGAATCTCATATAAACTACTTATAAATATATTCATATATAAACCAACATTAAAGATAAAAAAAAATTGGGAAGTATTTTTTAAGCATAAAAAAGGTAAAAAAAAAAAAAAAAAAAAAAGCCCAGGCTTCTTACCACTATTTTTGTTACATATTGGTGAAAATGTGTTTTGATGAGAATTTAAATATTTTATCTTTTTAATTTGAAGTTGGATATCACTAGATTAATTTTTTACACTGTAAAAAAAAGGATAAATAAATCAAATAAATCAAAATCTATTTTACTTTTCTTTTATTTCCATGCAATATGTTTGCAGTAAAACATTATCTGACTCATTACTATTTTGCTTTTTTTTTATTCCTAAGAAATTTGTTTCCCTTTCCATCAAAACCTGGTTTTAGCTCAATATTTCAGCAAACAGTGCTAAAGAAATCACAAAATGTTATTGACATAATTTTATATTGCCATGGTGAAAAATACTTTCTCAAGTTTTACATTTAAAAAGTATTTATTTCTCAAGTCTTGTCCAGAACAGCTGGCTGTGTCTGTTTTTGTGTAAATTATGTAGTATTGACATCTGCGGTGCATTGTGATCCATGCATTTCTCAGGATAGTGACTAATTAGTAAGTCATTTTCTTCACTGCATCTGCCAAGCTCATTAAAACAAACAATAGTTAGGGACAAAATTAGCTTTTTTAAATTCATTTATTTATTTTCGAGCTTGTCCACACATATACATTTGCTTACAACATACAATGTACACATTTACTCACAATTTTCTGGGTATTAATACGCAGACGTGCATTTCAACACCTGCATGTTAGTACCACATTGTTTACCGGGGTGGGTTGAAGGAAAACTTTTTGAAGTATCTATGTCTTAACTTATTCATGTTAGGATCACTGAAGCACATATTAAAATCAATTCTCCATGTACTAACATTAATGTTTCATAATAATAATATAACATGCATATTTACATTGATTGCATTCAATCAACCAAGAAAACTCCGTGCAATCAAAAAATACGAACCAAACACTTTTTTGGTGTTTAGGGACAATTTAGAGTAACCAATGAACCTATAAAGTATGGTTTTGAAGCAGAATTGATGGAGGAGTAGAATGAATTCATGGTTTTAACCTCTTAAGACAGGGCATCCACATATGTGGACATCACATTTTGGGTTTTATTTCCTCACCAGTTGTTTCTGCTTAACTGGGGCGCTGTGACTACATGTTCAGATGGTTAGCTCAAGTATAAGCTCGGGTCCTGAGAGGTTCAAAATCATGACAATTGTGCATTACTTGAGTCATTTTTAATGGCTTAATGACACTTTATGCATGAAATCTAACCTGCATATCAAAGTATGGTTCAGAAAAAATCTTGAATACAAGCATTGCACCCTATGTCATTTCTCTCTAGAGGATCAGTGTGTGTAACAGTAAAAAGCTTTTCATCTCTTCCTAGCTTAAATTCCCATCGTTCTTTAAGAATGGATCTATCTTAATTTTACACATAAGTCTATCACTGAGTGTTTTGACATCCTGTTCTGCTCTAAGCATGAAGCCTGTTCAGACTGAGGAAACTCACACCGAACCGGAGCTCTGTCCAATTGCAATCAAACCGAGATCACCCCGAAGACCAGTTTTGGTCCCGGACCAGGATCCACTTGGGTGTTATCAGGGGAAACGAACTCTGGTTCACTTAAACAAACCACGTGTCCACTCTGAATACACCTGTAATCATAATTAGATATATTAGCTGTTATGCTTACAATGACATTGAAACCATTAAATATTAAGTTTGTCAAAAGAAGTTTAAGTATATCTTTCACATACATGTCAAACATATCAGAGGTTTGAACTGACACATTAAAAAGCACTGGAGGTACCGGTAATGACATAATATTTATAAACGGATGTGTGGCAGAAAAGCAGAACTTCCTACAACCCCTGAAAAAAAATACTTTATTAAAAAAAAAAAAAAACATGACATGGATACTGTTACATAAGAAGCATCCGAGCCTGCACTGACTGACTCCCACACCTTTGTGGGGACAGGCGAGGAGAAAGAGAGGAAAAGAATTGAAAGAGGTGGCAATAAGAAATAGGAGGGAGTTGGGAGGGATTGCGCTCATGAGAGACACAGGAAAGTGAAACAGAGAGACAGAGCAATAGAAAGTGTCGAAAAGAGAGAAAGCCTGAGGGAGGGAGCACACTGGCAGAATTTCAAGTCGTGCTTATGGCAGTGCTCTGGCACCTTCACCTATGCTGTTCCTGCCTGGGAATCTCTGAAGGCCTGCCAGACTCTGCTAAAGGCTATTGTAATTCACTTTGGAGCAGGAAGATAAAAAGCAAAGACAAGTGGAATGGAAAATCCCACTCATAGCTTTCTCAATTTATTTGTAGTCACAGTGGAACAAATAAATAATAAAAAAAACTCAGTGTGTCCACTGTCAATAAAAATAGACAGAAGTTTTCCCATGAGGCATTTCTACTGCAAGGTTAAAACAAAAGGAGAGTAGGCAGTTTGGTTATTTTAGTTTTGCTCTGTGAAAGCAGCACTGAACATGTCAGCATAATACACAAGGCATCCTTTAGACCATTTACTCCTTCTTCCTCCTTGTCTTTCTGTGCAACCCGTTCAGTGTACCGCCTTGGAACAGCCTTCACCTGAGCTGGCAGACACAGATTCCTCATTGTACACAGAGAATCAGCAAAATAAATCTCCTCTGTAAATAGCTCCAAGACTCTGAGAGACAGATTATTGCTCAGATCAAAAGAGGCCTAACAACCAAGTGAAACAACAGCACTTCAAATACGCTTGTTAGTCTCAGGCAGTTGAGCCAAAGATATCTCTTGCTCAGTGCTGTTTATTGCAAGAGAGAAAGGCTTTGCAGATGACTGGAAACAGGGGACTAAACTAAAATATCAAAGATTACTGCTGAAATGATGTCCACGGAGATCATTATAGAGACAACGTGTTACATCCAGAACAAACTTTAACAAAAAAACCTCACCATGCATGCAAGCCTCTGTCCCCGGCTTGGTGGAAGCTGGACTTTGATGTGTGACTGTTCTGGCAGAAAATGCAAACATACACATAACACCATAATAACAAGCAATCAGACTGACCCCGTCCACCATTCCAGACTTCAGATGAGTTACTCAGCCTTTTAGCACCTACTTTTGAGCTAATAAAAATATGCAGCAAAACATAAATTAATGAAGCTCTGTGCTGTCAGTAACCCAAGAGAAAGAGTAAACAATGTTCTTGGTTTTTTTCACCATCCTGATGAAAGAAGCTGCAGTCAATCAGATGACATGCAAAAACAACACTTTGCAAGTTATGAGGGAAAAAAAAGCATTCTGAAACTCATTTGAATTTGAATATTAAAACCAAAGTTATTTTTACCCCATTTACATTGCTGCTGAATTTTTCTGTCATCTAACTTCTTATCTGAGGACACCACAGCATGGGTGTTTTGGCAGTTAACTCTGTAATCCATCAGCACATCTGCTTTAGAAAATTAAGAGCCACTGACAATTTCATGGGTTACAGAAGATTACAGAGTGTAGCAGCGCTGCAACAGACAACAAGGCTTTGATGATTTCTGCTGGAAATCACGCCATTCAAAGGGATACAAGGAACTGTGGCAAAACAAGAAAATGTTCACTTGCTTTTGTTTATGTCTAGATGGTATAATGACCTCTGAGTGAATGCTTGGAAGTGGAGGGAACCACACTGTGAAAACCAAAGTGCCAACTAATGAAAAATCCAGAGAAAGAATGCAGCATAGCAGGTAATCCAACAACGTACGCAAACCACTGTGGGGAATTTTTGCTGGATTATTATATCTGCAGAGTACATACCACATGTGCTTAGTGTAAGCTATTTTCTAGACAGAGCAGCAAAAACTAAGTATGCAGGATGTAAAATCAATGTGGTGCAAGCATGTGAAAATAACTGCATTCATATCCAGTTTTCTTCTAGTCTCAAGTAAAAGAATTAAAGAAAGAAGTCAAATTAATGCAGGGAACACGCGTGTCATGCAATCTGAAAGTCAAATACTGATTTATAGAACACTTTATTTGTTCCATTAGAAAACAAATATTAAACAACCCAAACCAAGTGGTTTCTTTTTTTAAATATCTAAGAGGCTTGTTTTGACTGCACTCACACATAAAGACCTTTGCTTCCTTCATTAATGAGTAGAGAGGGCTGAAAGACATTTCATAATATTTTTGATACCATCACTGAGTGACATGTGGCTAAAGCAGGCAGCTGCTCCTGCCAAGCTCCTTGTTGTGTCAGCATTGCATACAGCGTGTGTTGGCATCTTTATAGCAAATCCACATAGAAACCAGATGAAGTCTGCCAATACAGCTGTGTTATTAGATTCTATCATTTTGTGCCTTTTTTGTTTACACTGTTAGCATCAACCCACTTGCTTCATCTTAGTTAGGGTCATGGGCTGGTGGAGAAAATTTAAGCTGTCTCTGGCTAAAGTTAAGGATTTGATTTACTTCCAATCATTTAATGTCAATTTGTTCTAATTAGAAAATACCCCTGCAAACAAAACAACTTGTTGTTCAAAGTAGTTTAGTTTTGGGCATATTCATGAAAAAACTAGTAAATGAAGTTACTAATCACTTTTTTCAAACAAAAATGAATGCATTGATGACATGCTTCCATGCAGAGGGTTTGACCCTTATGGGTGCTGAGGGGTTTTGGGTTGTCTGGGTCGGTGGAGGGTCGTAGACAGGAGCAGCCACATCTTAAGGTAAACAGAGGTGTATCTTGCAGTTTTCTTGTGGCCCCTGTGGCCAACTTAAAAGATGTCATGAAAATGGAACGCACGATTATCGTGCATGCAGTAAGTGTATAAGGAAGTATGTGTGAGGATAATGTAAGACAGACACATTGATGATGCTGTTGTTTGGTGGCTTTTACACCCTCCATTCATCAGTATGCACTAGCTCCTTACTGATCGTGTGCAAATGCTGCACACATGGGGGTGAGCACGGGAGGAGCAAGTGCCTGTAAGATGGCTGTAGGATGGCCTCACAAATTACACTCTACACTGATGGTCTAATTTTTAACAGAAGGGCTGCACACATGGAACACATTTTTTACTTTAACAGCACAGGGTTTGGGGAGGTTGAAAAAAATGTCAAATCTGTACGGCGTGCCTGCTTCACATTTACGTCCTTCTTGCTTACCCTTAGGTGTGGCTTTACTGTTGACACCCACAGCATGCCTGTAGAAAAAAAATTTGCATAAACATGTTTGCCTTACAGGCTCACCAGGTGGTCTACAGTCTTAAAATGTTCGTAACCCTGCATAACTCGAACAGATTTGCCCATTTTTTACCTGCTGACAACCCGTATTCACCCGTAAGGGCAGTTGTGACTAAGGCATAAAGTGACAGTAGAGTTATAGAATTAAACACAATAATCAGGTCTTGTTTAGTTTAAACAGATGAAGCCTAGTTATGGTCAACTTGAATCCAGATTATTCCAACAAGTCCAACTGTGCTTACCTCTGTTTTAATATATAGATAGACATATTACATAGAAGAACTAACTGTGTAGCAATCAGGGCTCAACATTCAACTTAGTGTGATTTTAAGTGAACTTACATTTCCCAAGCTGTCTTGCAGTTTTAACCAGATGTGTCACACTCCAGTGACAGACAAATAAACAGCTGGTTTTGTTCAAATTTCCCCATCGAACATGGGGAACTTATTGATTGATCTTTTATCTTCAAGCATTTTCTGTTTCGTCAACCTTTCTGCATCTAATCAGTTAAGACAAGCCCATCCTGTGCCAACAAGCAACTTCTGGCCCCTAAGCCAATTAAAAAGAGAGCAGGTTTTTGTGACAGCTTGACTGCTTCTTCCAACATGAAGCAATAAGGATGCATATCTGTTCTGTCTGTGGAGTCCCATCACCATGTCAATGGAGTGTGCTGCACACATGATTACAGGTGTGACCTTGGACATCTGTGCATTTCCACCAGGGACTTATCGACTTCCCTCCTCTAAACCATAATTGCATGATTCAGCAATCTCCTCAAGTTTACATCCAATGAACTGTGTGGCAGTGAATATTGTTGACCTCCCCAGCATGAGCATGCTGGTCTCACAACAAGGGTTATCATTGCAGAAATAAAGCATTTAATTATCACGTTGATGCTGCCTTCCCTTATTTACAACCCTTTAAATGTTGACTTGTAAACAATCCTAAAGCAACAGAGGACCAAATTAATATGGCATATTGGCAACACATGAGACATGAAGGTGAATTGTATCTGATGCATGCACAATGGCATACTTTGAGGGGATATGACAGCATTTCTCAGAATCCAAATGCCAGCTGCATTGCTACATCTCCTCATTGGCATTCATGGCATTTGGATAGAATAGAAGTGCATTTCGGTTAGCTTTAGTTATTCTAACAATGTAGGAACTCAAGAATTTTTGATGATGAAAGACCAAAATTTTAGAAGACAGATTGGAGATTCAGCCCTTATCATTTAGTACCAACATTCCTTTAATCTCATAATAAAGCATGACAAAGTTCCCATTCCTTGGGGCAATCCATGCAAGCGATAAATCTATGTTCCGAATTTTGAATGCTTTCATGTTGAAAGTGTTTCTTAGTTTAGGAAATGTGCTTCTTTTGCCAAAGTCTAGGACCCTTTGGGGGTTGGTGAGAAAAAAGGGCAAGTGTTCTTTTGCTTCATGCGTGGAATTACGTGCTTGCTGCTAAAAGTGTAATGAATTATGGGGAAAAGGTTTGCCATGTGGCACTGGGTCTTCAGTATTCACTAAGCCTCTGCAAGCTGTGTTATTTCATAACAAAGCTCTGATGACAGTAATCTGCAGCAATATTAGGAGCAGAAATGCTAGCTAAGAAGTCTTTAATGCGAAAGTCAATACATTCATGTAACCAAGGAAAACAAATTTGTTTGAAGACATTGTTAACCTAAAGCCATGCAGTTGGATGTGACAGCTCTTTTATGGGAACATTATTATACAGTTCTATGGTACAGAGTGAGTTAAAGTTGAAGAGCATGCCCAGTGCCGCTGGTGTCTTGTGGTGATCAAAACATCACACAGACATGAAGTATTACTCTCCTTTTGGGTGAGTCATGTAAATTCACAGTGTCTGGTGCTGCTTTTGCAATGCGTCAAAGACAGTCTTCCTGAAAGACTTGGTCCATATGAAAAGACAAAAACATGGATTTGCTTAATAGAGAAGGAGGTAAGTATGTGTTTTTGTTCACAGCTGATAAAGGATTTTTTTTTTTTGTGTTTAGATCAATAACTCAGTTTTCTGAATTATAATAATTTTCAGTCTTCAAGCTACTTCGGTGTCATCTTCTATTTATTTATTCATCTCCTACCCTGACTCACATCAGCATCAATTCTGTTATCAACGTTGACTTGATGTTAATAAATAAACAAATAAATTAACAACTTAACTGCTCACAGAGGGAAGTATTTCATTCTGTATCTTCAATCACTACCATAGAAAACTTGTATTTATTTATTTATTACCTAGTCTGAACAAACAGTAAAGTAACTCGTGGGAAATGACTGATAGGCAGCAAAAAAGTTGTTGCATGCCACAGAAATGAGAGATAAACAGAAATGCAACAGTTGGCAGATCTTCATCTTGACATTTTTGAGCATTTGTTGCTGTTTTTCTTCTAATTTATGGATCTGCTTAAATCATTTTAGGTTAAAAAAGTTTTGATTCTTGTTGTTTGTCTGCATTTTTTTTCATTCATAATTTTCATCATTTTTATTTTATATGAAATCCATGTTTGTTTGTTTTTAAATATGCCAGTGAACAAAGTTTGAGTACAATCTCTGCAAAGAAACTGCAACAAAAAACTCTTAAATCTGTGAAAAGTGGTGCAGAGTACAGTCCTTCACAGACTTGTTTTGAAGTTCAGAATTTTTGTAAGGATCTCTAATGCTATTTGACTCAAAGTTCAGGAAGTTGGACTAAATAGTAATCACCGGATTATATATTCTGGGAAGGGTGCTTAAAAAATCATGAGAATTTAGACTGCTTCCAAAACAGGCTCTAACACATCCAACTGTGATGCAAATCCATACCAGGGAAACAGCACAACTAGAAAAAAAAGCACAAACAAACAAGCAGCTTTGCTAGTATGTTCTTTATTTCTTCATCTACAACGTTTACATCCCAAACTTCCCTGATAATACAGATTTATAATGTTGCAACAAGAATAAAATAATTCATTCATGTGGTTCTGGCTTTATTCTAATTTACACCATCAGCAGCAAATGGCATTTTTATGCAGCACATTTTTCCCTGTAAGTGTAGCCATGAAGATTCTTTGGTTGTTATTTATGTCCAGGACATGATAATGTCAGAAAATATTGTATACTATGGTATACTGAGCATACCGTGACTTGCTGCACCTGTATTCTCCAAGAAGAAATGTCATGTCTTTAGCTCAGCTCTTACTTTTTTTTATATAAATATGTTTTCTGTTTCTGCCAGCAGTCTAAGCAAAGATGCCCAGACTTCCCTCTCTCTGGCCACTTCCTCCAGCTCCTCTGGGGGGCCCCAAAGATGTTCCCAGACCAGTCTCTCCAGCATGTCCTGTGTCTTCCCCGAGGCCTCCGCCCAGCACTCAGCCCATCGAGAGAGGACAAAGTACTTTTCTCTGGTCGAGAACCATGACCTCAGACTCAGCGATGCTGACCCTCATCCCAGCCACTTCACACCTGGCTGCAAACCGTTCCAATGTATGCTGGAGATTGTGGCTTGATGAAGCCAACAGGACAACATCATCTGCAAAGAGCAGAGAGGAAATCCTGTGGTCCCCATATCAGACCCCCTCCGGCCCCTGCCTGCGCCTAGAAATTCAGTCTATAAAGACTATGAACAGAACCGGTGATGAAGGTCAGACCTGCTGGAGTCTAACACGCACTGGGAACAGGTCGGACTTACTGCCGGCTATCTGAACCAAGCTCCTGCTCCGGTCATACAGACCCAATTCTCCCAGAGCACCCTCCACAGGACACCATGGGGGACTTGGTCGAACGCCTTCTCCAAATCCACAAAACACATATGGACAGGTTGAGCGAACTCACACGAACCCTCCAGCCAGAATCTCCTCTCCAGTACCATGGCATAGATTTTCCCAGGGAGGCTGAGGAGTGTGATGCCCCGGTAGTTGGAACACACCTTCCGGTCCCCCTTATTGAAAATGGGAACCACCATCTCTGTCTGCCAGTCCAGTAGTACTGTTTCCAACTGCCATGCAATGCTCCAGAGACGTGTCAGCCAAGACACTCCCACAGCATCCAAAGACAGGTATTCAGGGTGGACCTTATCCACTCCCGAAGCCTTGCCACTGAGGAGCTTCTCGAATACCTCAGTGACTTCAGCTTGGGTGAAGGGCAGCCCCAGCCCAAAGTCCTCAGCCTCTGCTTCCTCAGGAAAAGGCGTGTCAGCAGGACTGAGGGATTCCTTAAAGTATTCCTTTATATGAATAAATTATTTCAAAAATCATACAGTGTGATTTCCAGATTTTTTTAGATTATGTCTCTCAAAGTGGAAATATACCTAAAGTGAAAATTTCAGACCCCTCCATGATTTCTAAGTGGGGGTACTTAGTTGCCTCACTTTTTATATCACTTTCTCTAGAAAAGCACATAACAAAGTTCCTCACAAAACAGGTCAATAACCACATAAAACCAGAATAATACCATAAGCAAAATCTACTGAAGATGAAATAAATGTAGAAATGAAAAAACCCTCGCCAACAAAAGCTTACATTTTGCTAAAAGCCTGCTGAAATAAAAATGTCAACAGGTTTTAAATGCCTCAGCTGAGTCAGTAGAGGGTAAGGACAAAGGCAGAGTGTTCCAGAGTTTGGGAGCCATCGCTTGGAACGTTCGAAGCCATTGGGTTTTAAAATGTGAGCAAGTTACAGTCAATAAAAGATGACCTATTAAACTAAGGAATTTTGTGGAATCTAAGAAACTCAGATGTGGATGTTCATAATGTGCTCTTTTGCTGTTTTGGGTTAAAAGACATGAAGCAGAATTCTAAATAGCCTGAAAGAAACAGAGCTCCCTTTGGTTAAACATGTAAAAAGGCTGCACAGTGCTGTAGTGGTTAGCCCTCTTGCCTTACAGCAAGAACGCCCCTGGTTCAAGTCCAGGCTGGGGGACCTTTGTCACCAATGGGGGACCTTTCTGTGTGAAGTTTGCATGTTCTCACCGTGCATCCATGGGTTTTCTCCAGGGACTCCAGCTTCCTCCCACTCTCCAAAAAAACTTGCTTCATAGGTTAATTGGTCACTCTAAATTATCCCAAGGTGTGGATGTGAGTGTGTGTGTGATTGTGGCCCCTGCAACAGACTGGCGACCTATCCGTGGGTGTCCCCTGCCTTGGCCCATGAGTGACCGGGTTAGGCACCGGCAGCCCTGTTACCCCAAAAGGGACAAAGCGGTATAGAAGATGAATTAATGTAAAAAGACCATTACAGTAATCAGAGTGTAATGAAACAAAAGTTCAAGTTCTTACATGGATACCTGAGACCTCAACTTGGAGGTGTTTCTCAGCAGGGAAAAAACCCTTTCTGGCTAACATCTTAGCATGCTGACTGAGTGACATTTTGAGATTATTATTTATTATTATTATTATTTGAGATTATTCCCTTTACAATGCACTTCTTTAGTCTCCAAAGAGAATGTAACATGTAACTTTATATGCATTTACTAGGCCAAAATGTATCTTCATGTGTTTAACTGAAGGGACAGAAAAGCAAAACTTTGTTTCACTTGGGTAAAAAAATGGAAAAAATAAAATACCACAGATGTCGTCCTTAAACCACAAAGAAAATATGGATATTTTAATCATTCATGAAGAATGCCTCACAACGCATGTCCCTGGTTGCCACTTGTACCTGCTGATGCAACACCTTGAAACAGATCATCTGAAAGACTGTGCTTTTGAGTTAAAAAGGTAAAATTTAGTGTTATTGTCTAGAAATCCAAGGTAAAACACACCATAACAACAATTTTTTCAAACTTTTTTTTTGTCTTTTTCCATGCAATTTGTGCATAGACGTAAAACAAAGGGCTTTGCTGGAGCTAGGTAACACCCTTTCTGTGTAAGAGGGATTGATAAGCACGGTCCTGCTACCTGCAGATAGAGCTGCAGTATCAAAAGATCAATCTGCCCAGCAGAGATGCAGCAGACAACATTAAACTTGCAGAATGGCTGCTTTTTCAGGCTTCCGCACTGACCCTTTGACATGTTTAACAAAAAAGCCGTTTTTACGTGAGTGGAAAAGTTTCTTTGCATCTGTCCTTTTTAAGTAAATAAATCAAGTGTCATGCTTTGTTGTTAAAGTTTCATTTTGAAACTATTATTTTTAGTGCTCAACTGTCTTTTTTCATATTTTTTGGGAGAAAAAAATGTGGCCCGTATGGTGAAACTGACACAAATAATGTAAATCCATGTCAGCATATCAAACACATTACTTACTTGACTGATCACATTGGGAATTTGTCGTTTCCGCCACTAGACAGCTGACATGCCAGATGAAGAAATTCCCAGAGTTCCTCTCAAGGGGCAGCACAGATGAAAGATGACTAACCCATATGAAAACACTTTTTCTTGCAGATAAGCTGGTATTTAGAAAGAGTTGAACAATTTTTGACAATAAAACTTACACAGGGTGAAAGTCTATTTATTTTTCTTTATACGGCGACATTTAAACTGCACTGAAAACATTTTCAGATTTTTATTCTCTGCATTGCTGTTGCACTTAACCTACTATAATGTGTTTTATTGGCACTTGCTGTTATTTTCCTGTGTTTATGAGCCCCACCAACATTGTTTTACTCTGAAGCATTTCAGCAAGAGATTGTTTTTAATTTATAGTAATAACGAGCCCCTGAATGCACTTTTTGAATATCTTTGTTTTACTTTTTAAAGTTTCACTTTTACAGATACAATTCTTAAATTATTTATTACAAGGACAAACATTTCCAAAGGCTTTGAAAAACATATTATAGGGCACAGGGGCATAAATTTACCCATGCAAACTACAAATCATTAAGCATAAAAAATAGATTAAATATTTGCAACATTGTCAGAGAAAAATTCAGAGCAACCTTTACAGCACCATATTGGCATTTAACCCTTAACTGCACAACCAAATGGTAGAGCACATTTTGAAAGCATGCTTTTATAACTATTGATTGGAGTATATTGTTCACCTGAGGCAAAAAGAAAGAGAAAAGAAAACCTTTTTCTGTTTTGGTGGGGTTGTTATAAGGTTAAGGGGTGCATGGAAAGATGCGCAAAAGAGAAGTAATTTTGGTAACCAGAGGAGTAGTGAGGTGAAGCCGAGATGGAAGCATCTCATGATGCTGATGCACAAGATGAGTGATGTGTACCCCTGTCACTCATCATCTGAACAGATTTACTTTGCCTATTATATTAGGTGCATGCCAGAGGTCTTTTACAGACTGCTAGATTTCACCCCACCCACAGTCTTTAGAGGCACCCACTGAAAATTGTCACCGGAGTGTCCAGATGGGGTCAGTTAAACCATAGGGCAAGTCTCTCCTTGTAATAAATCAGCTTGGCTGGTGATTTTGTGTTGCAGGCCACTTGACTTTCATTTATTAAAAATCCAACACAAATTGTATGTCATCCTTAGATATAATAATAAAAGTGTATCATTATTTGAAATATATTTTAGAATTATTATAAAATGTTGATCAAATTGTTTTTTTAAAAAATTGGAGACATCCATATATGATACATGATCAGTTCTTAAAAGTAAAATTTTAAAATTGAGTTTTTGCAGCCCTTTAGTGAGGAAATGTATGGCTGTATGGGATCCACATGCACACTTGGAGCTCATATAAACTAATTTGAAAAAAAATAAGAAAGCTAAGTTCTCCTGCTCTCTTCTGGAGCTTGCTGGGGGGATGGTCTGTCAATGAATATAGATGCGATCATAACGGAGCCCTGCATTAGTGTGATTAGGGTCAGTGAACTGGCAATTGTGCATTTTGCAATTAAGAAATTAAGAAACCCTAATATTGCAGTCATGACCCAGCAGGCACGAAACCACTTTTTGTAATCTTCAAATTCCTTGGCACAGTTTCCAATATAATCTGACAGAAATGTTATTTTGGAGAAGGTTTCCCTTTAGGGAAACATAAAAAAAACATGATGTGATGATTTATAAGCATACTATTTGCAGCAGTTCTGCTGGCTCATATTTATCAATCATCTACCGTGACTTAAAAAGCCCCATTTGACACAGCAAGAGTCTCACAGTGAGTTTAAACACTAATGAAGCCAGACATGAAAATCAGTGTTCATCAGTCAAATGTCATCAGGAACAGGTGCTTCAGAACACCTTTTCCTCTGAGTCCTTTCACATTTTGTGAGATGTGATCTCTTCCTGGGTCTGTACTTATGTCACTGAGAGTCTATTCACTAAACTCTTGTGAAAGGTTCCACTTCGCAGAATGAGCCTTGTCCTTCATGAAATATTCATAAACACAAAAGAACAGAAAGCACAGATATGATTTAGACCCAAAAGATGAAAAGAAAGACACTTACAAAAGCCTCTTTAAAATCATTCTGAAGTTTAACTTTTTCCTTCAGTGATGAAAGGGGGCAGTTTTCTTCACTATATTTAAGAATTATGACTGCATACATTATAGTGACCTGAAATGCAAAACAGTGTTGTTTTTGCTCCTCATCATAAAGATAGACTAATGCTTCAAGTGGATCTCTATTATGCTGAGAGCTGCAAAGCTATTATAGTAATTAACCTTATCTCATCTTTAAACAATAGCAACTTACTATTGCTGCTCCAATTTTGTTATGTAGCCTAGCGGACAGAAACCTCAGTCCTGTTTGGAGGTGACTTCAGTCACCAGAGACTGGAGTGGGTGAGCCTGAGGCGTGTGGCTCATCTGGCCTTCTGCAGCTAGAGAAAAGAGATGACTTTCAGCGAAGCAGGCTAAGGCTGAATCATAATGGCCAGTGCAGGAGAAGGATTACAGGGGAACGCAGAGACTCGCTGCATCTTTCAGTGGGTATAATGAAATGTATCCACCTTCCAGCCTAATTACAGCACAGCTGAGTCAGCTACTGGAGTCAGACTTCTTCCTATAACGCACCAGGTCCAGCAAGATGAACTGTCACAGCTGTGTCCCCACATTCTTGTTTACAGGAATAAAAATGCAAGTACAAAAAAAAGCTACTATAGAGAGATAAAATCCATGCCGTGAAGTTGCAGAAACACCACTGCTTTGATCTCATACTTAGCTCAAGTTGGAACAGAGCTTTCATCTATTAATCAAATTCAGTAACTGTACATGGAAATTATGGAGTCTGCTATTTCTGGGCTAAAGATTCTGTCCAACTTTTACTATTGTCAGTATCAAAGTGTTGATGAGGACAACGCTCACTTCTCATCTTAATTTTTTCTTTTTCTGTGTAATGAATTTGCTCTTGTTCAAATAGCATTTTTTCATCTGCTCCTGATTCACAATGATTTGAATAAATACATTCTCAAAGATGCCATTTTAAGCTCAATTTTCTTTATGATTGTTCTCCATTATGACAAAATGGCACAAGAACATGTAAAAAAATACCAAACACACAATTTTCATTGAAGTGGATCTTTAAATATGAAGTGAACATTTTGGTAAATTATGACACTTTTGAATGAGCTATAAATATTTTTATCTGTTTTGATATGCCTATATTTCAGACACCAAATAAATTTAGCAAAACTACTTTGAGAAAAACTGTTGCTTCTCTGTAACCCTCAGTATCAAGACAAGGTAGCAAAAGGTAGCCATTCATTTAAAAACACACCAACAACAACAACTCTTTAGTCATCATCTGAGGCCCCCACAGTGCTTTTAAAGGTGGCACTTGTGACTAGGTAAACCAAAGTACTAATAAGTTAGAGGACTGAAATTCAGTGAGAAATGAAGTGGTCTGGAGGAGTAACCGAGTGCTCTCAGCGGCAAAAGCAGAAAAATCTGCAGAGAGTCTGTTACCTCAGTGAGAAAGCAAAAGACATGCAGTAACCAAGGCTCTGGTTACTCGCCACTAAATTACATTGTCCTTGAAGCAAATGCAATATGAGTGGGAAGTTAATTTGAATAATTTCAAATCAATACTGCAAAATTATGAAAAAAAAACTCTGACTCATCATCTGGACTCTTGAATGTGTTTTTTGTGTGAAAATGGTACACAGTTGGCAGCATGCATCTTGTCGTGCTGTTTGCACGCTGCTGTCTTGATCGGTGCTGTGAGCCAAACACATTAGCGGTACCTTGAAGCCCTAAATGAATTGACTGATCACAGCTCTAAGGCTTGATGACTCACCTCACTTACAATTAAAACCTGCTCCCCGACACATATGCGTTGCCACAAACAAGAGTGAGCAGCTAATGTGTTGGAGAAATATCAAAGAAACAACAGCCAGATGGAAATGGTTGAGCAGAAGCCTCTTGAGCTGAGCCATAAGGTAAGGGACAAAGTGAGACTAATGCAATGGGACATTATAAAATGTGAGCTAAAGCACCACCAGGACATGAAGCAGGTGGACTTCAAAGTGGGATTGCTAAGCAGTTGAACTTCTACTCTAGAGTGACACAATTTAAACCACGGTTACTAAACCCCACATCAGTATGGGGCCTCCTTTAGGTCATCTTAGCCTTTTCAGATCGGCTGACATGCACAATAGCCTTAAATAATTTACAAACGCTATGATTTTAGATGTCAATCTTATTACAGCCTCTGCACATTAGGCCACTATTAATTAAAAGAGGGGGAAACTAGAGCCCAGCAGATGACACTGACATCAAACTGCATGAAAATCATGTGGCAGCACAGCAGTTGACTGTGCTTTCTGTTTTGGAATAAATGAGATCTAAAATTGGTTTTCTTGGCACCAACAGCAAATCATTGAAGGTTTGTTTTGAAGCTGCATCAAAGTTAAAACATATGGGCGCAAACAATGAGAGTTGATTTGCACCCACTGAGACCAGTGTAAGGAGAACCATAATTGATTTGAGGGTGAAGATGCTTTATTAGCACTAAGGAACTCGAAGCTTTCAGCACTGGCAGAAGAAAATGATTCAAAAAGTTTCATTAAAAACATTGAACCTCTTAGTGCTGGTAATTTTTTGTAACATAAACAAAACATTACATTGGGATATCTAGCTTACAGGCCTTAGTCACACCTGCCCTTATGGGGATATGCAAGGGTAAGGGTGACGTAGGTGAGACCCATGCAGGCCTGACCCTGGGCTGCATGGGTCGCCCTAGACGAAAAGGATTTTTGCCCCAATTTCCAAGCAATGTATGTAAATAAAACAGACAAACCTCTGTTTTGAGTCAGTTTTCCCTCCTCTACCTTTCCTTTTTCCCCTTAAAGCTGTTCTCTGAAGACTTGTTTTGCTTCTTTTCATCCTATAAGTTTTAAAGAAGAACTAACTAAATAAACTAGTAATAAACTAGTAAAAGACATTTTTGATTGCAAAGAACTGGTATTTCTTTTTGTCTATTTGATCTTTGTCAGTATTTGAATACATTGATACCTGTGACCTGTTGTGGAAATATTTGACATGAAGAATTGCAAAAGCCTCACTGTTAAAGCTAACTCCCTTCGTGAATGAGCACCTGAGGTGAGGTTGCTCTCAGTCCAGTCTCATTTAGGCCAATGCTAACTTGACGTTTGGGAACACCCAAGGACCCAACCTGTTCACACACAATCTGCAGTGGCACAATCCCATTACTCAGCCTGTTATTGGCCCTTTGCACACAGTGCTGCACAGCACTGGATCAGTCAGCAACAGCCAGTCTCAACGCTTCTCTGGGGAATAGACTGGCTGCTTGATTTTCCGAGGTACTCATCTCACCCTTTCCCCCCCTCCCTCATCCTTTGTCGTCCTCACTGCCTCACACTTGCTGTCTGTTTACCTTTGTTTCCCTCTCTACCTCTTTCTTTTCACTCATTCTTTCATTTTCCCTGCAAGTAAAGCTCTTTTTTTCCATCTTTCTCTCTGTATGTCTCTCTGATTCATCGCCTTCCCCATCCTCACTATGGCTCTTTCTTTTGGACAACACAAAACCTTATTAAGCAGTCTGTTCAGAGCAGCCATGGCAACTTCACCTGCTGAGGTTGGTATGTTCTAAAGAACTACGGCAATTACAGCTTATGTAAAAGTAAAAGCATGCGCTACAAGGCGGTGTCTGATCAGCTACAACCTCACATATGCATGCCCAAACACTGCTGTTTTACTTAGCTCCATGACAAGCAGAAATTGATATTTTCTGTTGTCTTGTTGGTTTTTGAATGACCTATATAATATGAATGCATAAAAAAAAGGATAACAAGGATGCGCCAGCCAGCGTTTTAGTGCTTGTTCATTGAGCTTAAAGCTGAAAAAATGCACTGTGATACTTTGCTTTTATACTATATAACAGAGATGTAATGAACAGCATTGTTTTACTGGGTTTTACATAAAGTTTATTTCAATGCACAGTTTATGGTGGAAAAAAATGAGTCTTAACTATTAGTTTCTCCACTGAAGTATGTGTTCTTTTGCATGAGGACTTTGATGTTAAAGCAACACAAATAAATAAAAGCAACATACTGCATCTAGGAGAAAAAACAAGCTCATGAAAAAAGTCATGTTTGAATCACATAGTGATGTGATTTACAATTTTATTTGCTGTTGTCATGTCATTCAGTGACTGTGTAGCAAAAAATATTTCTGAACCCTGGAAAGAGTACATTTTGTTTAAAAACAAACGTAAAACATAAAAACATCAAGATTTTTACAATGGCTCAAAATGTTCAAACTAAAAGTTGTACTGATACATCCATCCTTCCATCCTCAGAATCTGGGAATCACTTTTGGGTTCATGAGGCTGCAGGAGCCAATCCAGCTACCGTTTAGTGAGAGCAGAGTACACCCTAAACAGGTTGCCAGTCTGTTGCGGGGCAACACACATGCACACCTATGGGCAGAATAGAAACAAATCAACTAATGAAGAATGGTTTTGGACTACAGGAGGAAGCCAGAGTGCATGAAGAAAACTCACATTCATGGGGAGAACATGAAAACTCCACACAGAAAGATCCCAGCCAGTATTTGAACTAGGACCATTTCATTAGGAGGCGAGAGCGCTGAACACAATGCACACAGTATGCAGCCTCATACTGACACACATAAGTAAAAATCTCTAAAAGTAGAATAACATACAAGTTAGCTCATTAACCTGTCATTTGAAAGAAAATCAATGTTAGCGCTGCTTGGTAGCTGCTTGGTAAAATATAGAAATGGTTGATTAATGCAATCATTTAGTCCCCCTTAAATTACACATTTTAACGACCACTTGGACCCATTTCTGCAATGCAGAATCACTTTCCCCAAACATTCGTCTTTGAATGCCTAAAAGAGACCTGCCACGATTATTCTGTTTTTGAGTTTGTTCCAAAGGTCAGAATCTGAGTAAGCCATGTTTCTGACTATGACTTTAAAGCACCACCATCCATATAAAGTGACCGTTTTGATTTGACACACTTCCTCTGAAGGTCATTCTGAGCTCCTGGTGTCAGAAAATCTCAGATTGTGATAAGATAAGTCTCTCACAGAGTGGTGGTACAGCAGGGACACTTCTGTCACCATTTACATAGTGAAATTCCAAAGTGCGTCTGCTGTGCTTCTTAAAAAGAAGATTTTTTATTTAATTAAGTCATAAATAAATATGAACAAAAAACAGTAAAATGTTACTTTACCATTCATTTTTAATGCACACGAGTACATTGAAATGTTTGTAGGCTATAAAACAAATTTTTCAGAAACAAATCTTGAAAACATTAAGCTTTGGTAAATTTTAAAATATTTTTAAAAAGATGTGTTTGAGAACAGATTTCTTAGAAAGAATAATTAGTCAGGAGTCTCAAACCTTATAGAAATTTTCACTATTATTTAGAGGACTTTGTCTAATGATAAATGCAAAAAAATGTCAAAACTTTATTTAAAAATGTTGATGAATACATAATTCCTAGGGTTAGATCAATAGCAAAAGTTGGTTCCCCAAAAATGGGCAGGTTTAAGGTTGCAGTTTAAGAAAGAAATGTGATTGCCTCTATAAAAAAAATACCAATTAAATCTAATTTATATATTTGCTTATTAAAAGGCTGCATGCAAGTTGATTAACAGAAGTAACTCAAGTAAAACTGTAAGAATTGATTGTGTATGGAGGATGGTTGAAGCTTAGCTTCCTGACTGCCAATTGGTAAGTCATTGTGTCCTTGGACAGGACATCTCCCACTATAAAAAAAAATCTATATGTTGTTGGGGATGAAAGCATCTGTTAAACCTATGTGATGTGATGTTATAATGTGTGTGCATTTGGAAATGAGGCAAATACCAAACTGTTTTTTTGGCAAAGAAAACCTGGTGTTCCATTAAAACAAATCTTGAAAAAAGAAGCTTAGTGACTTATAACAAAGCGTTATTTTACTTACAGATAAGAACCCTTTGTGTGTGTGTGTTTGACCTTTACCAGTGTTCCTTTTAAAATGGAAATATGTGTTGGACATGAATCAGGCAAGAACTCTACTTACAGAGAAGCTCACATGTAAAGGTTTTATCAAAATTAAAATCAGAAAATGCATCTTGAGACCCTGAATCATGCTGCCAAAGAGCAAATAAAACAACAAAGATAAATTCATTGAAATAGATTACTGTATCTGAAGCTTTGGAAGAAATTGTAAACTGAACTTTTTGTTCTGGAAATTTATAGTTACGAGTTCAAAGAAGTGCTGTCTGTTTCCTTTTAACATTCAGACCTCTTGCATTGTAGTGAAGCACAGCTTTTTTAGAACTCGTGTTTGTGGTCATTTTATGGTCGTTGCACCAGAGGGACATGCTTATCACTTTTAATTTCAAGAAGAAAATGGAACCACAACATGGTTTAAACACCAAGTTCCACAAAAGAAAAGAAAATGAATACAAATGTGTAGGTTAGTTTGCACAAAAAATTGATTATAAGACATTTCTCAGAATGTAGTGCACAGACAAAATAAGATAGATGCAATGAATTTTAGCTAAAGTAAACTTTGTGAATTGATGTATAGTAAAAATGCAGATACAATTTTACCACAACAGTAGTTTTATTACCTAATAAATGTGGGCACTGAAAAACTGTTGTTTTGTTTTGGGTTTTTTTTAAGTGCAGAACAGAATGTTTTTTGCTCCCAGTGATTTTAAATCTGAAAACTCAAAGCAGAATTTTGTAGGCTGCTTTACAGAAAAAAAAAATAAATACTGTGAAACTTCAAAACCTTCAAGGGTTTGTTGCAATGGCTGAAAGCAAATGAATGGTGAGATCACAGATATCTGCAAAATTATGTCTTTTATCAGATAACAAAATAATTAATATTTATCAGATTACATAAGACTGGGGCTGCACGGTGGCGCAGTGGTTAGCGCTCCTGCCTCACAGCAAGAAGGTTCCCGGTTCAAGTCCTGGCTGGGGGACCTTTCTGTGTGGAGTTTGCATGTTCTCCCCGTGCATGCGTGGGTTTTCTCCGGGTACTCCGGCTTCCTCCCACCGTCCAAAAACATGCTTAATTGGTTACCCTAAATTGTCCCTAGGTGTGGATGTGAGTGTGCATGGGTGTGTGATTGTGGCCCCTGCGACGGACTGGCGACCAGTCCAGGGGTGTACCCTGCCTTCGCCCATGTGTAGCCGGGTTAGGCTCCGGCAACCCCGTGACCCCGAAAGGGATAAAGCGGATTGGAAAATG
Source organism: Adrianichthys oophorus (assembly GCA_036245035.1). Taxonomy (NCBI): domain Eukaryota; kingdom Metazoa; phylum Chordata; class Actinopteri; order Beloniformes; family Adrianichthyidae; genus Adrianichthys; species Adrianichthys oophorus. The sequence goes on along the minus strand of BSAI01000207.1, from coordinate 15,371,903 downwards.
AATGAATGAATGAATACATAAGACTGACTTATTTCAGGTTTAGGATACCAAAACATAACAATAGAACAAACTTTGTTACATCCATAGGTAACATGCTTGCACATCTAGTTAATAGAAATTGGCCAGATATAATTTTATAGATTTTTATTAAAATAACAGTATCTTTAATTTCATACCAGTAAAATGATCATTAAAGTTAAGGAATAAAGATTGCTTTTAACGTATATTGGGACAAGTGTGTAATGTGTGTTGTGTGTTGTCCCTGGTGTCCTTTGACAGCTCTTTGGTCCTGGTCATGGTGGAGAGGTTGCAGTCTGACTCTTTAAGGGTATGAACAAGTGTAATTTATAATGGTAACTAGTTCAAACAGGTGCTATTAGTAAAAATAACTAGTGGAGGACAGAAGAACTTCTTAAAGAAGAAGTACTTAACAAATCTGTGAGGGACAGAATTATTGATCATTTGAATGACAAACTGCACCATCATGCAAATGAATTCTTTAAAAATCATCCAATGTGATTTCCTAGACCTTTTTTACATTCAGTCTCTCATAGCTAAATTGCATTTATAATGAACATTACCGACATCTGTCGTTGTGACAACTTGTAGAATCAATGACTGACAAATACTGTTAATTTAATACAAAAGTGAAGTTGTTCCAAGTCCACACATTGCAGTGTGTTTTAATTAATAGTCTAGACTTTTGTTCTGAAATGAGATATGAAGATTTATTGACTTCAAAATAACATTCTTCTTTTGTGTTACATTTACACCACTGCAGTGCATGTGATTAGTCAGAGAGAAAAAGAGTAAATAATATAAGAGCAAGTCTTACTCTACTATTTTTCCCATTAACATAATCCCTTTGTGTCTCAAAATGGCTTTAATGTAAGACAAGATGACACATCCATACAAAGTAAAAAGTCCACTTGTCTTTTTAAATGCTTATAGAATTCTACTCTGGGGATTACTTTGATCATTTCTAAAGCACCACTTTCCAGTTTCTATCCTTCTAAATATTAATAAGCTGTGATATACTGGTTCTTTGCTATTTCTAAGTTCAAATTCTTTTGTCATCATTGCCTAACAAAAAGTTTAAAAATTACTTTTACATGTGTTTCAGACACTTTTTAAAAATGTATTTAGTTTTAAAATACAAGCAATTGCTGCTCTGCTTATATTGTTGTGTTTCACTATTTGTTTTTATATATAGTTTCACCAAATTTTAGGCAATAATCTGGCAAACAGCAAAAAAGGTTAATAAAATGAGAAAAGTATTTAACCCTTACTTACAGCAATAGTGAATACACTCAGAAAAGTAAAGTAGGATAAACACAGAAAGTAATCTAATGTGCAAAGTTTGTAACCATTCCTACTCTAACATATAAGAAATATTTATTTAACAAGAAAGTCAAACTGAAATCAACCATAATTGTTTTACTATTTTGTTAAATACAAGCAAAAACTTCATAATATACTTTCATACCAAAAACATTTTCAAAAAAAGTTTATTACAAGGTAAAAAAAATAATGAAGTCTCCAACTTTTTACCTGACATGAATGATTGTCATATATAATCTAAAACATGTTAAAAAATGTAAAAAGACCTGAACACTAGGAATTGTTTCCTGTTATATCAGTGGAATTGCCTTGGCTTCAAAGGCATATTTACTGATGTATTTACAGTTGGTGAAGCTGACAGACTATTCCACTCTGAACAATTATGCAGATTTAATTTAATGAAAGTGAGCTTACAGGTTAAATATTCCATTTTTAAATGCAATGAGAAAAATAAAATAGAAAACATATTTTTTGTCAATAAGTGAGGGAAAAGATAGTAAGATGGCATAAATACTTTATATACATTATAATTTATCGGCATCTCATGAAGTTTAAAACATTAAGATTTATTATATTCATCATCTTTGAGTGAGAGTGTTGCATTGTCCATGTCTTGGTGGTGGAGGAGGGGTAAATAGGATGCAGGAAAACTGCAGACAGATCAGGGCTGTGGTCATTAGAATGCACACAAAACAGAAAGCTTGCAGTGCCATTAGGCTGTGTGCTTACTGGCCCTTGGAGGACATGCACTCAGCCTGAGAACAATTAAACTAAAACGGATAAACTGTAATAAACTCTCCTAAAATCCCAATACCTTTGTTTAAGCACAGTAACTCAATGGTTTGAAAACTGATTGGTCTGTGTTATTTTTACAACTAAATTGTGGCAGAGGACCATAGCAGCCAGAGGTATAAGGAACCATTCCATCCTAATAAGACCCCCTACCTGGTTCTGGCAAACTGCTTCTGGGAGAGGAGCCAAACAAATGGACTTCAAAGACCCTTATGGTGTTTCAGTTTTGTCACCCAAAGAACATGATCTGATCGGGATGACAGGGCTTTCCCCTGGAGTCAGGCTTGAAATTGTGTCTTTTCTGAAAAGATTCACATTTCTGTCTTTGTGACTTGTGTCCTGTAAAGATTTGTCCTATTTTTTATTTTTTGTCATCAAAAGTCACTGACTCTCCAATGGAAAACCTTGCAGTGTTTACAAGATTCTACAGACGAATTTTGCACACATTTTCCTCATAAATACCAACATTTGCATTTGGATTCGGTTGAGCACATTTCCTCCTGGTTTCCAACATTTTTTTGGTTTTTTTTTTTTTTGGTTTTTTTTTTTGCATAGAGACTTTCATAAATGAGGCTCCAGATTTTTTTCTTAGTAGGATCCTGTAAATTGTTTATGAGAGTGCACAACTACAGTCTGCATTGTGTTTTTGATCTTGGAGTGGCCTCATGAAACCAAAAGTAAGATCGTGGTTTTCATTCAAAATTAAAGCAGCGACTTTGAGCTCCAAGAAAGGTGCCTAAAAGATACAATAATTATCATTAGCAAATAATTAGCAAATAATTTTAAACTTAAAAAGTTGCATAGAGCATTTTGTTGAGTAATGATCCCAAAATAGCATAATGATTGCCATTTTGTGAGTGTTAATTATTTAATAAAAGTAATGCCGACTCTATGAAACTCCTACATCTTCATGTTTTTTGGCAGTCACAAATGTAAACTTTGTCCAAACCACAAAATGAAAACAACAGGCTTTTCTTAAAACTGCTGCAGTAAAGTCACAAAGTGTTAGACGTGGGAGAAAAAAGTTACCACATCTGTGGGGGAGGACGTGAGTTCTTTAACTATTATGAGTCAACGTGCCACCAGAATGATGCTGAAGGCATTGTTTTAAAGGGAGAAACTAAAAGAAATAATTTTCACATTTGAATCAATTATGCATATCCCAGGTATGACTGGCTGTGCAGCCCATCCTCATCAACATTATTGTCTGTAACTATATCCAGCGGTGGTACAAAAAAGGGCTTTGACTTCAAACATACGTTAAAAACATCTATGAGGAAAAATAGTTTACATTTAAATGGAAGTAAATGTATGTGTTGTCCAAGCTCTGGCAGCTTTGCACTAACTTGCACTAGATGACCAGCAACTATTGATGACGTCATCAAGAGGTAGTGACGTCCAGATTTGAAGACACTATTTTTTCCATATCTCTCCACCTAGAGGGTTAAATATAGGGGTAGGGAGAAGCCGTAGAGATAGTGGGAAGTATTCCGCCTGGGAGCTTTTAGCATACATCATTAACCTGTATTCCTTCAGGTTTATCAAACAATTAACAAAAACTAAAAGGCAGCCATGACTAAAGGCTGACAATGAAGCCCATTAATCTCACAGACACATTATGATGAATTGAACATGACAATAACAACTTTCTAAATCAGGTGACATATAAACTATTCAAAAACATTGGGTGATATCATTTATATCTGGAAGATTATTTTATCTGTCGGGAACTGGTGGTGTAAGAGCTAAAAAGCAGAAGATCAGGAATGATGGCAGAAACTTAAATATTTTATAAATGAACTTAAACAAGGCAAAAAAAAACCAGACACTTATATACACTGAGAGTTGTTAACTAAATGAAGACAGATGTTAATGATCAACCTGGACTTGTGACTAACAACTCAAGAGGACAACCAAAAATAGAACATGATAAGAACTAAGTAAGTATCAAATTAAAATACATATACAAGGCATAATGAGAAAACATTATGGCCCCAAAGCTAATAAAATCTGAAAAACTGCTCTTCTATAGTTATACACCTTGCGAATAAAGCCACAGCATGCAATTAACCTAAAATCATTAACTCTTCTTTTACATAACTTGTGCTTTATGAACGCTAATTAAAACTTTCATTTTTTTTCAAACTTCTTCTAATTTTGTGCTTAACATAAAACATTTCAAACAATTTAACTTCCTAAAGTTGTAATAATGTCATAAAACAAATGTTAGGATAACTTTTTATATTCTTTTTATGTCCTCCACTTTGCTTCACTTGTAAGACAGGTCCCTTTACATTAGTATTTTTTAAACAGTACATGGTGGACTCATGGACTGTAAAGTGCCCCTTTCATGTGACTGACAAGCAAGCCCAGAGAAACCATAAATACATCAATGATGCTGTGTTTGGCTTTTATCCCATCTTTGTAACTTAAGTTCTGTCAGCTGAAAAATAAATGACATGTTTGTGCAGCACATTCTAAATATATCTTCATGGAAATGACAAGTCTAGCCTTGTGACTGAACTTTAGCAATGCTTTTTTTTCCCAACATTCCCTGAGCATTGCATGAACTTTGGAGTGAACCTGCTGCTTTTGATAGATTTTCACAGGTAGAGAGGAGTTACCTCTCAGCGGGTTGGAGGCCTTACTTTTTTTGGCAGCAAGTTGATATCACGAGAAGCTCCAGTCTTTTCACTGTTTCTCTACAGTTTCCGAAGTTGTAAATTGTGTTTTACAGCTCAGGAAGACAAATGAGTGATGTGAAAGCATATGAGGAGTCTCAGATGAGGAAGGCTACAGTTTCTGCTTCGTCTACAGATTTGAAATGCAAATAATGTCACAAGAACTGGATCACAAAAAATGTTTCATGATTCTTTCTACAGCTTTGGGATGGAGCTGATACTGGGAAGAGGCTAGTACAGTTTTGTTTGCAATGATGGGATTATAGTGTCAGGGACCAGATCTGGTATGGTAGTCAATTAAATTACTAATCAATAAAATCCCTATCCTAAAATTGGCCAACCTTTACAGCCTAAAGCAGTTTTTAGAAGGCTCCTCAGAGTTGATTATATTGAGAAATTGGGCAGTCAGTCTAATAATGATGAAATAAGCCACATGAGAGCAGTCTGAATCAGAAACAACAATGACAGATGGGGAGAAGGCAGAGGGCACAAATTCGCGAACCAGCTAAACCCAAGATTAACGCGAAAAGGAAGAAGGGAGGGCAAAAAAGCTGCGACGCTCCCACTCACTGAGGTGGTGGCAGCGATGAGCAAGAAAGAAAAAAAAAAAGTCAATATTTCATCCCACTGTGATATTACCCATTAGGTGGCAATACATTGCTCATATTTCTCAGCCTTACATTGTAGCCACAAAATGCTGCAGGCAAGTAGCCATAAAGCACACTGAAGGTACAGGTGTAAAGTTAGCCATTTGATTCAAGGGGGGCCTCTTCACTGTTGCCTTGGAAACCAGCTCTGACTGGTTAGTTACTTGGTTCTGAGTTGATTGCCATAAACTTTAGGAGATGATTTAAGATAAAGTTAAGATTGTTGAAAAGTAAAATGATTTTTCCATCAATCCAAGCTGTTTAGTTTGTTTATTTCTTTGGTTATGAGTTCATCTGAGCTTTGAAATACATCAAGTAATCCTACTTAGGGTTCCATGGGCAGTGGTAGAGCGGTCAACCCCGGATCGGAAGACTGCAAGTTTAATTCCCGCCTCGCCTGCCCATGTGTTGAAGCATCCTTGGGCAAGACACTGAACCCCACATTGCCTCTTTGTAGAAGGTTGGCGCCAGTGTTCTGCAGTGGAGCCGCCATCATCGTGTGAATGTTTTTTACCTTCAAGGAAGGTAGAAAAGCATTATACAAGCATACGCCATTTATCATTTACCAAAACAATACTTTTTCTTGGAATCTCTTTTGTCGTATTTTGTCGTCCTCGTAGTTTGCGTATTAACGACATTACACACACACATATAGCTGAGTGGGTCTACAGTGCCAGACTTGTTAAAGATTTCACCATTGTTAGGTTGTTTTTCTTCTTCTTTATCCATTCCATGAAGCTGCTGAGGCAGCGGGTTCATTTTCTTTTCTTATTTTTTTCCAGGCTCACAAAATGAATCAGAAGTGGATGATGCTATTGTGAGCTGTTTTTTTTTTCTCTGCTGAATACATAGTATAACGATTACTAGTCTTTTCTCAACTTTTCAGTTCAGGTAGAGGACATTGTCAGACACTAACATTTGACAATTTGATTTTTTTTTTCTCATTTAGAGGTTGTGCTCATCAAACTTTATAATATGAAGAATATAAATCAGTAAAAAATGGTTTCATGCCTGAATGCCTTTCCTGGATGCATTCTTCTTTTCCCATTAAAAGATTATATTCTTTGTGGCTTTACAAAGAGCTTACCAATACATTTCATAAACAATGAGGCAAAATACCTTTTTGAAGGATGACAGCCATATAGAAATTCATCTGCCATAAACAACACTCTTTATGTAATGTTTGCATAAATTCTTGATGTCGAGCTCAGATAGATGACAGTCATTTGGAGCAATAAAATGTTAAAGATGATCTGCATTGTTCTTTAGTTCAGACTTTCTATTGGCCACTAAAGCTGGGTGAAGAGATCTGTGACCAGACAGATGGAATATAATGACTTTAAGTTAGATGTTACATTTGTAATTTTCCCATTTCTAATAGCTTCAAGTGTGTATCAAACTGTTGCATCATAACTCAACTAGAAATAGTTTTGGCTTGAAAGCAAACTTTTTTATCTAATGGGGAAGAGGGCCTTTAATCCTGATGCAACTGTACTCTATGTGCCTCCTCCCCAGGGTTCCTAGTGAGATCAGTAAAAGACTGGGGGATGAAGAAGCCAATGTCATCAGTGCAGAGCCAGGGCTTCCAAATTCACAGTCCTTTAAAACCCTAAACAACAAAGCATCAGCTGGGCTTGCACATCCTTCTCATGATGTCCATCTGCGTCTGGGACCATAAGGGCACTCTGGTGTTGCACCTTGAACCCTCTATCAGTCTCAAACCACACTGCCTCTCTTCACTTGAGCTCTACTTTAAAAAATATATACAAATCACATTTCAAAACCCCAGTAAACCATGGAGATACTGTGAAAAAAATCATGTAAATAATTGAATAATCCAATTTTCTCATGACATGTTAACTGACTCCATCAAAACAACTGCTACTAAAAACCAGCAAGAAAATCATCAATACATTTTATAGGAGTTACTAAAACCTTAAGGCTTCTCCAGAAAAGGAGAAGGGAGGCACTGAGCTCCGCAGCACTTGGGTCACAGCTGAGAGGTTAAAACTGGAGATTTGGAGCTTGAGCTGACTCTGCACAAAAGAAAAGGTTAGTACAAAAGGATTATTCCATAGATACACTGCAGCCTGAAGAGTTGGATGGCTTCTAAGCCACAGAAGAAAATAATAATTTGCTGTAAAGTAAGGTGAAGTCAAGTAAAAATGCATAAAAAATGCTTACTTGCTTAAAGCTTAATGTGCCCATTAAAACAAATGAATTATTCTTTTTCTCAGCAAGGTCTGTTAAATAGCCTGTCTTTATTTTAAAAAACTCTGCTTATTTTCACCTATTCATTGTCACACCCTCAGAAACGGCAAGTTATTAAAAAGACAAAAACATTTTTTGATTGGCTTTCCACCCACTTGTCACTCACCTTTACATCTGCAGATCAAGTACTCCTGTAGTGACTTTAAATATTTGACAGGCTTGATTAACTCCATCCCACTTTTGATTTTTATTAATCCAAATTTTAAATCTCCTCCTCTGCAACTCCAGCACGATTCAAGACCATAATTCTCTTTATTATTTAAATTAAGTCCTCCGTCATTTGTATGTGGGGACATGATTCACATTTTAAGTGCTCACCTCCGCTCATTAAGCTCACTCATTCAGTAATTACTCACTAATGCCTCTTTTTTCTAACCGTAGCCAATGTAAAGAACAGCTAAGTCTTTGTAATCAGTTTCAACCTATCTCTTAGCCTGTACCCATGCCCTGCAATTCAGCTTGCATTGTGTAACTTGGTTCAATCACTGCATAACTTTACAAGAGTCTTTTGTAATGACATTCAAGAACCTGAGTGCTGCAATTTATAACTTTATTGGAATTTACTAACAGCTTGTTTATGATCTATTACTAGTTAAAAACGTACAGTTATAAATCATTAACTTAGTTTGTTGGTTAGTTTGTCAGTCATTTAACTTGCTATAATGGATAGTTGTTATACGGTGTTACCAAATAATTTTAAACCAAACATAATGTTTTACAAAAATTATTGTTTCTAAAAAAAATGCTTTTGGATCCAGTCAATGCACCAAGATGACACTGCTCAAGGTTGTTGATGATCTCAGGTCCAACACTGACAGCCCTAATGCAGCTTTAGACACAGTTTGGGGTTCAGTGTTTTGCCCATGGACACTTCAACACATGGGCGGGCAAGGTGGGAATCGAACCTGCAATCTTCCAATCAGAGGTCGACCGCCCTACTGCTGCACCGCAGCCGCCCCTGGTTTGGTTCAAATCTTACTGCACAGATAGAAATCTTATTGTTAATGTAAACAAATGTTCATCCGAAGAAGAGGGATTGATATGTGGGGTGCCTCAAGGTCTTATTCTGGGTTTTTATTCTTTCATTTGTCACTTGGTGATGTCACAAGAAGACACAACATGAATGTTGTCAACTTGTCGTGACTTTATCTTTATTTTGATGAACCTTTGTATATTTTAGAATAGATAGTAGTGAACTTCCTGCAGCAATATCAGGTCAAAGTTGAGTTTTTAACAGTTGGTCCTGAGACTGAATGAAGGGTCAGAATACAACTGCTTAGAGACATTATGAATGTACATGATAAAGTCAGGAATCTTTGGGCGATACAAAGAGCAGGTTTCAGCTTTGAAATACTCATAAACAACAGCAAAGACTGCATTTTTATCATCATAAAAATATCCCATGAGTCAGAACCTTTCACTCCATGCAGTTTTTACATCCAGGAATGACCGTTGCAACTATTTTTCTTCTAGCAACAATAAAAAGTCTAAAAAAAAATAACTACAATTTCATTCATTCAGCTCAATTTAAAAGCACAGCTTTTGAACAAGACAAGAAAGAAGCAGCACATATACAGCAATTTAACCCTTTCATGTCATATGTCAGTAATTTGCAACGTACCAATAAATCCAGGACTCAATTTAGCGTCATCTTTAAAAGGAAAAAAAAAAACACTTGGAAATAAAATCAGGGATAAACGGGTTAAAGTCTCTGGACTGGCTCCAGGTAGGCTTTAGGACCAATTACAAGCTTCTTTAATTGAATTGTGAGCATTTGTCTTTTTTAACTGAGTTGCTTTCACCATGTGAACTTCCCACAGCCCTTAGATCTTCAGGTGCAGGTCTGATTATAGTTTCAAGAGTCAGAGTAAGAACCTACTGTGCAGCCTCATTACAACACTGCAGGCCTCGTCTGTGAAACAGCATCCATGAGGTTCTGAAGACCACAGAGGAGATTTTCAAAAAGAAGCTGAAGACCAATTTTTTAACCAATCATTTAATTGAAATCAAGATTGCATTTAATGTTTTCAGATTTTGTTTATTTTTTATCAATTTTCATGAAACCTAAAAATATCTTTAATCAATTATTAGTAGCTACTACTTAATAGTTTAATCTTTTTAGCAATAATAGATTTTCTTTGGGTCCCTCCCTTCAGGGATTGCCACAGCAAATCCACCTGCTATTCATGCATGTGATTTGGCTTCAGTTTTATAGCAGCAACCCTTCCTGACCTCACCCTCTGTTTACCCAGATAAAAACACTGGAAAGTGGCTGCAAGTGATTCCAGTAAATCACAGCACCTGGTGGTCCCAGGCGGTCTCCCATTCAAGGATTAACCAGGCCCGACCCCGCTATGCTTCTGAGATCAGTCGAGATTGGGTCTGTACAAGATGGACTGCCCATGCAATAACCGCATTTTAGAATTATTGCATAATTTAGCTTGTTTATTTATTTTAACTATTTCATTAACTGTTTAAGATGATTTAATTGTTTTTATGATTTTTATTGGCTTATTTTTATTTCTCGTGTCTCCTCCAGTTAGACAGTGCTTTATTGGTTCTTTCTTTTTATGGCTGTATTACAGCTTTTTAATCAATGTCTGTATGTTATTCACACATATTTATGCGCGACCAAGCACAAAAATTGATGGAAATTAATTTTAGCCACATGTATTACATGCCAAGATGCAAATTGCTGTATGGCACGCATGTATTTTAAGTACGCCCAAGGCTAAATGTTGTTGGTCGCACATATTCACCTTACTGTAATCGTAACACAAACCCTTCCTCCAGGTCTGTGCGGTTCGGCACTGGCTGCACATATTTAGAAAATAAATACTTTTTCAAATGTCTTTGTTCACATGGCTTTGTTAGTTAATTTGTTAAGCACTGTGATGCAAAATGTAATAAGAAGTCCCTTCTTCCTTACAGTTTATCTCAAAGCGCACTCAATGGAATTCATTCATTCATTTTCCAATCCGCTTTATCCCTTTCGGGGTCACGGGGTTGCCGGAGCCTAACCCAGCTACTCATGGGCGAAGGCAGGGTACACCCCTGGACTGGTCGCCAGTCTGTTGCAGGGGCCACAATCACACACCCATGCACACACCCATGCACACCTAGGGACAATTTAGAGTGACCAATTAACCTATGAAGCATGTTTTTGGACGGTGGGAGGAAGCCGGAGTACCCGGAGAAAACCCACGCATGCACGGGGAGAACATGCAAACTCCACACAGAAAGGTCCCCCAGCCAGGACTTGAACCGGGAACCTTCTTGCTGTGAGGCAGGAGCGCTAACCACTGCGCCACTGTGCAGCCCCCTCAATGGAATTGACAAAAATAAATCAATTGTGTTTTCCAAGTTGTGATAGTACAGCTTTTTTATGTGGAGAACTGTATTCTATGATTGCCTGAAACATAGAAAAAAAAAAAACTTCGGATACAGTTTATAAATGCTGACTTTGCTAAAACTACCTACATGTAAAAAAAAAAAAAAACGTACAATTCTGTTGTCATTTAGTACAGACTTAAGCTTGGCCAAAAAGTAGTACTGGTGAATCATTGCTACTCATCTTTAATACACCAGACTCACACTAGCATACACCTATTGCCCATTACATCGTCCTTGCAGAGTTGTTTCCCGTGTGCAGACATGCATGGCTTAAAAGCTGCAGTGTTGGAATATCAAGGTTTGAAAGAGACAAAATACAATTCTATGCAAACACAGCGTAACCTTTGTTTAAACTTTTAAATTAATCATTTACATCTAACTGTTGCTTAAGTTAAAAAATATTGTATGGCTTTGACAGTGCTTTGTAAAAGGAGTCACATTGGCATGACCTGTTACAACAGAAATACAGGCAACACGTAGCATTCTGTCTGTTGCTGAAATGCCTTGTTTTTGCAGCTTTCACCTAAATTTTCAAACCCTAACAAGAAGCTGGCCTGTATTTTTTGTTTGTGTATGTTTCATAGAACAAAAAAAACTCCCAGTGAATTAAACAAATTATATGGATGAGTAGGAGATGCCAGTTTGTCAGCTAAGAAAATACTTTCAGCCCACCTTTAACCCTACTTCAAATGAAGCCTATGTTTGTGAATGACTGCAAATCCATCCAAAACTATATATTTAAACTAAGATTTAAAGATTATGTGTTTGTGTTATGTAACCTCCTAAGAAGGTCCTGGTTCGAATCCCCACTTTTCTATTTGGAGTTTGCATGTGTGCATGCGTGGGCTCTGTTTATGTCCTCCTCCTGCAGTCCAAAAAACATGCTGATGATCATTCTAAGTTGCCCTTAGGAAGGAATGCGTGTGTGTGGTTGTATGTTCCTGATGCATGCTCCGCCTCTCTACAGATGACAGCTGGGAAAGGCTCCAGCAGACCCTCTCAATCCTGACAAGATGAGATGGGTAAAGAAAATAAATCTTATGCAAAATAGGTTGCATAGAAAATCTAAACAATATGCAAATTGATTTATAAATAAACTAACATAGAGATAACAAGAACTATGCAAAAAAACTGTAAACTACTAGACTTTGTGCTTCTTAACCAAATCATTTTTCCACTCAAGTGTTTAGATGTGTGAATATTTACTGAGTAAAGATTGGGAAAGTTTGAATTTGGTCATACATCAACCTTTACCCTGTGAGCAGTTAAGCTCGAAGTAATATATATATATATATATATATATATATATATATATATATATATATACATATTTATATATCAAGGTGTGCTCAGGTCCAGGCTGGAAATAAAGAGTCATTAGCAGACATCTGAAGTCATTAAGGGCAGTCTGACAGTGTCTAGATGGTGCACTAATGTATTTTAATTTTCCCTCCTGCCGTGTCATGCGGATAGGTTGAGGGTGAGGACACATGTGGGGAGGGTCATTATATCAAAGTTAAAAGCAGATCTTTAGTTAGTTGAAGCATCACATTTTGCCACTTCCTCTTTAGGGAGCGTGTCCAAATGAGAATGGTAGATTTCTTTCATTCATTTTTCTTCTTTACTTCTTAGTTGTTCGTCTGTGCACAGACACACATCTCTTATGGATTCTTATGGTTTACTGGAATATTGCCAGTGGGGGTGGTACTGCATGTTGGCATTTTAACCCTTTAACACCAGAGCTTTAGCTTCAGTGCTAATGACCATTTACTTACCGTAACTTTTCAACCCTTGACACGATCAACAGAATTCCAGCAGATCATGAACTTTTCTCTGCTATAGAATCTGAAGAGTTATTGTACGTTAAAGTGTGTGTTATTTGAGCGCCGCCGGCGACATCTAAGGTATCAAAGGGTTAACGTCTCACATATGTAAGCCATGCCCCCAAAAAAACATGAATTGTATTTTTGGTCTAATTTCCATTCAGAGTTAATTCTAGATGTCAGAATACAAAACATTTTGAGACATGTTTCAACACCAAGTCTAAATAATTATCTTTGTTTTTGTTTTTTTATTGGAACGAGGACAGGAGTGTGTGGGGGGGGGTCTGCTTAATCTCATTTCCACTGAAGAATCTCCCTCATATTTGTTTTTTTAGTCTTAGAAGTGAAGGATATCTATCCGGATTAAGATCATAAATCTGTGTTACCTTGGCAATCTATTTATGCCTGAGTAAAAGTGAAATATGTTTGCAGGAATTGGAAAATGTGAGCTTGTACTTTGATCAAGCTTTTTCCTGCTTGTTTAGGATACATCTACGTCTCTGAGCTTCCCTTCGACTTCCCGATGCGCAAGCTTATAAAAATAATAAAGTGCGTTTGAAATGCCATCAACTGGTGGTTCACACGTGTGAGGTGATGTGACTTTAAAAGCTTGTTTTTGGTTTGACTGATGAAATGCAGGGTGAATACATAAATCAGATATGAGAGCGACCACGACAGACAAAAATAATGAACTGACTGAAGCATCAATTAGTAACATCCATTAGGTGACCTGAAATAGTGCTTAGCAATGTATTTGGAATTTTTGGCCATGTTAATAAAGCTTCACCGTTTGTGTGTTTGTGTGTGCTGAACAAAAAAAGAAACACTAAAATACATTTTAAAAATGCTACATCTGACTGAATTCTGACTGAGCCGACTGAATCTCAAAGCAGAACTGAAAGTAATATTTTTCATCTGGGAGATGGGCTTGAAAACTTGATGGATTTACCAGCTTGTGAGCGATGCTGAGAGAAAACTTCCTCAAGGAACAAACAGCAAGCTGTCATTGTCACGTCAAATGTAAGAAGCACGTAATGAAATCCATGGTGTCTTTGCAAGGTCACAAGCAAGGACGCCAGGACAAACAAATCAGGAATTTTCCCCAGGTGACTCCCCCAGAAGGCATCAAGGTGAGGGGCAAGGATTTCTGCACATCACATACCTGCAATACCTGCAGTTAATATTTGTTGCTTAATTTTAAAGAAGATGGATGAAAAATTTACAAAGATATAATAAACAGTAAAAAAAATGTTTTTAAGTGAATTAAAGAGTAAACTAAGAGGTTTTAGCAAGTGATACTTTGCCACATAGATGTATTGGTTATTTTTTATAAATCTAATGTATTCATTTTATAATAAAAATAATAAATAAAATAATAATAATAAATACAAATATGACATGATAAGAAATAACAATAATATATTTTGAATTGTCTATGTCTTTGACTCTCAGATTTGCTTAATGGCACTGTGATTTGGGTTTAAAACCACTTTATCAAGAAAGTGATTTTTAAGTTTTTGATTATTCATTCTTGTTTCAAAGCAACAGGATTTCACTGCTTTGACTGAAACTTACTTCTGAACCATGAAAACTTCTCGCTTGTATGCAAATGAGTTTTGCACATCTTTAGAACTATATTTTTGCTCTGAGACTCACTGTTGCACATCCAAATAAGCTGTGCTTCACTCTGAGCCCATCTTCTTTCACCTGAGCTTTCTGTGCGTTCACAACTCTGAAATTACCTTCTTTAAATTGTCAACTTGATCCTTCTTTCTGATAGAATTTTCTGCACCTATAGGTTTTCTTAGGTGGTTTTTGTGCTCAGGAGACTGGAAGAATATTGTAAATAAATAAAGAATTAAATAAGTTAAATTCTATTGTGCAATGAAACAGAGCAGAAATTATTTTGTCTCATGTTGACAAGGTTTAATGTAGCCATGAGGGGGCCCAAGCCAAGGTCTCCCTGTGCCGGTCCCAAGCCCGGGTAAATACAGAGAGCTGTGTTAGGAAGGTCATCCAACGTATCATTTTTGCCAAAACAAATATACAAATCATATCTATTAAAGCCACACCAGATCGGTCAAGGCCTGGGTTTATTAGATTTTTATTGTTCTGATTCTTTTAAACCACACAGCGACTGCATTTTCTTGATCTTACTTTAGATTCAAGTCTAAAATTCAGATCGTGTCAGAGTCCTGGATTGAATTATCATTCTCTGCAGATGTCATGTTTTTGTATTTAATGTCAGAAACACTGCTAAAGTTTTTTTTTTTTTTTTTGCCAGAAGCACAATATCTTAGTCTTTGACATGCATACAATTGTTAAAACGACAATGCAAAAGTTCATTTTGAGCTCAGTACCACAGGCCTGCCTGAAGAAGAAGAGACTATGATTACTGCACAGCCTCCCTGAAGTCCTGACCCAGTCTCAACTGAGACTTTGTGGAGAACTTTTAAAGGGAAAAAAATGCCCTGTTGACCTCTCCCTCTCTTGCACGTCTTAAGAAATATTTGCCACAAGAATAAGAAATGACACCTGAATCCCTTTATCACTTGATATCTTTAGTGTCAGAGTGTCCCCAAAGTATTCAGAGGAAAAAAAAATAGCCAGGAGCCAAAAGTTTTTCCGTCCCAACATTCTTGGAGAGAGCTGTGGGTCCATAGTGCAAGAATAGAGGTGTGCTGACAATTTGAATTAAGGTGGTGAAAGACAACACAAATATCTTGGGTCTATCATTTAAATCTTTAACACTAAAAGCACCACTTGATAAAGACTTTAATTTTTGATTTCTCAAATTCTTAACATACTTAATTGTGCTGCGGTCAATGAAGATACAGTAATACGGCTGCCGTCATCCTGTTTTTTGATTGCGTGCTCTGAACTTGACAATGAATAATCAGCGAGTTTGAAATTTTCTTGCAGAAACACAAGGCCACTCCGCACTGAGAAACTGTGACAGAAGGGGTTTGTGTTCCAGGTGAGGGATTGACCTGTTGTTCCCTGGGAACAGACTGACAGGAAACAGACTACTAAATGGCAGGGTGAGCTGGCGATGGCTGTGAGGTTGAGCCTGACCCCTTTATCTGAAAACAGCACCGAGCTGCCGAGTCCAGTCCGACACAGCACAAATCACCCGCTTGCTTGGCAGAAAAAGAATAGAATCCGGCTCGAGCTTGGATTCATTCAGGCTGCCAAAAGACAGCCCGGTAGAGAAATAACTGCTTTGAGATCAGTTTCACTCATATTCGTCGATAAACACAACAGATTTTCACCGGCACTCCTGCCATCAAATTTTCTATTGCACAAAAGGCAGCAAGGTTCAAGACTTTTTTTTCCTTCAAATGCTGGTGAGCAGCTAAAGTGAAGAAAACAAATCATGAGCCACCACACTTCCTGGTGACAGCTAAATCTCTCCGTTAGGAGATGTGTTCCAGCATACTGTGGGGGCAAACAGCCTCCAACATGCCAACAAAATTACAGCATGAACATTTTGATCTTGGAATTTAACCTCTTTGGCTTATGTTTCTTGCATGTCTTCAGAAAGACAGAAAATGGGAGGAATGGCACATTTTTTCAAACTTTTTTCATACATAGATTTTTTTTTCCTGTTTGGTGTTATTTAGATGAATTTATCTTCTTTTTTGGGTACAGGTTGTGTTCTATTTTCCGGTTTTCTGTCATGTTAAGATTTTAATAAGTCATAAAGCTGCCAATGTTTTCCTTGTTTTATTTTATTTTTTATTTTTTTAGCTTTAAATTAATAAGAATACCTTAATTAAATCATTGGATTTAATTTAAAACACTTTTTTCTGAACAGTGGAGAATGCTCAAGCATTTTATAAAGGATCTCAACAAAATGACCATTTTTACCCTAAACATACAAATAAAAGAAAATGAAGGCAAATCAAACAAATTAGATCTAAATGACTAATAAATGAAATAATGTCATAAATAATAATCAAAACAATAAATAATGTTTTCTAAAAAGCTCAAGCTTTTTGCAGACATGGTATAAATGCAGTTCCACATGCAAAAGAACCCACTGAAACAGAGATTTCTGGACCAGGATGGAACTAAATCTCTACTCTTCTTTTACAACAGGGTGAACTGTTAAAACTCAAACAAGCCGATGCAAAGTTAATTATTTATGCATTTATTTATTTTATTAGATGAGAAGGATTCAACCAAAGGAGACAAGAATTTGCAGCAAACCTACAATGTATTACATGTAAAATCATTTTTAGACTGTGGCTATGAGTGAAAATAAACGAAAACAAAAGTTGGCTGATTGAAACCTTAAAGTGACAGTGGTGAAACAAAATCTGAAAACTGAAAAAGATGATCTCAACGCATGACAAAGGACAGAAAAACAAACAAAAAAAATTTACCTAGAAGAAGCTGCAATCCCATCACACTCAAAGGTTCAAATCTTTAATAAACTTGAAAGTAAAAAGTTTTTGTTTTGGGATGAACACTGACAAATGTCAAGCAGAAATGTTCCATTGATGTGAGAAAAATATAAGTAGACAAGTCCAAAATAATTTCTACTTGCACATTACTTTTTAAAAATTTTCATTATGAACATAATCCAGTAAGTCCTTTTGTGATGTTAGTGTCATATTTCCCTTCTGATTTCAGAATGAGTCGAAAGTAAAGCACATTTGACTCAAATGTGTCATTATCCTTCTCAAAAGAGAATGCAACTATAATCCATACTGTCTGCATGTTCTGTTTCAATTAAAATATTCTTCTTTGAAATAGTGCCCTTTACAAAAGCAATTTCAAACTAGAGAAGATCAAAATCCAGTTGAACTCACGGATCTTGTATCTATTTTTGTTAAAGATGTGTTTCATATAATAACATCACCTCCAACATTTCCATTTCTTTGCAGTTCCTATGTCTGTGCATTTCCTCTCTAATTTCACACTTTTTACTCTGTCATGCTTTTTTAAAAATTACTTTGCCTCTTAGTCAGAGTCTTTGCACATTTGTCACGTTAAATTTATAAAATCCCATATTTGATTACTTTTACATTTACAATGGTATTTTTTAGATGCATGCATTTAGATTCTCCACAGTAATTTACACCTGTGCATTGGCAACTGTGTATGTTTGCCTTAGCATATGTGCTCCCTTTTTGTCTATAATATCAAACCATTCATTTGAATTGAGTGAAATATTCAGAGCCTTTCTATTTACTCCGAATAGACATCAAGTAGCAGATCAAATTAATATCGAGAGATGTAAGCTCTTACATTCCTCAATGGCCTTGGAGGTAAAAGTCACACCAAGACTGGAAATTTTCAGCCTAGAAAATTGTGTTTGAATTTACTTCAAGGGAGCCAAAGGTAAGTGATCCAGAAAATGCTGACACTTTACAAAAATTTACAACTGCTTGTCCTTGGCCATGCCTCTCCAGCTGAAAGGTTTGAAGAGCACAAACCTGATTTTCTCAAAATCACTTACCTGGAGGCTGTAATGCCCTTTAAAAAAATGGCTACTATAATAACGCATGCCATCACACTCGGGCGGTAACAGTTCAACAAGCATGAGAATGATGCAGCATTATCCCTCAGGTGGTTTGGAAGAAATTGAATTAAAACATTGTGGGAACGAGTAACTGTGCGACCCTGATGTTCATCACAACCTGCTTTGTTTACTGCAGTGCTCGCAGTCATCTCTGTAGCAGATCCAGGACCGACTGCGCTTTTGGCAGATGTGTGTTAGTGTTGTGGGGGTCTGATTTACACATCATTTGTCACGCACTGCGTTATGTGTGGTTCAGGTCACAGGTGGCAGGGGAACCATTGTGCCAAAATAATGTGAGTGAATGTCAGTCAATTCACTGCCTTCCTGAAAGGAAATAAATTGATATAGAATGACAAGGTTCAGGGCCTCGCCATCAACATCAGTTACGGTAAAAATGCAAGTGCAAACATGAGGGGAAGGAGTAAACTGCTTTCTTTAAAAGCAAATTGAATTTGTCTTCAGAAACTCCTCGTGTGAATAATGCTGCAAAAGGTCAGAAGCAGCTGCCACTCCTCAGATACGACATTTATTTTCAAACCATCACACAACTGTTTCGTTGTTTGACATCATGACACAAATATATTTTATACAATTACTGTAAAGTAGCATTTCCATCTGCAACATAAGACTTGTTTAGCAACTCCAATTCTACTAAGTTAGGTTCTTACTCTACACTCCACTCATCTATTAAGTCTACACTCTAAACCAACTGCTAAATTTCCCGCCTTTTTTCTCAGCCGATCACAATCAAATTATTGATTTTATATTAATGGATGTTTTTACTCTCTACATTCTAGACAGCTTTGCCGAATCTCCTCCACCCCATCTTCCACCTGGAGCAACACGTTTCATGGACTGGCCCTCAACCTCCTTCAGCGTCTGGGGTTTATTCATCTGTGGTCTGAGTTTATTCCACCAGCAAGCGGGATGTCGTCAGCTCAGAGCCGAACCAAAGACTATGGACCTATTTCATTGCACATTTTTTGTACCACAAATACATTTTTCTTTATTTCCAATCCTAAGATCTCTCCTTATTGAAGTACCTTTAAGATACCAGATGAAAGTAGGAGAAACTAGAACAAGTTTAACAATGTTAGCAAAAAAGGGACAAATAGATTCATCTACATTGTCAGGACACAGTCATTAATTTAACATTGAAAGTTAATGAAATTTAAGAGACACTGAAACAAAATCAAAGAATGTTGTTGCTCATACAACATAAGAATTTCACTTTGAGTGTTCTCCTTTAAAAAAAACTGTATGTTTAGATTTTTAGGGTCATTTTTCAAACAAGATCATTTTTGAGAACAGAACTGTCAAACATCATCAAAGCTGCATTTGATGCATTGTTTCCCCAAATTATTCATACATCAGGGAATAAATAATTGCAAGTAAAACTTGTAAAGAGTATAAATGAATAATTTGAGGGACTGAGGTAGTGATCTCGTTTTAAAATCTGGTTATAGATAATTCCAATAACGACCTGTCCAGAGTGTACCCCACTCTTTCCCAACAGTAGCTGGGATAGGCTCCAGTAATCTCAAGATCCTGAAAGGGCTTCAATAGTTTTAGAAGATGAATGAGTGAATTGATAATTCAAACGAACAAAGCTGCATTTGATGCATTTGTTTACTGAAAGCATGGGAAACCAGAAGTGTTTTTTTAATTGATCTATTGTAGGAAAACATCACCCAAAATTAATTTACAATCTTTTGAAAATGTAATTGTAAGGGATGTTTACAATACCCAATTCAAAGTAGGGAGACCCAGGTTTTAGCTAGAAAACAGATTTGCTCTACTAAGGGTACACCTAGATAAAAATAAATCTTCTGATATTCCTTTAAAAAAATCTGATCCAAGTTTTCCAGGATTCCAGGCAGAATGTCATACTTGATACTCATCACTGCTGCACTGCACCTTGAGTGCAGAGCCTTTACACCATTTTAACAGCTAGCACCTGGTTTGCCTGCCAGATGCCTCCAACAGTATGATGAAAGTAAAAAAAATAAGGACAGGCAACCTCTGTCAGTCTATATTTCAGTTTCAGCTCTATAGGCCAATGTCACAAACAATGTTTATGAAGAACTTATTGTGTGCAAGTCTTAACAGAAGAAAAATAGACCCTCAGATGAGCTATAGCCCATTAAGAATTAAAGCATATCTTACTTTGCTAAACAAATATGAAACCAGGAAACACCAAAAACTTAATTGATGCTCATTTTGAAATCAGAAAAAACAAAGAAGCCAAATGTTGCTATTTAATTGTATTTTTTGTTTTATTTTCTTCATTGTAATTTAAAACATCAAGAGTCATTATTACATATAAGTGTACATTCACTGACTTATGATTGACTGAATGGCTGTAGATAGATGTCAAAATAGGTCAGTTTAAACAATAAAGTTTATTCAATATTGAAAACAAGCTCAGTCAAGGGGATTCTTTTACTCCACTTGCTCAATTTTCATTCCTACTTCAATCTTCCAGCCTTGACCTGCTCAAAACAACCATGTGTGAGGAGTATGAACACTCACCACATATTCTTCTATTATCTGCATCCTACAGTGTGTGTGGGATGCAGTATGTGCATTGTTCATACACATGACCCTGAGACCTATAGATGCTGCAGTCAAGTAGACTGTAAGGGTTTCGAATCTCATTGTAGCTCCCACTGAGCCGAGTATCAGCATCTAGATTTAACTGGAATCCTGTGCTTTCATGCCTCAGTCACCTTTCTCTATAAATAGTTCAGTTGTGGAGATGGAAGTATACATTATTAAAAATAATTGTGAACCAAAAGGCTTCCAATACATGTCTCGTAGAATACAATCTGACAAATGAGCTGCAAAGGTACCACAGGTACCTGGTATGCTGGTCGATTTAGGGCACAGAGAGATGACATTATAAATGTCTTTAAAAACATTTCTGGCTATTAGTTCAAAATAAAAGTTCCCATTAGACAACAGAAATGTTGATATTTTGCCTTGGAACCATGAGAATTGGTCACCAGAACTAACAAAGAGAAGCTGTTGTGCTCCCCTGGAGTTGAACTGAAATAAATAAATGTCTCAAAATTGATGCATGCCGATTTCACTGTATAACATTTGCCACAGAGTCATTAAAAAACTAACAGCAAAAGAAAAAAAATCTGTGCCTTAATGTGACACAAGGTCAATTAAAATATTTTTACATCATTAGTTTTTTGCATATGGAAGAAACATATTTCAAAAGGTTTTTTTCCATTGTGTGAAACAGACTGTATGATTGAGAAGGCAAAGTGAATGCTAGTGTTTACATTCTGTAAAAAATAAAATATTCAAAAGTCTGTCAGTTTAAGGACAAAATCTGAGGCCAAGGCAGACTGTACATGATCAAACATGGCAGGGGAGAGTGCCATCAGCATTTATCTTTGATATTCACAGCTGGAGGATAAGTCGAGCCTTAATTGTTGGTCTCTCTAATGTAGGTCACAAGCATCCCATCAATCACTTCACCAGCAGCAAACTGGTGCCTCCACACTTAAAGGAACAGAAGAAGAAGCCTGGTTCATAAAGGCATGCTATTGTTTTTCTCTTTAAAGTGATAATTATAGGATATTTTAAATTCTAAATTAGAACATAAATGGCTTTCAAACAAACAAACGTGAAACACAAGAGTACATTTTCATTTGCTTGTGTCACACAAAAACATTACATATGTTTTCTGCAGCAGCATTGATTAAATACATATAAGTAATCCAGTTGTAACCCAGAATATTTCTCACTCCTGGTGACTGTGCTGCATAAAAAACAGCTCAACACTCACTTAGCAAACTTCAAACTACTTCTGAGCACAAAAATCCAGGACTAAAGATGATTCAGTGAGGCCTCATCTCCATCAGAAACTTCAGAAAACAAGTTGTTTTTGTTATTTTTCCCTGTATCTGCAATAAAATGACTGCATGACATTTCATATGTGCTTTTATTCAATGGTCTGTCATAGTCAAGATGAGGGTATCAATGGCACACATTTCAACTTCTGTGCAGAAAGTCTGAAGCTCACAGAATTGAAATTATTCCAGATGCTACACTGATGTCTTTTAAGAATATTTTATAGCAAAATAAGCCCTAAATGTATGGACTCACTCTTTCTTTCCCATGTGGTTCTGGAGAAAACTCTTCCCCTCCTGACCATGTTCCCTTTCTAGAATATCAAAGTATATTCTATTAATTATCTAAGAGAGCCACTCTAATGTAAATTGTGTTTTTAACATGTTCTTGTGGCCTTTTTCTCAGAAGGGAGGAAATATATAAAACTGCAAACTTAAAACTGCATTTCTGAGTGTTTCTTTATTCAAATGGTTGTGAATCAGGAGCAGAAGAAACTAAATGAGTTTGAAAAAGCTTGTAGGTGGGACATTGACGCTACAATGGGTGGGTCACAAGGTCCCTGCTTCGCTCCATTTTGATGCATCTACTTGTAGACAACTAAATCCATGTATGTCATCGATTTCCTCGTCTGAGCTGGTCTCTGGCTCTAAAGTGTACGGCTGGATAGCTCCAACATTGCTCGCCATTTTTGACGCACCGATCATGTTAGGTTTGAGTTGTGACGGGCCGTGAGCCAGCAAGAGAGAGTGTAAACAGATGAATGACAGGATGTGGGAGGCAGGCTTACTCTGCATCGGCAGTCCCATCAACAACACAGAGGTGAATTTTGCCGCTCTGCAGAAACTATGTACTAAAAATGAACACAGGTTTTTAGCTAAAAATGGCAGAATCATAATTAAAAGACCACTGAGAATGCTTTTACAATAGATAAAAGATGATTGGAGTTGGACTTGAAGTGTTACAATCATGTCAAATGTCTTTTTTATGCACAGAACAATGGATAGAAATGTGTAAACACACAGGTAGAAGCTGCTGTGAATTGTTCTGCAGTGAAACTTTAAGCTAAACTTATGTGGCTTTGTAAACAACTAGGTTTACATAAAAAAAAAGTCAACCCACTGGGGAACATGGTGAAACTCTTTTTTTGCTACGAAGTTCTGTTGCTCCAAATTTTAAGTATTGCTAGAATAAATGCAATTATTGCTCCTGTCTGGATCAGACTGGATCAGGATGGATCGGTCTTATTGTAATAGTTTGCTTTGTCTTAAAAAAACTACAAATTTTTTTGTAGTGGTGTCACCACAAAATGTTCCACAGAATGTAAATGTGTGAGTTCTGGAAGAAAAACTCCCATGAGAACAAAAACAAGGTGTAGAAATGCTCTTGGGAATGGAGGAACTGTCAGCTGACTCGCATGAAAACACACATAAACAAGTAAAAGTCACCATTCCACATCTTAAAGCAAACATGACCATTCATAAAAAAACAATAAGAGATGAGAAAAAAAAATTCCTGGTAATGTGAGCATCAAATTAAATTTCAGGAAATGCAATGCTTTAATGTGTATTCTTTAGTCTTCTGTTTGCTAATGTAGTGTTTTGTTATGTGCATCAGCCAAGATTGAGCGAACTTTAATTTCCTGACATAAAAGAAGAGAAAAACGCAAACTTCCACAAGTAAAATATGCTTTTAATCCAAGTTTTACACTACACATCTGAAATGATAAGAAAAAAAAAACAATATTCAGGCCAACAGAAATGGAAGAGATGACCTAAAATTAAAATATTTGTGAATGTATATTTTTCCTTTGATAACCTAAATAACATAAAATCAAAAAGCAAATTCTATTATCTGTCACTAAAGAGCCACTCTAATTAAAATTGTGTTTTTAAAATGTTCTTGTGGCATTTTTATTCATGATGGACGACATATATAAAGAAAATTAAGCTTATATTGTATTTCTAAGTATTTCTGTATGCAAATCGTTGTAGCAGATGAAAAATGTAGAACCTTCAAGGGCAAATTGATAGCTCCCTGCTGTGCTCCAATCAGATGCATCCTCTTGCAGATGAATAGATCCATGTACATCTTCGTTCTCAAAATGAACAACTGGAAAGCTCCAGTATTGTTTGCCACTTTTGTTTAACCTGTGATGTTAGGTTGGGGGTGTGAGGGGCTGTAAGCTAGCAGGAGAGAATGTAAAGAAAGGAATGATGGAAAACAGAGGCTGACCTACTCCGCACCCGCAGTCCAGCCTACAACTCAGAGGAAAACTTCTAACGAACTCCTGCCGCTCTGCAGGAACTGTCCTCGAAATCGAGACAGCTTTTTTGATTGGAGTGGGACTTTAAAGTTCCAGTTTAGACTCCATGGACCTTTCATGCTTTCATCTTTGCATCAAATTTCCATCTGTCACTCTAGTTTCTATCTTAGAACAGCCTCTTAGTCTTCTGAACAGATCCTCACAGGTTGGATTTAAAAACTTTTTTTTAACGGGGAGGAAAAAATGCCAGGAAAAAAATCTTAAAGGAATAACAGAAGCAATCGTCAGTGGATTAATTTCGTGCAAAGGAAATAGAACAGCAAAGTGAGAACATCTGATTATACAGTTTAATTAATTTGAACCCTGGTGGTTTTGCAAACATTGCTCCAACTAACAGAAAGCAGCAACTACTAACCAGTAGCAGCAGATTGTGTCTCGTCAGCATGCTCAAGACACCCCGGCTGCATGGCTGACGTGGCATGTCCACCACCAGAGCATAAGTTGCATGATTTATCAAACCTGGTAGCAGAGCTCACAGATGGAGACGGGCTCCAAATATTTAACATTTGCTGGAGCAAATGAGCAGGAACTCTGCTCTGTTGTGCTGTTAGTCAGTCCGGTCTGAGACCGGTCAGTCATATTCAACAGAAAACTAGGAACTCAACATTGGAGAACATTCTGCATGATTTCTAAATTCTAATTTTAGATGCTCTGCAATTATTTAAATCATTGATGCTTTTATTGATGCTTGGCAAAATGATTTAAAAACCTATTTATCGTATTGGAGCAACTGCACTTGGTTGTGCATATATTTATAAGAAATCTCATACCTTTAAAATATGTCAATAAAAATGCTTTCAAGGTTTTGACAATTTATTGTAAGCTAAGAGAGAAAATAAGCAGCATCAGTGTTTTTATTTTGTGTACCATGTGTATGATGTCCAAAGTAATCAAGTATCTTCTCCTGCCTCTGCAAGGTGGCACCTCACAAATGATTCACCTTTAAAATGAGACATTGCATCTCCTCCACTCTCAAAATAGTTTTTTTTTTATTTATTAATCTGAATGAAAGTTTTAATTATTACACTTTGGAGTTTAGCTTGTCAGTACTGTCAACAGCAAGCCTTGGGCAGTTGGGTTAATTATCACGTTCTAATAAAATAAAAACTCTAGGCCGCTTTAGGCTTTGAAGGAATTTTAATTAAAAAGAAAAAAACTTGTTTAGTATTTTTTAAGCACATCATGCGTTCTTGGCTCCAGTGCAGGCCCACATTTCTTGCTTTATATTAGAACCCTCAGTGGTCTGAAGGTTAGCAGAATGTTTGTCCTACTTTCTTTTTAACAGGAAGCCCCCCGGACCAACCACTGCCAGCTGCACATTCTCCCAGATTTGCTTCCCTTTAAAAAAAAAAAAAAAAAAAACATATGGCTGTGACAGCAGTTATTTCTTTCAAAGGGAGATTTAAGAGGCTTGAGGGCTATCACTTCCCCACAAGCCCAACTGGAAGCTCCAACGAAGCTGAGGTTCACTGACTCTACGATAGTAGAGCTGCCAACTAAAACAAGGTAAAGAAAGATTCATTACAGTTTAAGAACACTGAGAGGTCCTGGAAAAATGCTACTTTTTAAATGTAATTATGGGATGTTCCATTCTGAAATCAAAGCTTGCAGCAGCTGTGCTTAGATACTCAAATGTACTACTGCATATGGTTAAGCATTTCTGTGTGAATTCTTCTTCTTGCAGGTTGATTCAGTCAAAGCAGTAAATATAAAAACTTGGTTTGTCTTTTATTGAAAATGTTTCTCCTTCAAGAGGCTTTCTCAATTCTGAAATTTAGTAGTAAGAGAGCTGGTTTATATGCTTCTAGGAAGAAGGCATTTAAGACATGACATCTCATTCTATTGGTCTGGAGATTAATAGGCCAACAAAAAGTCTGGGTGGTTTCAGATGGCGTGATTGGGGTCACTGAGCACTCTACAGCCTTGTCCACTCGTCTGCATGAAACCACTTTGTTGAGTTTCAAGAAATGATTGGAAGTGAATGGAAAACTGTGTTTTTGCATTGAGTGACTTATGGATGTGATTTACACTTATGTATGTACCTGAGTGTGTCATATATGTTGAGGGAAAGTTTGTCTTTTTAAACAAAGTTGCTTCTTTTACACCTCACTCCAACCATCCTTTGTCTACTGGCTAAGATACAGACCCACTGTCCTCAAACGAATGGTTTGTCTCCTTCAAGTGGATATCAGTCAAACAAAGAGCAGCTTCCTCATGCATGTAGGTCCAATGATATTGAGCTCAAAGGTACAACTTGTTGATTATGCTTCCTGACTTTCTATGAAGCTTCTCTGCTCACATCGCCAATAACTGCATGCATGCAAAGCCAAGCTCATTACTTTTAGACTCCCACTTATGGGACCCCAACAGTTGTGTAAAGCTGCGGTATATTACATTGCATTTTACAGAACACAATCACTTTTCACAGCAATATAATGCATAATTTGACAGACTAAAATCCATATGTCAAATTGAGAGTGGACTAGAACAGCCCAAGAGAAATTACAAGATGCGAATTTATATAATCAGAAAACACAGCTGAATGTTAAACACTGAATACATTTACCAAAAGGCAGTTTTGTCTACCAAACCACAAGCACATGCAAAATTAAGTCGGCAAGAAAAACCCTATTTGCCATGTGCAACAACCAGGGATTACTTCAAGTACTTGTAGTAAAGAGGTGATCAAAGATTGTACAGAACATGTGCTTGATCTTGTGCAGGAGGATATCCAGTACATTTGTCTCAGTGGCTTAAGGATAGGGTAAGACATTGGTGATGGAGTGGGATCACAACGTTGCACTGTAACCTTGCCTGAAGCTCGCAGTTGCATGTGACAGACAGGGTATCATGCTCAGAAACCCTCCTTGAAAGGCTCCCGTTGCTGCTGTTCTAGGGATTAAACCAGCCTCATAATGGCCTGTGGGATTTGTGGCACTGCTGGGTGACAGCCGTCAAATTGGGTGGGAGGCAGAGACAAATTGCAACTCCAACGCTGTGCTCAATCTATACAGTTGCCAATCAAAGATGAAGATCTATTGACCACGAAGAAATAAAAGAGATAAGGTAAATACAGACTTGTCTAAGTGACAGGTGCTGAAGAGCATTGGTGTGTGAAAAAAAAAATTAAAACATGCTTCGATGTTGGTTGTGTGGAGTTTGTGTAAATAATCCCTTAAGTGCTAAAATCCCAAACCCACACCTCTCCTACAACTGCATCTGCTCTTGTTTTGGGGATTTGCAAGATTATTTTTCCACGGGAACTACTTTACATCCTCAACAGCTACTCAATACAGGATCCACTGTTGCCATAGCAATATCTGGGCAGGGGGAAAAATGGAGAGAAACAGAGAAAGAAAGGAGGAAGAAAAAGTATTCACAGTTGACAGGGAAATAACAGGTTTCATTATATTCAGCCAGCTGATTCTCTCCATCACCAATGACAGGGCGGTGGTAGGCACAGTGAAAGAGCTTGTGTTTGTGTTTGAGCGGTAATAAATTACTGCTGGGGTCAGGGCCGCGCGGGCTGCGCACACTAATTAAATGAGACCAAACTTATATCCCCCTGACATCTCCCAGCTTCCTCCTCTGGAATCTGGAGGTGCAGAGACAAATCCCATAATCCAAATTAAGCATCATCTCCTATTTTAGCCTGCAACACCACTGGCTGTTTACATAGCTAAAGCCCTCATTCGTTTCCCATGTTCAGTTCAAAGTATGGTTAATCTGCACATACTGAGAATAAAAGTGACATCATAGAAAACTTTAAAAGAGGAAAACATTGGAAAAGAAAATGAAATGATTATGTTGCATCAGCAGACCACAGGCTCAGCATGAGTGCTGAGCATTGCCTCAGATGTTAGGATATTAATTTGCAAAAAGTCATAGCCATCTCCTGGTCAGCTTTGCAGGATGTTGTGGGAGGTGGAAAATGCAGCTGCTGCTATGGGCTTTTGCACCTGTCTCCTCTAAACAGATGAAATATCAGACAAAATAGCACAAAGGAGCAAAGGTACTTTTCACAACTAAATTCATGACTGAGAACAAATGGACTGACATGGATATACTTTAACACCATTTTCAGACATATACAAAAGTTAAATGACTTATTTGAATCCTTTTAATGTTCATTAGGAAACATTTCTTTCAGGTGCTCCTCACAGTTGACAAGTGATTTTAGTTCTTCCTGACCCAACCAAACAGTGATCTTGAACCAGCAATTTGTAAGTTTCAAGTTCAATGTTGAGTCCACTGTTTTACAGTATGCACCAAAGGTGCAACGCTCGTTTTTCTTTTTAATCATCCATCCATTTTCCTAACCTGTTTTATCCGAATATTGTTTTGTGGATTTGGAGAAGGCATTTGCCCGTGTCCCCCGTGGTGTCCTGTGCAGGGTGCTCTGGGAGTATGGGGTCAGGTATCTGGATGAGCGTAGCAGGAGCTTGGTCCACATAGCCGGCAGTAAGTCAGACCTGTTCCAGGGGGAAAGTTGGAGTTTGGCGGGGCTGTCCTTTATCACCGGTTCTGTTCATAGTCTTTATGGACAGAATTTCTAGGCACAGCCAGAGTCCAGAAGGTCTCTGGTTTGAGGACCAAAGGATTTCCTACCTGCTCTATGCAGATGATGTTGTCCTGTTGGCTTCATCGAGCCAGGACCTTCAGCATGCATTGGAACAGTTTACAGCCGAGTGTGAAGCGGCTGGGATGAGGGTCAGCACCGCTAAGTCTGAGGTCCATGGTTCTTGACCGGAGAAAGGTAGTTTGTCATCTCTAGGTGGATAGAGTGCTCCTTCCCCAGGTGGAGGAGTTTAAGTATCTTGGGGTCTTGTTCACGAGTGAGGGAAGACTGGAGCGTGAGAGCAACAGGCTGATTGGTGCGCCATCCACCGTTATGCGGTCGCTGTACCGGTCCGTTATGGTGAAGAGGGAGCTGAGCCAGAAAGCAAAGCTCTCAAGAAAGAAAGAAGGAAAGAAGGAAAGAAAGAAAGGAAGGAAGGAAGGAAGGAAGGAAGGAAGGAAGGAAGGAAGGAAGGAAG
>BSAI01000207.1:15326444-15342189 GCA_036245035.1 Adrianichthys oophorus | reverse complement strand
AAGAAAGAAAGAAAGAAAGAAAGAAAGAAAGAAAGAAAGAAAGAAAGAAAGGAAGGAAGGAAGGAAGGATGGACAGTTTAGAGTCATCAACTTACAAAGCATACAAAGCATACCCACACATGAAAACCCACACATGAACAAAGAGAACATCCAAACTCCCTTTTTTTAACCATACACATCATCATTTTTTTAATAATCTGAATTTAGGATCTGAATTTGGAAGATGAGATTAGATTTTATCCAATTTGTATCTGTTGCAACACATGGGTATGGGCAACTGCTATTGCTCAAAGAACTGGAATGTCTCATCTCCGTATGGATCGTCATATGACGCATGAATGCAGCATTGACCACATGGAAGTCTTCGCATGGCCTTCCTGCTGAATACCCAGTTCATGAATTGTGAATGGACAGCAGAGAGCTGACATGCTCTTCAATGCTGTGACTGCTGCTGTTTCAGTAAGAGCTATGCAGCAGCAGCCCAGGAGGATTTGGTATGGAAGCAAACTGGCATCAGTGCAAACACCTTTTGCAGCCCATGTCTCTGAGATGTTGACTGTAAAGGGCTTTATTATAAAAAAAGAAATTCAATCTTTGACATTTTTTAAGTGTAATTTTTTAAGCATTGTCTCTAGTCTGTCTTGCATTAGTGTATTTTGTTTCGTTTTTTTCTTCTTTTTTGTTGAACACCTGAACACATCAAGATTATATTTGTTTCAACATGGCCCTGAGACAGATTGGCAACCTGTCCAGTGTGTACCCTGCCTTCGTCCACAAGTGACCGGGATAGGCTCCAGCAGCCCCGTGAGCCTGAAAGGTACAAAACAGGTTTAAAAAATGGATGAACAGTTCAACATGACATGCTTTTTAAAGAGTTTTTGCTGCACTTTTTGTATTTGCTCAGACTTGTTTCCAAAGATACAAAGACTTCACAGATGAAGGAGCAGCTTATTGCCAATTTAAAAGTCCAAGTTCCGGCAAAATGACCTGAAATTCTCTCTGCACCGTATCACATTTATAAAGCTAGAGATAAAGTACAGGGCAAAGGGAGAAGGTTTGAATCTCTGATCTAGAAAACTTCAGATCTCTAGTTTCAACAAAGATCCAACTGCAGTTGCTTCTTCAAAACTAAAACTGGTTTCTCAAAACTTTCCTTTTGGTCAAGTTGAAGCAAAGGAATGATATATTATATATATGATATATTATATATATGAACAGTACTCAAAATCTTTTAAAAGGCACGTGGCTGATAGTTAGCACTGATATTTATTTACGGACAGTATTCTCTTAAGTGTTTCTTCATACGTCTTTAGTGGCTATTAAAAATGTGTGGAAACAACCTTATATTTCCTCTGACGTTGCGTTTACTTAATTTCAACTTGAAATAGGGACTAAAGGTTTTTTGTTTATTATCAGTGGACAAGTCATGTCAAAGCGGCCTTGATTGCTTCGACATATTCTACAACCCCCTGACCCTGGAGACCCCTGTCAGTGATGTCAGCTTAACTAAAGTGACATTTGCTGCAGCACCTGTGCCAATCACTGCAATGCACTGTCAAAGAGGAAACTCAAGAAGCCAAGACATCCAGATGAGGCTGGGATTTGAACCTTTTTATCAAGAGGATTTTGCATGAAAATGAAGGGATTAAAAGTTTTACAAAAAACTTAAGGCTAACCTCACGACTGTCTTGTTCTTATTTTTTATTTCCAATCTAACCATCTTGCCATGATGCTAAATACTTACAGTAAACATAGTCTCAACATCCAAATTCAAAAACCCCACCTCATTTCACATCTGCCTTCCATCAGTTTAGAACTTTTCTTCATGAAAGAACCAATAAGCAGATCCTCAGGCTACTAAAATGTGATAGGTTGAAGAGGAAACAGGGGTTCTGGTGTGCCCTGGATGCTTGTCTTCACATCAGAATAATCAAAATCTGTGTTTAATTTGCAGTTAAAACGAATTTCACAGTGAATTATTAAATTCAATATATTTATTTATCCTCAAAGAATGTGTTTTTGGCCATAAAGTTTTTTTTCCCAAAAACTATGTAAAAAACAGGCAGAAGTGGGTGTAGTTTAGTAAAAACTTTCTTCTCGTCACACTGGTCTTCAGGTTGTTCCACTCTCTAAATGTTGTGGTTTGTGTTCAAATTTCAACATTCAGCTTCAAGGTTCAGATCATTGTTTTAACAGCCAGAGAGTTTACTTTCAAACATCTACTTTCAAAATACTGATGCTGTTCTAAAGTCCAGAGATCCTCATGTCAGACACTTGACAGGGATACCAACGACTGTTTACGAAAAAGGCTCAAATTTTTTGGCAGATTGTCTCCAAAACATTTTGATTTAGACTCTTGTCTAAAAATTTTTTTTTTGGTCCAGCATTAAACTTTTGAAGTTTTTTTTAATTAATTTAAAAACTAAATAAGAACAGGAAGTCTTGATTGTTTAGCATGTTAACTTTCTCTGTTTGAATGTATCAATTTTCCAAAAAGGTTTTTACAAATTAAGGTCAACAGTAAAAAAAAAAAAAAAATTATAAGTTGAAAGTCAACATTAAAATTATAAACTTAATTTTACCTTCATTGTTGCTATTTGCTAAAAAAAAAAAAAAAATACAAAGCATATTTGCTGGAATGTCAGGATTTCTGCTCATTTGGAGTGACTGGTGGCACAGCACCAGCTTGAACCCACTTCACCTCTGCCCCCTTAGCCCTTGAGCCTTGCAGTGATTACACAATCCACTCCAAAGTGCTTTCTGCTCCAATCAAAACATTGTCACTTTAAATATCATCAGAAGCTTTGCCACTGTTGCCCAGCAGGAGTGAATCCAGCCTCTATGACCTCACACTGTGCATCCAAGCTTTATTCGAAATTTCTGGCCTATACTCCTCAAACAAAGGCAGCAGCCATCAATATCTCACTCACCTGTTTTAGATCCACTAGACAGACACATGTGAAAGAAAGATATGTAAAAAAAAAAAAAAATGGTCACGGTTTGATAAACCAATCAAAAAGATAGGTGGGGCCGTCAAAACCTCACATACATTTAATTAATGGATGTCATCTGATCCCTCCTTCGCAAATTAATATTTTTTACGAAGCCAACATGTCAGGGAAATATGAGGAATGACTTCCGGCTCATGTGTCGCTTCTCTAATAAGCCTTCGTCATGTTGGTTGACTTGCAATTACAGGTTATGTTTTCTCCTAAATTAAATAACATTCAGTTTTTTAATTCTTACGAAAAAAATACACAGGAACATGAAGTGATCTGCTTCCACTGTGCAGCACACAGCTGGATCTTTTATTAGGTGAAGAAGAGGTGTCAATCTTTGTATTGCTGAATGAAGCAAACACACCTGACAAGCTTCTCCAAAAGTTTGTGTATTAGGTTCTAATATACAAACAGCTTACACTCACTTTTCAAAAATGCTGCTTGTGTGGAGAAGCTCTATTGTGAGCGGTTTTAAACACGCTTGACTGGCAGCATCTACACAAGTAAAGTCCAGGATGAACAAAAGTTTGTCCACAGCGACACTTTTCTCAGGTCTTAAGGGCACAGATAGAACAACCAGAATGTCCTTTCAAAGATCAATAAGGTTGTTTTGTTGGAACTCATTCCAGAAATTTATTTCAATCTAACAGCGTTGCCTGATTTACAGTCCTGTCATGAATTTAACATTTAGGTAGACGTAGCACTTTTTGAGGCAGGTTGGTGGCCCAGAGGAGGCAGAGGCCTGTTCAAATCAATGAAATTCAATAGCTCTGACAGGGTGTTGCTGTTCTCCCTGGTCAACAACTACAAGCGCACAGAAACAGAGGTGAAACGTCTCGATTATTGAGCCAGTTTTGTACTTAGCTGACCTGTCGAACTATTATTAACCGCAAAGCTCCCAACCTTGGTATTCGGCGTATAGTACAGGGATCAAACGCTTTAATTGGTTTTCAATTTATTTACTATTCGGTAATTAGCATGGTAGCATCTACAAGGAGATGTTATCTAGGGAGTCACGACTTCAGTTAATATTAAAGTTATATTAAAATAAACAGAAACAATTAGACTACTTTAAAGAAACTATTGTAGAAAATCTTTAGTCTTTGCTTAGATTTAATCTCACATTAGTATGGGCATTTTTAATTGTGAATTGAATTAATAAAATCCTGTTCTAGATTCATTTTCATCAACAATGTCAACTGTGTTACTTGAAATATCAGTTTTTCAAACACCTTGCATGTTGTTTCTGATTAGATATTTGATGGGTGGTAACAAATGTGCTTTAATTGCTGTTTGATATCTCTGATAATTGTTCATGTTGTCATACTTTAAAATAAAAAAAAGGAAACAGCCTTGATTTTAAACCCCCAAGTCAGGATACTTCTCCTACACTTCCCCTGTGAAGAACAGGAAATCTAAATATCTAAATGCTAACTAACTCTATCTACTTGAGGTTTGAACTGTGAAAGAAAAAGCATGCAGAAATTATCTTATAAATGATATGTCACTCTACAATTAAATCATATTGTCAGCAGGCTCTAATTTACCCAGATTAATAATCAACAAAAATATTGTGCGACAGAAAGAAGCCACCACTGATCCCCAGACAGTGCACCAGGGTGCAACAGAACAACACACACGGAGTCGGTGAACAAGCAGAGATGCAAAATTTTTATTGGAATCAAAGAATGTCGAATTTATTTTTGTTTAAGTTGAACTTTTGCAGAATAAAAATAAAACAAAAAAAATAAAAAATTTAACAAACTACAATAAATGATTTTGCAGTTGAGGCCTCAGCATTTGTGCATCTCAGTCATCTTCTTCCCGTCTGCTTAGCTGCTAGTTCTGGCCTTGGAGGGCTTCTGCCATGAAAAGCTTCCCGAGGTTCTGCGAGGTGAATTCCTTCACATTCTGGCAGTAGTTATTAATTTGCCCTGTTGGAGAACCGCAACACAAAGACACACACAGAAACATGAGCATAAATATATATGTGCATGCACACGCATCCATATGTGCATCTGCACATTGAAAAAAAGCAGAGGTGGAAGGAGAAAAAAAAAACAGCAGCAAAACACTGAATTAGCGGGGAGCGGAGTAAATAGCAAGATCTGAACGTTGCAGAAGGTGGAGACGAACAGCGTGAAACGGCGGTGGAGTTGGAGATTGAGTCAATAAACTTTAAATTAATGTAATTTCAAGATAATGGCAGCGATAATTGCAAAACAGAACCTGAGCTCCAGTGAGGCAAGCAGAGGCGGCTGATGGGATTTGGGGAGGGGAAAGGGAGGGGGTGGGGGTGGCAGCGTTTCGGGGGTTGATGACAGAAGCTGGAAGTGTGCAGACATTGTGTGTGCGTACCTGCAATAAGCAGCGTGTCCATGCGTGGAGGCGGCTGAGGGGGCTTGAACAATTTGTTGATGTCCTCCTCAGGCAGCAGGGCCTCTCCTCTGCTCTGTCGCTGGGCGTTCTCCTGCTGCCGCCTCTGGAGGTACTGCAGGGAACGATCCGGAAAAAGGTTGGCATTAGTGGAGTAAACACAGGGCAGGAGAGAACAGGCAAAGACAAATAAGACGGAGAGTGGAGGATGAGTAGACCAGGCAGAATAAGATTGTGATAAAAAGACTAACAATGACATGAGACAGCGGGAGTAATAAAAAGGAGATGAATAAAGTTGGAGGTAAGGAAAGGCAGGAACAGGAAAATGCAAAACAGTGAGCTTGTAGTTAAGAGAAATCCAGAGAACACAAAGTAAAGAAGTGAGATGTAAAGATGAAAGCAGATATGGGGTAGACTGCGAGAGGAGTTCTGAGTGTGAGCGGAAAGGATATGTGGTGGGCTGAGAGTCAGTAAATCAGTGAGGTGCCATGTCTCTGGAGATCCTTGTTAATTTGGCAAGATGGAGGAGAGACTGACATATTCTGGTTCAAGCAAGGATGCGGCACACAAGGAGCTGGTGTCGGAGCAAGTTCAGAGCACTTATTCAAACCCCGCATTGTGCATCAGTATAAGATACCAACAAGAGGAATAGAAAATAAAAGTGTTTAATGTGTTTTTTTCTGTAACATACAGTCACAGCAGGTGTGCACAAAACCAGAATGATAATGTATAAAACCTATTAGCTTGTTTCCCGCTTAACATCCAAGCACATGGGATATTATTGTCAAATGTACAAAGAAATAAAAGTTACACCTTGGAAGTTCATGTCAAAGTTAAGTGAAAGTGCACTCCTAGCCGAAGTATCTTCAAGCAAGCAGAGCAGAGGCACCTCCATTTCTCCCCATCTTTCCATTCAAAGTACTTCATCTCAGTCAAGCTGCGTACAAACTTTTTCCAACCACAAATTCTAAACCCTGCCATGAAGATTCACATGCAGTTTGTGATTTATATTTGAGACTGATGTCTCGATGAAAGATCATATTTCAACAGAAAACCTTTTGTGATCGGGAACTACACTCTTTTCTACAGTCCCTCTTAAAAAGATTAGTTTGATCAGTAAGGTTCATCATAGACAGAATGAAAAAAAAAAGAATCCAGAAAATTGAATTGTCTCATTTTTAAAGAATGCATTAGTATAGTGGTGCAAAAAACAAGTGTTTGGTCAATAACAAAAGTTTACTTCAATACTTTGTCATGTAACCCTGCTTGTCAATGACAGAGGTCAAATGTTTCCTGTAGTTCTTTACCTGGTTTGCACTGTAGCAGCTATTTTGGTCTTTTTTTTCCATGCAGATCATTGTCAAGCTGGAAAGTCTAGCCCTGCTTTATCCTCAAAGCTCTCACTGATAGGAGATATTGGCCCAAAATCTCATCATCCCCTTTTATCCTTTCCTTAATCCGGATCAGTTGTTCTGTCCCCTTTGGAGAAAAGTATCCCCAAAGCATGATTTTTCCACCCCCATGCTTCACAGTGGGTATAGTAACTAATTCAGCATTCTTCCTCTTTCAAACTCAAGTGGCTTTAATACCAAAAAGTTCCATTTTGGTTTCATCTGATCAAATAACCATCTCCTATTACTCTTCTGGATCACTGAGGTGGTCTCTGGCTAACTTTAGACAGGCCCGAACATGTCCTGGTTTAAACAGAAGAGTTAATAACGTTAGGTGTTACTAACAGTAACTTTTGAAACTTTGGTCCCAGCTCTCTTTAGGTCATGGTCTAGTTTTCCCCCTGAAGTTCTGGACTGTTTCCTCACCCATCTTAAAATCATTTGTACCCCACCAGGTGAGATCTTGCATAGAGCTCAAGGTAAGTAAGTAAGTTTTATTTATATAGCACCTTTCGCAGACAAATAGTCACAAGGTGCTTCACAAGTTAAAAGGATAACACAGAGGGTAAAAACATTAAAGACAGAAGCCTCACAGGTTAAAACATCAAGAATAAAACCTCACAGGCTAAGAGACATAATAGACAAGAACAACATAAAACAATCATTATAAGCCTGAATAAAAACAGATTTAGTTAAAATGCTTAACAAAATAAAAGGTTTTAAGATGGCTTTTAAAAGAGTGAATAGAGTCCAGAGAACGCAGCGAGAGTTTCGGAGCAACAGCCTGGAAAGATCTGTCTCCTCTGGTCCGGAGACGAGTGCGAGGGACCATCAACAGGTTCTGATCCACAGACCTCAGCGCACGCGTTGGTCTGTAGGGGACAATTAGATCACTGACATATGAAGGGGCCAATGAAGATCTTTGAGGATAGGGGAGATGTGAGCTCTTCTCTTGGAGCGGGTCAAGATCCTCGCACCAGAGTTTTGGATCAACTGCAGACGAGACAGCTCCTTCATATTCAAGCAAGAAAACAGACTATTACAGTAGTCTAGCCGTGTGGATACAAAAGCATGAATAAGAAGTTCAAGATCTTCATATGACACAATTTTCCTGAGTTTGGAAATGTTCCTCAACTGGAAGAAACAGTTCTTTACCAGCTGTTTGGAGTGCTGCTCCAGTGACATGTCTTTGTCAAAGATGACTCCCAGGTTTCTAAGGCTGGGTTTGACAGCCTGACCAAGAGAACCCAAGTGCTGCTTAATCCCTGGTATGGCGTCCTCAGGGGCAATGACTAGAGTTTCTGTTTTCTCTGAGTTTAGCTGCAGAGAGTTTTTACTGAGCCAGTGTTTCATCTGACTCAGGCAGTTTATCAGAGAGTCCAGCTTGTGTGTCTCAGAGGGTTTAAAAGAACAATATAGCTGGATATCATCAGCAAAAAAGTGGTAGGAGACATCACTATAGTTCTGGATAATCTCTCCAAGGGGAGTCATGTATAACAGAAAGAGAACAGGGCCCAGAACAGAACCCTGAGGAACACCGCACTGTGAGTCTGCAGACTTGGACTTTATGTGGTTAGCCATGACGCTGAAACTCCGACCAGATAGGTAAGAGGAAAACCAGTGAAGAACTGACCCTGACAAATCAAGCAGGTCCCTCAGCCTTTTCAAAAGAATTTGATGGTCAACTGTGTCAAATGCTGATGACAGATCTAATAAAACCAGAACAGTATATTTGCCAGAATCAGAAGACATCAAGATGTCACTGGACACTTTCAGCAGGGCTGTTTCTGTGGAGTGATGTTTTCGAAAACCTGACTGAAAAGGATCATAGATACTGCTTTTATCCAAGAAATCTGATAATTGTTCAGCGACCACTTTCTCAAAGATTTTTGAAAGAAATGGAAGCTTTGAGATCGGTCTATAATTATTGAAATCAGATGGGTCCAAATTAGGCTTTTTCAGTAAAGGCTCCACTATGGCATGTTTAAATTGGTTAGGAAACACACCACTGGAGAGTGAAAGGTTGATCATGTCAGTGGAGGTAGATTGTCAGTTATCTTGCATTTCTCATTCCTATTATAAGTCCTTATTATCTTGGTTTTTAAATAATTTCTCCAACAGTTGATCTCTTCACATCAAGCTGCTTCTTTATTGCAGATTGGTTAATTCCAGGCTTGTTCAGGTCTATAATCTTGTCCTTGGTGTCCTTTGACAGCTCTTTGGTCTCGGTCATGATGGAAAAGTTGCAGACTGACTGTTTAAGGGTGTAGTCTTTTATACAGATAACCAGTTCAAACAGGTGATATTAATGCAGGTAACAAGCAGAGAATAGAAGAGCTTCTTGAAAAAGAAGTAACAGGTCCGTGAGGGACAGAAGTCTTTCTAGTTTCTAAGAGAGAGATACTTATTTTCTTTTTGATTATAGAATAAACTTTGTGATTTCTTGATTTTTTTTAACATTCTTTCACACAGTAGAGGTGTGTCTATGATGAACATTACAGACCACTCATCTTTCAAAGTGGGACAACTCACAGTATCGATGACTGATAAATATATTTGCATCCCACTGTAAAGTTTAGTATTGAAAAGTAGATCTTGGTGTGTTTTTTGTCTTTAAATAAAAGTTCAAAAGTTGTCATGGATCAGACATATAAATTCTTCAGAGCTGGACCGGGTTTATTATAAGCCAATAGAGGCGGGCATCCCAAGATGATAGCAGCTGAACCAACTCTCACGATAAGACGGACATTATCAAATAGATTAGACACAGTTGACAGTACATTTAAAACCCTTTCTTTGAAAACCTATTGTGGAACCGTGGATATCGTTTTATCTTAATGTACAGACTTTAAAGCTTACTTTATTTCATTTTATTTCTAATACATTGGTTCTGATGGGAAGATTTTTACCATCTGTAATTGGTAGTATTGGTCGTATCATGTTGCTTCTTGTACAAGCGTTTACTGCAACATTCTTCATCTCAGATTAGTTCTAATTATCCATTGGACCCCTCTGGCTCAGGTCTTTCTTTATAAAAAAAAAGAAAGAAAAATCAATTTCCGTGCTTTTTTTGTTTTCACACTGCGCCTCCAACACCCTTTTCATCAAACCATTAATGTGCCCTCCACTCATTCTCTGACCTTCCTTTTGTCACACCAACCCAGACGGCATGTGAGTTTTTACTGAAGATACGTTCTCTCTTTTCTGAACAAAACAACAATTATTTATTTCA
This sequence comes from Adrianichthys oophorus, assembly GCA_036245035.1. NCBI lineage: Eukaryota > Metazoa > Chordata > Actinopteri > Beloniformes > Adrianichthyidae > Adrianichthys > Adrianichthys oophorus. Next base: position 15,332,191 of record BSAI01000207.1, on the reverse strand, counting down.
GTAAAAACATTTCTGAATCTCAAAATTGTATCAGATTTTAAAAATCAACAACTACAAAATTATATAAATAAATGCAAAGACATGTGTAACAACAAATTATAATAGGGGATGGGTCAAAGTTTGTTTACCAGTTCCTGAGCAAAAGACATTATGAATTAATGCCATCCATGAATATCTTATGAGGAGGAAGTATGTTGTTCAACACAGATTTAGCCTCCTGACAAAACAATCTATTTAAGTTTTGTCACAAAAATGCTGTACAAAATGAGTATAATGTAAATTACAAAAAAATCATAACACTAAAGGGCTTTGAGGTAGCTGTAGTGGACTTTTTTAAATCACATATAAATATACCAGTACTGACTGTGTTTTTTTTTTTTAACTATACGTGTCCCACACTGATGACGAAGACTCTACGTACATGGAACATAATCTGACTTGACTGGGGATTGGGTCAGAAAATTTGCTAAATTCCAGAGCTCTCTAAGAGAAAAATGGGATCAATAGCTTTTTGCAACTTTCTATGATGATTAATAAGGTTCCATTTGTCCTGGAAGCAGCAGGGTCAATAGCACAAGATTACCAGGGGCATGCACTGTAGATGTCTGAAAGGTTTAATAGAGGCTCACTTTCTTTTTCTCAGTGCGCACAATTTGTTCATGATGGAGAATTGTGTGAAACATGAAAAAAGCTGACGCCATTAAAGGGGTTCTGTTTACTGTGTGTGTGGATGCTTGTGTGTGTGTGTTGGGGGTAAGGCTTGGAGGCTGTGATGATGAGAAGCTCAGCACAGAGAGGATGATGGATCATAATGGTCTGAAAATGTGGGCGCATGGCCTGGGGATGATACATATGTAGGTGTGCGTTGACTTTTTTTTTTTGCCTGCATATGGAGTGCTGCGTATGCTGATGTATGGTGATTTTTTTTCCCCGTTTGCTGAATATGAGTCTAGCTCTGGCTTTGTCCACTTTTAGATGAGATGATGATGACTCAATCTGATCACCAAGAATACTTCAGAAATGTCCTCACTTTGGCCAATTTTTAGCAAATGATGCAGCTATTGAAACGTAGGTGTGTGTTGGACATGCGACACTTTGTGTTGTTTGCGTCATTTCTTCCCAGTGTTTCCTGACGCTTCCAGCTGGGGGGGGGGATTCTAAAAGAAGCTCTCTTTGTGTGTGTGAAAAAGTATTATTCTGGTATTTTCGGTGTTTCTAAGTATGTCGCTGGTGTGCGTCTTTGAATAGTTGCACTTGAAATGAACCTGTGAATCCATGACTGTTTTGTCAAGTGCCCGTATTCAGCTGTGATGCAGCACCATTTCTTGTTAGCAGATAGTTGTAAATAATAACATCACACATGGGCTCTTGTGCATTTGTTCTTTGTGCATGTAACCTAAAATATTTCTGTCTCAACCTGGTTTCCTTCACATTAAGTATGAAGTATTGTTTCTTAGCTGTACTAAATTAAGGTAGAAATACATCAGCAACACCAGTGTGGTGAAAAAACATCATGGAAATGATAGCTATTAATTCAATTCAATTTTATTTATATAGTCCAATATCAAAGCCATAGCCATCTCATTGGACTGACATTACAGGTTTAATGTCAGTCACTTGGGCCTCACAGTAAATTAAAGACAACAAAAATTGTCTGAATGCAAACCTGTGTATTTGCTCACCCTTACTGGTGGTTTTGGTTTCAGAGATTCACCTGTTTCTGATTTCTTATTTTTGAGTTAATGCAGTTTCTATTGTTAAATCCTGCAGCAATTTCACTGCAGAGGATTTTCAACTCTGAAAAGCTGTCCCTGTTAGGCTGATTGTGTCTGAAAAGAAGGTTTCACCTTTAGCCAGCCCGCTTTTTTTTTTTTCCTTTCTTTCGGGATTGGAATCATTTTGAGTGTGACTTTGGATATTTTTAACACAAAGGTCCAACGGAGATTGAAATTAACCTTTATGGACTGAACGTGACAGATATCACACCCGCTTGTAGTGTCAGGGTTGTGAGGCCTGGGATTATTTTAAACCTGCAGCGTGTTGACATGAGATGTGGAGTTATAACTATTGCCTTCCAGCAAGAGGATTTCTGGTTCAAATCCCAGCTGCAGTTTCTCAGTGTGGAGCTCAGATGTTCCATCTCTGTCAGTGCGTTTTCTGGAGGAACTCGCAGTTCAGAGATACCCATGGTGGACTGACTGGTTTGTGAAAGAGAGCCTCTTCTGCCTCTTGTTGCCAGAAGATAAACTAGTGGCCTGTCTGCATATCTTACACTCTTACCCTTAATAAAGACTATACATATGCAAACATTTTTGGGAAAATCTGACTTAAAAAGCTTATTTAACCAGGTTTTTAATCAATATTTAGACATTCAATCTTTGTTTATTCAATTTTTACCATTAAAAACAAACTGAGGCATCAGCTAAACTTGACCATTTTTACTCTTAGCATTGTAAACTATGTTGCTGGAGCAACTTCAGAATTTTTTTTGTATATTCCATTGGGGTTTTCTGAACTGTAAACTGAACATAAATGTCAATCTTTTATAGAAAACACAAAGAGTTGGGTGTTCTTTAACCTTAAAGTCTTCAACAACAACCATTTAAAAAAATATTTTATAAACTTCAAAGTGGTGCATTTTATCGTAAATTTTTTATTGAAAAAAAACTGCCAAAATTTCATGACTTCAATAAAATGAAAACGTTCTCTCTGCAGGCTAAACTTTCACAGTTAGACTGGATATTTAGCACATTGTGTGCCAGTAAATAACTTGAGTCTTGGTAACTGTAAATCAGTTGCTTTCACTTGTGTACTGTACAAAATTTGATTTCCTCTTACGCTTTTGAATCACCAAGGACTAAACTTTCCTACTGATTGTACTGCTGCTTCGCATTAATTAAGCTGCCGTCTCTGAACAAAAAAAAGCATCTAACTTGCAGCATCTCACTTGCGTCCTGCTGCTTTCCTCAATGACATCCAAATGTCACCGGTATGAAAGAGAGAGAAGACGTGCCGAATAACAATTTACCCAAACAAGTCAAAAAGAGTTTTACATGCATTTTTATTACTTTACTTAACTGTTGTTTGGCTTGCAAATCAATTTTGAAACAGAGGACTTCATTCTCAAGAGAACTTGTATCCCCCCCCCCCGACTGTCAGGCTTTAGCGTAAAGACAAGTTGTGTATTTAACATTTTATGGTGACAGTGGTTGTTGCAACTGAGATGCATGTGCTTAAATGTTCAAGCCCAGAGTGTGTATGTGGGTGTGTTTGTGTTACCTACTTCCTCTGCTGCTTGCCTGCTGTGATTATAGCCACAACCGGTCATGTCCATCTCTTCCAAAAATATAGCTGGTGTTTTTTTCCTGCTGAGAGTGTGGCTGTGGCTGTGTTTGTTTGTGAATACCCATGCATGTGTGTTTGTGTGTAAGGAGTGAACATGCATGCTGATAAGCTGATGTGGTTTCTGCTCTGGCTCATTGTGTAGGAGGTGTGGGCACTTTGGCTGCTGAAAGCCTGTGTGCCTATGAGTGTGCATGCAAGATTTACCTGATGCTTCTGCTGCTGCTGCTTACTCAGGTTGCGACTGTAGGTGTTGTATTTGACAATTTCCTGGCTCATGTCATCCACTCTGTCCATGAGAAGCTGAAGGCTCTTCTCCAAGTGATTGCTGCAAAGAAAAAAATGTTTTCAAGTCATTCAAAAAGTTTTTGTTTGGTCAACAGAAGTACAAAACAACAAGAAGGTAAAATATTTCTTTAAAACTTTTAAAAATCCTTTGTGATTACTCTGTTACATGAAGCGAACAAGCTACTGTGCTGAAGCACAGCACGAAAGGATTTGAGAGAACTACAAGTCTGTAAAGTACAAAAGTCGACACACGTGTTGGTGTCTGTCTATTGATGAAAGAAAAGCTAAGTACTGACAAAAGTATTAATAATTGAGAAAAAAATACAATAAATATACCAATGACATTGCTTTTGAGTTGTTCAATCATAAAAAAGGAAAGAAACTGGCCTGAACAAAAGCAAAGTTATTATAGCTTCATGTTTTTTTCATGTTGGACAACCATCAACCATTTGAGGCAATTGCTGCAGTCTGCAACTGCTCTAGCTTGAAGGAGGTCTTCTTTAGATGTCATGTTTCACCAAAGATGTTCAACACGATTTAGATAAGCTCTTAGACGACCACTTCAGTTTGGTCCAATCTTCTGTTCTCAGTCATTCTTGGATGTTTTTAGTCATGTACGCCTTGGGTCATCACCCTGTTGAAAGACACATGACTTGCAGCTGAGACCAATACATTTAGCTTTACTGTCATTGTGGTCTTGAGATTTTCATTGTACTGTGTACAGATTCAGATTCCCTGTGAGAGATCTGGCAAAGCAGCTCCAGATAATAATGTAGTCTCTTTCATGTTTCACAGCAGGGACAGATCCTTTTCTTGGAATGCTTTATTTTATCTGAGAAGAGCTAAAACACATCACGTGGCTCGTCGGTCTAAAAAAACGTTAGAGGTTTGCGTTCAAAGGAGGTATCCTGAGTCATTGTTCATGAAGTTCACTTTGGTTTAAATTGTGATGGATGGTGTGGTGTAGCGCTGATGTACAATGACTTTGGGAACTTAAATGTCTTTGGGGGTTAATCTGTGCTATTTGGTTTCCATTCAAATTAGTCTCTTCAATTTGTCATCAGTTTTTGTCTTGCAGTCACATCTAGTGAGGTCGGATAAGGTCCTCTGGACCCTAAACTTCTAAACAATACATGCAGCTGGTATTAAAAGGTTACAGGAACATCAAGCTGCTTGGAGAAGCTGTAAAAAGCCTTTCACGTGCATGTTTTTGATTTTCTTTTAAACAGAACAGTGACTGTTGTCAGAGTTTGGTAACTAATTTAAGCTTATAGACACATATGATAGATATAACATTAGTTTAACCCTATAGTCAGATATCTGTTCAGTGCTTTTTTCATTGGAAATCAACATTATGAGCAAACCTAAACCAATTTTTAATGAATGATTGACAATGCCTGTCTTTGTATTTTGTTTTTTCTTGGGTGTAATTTTTCATTTGAATAAAGTTTACTTTTTTCCCCTTTGTCAGTTTCAAGTTGTTTCAGAGGCTATTGCAGGTATTTATTTTAGCATCAGACAAGTTCGAACAATTTTGTCCAAGTGTGTCAAAAGACAGAAAAGGAAAATAAAAATAAGAACCACGCAAGAGCGCACACACATGCACACTAACAGTTAAAAGCAGAAGCAACCTGGGATTCTGTGTCTCGCCAAAGGACATTTTTCAGTGAATCAATGTGCTATATTCGCTGGCAGATCCACCAGCTCTGCATTGCCAATTTGCAACTACAAAGACCATTTTGACATGTTCAAGATAACAAGGGCGCTCTTTCGAGGCCAAAATGTTTCAATGGAATAATGATGCTGCTCTAAAAGAAGAACAGTGAATGGTGCTGCTCTAATAAGGTCTTTAGATACTCTTAACGTGTTGATCAGTCTGTCGTGTGAATTTTAAATTTCTTCAGGAGAACATGGAGTAACTCCATTGCTGAAATCAGTGTCAAAAGAACAGATACAAATTATCAAATGAGAGAAGTCTGTTTTGAGCCTTAGTGCCACAGGTGTTTGACACTCGAGAGTTAAATTTACTAATCAAATACACTGCTGGAGTGTCTTTTTTACATTTGTTACCATTCTTGCAAACCTAATCGCTTTTTTCTCTTTACTTCAAACACACA
>BSAI01000207.1:15279123-15326434 GCA_036245035.1 Adrianichthys oophorus | reverse complement strand
GCAAGAATGCAGCCCTGTATGTTTTTCTGTGTTATTTTGGTGAACTTTTAAATTGTTTCAGTAAGGACTAGACACCATGACAATGTCTTTACACTAACATTAAACATGCTTTATTTATATCTTTTTATAGGGAAGGAGGGGTTAGAATCAACAAGATGTTGGAAGTTTATAATCATTACAGTCATGTTTGTCTTCAATGGGCGGGGCCTGTCCACACACTCAGATATTACAAACATGCCTATTGGCTCCAAGAGTCTTCAAATACAAACTTGTAAACACGCACACAAACAAACTACAGTTCACACGCACACCTATGCATACAAACCAACACATGTAAAACATTTCATTTTGCCCAGCATACCATTTGTGCAAAGGTGAGCTGACACCTGTGCTCAGGTGAGTGTTTATATTTTGCTGAGGTGGATGATGGAATATAAAAAAGGAGGGAGAGTTCCCGGCCGTCCTCACACCAAGACCTCCGCCGAAGCAGCAGCGGTGTCCAGCCAAGAACCCTGACCGGGGCCCGCAGGACCGCCACATAAGCCCCCAACTTCTGAGATCAGTGAAGCACGGGAGCACAGAGAGTGCCTATACTAGACCATGGTTAAGCTACCTCAAACATTTGATTAAGAATCATGCCACTTCAAAATAATGTTACTTGTGTAGTAATACAGCATAGAGATCTAAATAAATTAATAGCAACTTAAAAAAAAAGTTAAACTATCAGGTTAGTAAGTATTAGTTGTTGTTTTTAAAGTTATGTGACTTGGCTTTTTTTGTATTTATTGCCTCTATTAATGCAAAAAAAATAGTATTCTTTTATTTTTAGGACTTTTCAAACAAATATTTTTATTTCAAGGTTCAAAGACTACATTTAAAAAGAAGCACAAGAAAAAAAATAAAAGACTACAGTACAGCATACAATTAAAACTCTCCGCAACATGGAGAGACCTGGAAAGACCAAAATGCTCCACACGATCATCTTGAGCTGTTTAGCCTCAATAATTTGGCTGAAACAGTGAACAAAAAAAGTTCAAAAAGAGTTTCACTCAGACCAGAGAATTTGAGCTGCTGTGTTCTTAAACACAGAAAGTAAATGTCAGAAAGCCAGTGAACAGATAGATATTGTATCAGTCTTCCAATCAGCACGAAGGAGCAAGGAAAACTGTGACGGCAGTAAGAGGTGCTACATTTTACCTGTTCGTTTCCTTAAAATACTAACACACCTTTTTAATACCAAAAACACACACCGACAATCAAATGCCACACAAAAGCCCAGCACATAATTATTTACACACCTAATGAGAATTTATGGTGGTGCCATTCTTGCATGTTAACCGTGTGTGACATGATCCACATTAAAGGCATGTACCTGAATAAAGGGTGTGTTAATTTATATGATTTAATTATCGCCTGCTTGTACTACACAATTCCACACTCTCAAAGTAAATGAATAATTGATTTTAGTTGGGGTTAGCCTAGTTTTAGTTTCCCCCGTTTACTTTTGAACGCCAATATAACCTGCAGATAGTCTGTAAATCCTTCCTGAACCAAACCCATTTCCAGAGCTTGTTGTGTTTGACAAACGTTTGATCAGTTTGTCACTTGTGAACATGAAAACTAATGGTCCAAGACCGAAAATCAGAGCAACACTCGTGTACTCTTGATGGTGTCAAGATTGATTCTCATTGACAAGAGCTCATTCAGAAGCATTTTGGTCAAAGCAATATGGTAGCTAATTGGCGTGAAGTGCAGGAAAAATACAAGCTGAGGGACATCATTGAAGAAACAGCCAACAAAACATCTGTCATTTATGCTACAATTGTTAATTTTGTATGTGTGTTGGGTCTTTGAAGTATGTGAGGGGAAAGGTGGTATTCAAAACTTTGTTGGATTAAGCCCAAATTGTGTTTCTATTAGGGGTGTTACAATTCATTTTAACAACGATTTGATTCCTATAATTTGTGGTTGTTGATACAATTCACGGTTGATTTTTGCTCATTTTGAACAATCCAATTTGATTTTTCCACACACTGGACTGTAATGATGGCTTGATCTTTTTTGTCATCATGTTATTTGTGTTTCCCACTGTGATGGCACTTGGTCACTTTTACATTATAGTAAAATAAACCTACCATGCCTCAATCCAAAGGTATTTTCCAATACTGATATCATCGTTTATTTCATTTTGAAATCATTTATAATTTAGATTACCAACTGGCCTGCCTCGGAAAGATCGATCTGGTTGAATTGTAGGAATATAAATCAATTCATCAATGAAGTCAATTAATTGTTACACCCTTAGTTTCTATTCAATTACAGTTCACTTTAAATATCATATGTGTAGCCCTGAATTTTTCTGTTTCTTTGGCAACACAGAAACCTGTGGACAGACACAGGCCATGCTGCAGCAGATAGGTAATAATATGGTTGCAGGAAAAAAATTATTAATTTTTAGTGTGAGGTAAGCATAGTCAAGACCACGGTTGTTGTAAAATTGATGTGATCTGGAGAAGCTGCATCAAATGAAAGCAATAACTGAGAATCAACGTTTGTTTCTGTATTCAAGAAATAGAGACTACATGAACTTGGTTCAATCAGCTTTTGCTGATATTGGAAATTAGCAACCTTTTCTACCGTGTTTGGGTAGCTGTGTTTACTAACAAGCTACTCTTCATTATTTCTTGAAAAGATTGTCTAAAACATTGAATGCTATCACATAAATAGGAGTGTAAAAACTGCACACTGTATAATACATTCCACACTGTAGGGCAACTGTCTGCAAGCCCCAAAGACTTTAATTATTTCAAAGGGTCGGCAAACTTTGCGATCAATATTGCATTGGAAATCAAAGTCTGCCTAGGGATTTCCTATCATTACCAAGTCTGCTTTAAGGTCAGCTTCAATGCCTATTCATTTTACTGTAGGGTTGCTTTTAACATGCTCTTATTTGCAGGAGAGAACAGAAATACAAAAAGAAAAAAAACCAAAAAAAACTGGCTGACATTCAGTAAACTGGAGGTTCAGAGGGCAGCTGCTTAACAAAGCTGCCAAGAAAATGACTTCCCTTCTTAGATGGAACGTTTTATTCTGATGAAGTCTTTTTAACTGATTGACTGGGGTGCAAAAAGGATTGCTGGCTTGCCTCTATAGCTGAATAATTTGTTTCTAAAAGGACACAAAATCCTCTGCATATCTGTGCCTAACGGTGCATGATCTTGGCTAAAACACAGATCTGATAAAAAGCTTGAAGGGAATTTTCCCTTAAGAGAAAGATTTATATGAAAGCGGCTGCAAGACTGCAAATCGTGCATCTCCAATCCCAAACGCTCATTCAGTGTAAGGTTAATATGTTTTTATATCTTAAAATATCAATACTTTTAAAGATGAAACTAAGGCAGCCTTCCAAAGGTCTTTTGGAAAGTTTTAGGTTTGTTGAGAATCCAAATCGAAAAGACCCACTCCGATCATCTTTTAAGCGTTACCAGTGGTCTTTTAATTATGATTACCGGTATTCTGTTTTCAGCCAAAAAACTGGCAGTAATTTGTTAGAAAATTGACTGAGTTGTGGGCGAGACAATTGGAGCAGAGTACGCCAGCCCCTACTTACCAACATCCATCCGTCTACATGCTCCTCCACTAGCTCAGAACCCAAACAAACGTTAGCAGAGCAAAATTGTCCAGCCTTACAGTTTTGAGTCAGATGCCATCTCAAATGATGAAAATAAAAGACGTGCATGGACCTAATCGTCTACAAGTGGATGCATTAGAAGAGAACAGAGCAGGGAACTTGTGGCTTACTGTTGTAGTATCTACATCACACCTACAAGCTTTTTCCAACAGCATTTTGTTGTCTGCTCCTGATTCACAATGATTTGAATAAAGATTTTTTTTTTTTTTTTTACATGTGCTCCATCAGCAGCAAAATTCCACAAGAAAATGTCAAAAACACCCAAATGTAGTTTTCACTGGAGTGGGTCTTAAAAACTTAAACATGTTGTTCACTTCACCAGCTCATCTGTTTGCTCTTCTCCTGTTTTAGAAATCAGCTGAACATCATCAGTTTTCTGATGAAAGCTGCTCATGGAGTCACTGTACAGAAAGCGCAGCTGATGCAAACAGGGCGCTTTAGAATTCCTGCAACTTCTCAAATATTGACTTGGTAAATGGAGCTAAAATGAAATAAACCTGAATTTATTTATTCAAATGTTCTTCTTTTGGCCTCTCCTACTGGGGATCGCCACAGAAAATTGTGTCCATCTCCTTTTGTTCTTCGTCATCTCCTCATCTGTCATGTCTTCTTTCATTACACCTATGATCCTCTCTGAGGTCTTCCTCTTCTCCTCCTGTCTGGTAGGCCCATCCTTAACTATTACCCCCAATAGACCCTTCTTCCCTTCTTATACTTGGCCAACCCATCAGTCTAAACTAACTCACTCAGTCTCTAAACTGTCCTACCTATGCTGTCCCTCTAATTTACTACCTGTCCATCATTGTCATTCCCAATGAACATCTCAGCATTTTTAACTTCTCCACTTCCAGCTCTGTTTCCTCTGTTTTTGTCAGTGGCCCTTTCTCCACTCTATGCAACACTGCTGCTCTCACTGCAGTTTTGTAAACCGCCTTCGCTCTGGCAGACACCCTTCCATCAAAGATCCCTCCTGGGACGTTTCTCCAACAATTCCACCCTGCATGTTTCCCCAATAAATAAATAAATGCTTACAATGATAAACTATAAACGCCACCTGCAGTTGTGCTGCCTGCAATGACAAATTTGACATTTTAATTAGAAATGTTTCTTTCCAAAAGTCTAATCGATGAAAGTGCTGGTTTTTGCTTGTTTAGCAGTTACAAATACAGTCGTCCCTCTTTACAATGCAATTGACCGATTGCGGCCTTGTTGTTTTGCATATCGTTTTTTTGGGTTCTTTTTTTTTTTTTTTGCAGTTTTCGATTTTTTTGGATGTAGAGATTGGATTGGATGTAGAGAATTGGTCATCAATCTCTTTTGTGTTGTGTCTCCTGTACAGAATGTGTTCAGTTTGCCACATTTAGATAAATCTTTAATAGCTAGCAGGTTTTCATCATATCTTACTGCATCATATTTTACTGAAAAGTGTAAAAATGTCAATGTCTGCCTGAGAAAAGTGTACAGATAGGGGTTTTACATCTGTAAACATCTGTAATAATTTACAACTGTAAACATCTGTAGTAATTGTTAAACAATTAATCTTAATACATTGCAGATTGCAACTATCGCAATTATTCTTTGAACTTAATTCTTACGATAAACAAGCCAGCTACTGTATAATATTTACAGTATTTGTATATATACTGTATAATGTATACATATTTATACTTCATATACTAGTAGGCAGGAATACCCAGAATTGAGCAAAAATAACACACTTGAGTTTGAAATTAAAATCTAGCAAGGCGATCATACATAATTAGGCAAATAAGTAAACAAACATGGTGAGTTAATAGAAAGGGATGTTTTTAAAAATGTGCTAAAGCTATAAATTAAAGGACTGCTGCAATTCATAGACAACTGAGAATTTGGGAAAAAGTTGTGAACCATTTATGTTAGGTAGAGTTGTTTTTTCTAAGTGAGCAAGAAAAAAAAGACAATAAAATGTTTTTCAGAGGACCAATAGACTATGCCATTACTGTCTAGTTATGAGTTATTTGGGGTTTAAATGTAGGTTCATTTAGTGTCTGGTTGTGAGAAGCGGCACAGCATGAACATCAACGTTTGAAATTTTAACTCTGTCCAGTATAATCAAAGAAACTGTCTATTTTAGAAAAATGCTGGTGTCTTTTTAGTAAGCCCCTACTAGGAAGCTCTGGACAAGGAAACTAAAAAAAATGTAACATGTGCGAAATGTGTTAAAGAAGCTGCATTTGGTTAATCTGAAGATCATTTCTGTGATGACCTCAAGCACAATATTTTTTCAAAAATGTTTATTTTATTTATGAATCTGTAAGCAGTCCTTGATGAGGACAGTCTAGGTAGTGACACAGCTTAGACACTTGAAGGCTGTGTGGGGTTGAAAAGGCTACATAGATGATTTCCCATTCATGCAATCCATCACCTTGATCAACATCATCATCTATGGTAAGAACAACCCTGCTTGGTGGAGTGAAACTGCACTCACCGAGCCTTTTCACATAGATGACATTGACAAATGGGGCTGCAGATTGGAAAATGAGACAAAAAGGAAAAACAGTGAATAAAACCCATTATCATTTACTTTTTTTTTTTTTTTGAAGGAGTGGAAGTGTAAAAAAAGGGTGGGGCTGTCAGAAGAAGATGCAGAAAGATTGACATTACAATCCCTTTCAAGGACGGAGCCATACAGCTATCTGACAACTTCAGGAAACAATTTCATCTTGCAAGACAATGCAGGGGCAGTCTTGTCAGTCGGCCCGCGGGGAAGACAATTATGATACACCCCCATTTGAGCAGTATCAAAAGCTATGTTTCAACTTCAGAGCAGTCATACTGGAAAAATGAATAACATCAAAGATAAGCAAGTCTATCTGACAACTCATAATAAATGACTGTGTTGGTGCTCAGCTTGGTTAGCCATACATCCTGAAAAGTTGCTCTATCCTGCTTTCATTTAAGCAACAGTTTACTTACGTAGAAGAATGTAGATGAAAAGAACAGGCACGTTCATGTCTAAATCAGCATTTTCTGTGCTTATTGTGCCTATTTCTCACACCTGCCCCAGGGAAGTGTTTTGATTAGCAGCTTCACTGCTGTTGCTCCACTTGCAGCAGTCTATCTCCATAAATGATTGCTGATAAATGCTCCTGAGATTGATGCTGAGAGCATCTGAGATTTAAATGCACAACTTAAAGAGCCACAGTTTGAGGTGATATGGAGGGCTGATTTTTGTTGCCATCGAGCTCATTATTTTGAGAGGATATTCTATTTTTGAACACGTTTCTGAAAAAAGAAGTCATATATGCCATTTAAAAGTAGTGTTTGCTGAAATAATTTAGAGATGCAACAAGTGTCGTCCATGGAGCCAAGATTTTATATGAATCATTTCTACAACAAAACTACATTTTCCTCTAAAGCCATTAAAAGCAAATAAAAAGGCCCAGTGCACTGACACACTCCTTCATTAACTGAGACAGCGGAGTTTATTTTATCCAGCTTGTTGTAGTTGTTTCTATGGCACTGCAGATATGCCGATTCTGACCTTGGCCTCATGGATACCATCAGCCGCATATTAAATGTGGCAAAAGTGATGTGAATGTGACACAGACACTGCACATTAGTGCTGGTCAGCTCTGCATTAAATGACAAATAGGGAAACAAGGCAGATGCTAAACAGCCTTTGTGAGAACTTACTTTTCCAGACAGAATATGGATCTACTATTTTAAAGTTCTGTTGTTAAATGAAAAAAAAATGTCTTCTTTCAAGAAAAAAAGCATACATTATTAGTATACTGCATGAGCGTGTGTAAGTGTGTAATTTTTCCTAGTTTTTGTTTTGTGTTTATAAGATAGGAAAAAGAGAGGTAAGCTGCAGGCATTAATCCTTTTTTCTGTATTTGTTCTCATCAAGTGGCTTTTAGAACTTTGCAGAGGACAGAGATTAATGCCCAACGGTTCCCTAATGTCAAATCAATTTTAATTCAGACGTAGCTTTAAGTCGCACCGGTGAAGGCAGCCAGCAGGCTTCTCGACTCACCATGATGTGGATTTGAAGCAGGTACATGGCAATTTTTATCCAATCCTGCAGAAACTGAGTAATAAACTGTAACACATAATAATGTAGTTTTTCCATCAACATCACATGTTTGTTAAAACATTGTAAGTTATAAATTACTGATCAAATTAAAATTTCGTCAGTTGTAAAAATGTTTTTTTAGCATGCAAGGCACCGCATTAGATCATTTGCTTTTTTTTAAAAAAAAAAACAAGAATTGGCTTGACCTTTAGCTTATTCAACTCAGTATATGAAAGCCTTCTTCTTTTCCTGGACCATTGGTTGCCTACTTAAGTATAGGCCCTTGGAAATATAGGAGAAAATGACTTCAGGCACCAGCAATGCTAATGTATGTAGGACAGGAAGAAAATGAGTCTCTCAGAAGAAGCCTAGGTTCTAAAAAAACACTTAATCAAAGGAGAATTTATTTATATTTTCAAAAACATGCATAAAAGTGTAGCCATTCACTAAAGGTATTCAAGAATCAAGACTTAAATTTGTGCTGTTGATGCAGCGGAATGGAATTCTTTTCCTGGTATTCTGTCTGACTTGTTTTTCCGATGTGTTTTGCTAAACTATACAGCTATAGAAAACTGTAATGAGCTCATCTATCTGTGTTTATGGAGAAAGTTGAGTGAAACTGACACAAGACTTTCTAAAAATACAAATCTCTTCTTCTTTTTTTTAAAATAAGGGAAAACTTTTCACTTTAAGTGAATCATCTCAGCTGCTTAAAAATCAGAAGGTGACAGAATTGAGTAAAAAACAAAAAGGCTCTTCCTGGTGAAGAAAGCATCATGTACTGGTTTAAATACATCTACAAAGATAAAATCAATTAGTTGCATGAGGTTATTCTGACCTGCTGGAGAGGTTGAGCAGTTCGTGCTTGTCGGCAACGGTGGACTTATCTTCCAGCTCCCACATCAACACGTTGATGAGGTGGGAGTTTTTGATGACAATGGGCACCTCCTCAAACATGTTCTCAAATCCAATGCTAGCCTTCTTCAAGCTGCAAACACGGAGAGAAAAAGAGAAAATAAAGCTTTCATCCCACTGGTGTGTTAAATAATTAGTTACGCTAAATTCTTTTTCACATTTGAGCTTGAAGTTGATTGAAAGCGGAAAAGATTGAAGAACTTCTTTGATGGTTCTGATCCTAACATGGGTCATAAAGCATTAACAGCCTGAATTCAGATCCAGTCCTCTGCTCGTGTGTTTTTATGTTTTTAATAGTGCTGTCAATCAATTAAAAAACTTGGTCAGATTAATCACACTATTGGATTGTGATTAATTCTAAAGTAAATCTAAAGATTTACTGTTTACTAAAGTAAGTGGATTTAAAAAATACTGATAGATTGTTTTTGTTGAGTTTTCAATTTGTTAATTTTTTTGCAGCGTGTGCTGCAAAAAAAGAGGTACAGTTGTTAAAATTTCACCCCAGGATCAATATTTAGTGTGTTACTCTACTATCTGCTCTGTATCAGAAACAGAGATGTCTATATAATGCTTGTTTATGTGATCTATAGAGAGGAAGTGCATCATTTGATAAGGATTCTGAGAATAGGATTCCCTCAGGCAAACTTTAAGATAAGACTGAGGTACAAAGGGGGCAAAGCTGCTGCAGGGGTTGAGTAGAGAAGACAAGTGAGTATGAATTATGGCAGAACATAGGGAGAAATGAATAAAAAGAATAGTGTTTGTTAGAATTTTTGAAAAAAATATCAATTTAATGAACTATAAAACGTATTATCACAACAACGACCTCTTCAAATGGCCGCACCTGTTTATAAAACCCTGGCTAAAGGAAAACTGTGCAGATATGAAATGGAGTTTTCTCTGCAAGTTATGCCCAGTTGGATGCAGCCAGAGGGATTGCTCGGCACATGGAGTTGGAGCCTCAGATTCTGTGATGAAGTGGATACTATTGAACAGTGCCTGAATAGTGCACTGGACTTGGAGGGAAGTTCAAAAGGGGCTGCATCCATTCAGCGCACTTCTATCTACATTTCTCACTTAACAATGTGGACAATAATAGATTCAACCTTTCAACATCAAATGTCTCGAGCTGAAGGAGAACCGTTCTTTCTTTCTATACAAAATGTAATGACAGATGTTTTGGAAGTCGACATCTTTTGTGACTAGAAAGGAAAAAAAAGGTATGAATATTTGGTAAATAGATAAAAAGAAGAGGAATAAAACTGAATTTGTAATAATGGAACTAATATTACCCGTTCTTGCCCTGGGCTGCCCCATTTCAGCCGCGGCTTGTTGGGAACAATGAAAGTGGCAGATTGGAGCTATAATAAATCATAGGAACTAATGAAAACCTGCAGAAACTAAAGTAATCCTGAGTCCGGGCCCAACACTAAGGGTCAATAACAGACTGGCTGGAAAGAGACTCACATGGGTGAAGAAATACAGAGGGAGTGGGAAGGGGTGGAAATGAAATAGTACCAAATACACTTCCAATATTAGGCTGCTTTGAATTGACCGCAACTCAAAGCTCTTGGGACTTCCATGTTCCACTGACAAGCTTGTATTAACCTGAGCATTTGTGGCATCTTTATACATATGCTTTTTCCATGAGTGAGTTAGCGCTCTAGTGGTGCAATGAAGTGCAAGGGAAATAGATCCGTCATTACATTTGTTTTTAGCTGCAATTTAAAAGCAATTACGATAAGCCTCGGGGGTCACAAAAAGCGTAAACATGGAACATTTATTTGACGGGCAAGGGGGAGTGAGCTGAGAAATCATCATCATTGTCCATCTCCAACTGCCACTAAATGCCTCCCCTGTGGATGCACCAGGCTGTATTTGCATTCCCCAAATACACAGAATTAAATCAGCGAAAAGGGAAAATTTAACTGTAACTATGGGCAATGAGGGCCAATGGTTTTAAACACACAAAGGAATTGAGGAATATTTGACAGTTGCTGCACTTGATTAACAAAGCACCAGGAGATGTGTTTTTTGTGTGCTCTTGTAAGAAATGACTCACCCCTCTGGTGTAAAATCTTTTTCTTTGCAGATCTCCATGAGTTTGGGGGTAAGCCTGTATGCTTTCAGAGACAGGGAGCCTTGGGCTGTCTTGATGGGATCTGGAATCAAGAAAAAAAACAAATTATTTACTTTTATTCAGCTAACAAATCTCATTTCCTTGTTTTTTTTCCTTGACATAACAATGCCTTCGTGCTCTAACATCACTCGTGGGAGGTAAAAGAGAAATGGGTTGAGAGTTCTTCAGATGCTCATGATCAAACAGAGAATTTCTCAAATATGATTTTTCCTGTAAAAACAAAAATAAAATTCAAATGCAATGTTAGAGCCTTGAGAGCAACTGTTCTCTATTCTCTGCTATGAATATTAACGTTATTCCAAAAAACAAAGAACCCATACGAACCTTTGGTGACATCAGTGTAACATGAAAACAAAAGGAATGTGTTCTGTGGTCCACTCAGTCTGTGGTAGATCCCACATAGTTTTGTTCTTAGGGAAAAAGGGGCTCTGGGTTCTTAGGGGTTAAGACTACAGACAAATGATTTCATGATATAATACAGTAAAAAAAATCCTAAGACAATATTTCAAGGTACTTTAATGTTGTACTAGTATAGGTCTCACTGATGTATTTGAAAAAAAAAATACCAGCAGTAGAGTTATGCTTTATTTATAAATATAAAATATATATTTATATACAAAAGTATCTACAGGTTACACTGACCCCTGTATGTTTTATGTTAGCGATGCTGAAAAAATGCCCACAGGGATGTTAAATTTCTTTCATAAAGTAGTTTTTTTAACGGCTGTATCTATATACTATAAAAATGTATATACAACTGATAAGTCAGTAAAGTTATGAGGTATAACAGAAAAAGACCTAGAGTCTAAAAAGTTCAAAGAAATAAAGCAATTGCTAAATATTAACATATCACATTTTATTTCTAAACGCAATTCATTGATTTTCAAAAAGCACTAAAAAAACGCGTTTTTTGTTTGTTCCTTATGGAGGCGCTGTTTTTACAACTGTTAAAAACACAAAGAGAGAATGGTGAGCAGGAAAATTCTTCCAATCTAGGGATGAGACCCAACGCTTAGAGACCCACTACAATGAAAATAGTGTTTTTTGTCTTCTTGTAACATTTTTCTCACGATGGAAAACATTTATGAAAAAAATACTGGTAAGTAAAACATTTTATTTCTGAGTATTTCTTTATTCAAACCATTGTGAATCAGGAGCAGACCAAAACTACTGTTTGGAAAAGAGAGTTTCTGGAATGTGAAAAATACAATGGGCAGGCCACAAGCTCCCTGCACTGCCCCATTCTGATGGACCCAAAATTAAAAGACCATTGAGAACGCTTTTTAAAAAGATCAAAACCAGATCGTAGTGGATCTTTAATACCTATCAAAAAAGTATTTACTTAAAAAGATTTTTCTAAATCCTTAGAAATGTTTTCCTGATGTACATTTAGAATAAGCATCTGAACCTAATGGACCTACAACATGAAGAATGGTGCCACCAATTCCTTTCCCAGTAGTCCGGTCTGACAAGTCAATCACCTACAGATTAGCTGGTCCCAAAAAAAACTGACAGTTATCAGAGAGTCACGGCTCATCTCCTTCGTAGAGGGAAGAAGGTCCTGATCAGGACAGCTCTCCCAACTACACAGAAACCTTGCTGATTGCATTAAAAATGCATAGTACACCTAACAAGGCTTTACATACAATTTCTTCCTTTTTCTTGTTACAAAAGAAACAATTACTATTGATTTGATTCCCAAAACAAGGATTTTTAAATATTAAAATGTCCAGAAAGCTGAAAAAATGCAAAAAGCAAAAAAGGAAATGCAAGTATTTTGCAGGAGCAGCACACAGAGGTATCAGAAAGTTCAAATAGTCACTAACACCCATGCAATATTCAGTTCTGCTTAGTATTTTTAAACAAGTGTAAACTCTTGTCATAAAGCTTCTTACTAATGAGGCACAAAGCCCCATCAGATGCACTACATGTTCCTGACTCAGCAGCTCCATTAAGATCTGTGTGTGCACTCTAACCTATAACCTTCAACTGGTTGGCTCCCATGTAGAAACAACTGCTGCATGGAACGCAATTAACCAGTTAGCTTAACTACCCACTTTATTTCTAAGCTCGCTGCATAGGAGCTATTTACCCACTAGTTGTCCAACTGATTGATCTTCTCATCGGCGTGAAATGGCCGTTGAGCCGATGACTAAGAAAACAAAGAAGAAATCAATGTATTTCTTTCCCTTTGACTTTAAACAGATAATGTAAATTCCTTTGGGGTGCTTTGATCCCTTAAGTGCTGAATTATTGATTGACATTAACAGGATGCCTGGTTGAGAATGAGAAAACGACCTGACTACAACTTTCAGAAGCGCTAGCAGGAGAAGATCACAGTTGTGTGTCTGAAAATTATCTATCATCGGTTTGTACAATCTAGAAAAAAAGTTTTAGAAAAGACAATGGCTGCAGTTCGTTACACTCACCATTATAAAAGAGCAGCTATACTTAAAGACCCACTCCAATGAAAATAGTTTTTTACATGTTCTTTCTTGAAGCAATTTTCTCATGATGAGAGAATATATAAAAAATAAATGCAAGCTTAAAATTGCATTTCTTTTTTTAAATTTTGGTGACTCAGGAGCAGATGAAAAATGACATTTGAAAAAGCTCTCAGTTGGGACGCACCAACTAAAACGGGCAGGCCAAAGTCTCCCTGCCCCACTCCATGATGATGCATCCACTTGCTAACAAACAGCTACATTAATGTCTTTGTTTTCCTTGTCCGAGATGCCATCTGTCTCAGAACTGTACGACTGGATGGTACCAATATTGTTTGCCATTTTTGTTGCACTGCTAATGTTAGCATGAAGTTGTGAGGGGCTGCAAGCTAGTAGGAGAGAGTGTAAACAAAGGGATGATGGGATATCAGTGGAGGCATACTTCGATGCCAACAGTACCACCCACAACTCAGAGGTTAGTTTCTGATGACCTGCACAAACATTGTCCTAGAAATGACACAGGATTTTTGA
This sequence comes from Adrianichthys oophorus, assembly GCA_036245035.1. Lineage (NCBI taxonomy): Eukaryota > Metazoa > Chordata > Actinopteri > Beloniformes > Adrianichthyidae > Adrianichthys > Adrianichthys oophorus. Next base: position 15,312,656 of record BSAI01000207.1, on the reverse strand, counting down.
TTTTGCTTAAAAACAGCATAATCATAATGAAAAGAATACTGGAAACAATTTTACAATAGATCAAAATATGTTTGGGTGGGGACTTGAAAGCCTTTTCTTACTTTAAAATAGAAATATTTATTTTTGTCATTACTAATTTGTACCAATTAAATACAATGTGGTTTACGTCAAATTTGGAGAAGTCTTTATTTTTGTAAATTAGAAAGCACGAATCCAATCTGGTGTTTTGATTCAAGGGTACTTTGTATTGTGGTGATATTTTGTGTGCAATCTAAGGATCAGTGATGCAATGTCACCAAATAAATACATTTTTTTTTTATCTGACATCACTCCCTCATGACTTCTGCTTAACACAAAAAATACTTTTTCACAAGTTACCATTCTAAAGAAAGGGAGCTGACAGTAGTAGCAGCAAAATGACAGACATCTGTTGGTGTTTTCATACATTGGTAGAGCTGAATCAACCTTAAAAAAATGACATGTTTTTAGAATTGCTGCTATTCCCCTGTAGCAATTTTCCCCGGAACAAAGACAGGTGATATAGTGCTAAACCCCAGTCAACTAACACACCAGAAGCCAGGATCACAGAATCAGATGACTGACGGATGCCCCCGCTGTGATAAACCCTGTGCTTCGGCATCCTGTCAGGACTGTTCAAACAGTGCTTGCTTTACTACCAACATTACAAGATTGTACAAAGGTTTAACTATGATGATAAAAATCCCTTTAAGCGAATTGGAAAATGTGTATGTTGGGATGTACAAATGTCTATTCATTGGTTTGCAGATAATATTACATCTGAAAATGTGTGGCACAAATTTCTTAGTTTGGTAAGAATCCCACTGTGTGTGTAAAACGATTTCATAACCCCATACGAGTAATTTAAGAGTAAAAACTAACAAAACCACAATCTTTTGCAGACACTTCAAAACTTTTAGAACTTTTGGATTTTAGGATTATCCTTTTTTTCCCCTTGTTTTGAAATTAAAAGGGCACATTCTCTAGTAAATATTATGGTTAATTCCACTTTAAACCCAAGTTTTGCATTTTATTGTCTGTCATTTTTCCTTTCATGAGCTGCAAGTCACCATCAATTTTACAGATTTCATTATTTTGGTTTTCTCTATGGAACCTTGTTCTGTCCATCTACAAAAAAAATACATGACATGGATATATTCTTTAATGTTTAACATTGTGCATCATTTAAGTTCTGCAAATTGCTTACAATTTAAGTTTTAATGGGGGGAAAAAATCATTGACAAACATTTTTTTTAAAATTTTGTCTTTTGGTCAAACTTTTGTAACTCCAAATCTTGGGGTCAGATGGACCCTTTGCAATCTTAAAAAGCCATTGACAAAAAGTTTTCATTTGCTTTTATTTTATTTTTTATTGTATTTTTACTTTAGTTTCTTTTATTGTTTAACTGTTTTGTTTTATGACGAACTGCTGGGCAAGATAGCCCATCCTGGTCTCAGTGGGTCCTTATTGGGTTAAGTTAAATAAAGGTAATAATGATTTACTTTGCAGTCTGTGTTTATTCTGTTCCTCCTGTGAGAATATCTTAAAATTTATAAAATGTATGATAAAGAACTGACACCCAACATCTTTTTTCCACTCATTTAAAACTGTATTTTTCTTGCCAATGTTGTCATACAGGTTTGTGACTCCTAGAATTTTGTGTGATACTTTCACAGACTTTATTGAATTTGGATTCCCAAATAAATACTGACAAACCTTTTGAAATTATTTTTAATTCATATAAAACTGAAAAAGACAGAAAGGCAAATGTTTTTTCTGTTGGTAGAAATTACATAACGTGGATGGATTTGCTGTGTGAATGGGGCTAACAAAGGTATCATTCCAACTCAAATAAAGTTCAGAGTTGCTGAAAAAAAAACTAAAAGATGCCAACGAGCTTACTTGGTTCTCCATGTTGCTCCCTGATCAAAAGTTTGCCATGTTTTGATTTGAAAGACATAAGACGCAGATTTGCATCAAAGCTTCTGTAAACAGATCCTCAGCTCCTCAGTATGTTTGAAATGTACTTCATTACAGTACTGATTTATCTCTGTATAAACACGATTCAAACCACCCCTCTGCTTGGAATTAGACTGTTTTTCATTCTGCTTGCCAAAATAATAATTTTTATACAGCTTTGTGGTTGATTCTGCTGCAAAAGGGTCACTTTGGGAACCTCTTCAAATCTTCAACTGCCAAACAATCAGAGAAAAAAAATGGGTGCATCTTTGATTTGAAAGTTGATTGATTTCATGCTCAATGTCTGGAAATGAAGAATAAATCACCATAATTAACTATCACAAGCTATGTTGACAGAGAAGATGGTTAACCCTTTAATAATCCAACCAAGAAAAAAACTTTTTTATTTTTCTTATTACCTTGGGTTAGTAAAAGTCACAATGTTTTTAAAAATACATGTTTTCAAAATGTGCTCTATCATTTGGTTGCACAGACAAATGTACAGCAAGTGCAGACATGTACAACTTTGAGTTTATGAAAATAAGAAATCTTACGTTTCTACCTGCATATTGTCCATCTGTGACTGTCCGCATGAACCTCAACAAATGGGTGTGTCTTAATATGTTCAACTTGTGTCTTAACTCTTTTGGTAAAAGTATTATTTTTCATACCTTTTTTTTTACTTCAATTCATTTGAACATAATAAAGTTTGCCAATTCTTGGAGGACATCTTGCTTGATGAAATCCCGGCTGAATTCATTCAGAATCTAATGTGCATGTGCAATCAGAACTATGTCCTGTTTTTTACTCACCATAGATGAGAACAACAGATTCCTCAATGGCATGCTGGTAGCTGAACTGGGAGTCCAGTAGAGCTCTGCTGACAAACGAGCCATAGTAGGTGGACTGGTACCAGCCCACATGAAGATGGTCAATGTTGACGTGACGCAGAGAACGCATCATCTCCATCTGGTACTGGACTATAGGCAGAGACAGAGGCACAAGTGAAAGGTAAGGCATGGAAACTCAGTGAAATGGAACAACAACAAAAAATGATCTCCAAGATGAGCTTCACTATAATCAGCACTTTTTTTGGACGTGTGAACATCTAATGGCCATCTGGAACTGGACATGGTGTGTGAACACAGGAGGAACGGGAGGGGGTTTAGAAATATGGTGAAAAAAAAATGAGGATTTGGAGCGTGAAGGACAAATTTGTTCAACTGAGAGAAACAAAGACAAAAGTTCCATATTTTCTTATCAGATGTTAGTCACGAAGTTGTCAAAAGCAAGCATCAACTGGGATCAACAGTCTCATCTCCTGTGTCAGTAACTAGATCTCAGTGAGGATAAAACAGCTAGACAGATACATGGGTAGGCTTCAGCTTCTGGAGAAGGCTAGATCCATTACAGGGAGAGCCATTTCATTACAACAGACACCTCCTAAGGACGCGCAGCTAGAAATACACCCTGCCTCATCGGCTGTAAGTAACATCCAGCGCAAGTGAGCAAAGCAGTATGTCTATGTAGGCTAGCTAGAGGACGTTGATAAATCAGGTTGTGATTGGGCAGCTGTGGCCCCCTAGACCCAGTCTGAAGAGCCCATCTCTTTCCTGTTGGGGCTGTTAACAAGAACAAAGTGGAAGACTGAAAAACAGAGAGTGGAAAGCAATGGGTAAAATATTTGGCCAAAAAGCTAGGACAGAAGGTGGAGATGAGGAGAGGGGGATGTTAAAAAGATGACATGAAAGATCAGCACATGACACAAAAGGAGAAGAGAAATAAAGGAGAGCCAGTACAGAAAATATAATCTCACCTTCGTTACAAAAGTGACGTTTCTTCTTTGTCTCTTTCTAATGGTATAAATTTGACCCTCAAGGCGATGATATGTAAAGCAGGAAGCAATGTAATTGAAAACAGATTATCATTCTATTTGATCACTTGAAGGAATGTGACCTTACAGAGCTCACGCTGCGTCTAAAGTGGCTTAGAGCTGAGCTTTAGAGTGAAGAAGAATCTGCAGCCAGGCATGTGACTCCTTAAATTTTTTTTGCATTAATTTAACACATCCTGAAGCCAAAAACATATTTTGTAAACATGTTTTCTGTGCCTTGATGAAAAATGCAAAGAAACAAAAAAATAAAATAAAATAATTGTATGCTTTTGCCTGGGGAGCAGCTTCTTCACCCCAACGAGAACGTGGCTCTGAAATTCACCATCATAAGCAATGGAGGAAAGTCGGGCACAGGGGCCCTATTCACAGCCTGTCGAGCAAAGGTGGACCAGATGAAACTATCTATCCTTTTAATCTCACCCTTTTATTTTGTAATTGACATGGTCAAGAGAAAAAAGTAAGCGCGGCAAATGGGCAAGGGGGGAGAGGGGGGTGAGAAAGGGGCTGAGAAATTGAGGAAGATATGGTGCTGAAAGGAAAGCAATGATGTTATTCAGAGACAAACCGGAGAAGAGGTTGGTGTCAGGAGTCTAGTGAAAAGAAATACACAAACCTGAGTTTCGTGGCTCGAAAAAAATTGTCATTATGATACAGAACATTAAAAGTAAGAGCAACAGAAGAGCAAAATAAAAGACCCTCGGAGCTCGATGAAGGAGTCTGCTGCGTAACGACTTCATTTGTATTTTGCACATACATCTGTGCACCCCTCTGTGAGTCTTCACCTCTCAGACACCACCGACATGTAAACCTGCCCCGTTACCCTGTCATTAGCAACGAAATTGTGCACAAGCTCCCTTGTACACAGAGTGAGAGCTAAAGAATCGTCAACAACAGCTGAAAAAACGATAAGCCATTTCCTCTGCCTCATCTAATCTTTTATAACATTTATAACATATAAATGTTTTTTTCAAGATCATTATTATAGGAACTGTTATTGAGAACCAGAACCGTCAAAAATATTGATGTAGAAAAATGTGCAGCAGGCATCCCTTCTCCTTTAGCCTCTGTATTGATTTACATGATCAAATTTAAGTGAGCAGTAAGATGCTTAACGCACCGTCTTTGGCCATACTTCTCTCTAACCTGCTGAACTCGAGTACATTAAGAAACACTTAAGGCTCACTTAATGTTTTATTTAAGAGACACTTACTGTTGAGATTCCTCACAAATCTTCTCGTTGTCTTTACAGGTTTTTAAGTGAAAAGTGCTGGGATTTATTTGCAAATGTCTTTTCTTATATCAGAGTGTGAACCAAGTCATAAAAGTCTGAAGTGTTGACAACCAGTGCAAAGATGAGCTATTACAAAAAACTAAAAATCAACTTTTACACAAAAACGTAGTCAGAAAAAAAAACAAAAAAGTGACACATTTCTCCTTAAAAAACAAGGACTTTACTTACTATATTTCTAAGTATCGTATATTTACAATCCTGTGATCACACGGATGCTCTCTTTCTTCTTAGTAAAGAAGTTAAACATTTCTTGACAGTGTTGTCTTTGATGGGAGCTCTGTTAGGATCAATACTAATTAAGCGACTAGCCTTATAAGGTGGAAACTCAATACATGTCAGAGCAGCGACGACACCACCAACAATCACTAGTCAGAATATTTAGAATAGAATTAAATAGGCAAAAAGGCAAAGTTCTGCTTAGTTATTTTTATAGCCAATGATATGGCCACAGCACTAAATGTGTGATTAGATCTGAATTTTAAAAAAAAAAGAAATTTTAAAGTGTGACTTTATTCCTGTTTTTATTTTAGCCTAGAACCTGAGACAATGGTGCTAACCATTACACACAAGCAGTCTGAGAAAATGAAACTAGAAAATACTTTTCCAGTCAGTTATTACATCCAAACACAGTGTCAGAGAGTCAGTGGTTGATATCGAGCAAAGGCCATCTGGTGAAATAACTTAGGTATACTTCACAGTCCTAAATCTGTGCCGACTGAGCCGCAGCCCAACTATGTGAGAGATACTCAGCCTTCACAAGAAACAGACAGGTGGACTTTAAAGCAAACAACTAAAGGCTGAACTAGGGGGTCAGAAAACATGCAGACAATCTTTCAGCCTGATGGAGAAACCAAGACTGAGAAAGCTGAGGAAGGCTACAGGGCAATGGCAGCTGGCCAGCTCATCCACCTAAGATCTAATACAAAGAACAGAGCCTTGTAAATGCCACAGGATCAGTACCATGTTTCTTTGTATAACATGAATTGCAGGTGTGAGGTCTAAAAAGAAGGAGAACAATCTCTGTGCTTATCAGAGACGTGTATGCTGCTGATTTATTGTAGCAGCAAGACATCACTACATCTGAACAGTGATATAAAATGTAAAAAAAATGTTTTATTACTTAGCAATAACAAAGGATTTTATACAGTTTAAGAGTCTTAACAAAAAAGGTTAAAATAATAATCCAAAAGTTCGAACACATTTGTGTATTTTTCCATCAACTAACCTTGAAAGGCACCTAATGGCAGGCACAAGTTGCAGTCAGTTGAAGAATGGACGCAACATAGTATTTTAGTAGGCTCCGTAGCACTTGGATGTGCGGGGCTCAGTAGCCACATAAGGCCTCGTTACAACAAAGCTCGAGGACGGGAAAGAAGCCAGATGGTGTAGAGAGAGGTTCGTGCAGAGGTAGAGGAGGAACGTCAGAGCAGGACAGTAACCATGCGGCAACAAGGGGCCTGGACAAACTGGGATAGTGCAGTGGCCCCAAAGAACACTTGAACAGAACTATGGAAGTCTGAACCAGCTCGACTAAAGTTTTTGATCCAATCGGTGTATGATGTATAATGTTTTCGCCTGGGGTCTAGCAGAAACACCAGCATGCCCTCTGTGCCCAGCATGGGGTTCCCTGGAACATATCCTGAGCTGCTGTCCAAAATCACTTGGAGAGGGGAGGTACAAGTGGTGCCATAACCAGGTGTTGAAGATAGTGGCAGACACCCTCTGCACAGGAATTCATCACAGCAAAATTCAAGGCTCATCAAAGCACCACATCACCTTCATTAAGGCAGGGGAAAAACCTCCATTACGTCAAACAGCCCCAACAGGATTGCTGGCCATGGCCCATGACTGGCAGTTGCACGTTGATCTCAGATGGCAGCTGAAGTTTCCAGAGTGTATCGTGAAAACATCACTCTGACCAGATGTTGTGTTAAACGTCTAATGCAATAAAACAGGTTGTTCTGCTGGAGTTGGCGGTGCCCTGGGAAGATCGAATAGAGGAGGCCGGAAGAGGGCCAAATATCTCAAACTGGTGGGATAATGCAGAAGGGCTGGACGGAGGGCCCGCTGCGAACCAATAGAAGTAGGCTGTAGAGGATTCTTAGAACAGTCTATGCAGAGAGCATTCAGGCTCTTTGGCATCAGAGGATTGCTGGAAAGAAGGGCCACTAGAAACATCAGTGAGACCGCTGAAAAAGCCTCTAGATGGCCTTGGATCAAGAGAGGGGAGGAGTGGAGTAGCTTGCTGCTTGGACACAAGTTGGGTCACCCAAGTTGGGTGTCTGAAGATCAAAGACCTGAAACAGTCTATGACCATAGGTTCTTCACCAATGATGTGTTCAAGCTGCACCAGTTAGGTGCATTTTAACAAATGTTTTTGAAGTTAAAAAATGACACAAAGATGGGTAAAATCTAGGACTGTCCCAATCATGTTTTTGGCCACAATCCGCTTAAGTCCTCATCCAACATTTTTACAAACACGTAAAATAAACAAATCTAGATTTTTCACTAATTTTTTTATGTTATTAGCCTTATTTTTCATTTAACACTTAAACTGCATTTTGGCGAAGTTGCTTGAACAAACTATTCAAAATAGTGCTACTTTCAAGTAGAAAAAGTACTTAACTATATACAAGTAAAAATATTTGATTAGTCATGAGAGAAATTTTGGCGATTGTAGCTTTACTATCTTTAGGAGAATTGAACATTTTTGATGATATGTAGATCATATCTCTAATGAAAATTCTTAAAAATGACTTTCTTCTAAAATCATAGATGTAGCATAAATATGATGATGAGTATTCATCATGAGCTCATATCAATATAACTGTTAGTTTTGGTTGTTTTTGAGACATTTGAGACTTTTTTTAAATCCCTTTTTCCCCAGAAATTACACTTTGTAGACGGTCCCTTGGCAGCCGTTTCTCCATTTCATTCTCACCGAAAATAAAAATAAAGATTTAAAAAAATGTTGTTTTCCTTTGAAATACCTTTGTGAGTCTTTGTTTGTGGCAAGACAAAACACAAGAGACACTTGCTGTCAGTTTTATATGTTTTTCAAAAGCTTATTGAGCCCGGAAGTTTGAATCTGTGAATATCTCGCTAACTTAACCCAACAGTTTTGTGCAACTCCTACTTAAATTGCTACCATATTCTGCTGCAATGTACGGCAATAACATTTTGTAATCTGTTCATGATATGAAGACTTCTAGTAGACCATTTATCTGTAATAATAAACTGAAAATGTATGGCACTAATGAGATAATTGAGAAGAAAATAAATATCTGAACCCTGATCGGAATGTAATGTGATTGCAATCGAGTCTGAAACTATGTGATTGGGCCAGATTTCCGATCACGTGATCAGATCAGGACATCCCTCATCAATCTACTAAACCAAAACATAAAAAGTAAACACCCACAAAATGTAAAAAAAACTTGTTGCCAATAATTGCAATTTATGTGTTATTAAATAATCTTAAAGCCATATTTTCCAATTCTGTGTATGAAAGAAAAAGAGGAATGATCACTTAAGAGAATATAAAGGTTATAAGATGACAGGAACACAATGACCAGCACTACTTTTTGATCTCTGCATCCATCATTGCCCACGTTACTAGGGCAGCTGATATGTACACAAAGGCAACATTAGCCTGGGAACAGTCAATTTAACGATATTGTCGGGGTGTGGGGGTGGGAGCGTGCCCACCTTTTGCTATTCCTCTCTCATTTATGCCATCCTGCTGCCTCTCACATCAATCAGCTGAGGTCTTGAGGGCCAGATGGGAATGAGTCTGCCCATTCCCTTAGTGCTCCCTGATTGTTTGTGTGAGTGTATGTGAGACAGTGAACGGAGCAGAGACATCTGACAGAGACAAAGTGAATGTGTGTTTAAGGGAGATTGTGTGAAAGCAAGAATTAAGTAAGGCTAACAGGACACAGAGAAGAGGAGGAAGGATATATGAATAAAATGTTTTTGTGTGCGTTTTTTTACACATTTTTGAATGTGTGAATAACACTTAAGAACACACATAAAAAAAATTAAAGTAGGAGGCGTAAAGCCTACAAATGCTGTGCAGCGCATGCTAAACATCTAACGCCAAATAGGTGTGTGTGTGGGTGCATGTGCGTGTGTGTCGTACAGAATGGAGGTTGTTTATCAGCCAGGAGCAAAACTCCTCACCTTTTCGCAGTAAAAATCAACAGTTGCAATCAACACAAGGCATGGCAAGAGCATTTGTGTGTTTGTCTGACATGAAGCAGACAGATAGTCCATACTCTAATGCTCAATGACACTGGGGGTTAACTGCAGTGGACCCTGCATTCTGAAGGCCACCACTCCTCTGTGTGGGCAGTGAAACCAGTTTTAGAATGCAATTTGTGTTTGAGTGCCAAGATGCACAAATTGGGGGGTGCAGACATTCAACAGATGCAGTCTCAACAGAGAACAACTTGCACACCCACACCTCAGCAATACACTCTATATGCAGCAACAGATGAACGGTACCAGATTAGATCAGGAAAAATACCATGTTCGTGAGCCAGGAATGGTAGCTTATATTTAAATACAAGAGTATATCCCCAAGCTTTGTCAGGTTTATTTGGAAAGCAACTCCTAGATAAGGTTTTCTCTTTCCAAAGTAAAATAAATGGTCTCTCTGAAATACATAATTATATTTCTTCTATAAAAAATGTGCAAATACTTCAGCATCTATCTGTTCATCTATTGATCCATCAATCTTGTGTTTAAAAATTTCAAAACCCACTCCAATAAAAATGCAGTTTTTGGTGTTTTTCATATATTCTTGTAGCATTTTTCTCATGATGGAGGACATACATGAAGAACATTAAGATTAACTGCATTCCTGAGTATTTATTCGAAACGTTGCAAATCACGAGCAAAAAAAATACTTTTGGAAAAAAGCTTGTTGTTGTTACGTAAAAACTGCAATAGGCACGCCATTAGCTCCCTGCTCCACTCCATTCCAATCCATCCACTTGCAGACAAATAGATCCATGTACGCCTTCATTTTCCAGGTCCGAGCTGGCATCTGGCTCAAAACTGTACAGTCACCATTTTTGTTCCACCGGTAATGTCAGGCTGGGGATGTGAGAGCTGCAAACTTGTGGGAGAGGGAGTATAAACAAAGGGATGATGAGAAATGAGTGAAGGCTTACTACTCGCCAACAATTCTAACCACAGCTCAGAGGTAAATTTATGAGGAACTACTTCCACTCTGCAGAAACTATGTCCAACAAGACAACACAGGTTTTTTTATTTCGCCTAACAATTGCATAATAATCACCAAAACACCACTGGGAACGCTTTTTCGGTAGATCAAAAGATGACTGAAGTGGGAGTACTAAAGATTCTTGCATCTCAAAGACAGTCTGTGGCAAAAACTGTGTTCTTTAACCCCTTTACACCAGAGCTTTAACTCCATTGTTTACATTATTTCGACTGCTGTGTACCTCTCAAACCGTTGTCACAATTAACGTAATTCCCACAGATTCTGAAGCGGAGAAAAGAATCCTTGCACTGATATGCAACACTTTACAGTGGTGAAATGCTTACAAATCAGCTGATTTTGCTGCGGAGAAAAGCATAGCTACAGTCTCATACTGTTTGTAAATTGTTGTGTAAATGTGTAATAGTTAAAACTCTTACAGAAGGTTTCATAGAGCTAGCTCGGTTTGTTAAGAGCAGAACGGGCATGCAGGAAAATCAGGGTTCGATTTCAAGGGGGCGCAATGAGCTTCATCCATTGTGGGTCCTTTGGCAAAACCCTTTACACTACTGCCTAACTATGTAGCCTCAAGCGGACTTAAGTCTGGGTCTCCCTGCACCAGTCCCCGGCTCGGATAAAACAAAGGGTTGCGTCAGCCAGGAAAAGCATACCGCGTAAAAATCTCCGCCAAACCACCTATGCACAGCTGCTTCGCTGTAGTAACTCCTGAAGGAATAAGCCAAAATGTGAACAGTAACTAGTACTTTCATAAAGCTCATCTGAATGCTTCTTTATTATTTTTTAAAATTCTTCCAGACATCAAAGTGCCTTTTCTTAGCAACATATACATGAACAGCATTTAACAAAGCACAAGGCAGCAAAGGCTGCACTAATCAATTATCCATTGTGATCCACACAGATACTCTCTGTACGTTGTGATTTTCTTTTAATCTGGGGGTTAGAAATGTTCCACCACCCCTGCTTAAATGTGGAGTGGGAAACATTTTGTCTCTGATTTTAAACAAATTTATTACAACAAATAATTAAATTTGTATAGATCCTTAAATTAGATATTTTTCTTAAATTTCATCGTTTAAATCACAAATAAAAAAGGTAAGATTAAAAAAAGTATCAACTTTTTCCTAAAACGTTCTATAAAAAAGGAACTTTTAGATACTGGTTGGACCTGTATATATGTCTGAAGTTCACAAGTGCCAGTAAATCATCTACCTGCCACAATCTAATAAAAACTTTAGCACCACAAGTAAAACAAAACTAATGTTTAGAAGCATTACAGTTTAAAGACAGCTTATTCCACCAGTCCTTTTGGTAAGTGAAGAACGGTGTAGTTCCACAGCTGCTCTAACTATTTTATTTTACCCTTAGGACTCGCCACACCAGACCTAATTTAATGAGTCTAAACTCTTGACCCACTCGTTCAACACAGCTGGGATCCTGACTTTACTTCAGACAGCATTCTAAGAGCCCTGTAACTCAAAGACAGGATGTTTGGAAAGATTTTTTTTTTTTTTTTAAGTGCCAGAACACTTAATAAATGCACTCTGCACAAATCCATTAATAGGGGAAAATTGTTAATATTAATGAATAAGGCTTCAAATTTGTTAGTGTTTGATTTTTGACATCTCTTCTAAGCAAAAACCTTCCTGTCATTTGTTTAAGCAAACATTTCTACAACTAGTTCAAAATGTATTGTGATTTGTATAAAGTTCTGAACTCCTGGATACTTGATTGTTTTAGAAATAATCTTAATATTTGGATTCGGACCAACTCTGGTAAAGAGCCGACGTCATTCACTGGCCTGTCATGAGCTGATTTGAAGTCAGGTTCTCAGAGTCATTCTTATCGCTAACACCTAAATAGATCTATCGAAAAATGGGCAGTTGGGACAGTTTTCTAAGCAAGGAAAGTGTTGGAATCAAACCAATAAGACAAAGTTGATCACAAAGATGATCACATATCAATCAAATGTCCATTCTCTTAATTAGGCATGATTTTAATTACTAACATAAAAATAAATATGAGCTTTTAAACCAGATTAAAATGTTGTTCTCTGTAGAAAATTTATGGAGGGTTATAAAAGATTTAAACATCTAAACTAGTACTTCATTAGGTAGAAATGAAAAGAAAAACTACTGAACTGAAGCGAAACTATATAAACTATAAAGTATTATCTTGTGAATAAATTGCTATGACATTCTGATTAATTTGACAGGTTGTTGGGATAATCCTTTAAAGCTGCATTTACACTAAGCGTGAATTGCGTGGCATGGGCGTACATTTTCAATGTTAAGTCAATGTAAAGACGGAATGGGAGGTCTTCCGGCACGTTTTGAGCATCAGCTACGGCGGTCTAGCTGAAGCGCGTTTTGGGCAGTGCAACAATGCTGTGACAAAAATTTGAATACACAGTGTAGGTACATGGTACACATTTTTTCCCATGTAGTAATGAGGCTAAAAACTTCTGACAGTAGCTCCTCCCACGCGCAGCAGGATTGGCAGGTCAATGAAGAATTTTTTTGAGCAAGTGTCAAGAAGCAAATTCGCCACAAAAATTTAGTTTGATGTAACGGTAGCACGACACCACAGATGTCCCGGCAAAATAAAACTCGCTCCTTTGAACTACAGTAACCCTTTTACCGTTTTCACAATTATGGCAATTTCAAAAGATTCTTCTGCAGAGAAAAGCAGCTTTTCTTTGCATCAGAATCTGATGATTTATGTTGATTGCATCAATATCTACTGTAAAGTGTTTCATATGAGTACAAAGATGCTTTTCTCTGCTTCAGAATCTGTTGGACTTACGTTAACTGCCTATACATTCTAAGAGTTACAATAACTCAAAAAGCGTCAACACTGACAGTAAAACTCTGGTGTAAAAGGGTTAAGTTCAACACAATGTGCCTGTTAAGTGAAAACAGCTTGAACTCAACTCTATGTAAAACTTTGTCTATTTGTTTGTGTCCTTTTTTCCCTGCTGTTCTTAAGCAAACTAACTGTATTTACTTCTAGCAAAACAGAACTGAATTGTTTACATACTTGTAATAAGGTTTTCTCCTAAATTAAGGACATTATGCAGCCAAGGTATGTCCCAATGTTCTTTCAAGGCTTTTGTCAATTTGTTTTTCCATTTACAATTACTGAAGCACAAGAAAACAGACTAATTAAATGTTTACATTTCTGTCACATAAGGTAGAACAAGCTCAGAAGATTCACTGCACACAGGATGATCATGCTTTTATTGTGTGTATAAAAGGCTTAAAAGAATCAAAGCCAGAAAGAAGTATATGAAGTGAATTTTTATATAGAGGGTGTCATCTTAAGCACATCCAGAGCCTGAAGACAACACAATATGAGTGATATGAGATAAACTCTCATCTTGTGATGCAATTGCTTGCAGGGATTACAAATGCAATACAATGGGTTTTTTTTAAAGTATATACAAAAAGGGATACAACAGACTGGAGTGTCTCTGTGGCAGCTCCCTGAGTCTGGGCAAACAAAACCCATTCTCAGAAAAGGTGAACCAGCTTTGAGATGACTCAAGCACATGCACCTCACTGTGAAGAGACAACTAAGATAGATCCCAGACTGTCAGAAAGGTGAAAAAACTAGAAACCTGAGAGGGGACATGAGAGAAAAGAGAGAAAAACAAGTGAAAGCCGCAACAAGGGGCAAAAAAAAATTGCTGTTTTTCAAGAAAACACATTGCTTGGAGAATGATGTATGACCCAACCACCGATGGCCAAGGGGTTAGTAACAGGAGAGGGCACCATGTAAGAATGAGTCAGTCTTGTTCACTTTCATAAACATGTTATAGAAGTTACATTCTTTTTTTTTTTACTGTGAAAAACTATATATCTCAGACCAGAGGTTTGAAAGAGGACAACAGTAAACCAACACAAAACTGCTCAGCTCTGAGAAGCTTTACTGAAAGCTTCCACTAGGCTAATCAATGTTTTATAAGAAAATAGAGATCATTGTAAGCATAATTTCAAATCAACACTGACTAATGATGGTTAAATGGGAATTTAGAAGAAATATTAGGTAAATGCCATCCCAAAATAAGCTCAAGTTTCCTCTTCCTCTGTAAAAAAAAAAGTCACATTTCTTACAGTCTTTTGGGACTAAGTGGTGCTCATATTAGTTTGGAGCTCGCCTATTCCTATATCACAGTATTTTGGCCGTGCACGTGTTTATCTGTCAGAAGACGGAAGTGGTGATAAATGTGCAACTTCTCTGAAAGTAAATGGCGCTATCCAGTTCTGGTGTGCTCTGGAGCATCAGCAGAGGTGCGAGGCTAATTTACAGAAACCCGTGCTATAATGGGATGTGTGCACCTCTTTGCAAGCGAGCTTCTGTGTTTGCCTGAGTACACCCAGCACGGTCCGTGTTCCACCTGGCACACTGGATTAGGTGCAATTAATCTTAGTTAAGCAAGCCCTGCGGAGAGAGATGCCTCTCTTCCAAGTGTAGGTACGTGCAATAAACAGACACACACACAAGCACGACAAAAACGGACACAAACACTCTGTGATGCACCTGAGATGCTGAGAGCATGGAGAGGCAGCTGCATTGCGTGCATAACACGCTGCTAAGTTCACCATATGCAGGTTTGATGGTGTTGCTCGTCACAGAGCTTTGTTTTTATAGTAGGAATAGTGTTGGATCAGAACTCGTATCACTTCTACATGCACCAATCAAATGGTAAGATAAATTTAAATAAAACTAATCATTTTCCTTGTATCCTTGATAACTTTTTTAATTTATTTAAGTATGGTCAAGGGGTCTAGAGGTTTCTTTAATGCACATTTTTGGTATTAAAAGGTGTATAAATCTTTTCCAAAATGTAAAATGTTGCTTTCTTCCCTATGTAAATCCATTTTGAATTATTCTTAATTATTATTTATTTTAGTTTATTAAGTTATTTATTAGGGCTGCACGGTGGCGCAGTGGTTAGCGCTCCTGCCGCACAGCAAGAAGGTTCCTGGTTCAAGTCCTGGCTGGGGGACTTTTCTGTGTGGAGTTTGCATGTTCTCCCCGTGCATGCGTGGGTTTTCTCCGGGTACTCCGGCTTCTTCCCACCGTCCAAAAACATGCTTCATCATTCTAATTGGTCACTCTAAATTGACCCTAGGTGTGAATGTGAATGTGCATGGGTGTGTGATTGTGGCCCCTGCGACAGACTGGCGACCAGTCCAGGGGTGTACCCTGCCTTCGCCCATGAGTAGCCGGGTTAGGCTCCGGCAACCCCGTGACCCCGAAAGGGATAAAGCGGATTGGAAAATGAATGAATGAATGAAGTTATTTATTAAGTTTGATTGGGCCTAAATTTTTATTTAAAAAAAATACTTATTTGTAAAACTGGATTTAAGTTTCGAAAGCAAAAACTGGTAAACACGATTCATTAGAAAACTAAGGCTTCATTTACATTTCTAAAGCGACATCCAGGCAGTTATAAATAAGATTATTTCAAATAAGCTGTAAAAATACTAAAAGACATTTCCAATAATCTAAATTTTAATAAGTTTAATATTTATTAATTTCAAAACTTTTCATTTTGTTTTAAAATATTTTTTATTACAAGAAATGTTCAACATTCCATCAATAAAATCCAAAGACTCGCAAAAAAAAGGAATATATCTTTTGAAGAATGGCCTTGCTTCTTTTTAATAATTCATGTTTAACCCTACACTTCATCCCGAAAATGTTATTTATTCTCCCTCAAATCCCCCAACAGATTCTGCATTTCAGTTTATATATTTATAGATGTTGGTAATCTATGCATGAGCAATTAATTGCTGCAACACCCACTTCATTTGTCTTCAGCGGGCCCCATGCGGACACACCTGCACAGAGGAGGTTTGGATTCACATAAGCAGACACAGGTACACCTGTGATTAACACACACCCACAAAGAAGCAAAGAAAAATGTATTTCAGGTTTTTTTGGGGGGCTTCTCCTGTCAGAGCCTCTTAATCTTATCCCTTGATAATGTAAAGCAACGTCTAAAAACATGCACGAGCAGAAAATGTTTTAGTCAGTGATACTAAAACGAGCAGCTGGTTTATTAAGAACATGATAATTAAAGAAACTATTAATCTTCTGGTCTTTTACTGCTGTTTAGCTACTTATTCATCAATGGAAAATCATTTGTTTTTTTTTTTTTTCTCTATTTTAATGACTGTAATTCATATGCATGATTCTTTCTTCCGACTGCTGCTCTACATTTACAATTATTCTTGCGATCACCCCATCTATTACCCATAATTGTAAAAGTCTTATAGAAAGTGTCAATCTGTCTTTAATTTCACATTACTTTTTTTTTTTCAAACAACCCAATCTCCACCCTAAACATTCATTTTCTTTCAATCTACACTTTTTAAATTCAATGTATATTTTTACCCACCATATTTTCTCTTTTTCTTTCCCCATCAACCTACCTGTAGTTCCTATAATCCACCTGGTTGAGCAGCAGATGGATGTAACGACCTCCAGCCACATGCGTAATCAAATGCATGTGAAGAGAAATGGGCAGAAAACATACCTCACAGCTTTGAAAAATGCAAAAAAGGATGTTCCAATGCTAAAATATGTTACCATGTATGCATTTCTGTTAAAGGTGGGCTACCAAGTTGATTTCTAAGTAGTCTTGATGAGGAAAAGAAGAAAAAAAACCCAGAGGCAATCAATTTCCCATTTAAAGCAGGTAGAGCGATCTATTGAAAGGCTAACCCCCAAGGTAGACCTTATAAGCATAGGGTGAGACTAACTTTTAGACAATGCATGAAAACACAGAAATATGCCTCAGTGCATACTGAAAAGGAGTTTAACAGAAAAGTGGAAGGATCATGACAGAGGTGGTTTTAATCCTCATGACTTCAATTAACCCACCGTGAATGTGTCTGCCCCCAAACGTCAGTTAAAGAACGGAAAACCGAGCAAAGAGAAATATTGAAATAATTGCCCGTAATTAGTTTCATTTGGGTGTTTTTTTTTACCGAATTACTTTTGTGGCAGTTTAAGATTAGGCTTTTTTTCCTTTTCATTTGTGGGTGTAGGTAATCATGGTGGTGAATGTGAATTTAACAGGTGATTCTAACCTCCCCGTAAACTGAGGCATATTTACCAAATGGTTACCTTTTTACATTTTGGGCTTTAAACAAGACACCAAAACAAAAAGCATCATTATCTGCAAACAAATGTCAATAATATTTCCCTCTGTGAAACAGTTTCTGCTTTAAACTTGTTGCCAGTGCACGGCGTCATTATCTGCACCTAGATCCTTCACACTGCTGCAAGGTAACAAAGCATGCAGAATTCAGATTTTCTCCAGACCTCCATCCTCTGCTGCCCCTTATTTCATAAGATTTAAAACTCTTATTTGCATTAGGTTAGATTTGGAAAATCTAATCAGCTGCTCTTTCATGTGAGCAGCTTTCTCTGTGATGCAACAATCAGTGTTTTAAT
Source organism: Adrianichthys oophorus (assembly GCA_036245035.1). NCBI lineage: Eukaryota > Metazoa > Chordata > Actinopteri > Beloniformes > Adrianichthyidae > Adrianichthys > Adrianichthys oophorus. The sequence continues at coordinate 15,294,778 of BSAI01000207.1, read as the reverse complement.
GGAAACAAATACAGAGAAAATGCTGCAAGAGGATACAGGGATGTTGACATTTTTCAGTGAACGCAACAAGACATCATTCATGCGATGCCTTTAATAAATGTAAGAGTAAAATAGGATTTCATTTTAAATTCCCCTTGACTTAATATGTTGAAGGAACATTAGAAAATCTAAATTCAGTTTGTAAAAAAATCCCAGCAAAGAATATTTGTTATTTTATATAAGTGCATTTGAAATTTAACCAAAGATGTTCATAAAGACATAGATAAATATTAAAAGTCTTCTATCAAGATATACAAAAACTGATGAAAATGTTTTAACTTTAAAGACCCACTCCAATGAAAACTGTGCTTTTTTGTTTTAACATGTTCTTGTGGCAATTTTCTCATTGTAGAGGACATAGTTTAAGAGAATTAAGCTTAAAATTGCATTTCTAATTTTTTCTTGATTAAAATTGTTGTAAATTAGGAGCACACAAAAAATGCTGTTTGAAAAAGAGCTTATTTGTGACGTCAAAAATACGTTTGGTGGGCCTTAAGCTCCCTGCTCCATCACAGCGCCAACAGTCCCTTCCAACAACCCTGCACAAACTCTGTCCTAGAAAATGACTTTTTTTTATTTTGGCTAAAAAAGTATAATCATGATTTTTTTAAACAACCCTGGGAATGCTTTTACGGTATATCAAAAGAGGATCAAATAAGATAAAAAATGAAGATTAAAAAATTAATTACTGAAATTTTAAATTTGCAGGACAAATATCTAAACGTTTATATAAAAATATCTTTCAAATACCATTAATAGAGAAACGTTGGTATGTTTAGTTTGAATCCTTTCATTTATTTTAAAACTTTTCTCAGAACAAACATTTTTTTAGGGGGAGAGGGGGGATATTTTCCTTTCTTTTTCATCACTAATGTTAAATCCACTATAAAGTTACATTGCTAATTGGGTTGATTTGCATTTTAAAAAGAGCAGGAGAGACAAAAACAAAAACGCCAAAAAGGTGCATCAATCAAACAATTAATCTCAGTAATGAGTCCAAGTCATTTATGCAAGACGAGAACCCTTCCAGGCTCCGTTTAATGATGTGTCTCGTTAGGACTAAAGTCACTAGTAAGTCCGTTTTCTACTGACACGCCAAATCAAATGTTTTTTGGTTACGAGAAAAACAATCAGGTGTTGTCAAGCCAGAAAGACAAATACATGTCTAATTACTGAATTTGAGCATTTGGTGAAACAAACCCCATAAAATATTGTTTGCCTTCATCAATCGGACAACTCCTCTTGTCTTTGTGCCCTAAAAGAAGGATGAGGTAAAGCTGGATAGAGGCTTTTCAGCACCCCTATACTAAACAGAAAGCAAGGAGCAAGGGAAATAAAAGAGGCTGGATGGTACATTTTGGAGCACCTGAGAAATCAATGATTGCAGAATAAAAGAGAATAATTTTAAGGAAAGATGGACAGTTGAAGCATCGACTCAAAAAAAAAGGACATAACAAAAATTGGTGATGTGTATTTGTAAAATATGAAGGAAGGAAGATCACATTTGGGTTTAGTTAGGCCTTTATGGTCTCTGGTTTTACAGCCAAATGCTTAAAATGTGAGAACGTGAGCCTTGAGTGTTTTATGAAGTGGACAAACAAGGAAGAAACATGGTTTCTTTGCTAACCCCCTTGTCCATGTTCAGACACTGCAATTTTCTCACTTGTTTGTGAGTGAAGTGCCTGCAACTCACAGCTCAGTTGTTTTTATTAAAAGCCAAGCAGGGAAATTACTAGTGGACAGACAGCACGCTACGGATAGCTGCCTAATTGCATCACACGAAAGCATTAAAGTGGAAAGGTATCGTTCTCGGTATAATCACTGTGATTTAAAAGGACAGTTGTTGTTAATTGCAATAAGAAAGTTTTAAATTATTTCCGTCAGGTTCCACTTGTCACAAATAACCTGTTTAGCATGTTTACATTTCAGAAAACTGGGTCGAGCTAAAATCTCTCTAAATCTATTTACGAGACAGGTGCATGGCGCAAAGCACAATTTGACACAAGAGAAAATAAACACCCACACACACACTCAACACTTGAGCTCTAGAGACATTTCAATAAATTGCCACTGCATGTTGACAGAAGGTGGAGGTTTGGGACGGCCATAAAAAAATTTTAAAAAACAAAATGGACTGATGTGCCGAAACAGGAAGCTGAAGGCTACAAGGAACTAGGTTGCACAAAAAAGATGCATTTAACTAGTAACTGTTGCACAGCTTTATGAATCACACCAGAGACAAAAAAAAAGCTATATAAATCATATATCTGTAGATCTGTATATCACATGGAGCCTTGCAGCCTACCTTCCGAGGCTTTATGTAGATTTTGTGTAAGCATCCATCCCTAATAATCTCTCTGTAGCAGGATACTACTTCTTTGTAACGCATTAAGCCTGATATCACAACAAAGGCAGAAAGCTTGCATACATTATTAACATGCTACTCATGTGCCTCTATTGCACAAATGTCTTGAGAATCACTGTCTGTGGTTCTACACATCTCACCATACATTAAGTCAATGATAAAAGGACAGTGTGTGCGAGGGCACAGGAGATAAGAGGGTTGTTGGGGGGGGGGGGGGGTTCAGCCAAGGTTCTTTCTTCTTCTTTCTGATTTTGCTGTGTGCACTCAATTACTCTTTTTCTCCATCATTTGGTCACAGTTGCTGCCACAGACTGTTAGTCAAGCGCAGCTCCACACTGGCACCTGTTGATGAAGACGGAACATAGCACATGTACTCCCAGCAGAAACGTGTGTGGAAAAGGACTTAAAAAGAAAACTTTCACCCTGTTTTTTGAGCTAATGCAGAGACATTAGAGACCAACGATGATCATTCAGACATTTTTTGGATCGCTGAGACACATTTCACAAACAGGATTTCTTCTTAAAGCTGAGGCAGCAACAGGTAGGCAGACCCGAGACTAACAGCATAAAAAAGTATTACTGCCATAAATGATTTAACCGCCATGAATTGATTTAAATTAAATTTACAGGCTTACTGTTTAATTTCATTATTTATTTATGTGCTTATATTTTGATTCCAAAACCAAATTTGTTTTTAGCGCTGAAAATCAGTTCTCAAATTACTACAGTGATTCAAATTTAACAAAACCTTTATCAAAGACCCACTTTAATGAAAATTGTGTTTTTAACATGTTCTTGTGGCATGTTTCTCTCATGATGGAGGACATATAAAAAGAAAATGACATTTATAGTTGCATTTCTGAGATTTTTTTTGTCAAATTGTTGAATAGCTAACATTTGGCTCAAAACTGTACAGCTGGGCAGCTCCAATAATGCTCTCCATTTTTGTTGTAGCGGTAATGTTAGGTTGGGCGTGTGTGGGGCTGTAAGCAAGTGGGACAGCATGTAAACCAGTGGGTGATGAGAAGTGGGAGGCGGTCTTGCTCTGCGCCAACAGTCCCGCCCACAACTCAGAGGCAAATTCCAGATAAATTACTGCCACTCTTCAGAAACTACATCCTAGAAAAGGACACTTTTTAAAAATTTTTGCCTAAAAACTGCGTAATCATAATTTAAACAAAAAACACAAATAAATCAAAAGATTATCAGAGTGGGACTTTTATCAAATTTCGTCTTACATTACGAAAACTAACAAAATAAGGAATTTTGTCCCAAAAAAAGTCATATCTCCTGCTACAGATAAACTAATTACTTATTGCATAAGCCTGGTTTAGGTTTACTTCATGTAGTAATGTTTGACAATCATTAATTAAATGTGTTTGTTGATCATGCATACACAAAGGCAAGAACAAAACACACAATAATGATAGTTTTTTTTTCTTTAAAACATCATTATAAGGATGTTAATGAGTGCAGTTAACTCTGAAATCAACATGAGGCCCCAAAACAAAGGAGCTGGGGATTGGTGGGACTGGAAGGTCAAAGATTTCGCCAGCAGCAGTTGCTAGCTAAGACAGGAAAGTTCAGCTAAAACAGGGATAGGCAACTCCAGGCCTCGAGGGCCGTATTCCTACATGTTTTCCAACTTACCATGCTCTGGTATGTTCTAATTGGCTGGACACACCTGAACCAGGTCATCAGTCATGAGTAGGGCTTGATATCTGATATCATGCAGACACTGCAGCCCTCGAGGCCTGGAGTTGCCAATCCCTGATTTAAAAGCTCAAACTAGGGCTAAGTAAAATACCTTTAGACATTATGAGCTACATTCTCATAGTGTACAGCTTTCTTGTGAACTCCTCAATTTAACTTTGCCATTTTTTCCCTTTAAATCACCAAAAGCTACATCAATAGAACTGCTGCCAAATTTCTATATTCCTATTATAATCGTTTGTTCTTAAGGCAAGATTTCTAAGCCACTTACAAACAGTTTTATAACTGCATTGCAACCTTCTGAGTTGTAATTGAAACTTTGGCAGTAAACACTTCTGTGGGACTTCATAAAAGTTTGAACCCACTCTGTTTTCTTCTTGAGGTCTACAGCAGGCCAAAGCAGCCCACTTTAACATGAGACAAGACCCTAACAATTAGTTACTACACAGCAGAGGAGGCAGAGGGAGTTGAGTGGCTTGGCAGGTCAGCTGTGTGTGTGAGAGAGTGTGGGTGGACAACTCAGGATTGAGTACAGAAACAAAAAGACCAAATGTGCAGACAGAAAATCAATTTTCCATGTCATGTTTCATCAACAGATTATTTCTCCCAGTAATTGTCTTTCCATGGCTTTGAGTGTAGCATTAGCATCTTTTGGAGGGCGCTAGGAAAAGGGGGAGGCCGCAGGACACTGCACTCATGTTGTACCGCTTCCCATCAGTCACCACAAACAACACAAATGAAGCCCGTTTACATTTGAAGCTTTGAGCCCTGACAAGAAAACCCTGACAGTCTGGAACGGGATCAAAATCCCTCTCCAGAGGAATTCTATGCTATTTTGTAAATATGTCCGAGTTCACAGCGAGGGACTAGTTAGAAAAACACTCGTCAACTTAAAAAGGAAAGACAGGTGGACAACTCAAGTTCAGCAAGAGTCAGCAACAACATTGTCTGATGCAGATCCATCCCCACAATACGACACTAACGACCTTAAGTCACCATCGGCCCCCTTCCTTCTGATGAAGGTTTGACAGTTGCTCATTAGCAGGAGAAGCCTGTTAAAAGCAAGGTGTTGTCCATGTCTAACATTCCCTGCTGCATCTGGTCTTTTTTCCCTCATTCCCCAGTTCAAAATGCACAACAAGACGAGACGCAAGTGACTGAGAAGGAAATACAAGCTTATCTCCAAAAATACTGACAGTACTGTTTATACACATGATAATGTTCTCTTCCAAGGAAATTACGCTTTAATCATTAGATTTTCCATAACCTTGATTGACTAATTAAAATTAAAAAAGAAAAAAGGATTTTCCATTTTACTGTAGGTTTATATTTTTCCACAAAACAAAAAGTAAAAGAACAACAATTCATCTTTTTTTTTGTTTTTTTTGTTTTTTGTTTTGGTCTGTAATGTTTTCTCGTTAGAGCATCTGGCCAAGAATTTCATGTCTGCATCAGGCATCCGAATGTTATTGTAAAGAACAACTCTGAAACATGCACAGCAGCTTGCTGTTCCACCCAACAGCTGTTGTGCTCTAATGTCATTTGTAGAAGCCTTCCTGCCTAAAATGCTAAAACCATACAAGCTGAAAAATAAAACAACAACCATGCCACAGCAATGGCAGAACTTCAGAAGACTGAAGCAAGTCCCGACCAAAGTCAGGCTTTACACCAAAATGTTTTAAAATAGTCTTTATGTGTGGCAACTTAGTGTCTGAGCTCAAGTGTTTTCATTAATAAGGGTGCGTTTCTTTCTTTGTTTCATGGTTGGACTCAACGAAACTTTCACTTCACTTTTACCTATTTTTGGGGCCTTTTTTTTTGGTTAAACTCATTGAATGTAAAAGAGAACTGGATCAACCAGAAGTGAGCTTGTTGGAACGTCAGACCCCCATGAGTGACAGCTGTCTCGGGAGAATCTGTCAATCAAAAGTTTCAAACATTTGACTTAAGGCCCCAGTTTTATTGAGACATCTGGTTTGTCAGTTTATAGCTTGAATACCTTGCACTACAGAAAAAATATGGGGAAAAAATCAAGACTAGCAGGTACATGTTAAAAAACAGCAGTGCAAGAATGGTTATTCTGACAAATCTAATGACTGAGGAATGGCTGTTTATTTCTCAGTAGGAGTCTATGGCATTTTGGCTTTGAACCAGCAGGCACTTCTTGTTTGGAAGGCAAAGGGGGAGGGGTCACTCAATCCAATTCTCGTATACAGTCAATAGTTAAACTCCAGTCCATTTGTCTATTACCTTCAGGCTTCATCTTTTGGATGAAAGGTAATCCGATGAGTGACATTAGGGCTGGGCAATAGTGGGTTTTTTTTCATATCAGACGATAACGATATATATCACAATATACATCAAATGACTATATTAGTTTAATTTGAACGGTCTGTGGCTCATTAGAGAAATGTGTAATCATCAGCAGGTTTCTTTGATTTAAATATTTATTTCCTATCATACTTTAAACATAACAGATGCACTGAAGGAATGTGATGCAACAGTTCTTTCCACAGAAAACTAAAGAAGGCATAAATACTTCAAACTAAACTGAAAATTAAAGCAAAAGCTTTCAAGTTTCAAACGAGAACACTAAAATGTTTGATCAGTTCCATTTTAAAACAAAGCATTAATTCTACAAATAAATTCTGTTACACAACATAAACTGACAAACATTTCTGTCAACATACTGTGAATAAGCTAGGAACTAAAAGCAAATTCGCTGAATTTCTTCTCGTCGTTTAGACTGTTGCTACTATGAGGGTCTTAACTTTGTTGTTTTTGCTGGAGAATTATTGTTTATTTCAGTCTGACATTGACCATGCTTGGTGGCACTGCTTCAGGTGGTAAAAAAAAGGTTGGTGGTATTTCCAGTTTTAGAAGGAACATGCCTTCTGCAGAATTTGCAATGCACGTTAATCTATTTTTTGCCGGATTTTAAATAACCAAAATACCTCCACACAGGGGCCGAAATTAATTTTTTGAAACACTGGCCAAGTTAGCCGGTTGATAAAAAAATCTACCGGCCAAACATATATTTTATCGGCCAAATTCTAATACTATTTTACACAGAAATGCCTTGACATTTTAGTTTTTTGAGGAAAAGGAAATTGCATAAAAGTAATTTATAAATGGTATGAACACATATTTATTGTCATCTAACTGTAAACTCAAATTCAAACATGCTGAGAAAACAAGGACAGATTTATTAGAGATTTCCTAATTCTGCTTCCAGGTGATCACATTTTATATTAAAATCATAACATAAAACAGCCTGAAAACAGATAATGTTTTGGGTTATTGTCATTTCAAATCATTAATGAAATTAAATATGCAGCTTTAAGGAGGCAGGAGGATTGAGCACAACATCTGACAGGTCACAGTTTTCAGTGTAACAGACTCTGTCATGTTACAGAGACACTGCTAAAACAGTGGATTCAATTCTGTTATTATTTAGAAAATACAGTATTTATTAATGTCCTATGAAATAATTTGATGTATTTATCCGCCACGTCTTACAGGCTGCTCCGAGAAAATACTGTCCGACTTTAAACCGGTCCGTGATCACACAGAACAGCTACTTCGCACCACGGCATTAGCAGCTAACAAGCTAGCATCATAGCATTAGTGTCTAACAACAGCGCTATCTCCAAATCAACACATTTTATTAATCTGCTTGTTGCTGCATTAAGTGAAACAGCTTTATCCTCCAGTTTTGATTGTTTCATCAGCCAAACCAAACCCTGCACAAGTGACTGCGGGGTGAGGTCTTGTGACGCGTTTGTTTTGTTTACCTCGCATGCAGGCGGTAGAAGAAAAAAACAGAGGACAAAAGAAATTCACCAGAGGAGGAGCTACTAAACTCAACTAAGTTTACACAAATATTTTCTCCCCATGTGGTGACTAACCCTCTAACTTACTTGCCAAAGAGGAGAAAATCCTCGCAACTGGCGAATATCAATTTCGGAGCCTTCAAAGTAAAAGTCTATTGCGATAGGCTCGTTTTACTATCGAGAAAAAGTATTATCGCGATATCGATATCTATTGTTTTATCGCCCAGCCCGATTCTGACAAACATGAGTAATAGCTGTTTATTTCTCAACAGAAGTCTATGGGATTTTGACTTCTTGGAGCCAACAGGTTCTTCCTACTTGGAAAGCAAGGCAGAAGGGGTCACTCAGTCCAGTTCTCATAGACAGTCAGCACTTCCTTTACCAGTAATGAAACTCCTGTGCAGAAAATATGTAAAACATTTGAATATGATTTTTTTTTTGTATTTAGTATTATAGAGTCTAATTTACTTTTGAATATCAATATTTCTGCAAAAATAACGTGCACTTGCATCACCCATTCTATTCTGCTTTCACAAGCATGTCTGCCTAGGGCTCTAAAACACTTGCAATGATCTGTGGGAATGACTGAAAAATGTCACTTTTACTGACTGATGAAGCCATAAAGGTCACAACAAAGGGCTCAAATGGTTCAAAAGGCATTTCATAAAATCATAAATTAATTTACGCTTTGTGTTACTTCTTTTCAGTAATTTCCTAAAGGGTAAAATGAGACTGAAGATTCATTTGTGATTTTGCCTAAAAAACGTTCTCTGTTGTCTCTTAATATGAGAGTATAAAATTATAGCATTTAATTTTTCTTATAGATCTTTATGTTTATTTTACAGCACCATCTGCAGTATCCACTCAAGAAACCAGTGCTAATTTCAAACCTAATTATCAATATTTTCATGTTATTATGACATGCTGCATAATCTAAATGACAAGTAGTAATGAAAAAATATCTCTGAAAATCCATATGAAATATCTTCCTTTTAGTAAATATTCTCTCAGAGCTAAGTCAACTGTTTTGTGCTGTGAAGTCATATCTGCCAAGTAACTTGATTTTCTGCTTTAGACACTAAGAGATTGGTTACCTTCGTCGAAGTCTGCATCGTCTTCAGTGTGCTGGGGGAAGGGGAAGCAGTTGGTGATCTCCAGTCGGTCGTCTACCACCAGACCCAGCAGGACGCCCTGAACCACTTCGCTGCCCTGGCCCTCTTCCTGGTAGTGCTTAATTATTTTCAGCACCACCTGTGAAAGCAGAAAAGAGGAGCATCATTGCAATAAATTACTGCAATAGCAAAAGGAACAGAGGAGTAGAAGAACCTGTACCCTCCGTTCCAATTACTGCTTCTCATGAGGGCTTTTATTTTCTCAAGTTTAGGTGTTTATTGAGCATTTATTTGGGCTATGTTTAATCTTAGCCATAGTTATGTCATCAAGCTCAGCTGGATCTCTGCATCTAATTTTTTTGTTATTATTCTGGCCAAAGGTTACTACAGGGATTTTTTTTTAAATCCATTAGGGTACATTTGTATTTTTTTATGCTTCCTATAAAATATTTTTATAGAATTTAGTAAACATAAATGTGAATTATGGTGCTTCACCGTATACGGGTGTTCTGCTATTATGTCTTTAAAATTCAAAACAATTTAATAGTATAATGTTTTCTTAAATATATGGAAAATACATTTTAAAAGATTGTAATTCTATGTTACACACCTTAAAACTCACAAGTGCTTAGACAGTGCTTACACTTATGATCTGAACAATTATTCAGGAAACTAGAGAATAAAAACATAACATAAACCAAACAAAGAAGGGTGAAATAGGTCTATTTAAATAATTTAAACAAGTGTGATTTTTTTTTATTTTATTTTAAATGCAATATTGTACAGTATGCCATGCTTAAACAAAATGTACGAGGCTGCCCACATGTTTAATTCAACAAAATAATCGAAGTCTATAACGGAGCAATCAATCATACATACGGCGCTTGTAGAAATTCCCTTTTAGCACTGAATGTAAAAATGGATTATTTTCTAAAATCATTGCTAATCTCTACTTTGGGCTTTGAAACATCATCGATGTGTTTGTTAAATAAAAAAGGAAAATATTGATTATGAAAGGTGAGTGCTAAAACTCTAAAAATACTACAAAAATAATAAGTCTGCGAGGCCTGAAGAAAACACTCAGGGGTGCTTGCAAATGGTTATCTGCAGCTGCAGATAAATAAAAACAAAAGAGGTTCATCCACTGAATTATTTAAAGATCCACTCCAATGAAAACTGTGTTTTTTTGTGTTTTCAACATGTTCTGCAAGTTTTCTGATGATGGAGGAAATATAAAGAGAATTAGGCTTAAAATTTCATTTTTGAGTATTTCTTCATTTAAATCTTTGTGAATCCAGAGCAGATGAAACAAACTCTGTTGTAAAAGAGCTTATTTGTGACGTAGAAAATATGCTGGGTGGGCCACAAGCTCCCTGCTTCCCTCCATTCTGATGTATCCACTTGTTGACAACTAGATCCATGTATATCATCTGGCTCAAAACTGTACCACTCGATAGATCCAATATTGTTTGCCATTTTTGTTGTACTTGTGATGTTAGGAAAGGGTGTGAGGAGCTGTAAGCTAGCAGGAGAGCGAATAAACCGAGAGGTACCAGCAACAGGCAGGGGAATGGGGCGGGGTTACTCTGTGCAAACAGTCCTACCCATAACCTAAAGGCAAATTTCTGATTAACTCTTGCCGCTCTGCAGAAACTATGTCCTTATTATTTCCGGGGGGGGTTAAAAGACCACTGGGAATGCTTTAAAATAGCTCAAAAGATTATGAGGGTGTGACTTTAAAATGTTTTAAAAGAAGCCACCCCCACTGACCCTCCATACCATCACAAAATCTACTCATGCTTGGACTCTTTATCTAGTCGCATGTCTACAAATCTCTATCTTGGAAGTCTGATTCTGAGGTGAACAAACATGAAGTTTCTGGTTAGGTACTGACTTTTTTTCTGGTGTTCTGACCATGTTGTCAGGATATAAATGGTGTAGAGCCGCAGCTGGAAGCAGGATGTCACTCTAAAATGTTTTAATACAGTCCATCTTCCATCAAAGTGGTTCATTTAATGAGTAAAAAAGACTGAATAACAAATGTCTAAAAAAACGTTATCATAGCTAACTAATTCTCTCCTCAATTATGCGTTACATACACATAATAAAAGCAGTAAAATAATTCCTCAGCCATCACTCTGTATAAGGGCCCTAAACACCTGCATTCAAGCACAAAACTGCCAAAAAGACTTGTTATATCAGGAAGGAATTCTGCGCCACGTTACTGAAGCAATCAGACTGTGGCTGAGTGGTGGAGTGGGAAGCACCACCTGCAAGCTCCATTATTGCTCCTTTTGAGTGCGTACAAAAAGGCCGGTTAGTATTCAGCACCATTCACCAATTTACAATTGAGCACGAAGAGACAGTCCATGAGCATTTTTGGGAAAATGCTACATTTACACAGTGGGAGGGCGATACATTTGAACTCATTTCTGCTGTCCCGCGCCCTACTACTTTGTCCATGGACTGGACTCTTTATGTATCAGGGTTTGCATATGATTTCATAGCTTAAAAAATGTACAAAAAAGATTTAAAAGGTAAAGACTTATGTCTCCAAATATATATTTTGATTTAAAAATAATAATAATAATAATGATAATGGTATGGAAAATAGTAGAGAGCAATTCTGAGTGTCTAAATGAACAGGAACAGAGCGAAAGAGAAAAAAAAAAGAAAAGCATAGTGGAGAAAGAGAGAGCATAAATCACGCTGATAACAGTGTGGGCAGATCATAGCCAGAGGCATTAATAACATACATACACATCTACACAGCAGCTGGGTGGCGGTCCTACAACTACGCTCACAAAAAATAAAAACACCCAATGCCACTATGAAGTAGTCTGCGCTTCGCTGCCCGTGAGCACATGCACACCCATACTACACGTCCAGAGAGAAGTGATTTATTTCACGTCGATGCTCAAATTGTCATGCAACAAGTAAGGAGCTTGAGGCAGGCAAAAAGAGAGACAAAATAGGGTGGGGAGGGAAGACAAACAAGTTTATTTCCCCGCCCGTCTGCCTTTTTCCTTACCGAGAGGGCACAGGGGGCCTCTGTGACAGGTCTTTAGGGGCAAAGACAGGTAGAAAGAGGGGGGAGAAGGAGTGAAAACATGCACGAGTGAGAAGTCTGTAGGGACGGGGGGTTCTGCTGGGAAAGGAGGTAAATACAACGGCAAAGATATGACAGAGAAACAAGGAAACCAGAGCTGGGGAGAGGGAGCATGAGGAGTATCGGTCAAGGTCTGAAGAGGAAACCGTGACATCAAGAGACATGGGCAAAAATCCCAACGGAGAAAGGTGCAACAGTGATGGTCCTTCACATTGGCTTACTCTTTGACTTCAGAATGTTTTCACCTTCAAGGCTAGATTTATTGGCAACCAGACAGGTGCTAATGTTTTGTTTATTTCATTATATTTGATCACAGAATTTTGAAACAAGTGGAGCCATGGTGTTTGATTGTTAAATCCAAAACTATTTAAAACTCTGTTTTTGGTGTTTTTAGCATTTTTCTGATGATAGAGGATATATATAAACAAAATAAACCTTAAAATTGCATTTTTGAGTACTTCTTCATCCAAATTGTGAAAAAGCATAAGACAAAAAATGCAACTTATTTGTGATCTAGAAAAGATGTTGGGTAAGCAACAAGCTCCTTGCTCCATTTAAACAAAGAGATCTCACCAATGGGCCGGGGAAGAGTGGCGAGATTGCTCCATACAGTGTAAACAAAGGAAAAATTTCTAATGAACTACTACCACTCTGCAGAAAACTATGTTCAAGAAAATGATAGGAAGAAAGAGGTAGAAATAAAGAAATGCAAGTTTTTTGCCAGCTTTGAGGACAGTTACTGGACTCTGTTGTAATGTACTGCAACTTTTACAAACTTTTACACAACTACTATATTGCAAGTTCAAAGTAAACCTGTAATCAAGTGAGCTTCAATTTGCTTAACTAACAGAACAATGGGAATCAGAAATGTTAGAATGCATAAATTGAGGAATATCCGACTACCGTATTTACATTAGATTACATTAGATTACATAAAATTACATAAAATAATGTCTAGGGGATGTAAGATGATCAGACCAGTTTTACTATTGAAACATTTTTGGAATACTTTTTTTTCTTGTCTCTCTGGCTCTGGTAAAACAATTATTTTTTAAATTATTTTTAGAATTGTGGTTTCCAATGGAAGATTCCATTTGCCAAAAACTACAAAAAACAGAAAAGTCAACTTATGGCTGACATCGGTAGCACTAGTGGATAATCCATAAATCGATATTTTAACTCGCCATCTTACAAAAAAAAAAAGAGAGCGAGAAAAAAAATGTCTTTTGGGAAAACCCCAGCATAACAGCTGTGTTTCTATTAAGAAACATATCAAAGTACCACAGGCTGAAAAAAAACAGTAATATTTCTCTCTTCTTGACAGTTTTTTTTTTTTTTTAGAATACAGATTGTTGTGCCAGTCATATTTTCACAATGACTCTCAAAACTTTAAACTGCTCAATAGTAAAAAAAAAAAAAAAAAAATTTAATTCCTTTAATCTAGATGATAGTTTTAGGAACTCCAAAATAGGGTCATTTTAAATTTTGATTAGATTTATTGAATTTTTCTTAATTGTTCAGAAACTGAAACATTTCCACTGATACTCACTAGGGCCGAAGCAACTGATCTGTTTTGGACTTTATTTTCATTTCAGCTAAATTATGGTTTGATGTGCATTATACTTTTTAGTAATAATCCTAGGATTCCGAAGGAATTAAAGATTTAATTTCCATATTTTGTTGTACTGTTTTTTTGCTTGTGACTTAGGCAAAAATTGCTACAATTTCATCAAGTCCACGGACAAAAGTTGGCAGACAAGAAAAAAAACCCTGCCGTGCTTTCTATCTATGACTTAACCCACCAAAGGGACTTATGCCACACAATGTTTCCATTGTCAGATAGTTTAAAGCCAAGTGGTAGAGTATTTCTGCACTCGAATGGTGAGAAAAGAAAACTCATTACAGAATCTTCTCTTTGCTGTACCCTCTCATAACTTGAGCCCTGTTGTGCCGGGAATATCAGCCCGTTTGTGTGACTGAAAGAAGATTTATGAAAAGAATTAAAGGCAGCCAACGGGGGATTTGGACCGCAATTGATCTAGCACAACTCAATTTTAAGCTCGTTGATTTATGATACGCTTTTTCACATATCAATCTGGAGTCTCTCCACACGAGGTGAGCTTGCTAGGCTAGCCGCTGGTGAGCTAAATCAATAAGTTTGTATCTGAGAGCAAGTGTGTGGGGGTGGGGCTGGGGTGTTAAAAGATAATACTGGAGAAAGTTCAACTTAAATATGGGAGCATGCATGTCATGACAAAGTGAGGGCTTTTTAGGATTTATTTTATAAAGCATAATGACATTTACTAAAAACTAGGAAGGTGGAGGTACAAAGATACAGCAGACCCCAGCACATCCTCCCTTTGCTTTTAGTGCAAACACCTCATTGATTTGCCTTGAAAATAAAACATATGCAAATTCTCCTTTATTATAAGAAAAAGTTAGTTTTTCAAGACTATAAGGATATGTATAAGTATATGTAATAAGGAGTCATTGATAAATACAACAAGAACTAATTAGGCTATAGAGGAAATTCTGACAATTTGGTTTTAGTTCCTAGCTTATTCACAGGATGTTGACAAAAATGTGTCAATTTTATGATTGTTCTGTAAACTTTGAAAACATAATTTATTTGTAGAATTAATGCTTTGTTTTTAAATGGAACTGAACAAGCAGTTTAGTGGTCTGTTTTGTTTATGTTCTCTTTTGAAACTTGAACGTTTTTTTCAGTTTAGTTTGTAATATATCTGCCTTTTTCTATATACTTAAAAAAAACTGTTGCATCATGTTCCTTCAGTACATCTGTTGTATTTAAAGTAAGGTAATGCATATTTTGTGAACACAGAGTGTTCAATTTTGATGGATATAGTTATTTGGTTTATATTGTGATATATATCGTTTTCGCCTGATATGGGAAAAAAAAAAACAATTTTGTGATTTGTGAAAAGTCACTATCGCCCAGCCCTAATAATGCTACGACGCAGCTACCCAGTAGCACTAATTCTGTCTACGGGCAACCTCACAAACACACCATGATGCAACATAACAGCAACTGTTACATCCAAGCGCATTAAGGGGGAATGTGTTTCATAACTCTACCTGAAACAAACACCTCTCTGTCTGTCTCTGTCAAGCACCTGAATAAATATCAGGTCACACATTAAAACAGGTTTGACTTACAGATTTATGTCCCGCATTTGTTTGGTTGATAAGACTGAAAAGAATGAGGGAAATATCAGAGGTCCCAAGACTAAACATCAAGGTGAAATGATTTAATTTAATTATAAAGACCTTAGTTTTAATGAGACAGATAAAAAGTAGGAAAAAAAAAGTCAACTTAAAGTCATACTCCCTTAACACTTCTATTTAAATAAATAAGTTCATTAATAAATAGCTTTTTTTAACCCATGATTTTTGGGTCAGAGGGTGAACAGCAAATGACGCAATTTTGTCCTCTGCTGCTTGGACAGGGGTACTACAATATGGG
>BSAI01000207.1:15232919-15269123 GCA_036245035.1 Adrianichthys oophorus | reverse complement strand
CATAATCAGATTTTTTGTGAGGTAGTAGATTTTTCAGTTGATTGTGTATCTCTTTTTTGATAGCAGTGGTTATTAAGTAGATTTCTCCACCAAAAGGTGAAATTTTTCAGAAATGATATACTCTTATCTGATTTATTGTCTAGTTTTACATCTGCACCTGTATAAATGAATTGCAGATTAAAAAAAGAGCCAGGATAGCGATGTGTATCAGAGGCAATAGCTGTTTCCTCCTTGCATGGTCCAAAAAAAAAAAATTTAAAAAAATTGCATCAATGTTGTGAATGCAAAATGTGTTCACGAGTTACCCAAGCTAATCCTGCAACCGGTGATGCAATGTTTACCAAGAAAAGACCCTCAAAAACTTTAAAAGAAAAACAGTTTGAAATATTTGTTGTTACATAAGTAGATTCAACAAAATAAATAAAAAATTGAACTATAAACACATTGATCAAGATTGCTCCTAATTTTCCTATATGTGTGGGCACGTGAACTGGCTAATTGATTGACAGTGATTCTATGCAGACAGTTTAATCATCTAAACATTTAAATATACATTCTTAAATTAATAAAATCCTCATACCTTGAGCAGCCTGGCATTCCAGAGTGGTTGAGCAGGAAGAGAGAAGAGCTTTTCCACTCCTCCAGTTTCTTTCCACATCATGAGCTTCTTAGTGGGAGGTGCAAGGTCCAGGGTGGTCACAATGTCAGAGTAGTCAGACAGCTGGGCTCTGATGGTCTTGCTATCCAACTCTTTCACGCTGTCCACAATCAGCTTCCTTTTACGCTTTGCCTTGGTCTCTTTAACTAGACATATGTAACACAAATCAAATGACAACTACTTATAAAATGAATCACAAATTAAAAATATGTTTTCCCTCATTAAATATTGTGTAATTAAAAAAAAACCTGTTCCTAAAACCTTTTTAACACTGAAATATTGCCAACACAGAGAATAGGTATGAATTTATACTACAAATATACAAGGACAACCTGGGAGACAAAAAAAAAAAAAAAAAAAAAAAACAGTGGAGGAATAACATCCCATCCTTCAACCAGCATTTGCTACAAATCAGCCAACATGGTTGTGTTGGTCACAGGCACAAACCCCACGCCTAAGCTGATCCCAAAAATGTTAAGAGTGGTTGAAGTCAGGAAAAACAATTGGCTATTTCTGACTGGCATCATCTCGAGCAGTGTTCCCCAACCTTTTTGTGGCTGCGGACCGGTCAACCGGGGGGGTGGGGTTCTTTTGAAATAACGAAGAAACATTATACTTGAATTCAGAGCAAATTTATTAATACTAATAAATAAAATAACACCAGTGGAACATCAAACTCTGATCTATTAATGTTATGAATATTATGCAAACAGGCTCTGTGTGTGGGATCACCTGTTGCAATAAATCCACATTTTAAGCAGGACTCCTATTAGCCTGTCCCGGGTCCACATTTCCAACACCTTGCTGGTTTCTTTCATAAGATCAATAATTTGCGGCTGTCAGCACTTTCTAAAAACTGTGTGTATGCTGTCTTGATTGTGCTTGGCTAAATTACGTCTTTATGTTCACCATGAAGAGGTACTACCAGACCAAACATGCTAACTGGAAATCAACAATGCAAAAAAACGAAACAAAACATTTAAATGCATCTGTTTTATGGGAATAAATGAAAAGTAACCCATTACAATAAAATGTTGAATAAATGGTTAATTTAAATGTAATGTTATTAAGAGTTAAAAAAATGTTAGGCTGATTGGTTGGCCCTCACACATTTCCACCTCATCAAAATTGGCCCTCTTTGCAAAGAGTTTGGACACGCCTGATCTAGAGGTTCCAGAAGCTCAAAACTGGAACAGCAGTATGAACAGTTTGGAATTTCAGAGAAAGTGGGCAAATTTTATTAGGAATCTTAATCATTAAACTTAATTGGCTCTACTGCTAATTACAGAAATGCAAGTTCCTTACAGATGTGGGCACCAATTAAAAAGAAAATAAACTAGTTTTCTAGCAGTATGCAATTTATTGCCAAGGAGAGTACTTATCTACCAAACAATTTTAAAGTTTTGTTATAAGGTCCAGTGTTTTCTTTTAATACCAACAGGTAAAGAAATCGAAATAAACTGTCAATTTTCAGCAAATATATAGTAAGTACAGTAGTAGGACTGGCACATTGGGAACGTGCAGCACACTTCACCTTTTTCTTCAAAAATAAGAAATAAATCCACCTCCAGAGACTCAATGGCATTTGTCAACATTGTAGATCAATAGTTTAAAGTTCTCTTTGATATTTTTTTTAACTGTGTTTTAATAACTAATAAAGCCTGATTATAAAGATAAAATTTTATGTCGACATTTATCACAAGTCAAAGGGGTTGACATTGTTAATTACCAAGGCAGCATTTGGTTATTTGTGGGGAAAAAAAGTGTTCGTCTTTCTATCTGAAGTGCAAACAATTTATAAACCTCTGCAGCAAAAAAAATTATGAAAAAAAAAGTCTCCTTTAAACAACTTCTACATTTACAGAAGAGTTAAGTCTCTCTCTTTCTCAGTGCCTTGCACTTTATGCATATTCACTTTGTATCAGCATCAACACTGACCCTAAGAAGATGTTTTATAACAAAAAGCAGTTCATAATGTGGTGATTTTTAAAAGGGAAAATCAACTTTATAGAGCCAAATGAATGATAGTCTACACAAACTCCAACAAAAGTACACTGCAATTAAATAAAAAACACTTTTTAGATGCATTTATTCAAAGAATGGATGAAACTTACCTGTGATGTCAATCGGCTCAAGGGCAAAGGCCTCCTCTTCGTTGTGAACCAGAGTAGTTTGCTCTGTTTGGTCAGCCATTGCTGGCAGTGGCTCTGCTGGGCCAGAGTCTGGACTGTCTGGATTCGCTTGATAACAAAAATAAAATATTTATTAGTGAAAAAAAAAAGTTAATTTATAAAACAATGAACACTTCCTTAATTTTTGACAAGCAAAGATTTTTTAGCCTTACGTGATTGGAGGTTATCAAAGTCGTCATCATCATTATCATGATCTGGAGGCATCATAACACTCTCTGTGATAGCAGGAGGATCATCAAAGATGCCGCCTCCATCTTCAGAGCTTAGTAGCTTGTCAACTGAAAGATAAAACTTTTTTTTTTACTTTACTACAAATATCCAATGGATTGACAGTAGACCAAAATAGACAAGAGTGAAATAAAAATGAACATAAAAGACCACTCACCCAGCATTCCTCCATCTGAGTTGCCCATGGAACCATCCCCAAAGTCATCATAGTCCATATGGTTGGATTTGTCAGGGAGATTAGCTGGACCAGGCTCAGCCTCAAGCAAAAGGTTTGATGCTGTGGCACCATGGATGATGTCCTCCTCAAATGTACTGGCATCACGCATCATCTCTCTGTCGTCCATGCCAAAGTCAGCTAAGAAGAAAGACACAAATAATGACATATAATAAAAAGACAAAATCTCATGAATGTGGTATAGCATGTTTTTTTAAACTAAGTGCCAGAGTGTATATCTGAACATCAGATTACAGGTTTGACCTACCAAAGTCAGTGTCCTGAAGTAGGCTGAGGTTGCCAACATCTTCTCTCATGGTGATTTCTTCTACTCTGCTTTGGTTCAAAGTGAACTGCTGAGCAACATCAATGTCACTGTTGTGAAATAAAAAGTATCAAATTTAAGCTAAAACTCAACAATAGCGTTCATACAATGTAGGTGAAAAGTGAATGACAATAATTTTAGCTCCACATAACTTGTCAATGGGTTCAATTTTGAACTGCTGAATTTCTGTATATGTTCTCTTATTTTTTCACTTGTTAAAAATGTGCTACAATGCAGAAGCGAGAAGAGTTCTGGTACTTAAAAGGAGGATTCCATTAACAAATAACTAAACTCAAGAGAAGAAAAAAAAACAATTAGGTTAATTAAAGGCTTTATACAAAAAAAGTCTTCAAATTGTAGATATAAAAACATTAAAATATGCAGTAAATGTGCCTAATGTCATTAAAGGTGATGCTTTGTAATGAATAGGAAATGGTTTTGCGCCAAATAAGTGTCAAATAACCACAACTTCTAACTAACGCAAACATGTTTACCAACATGAATTGACTTAACAACGATTGTTAATCTAGTAAACTTACTCCAGGTCAGGAAGTGGCTGGTCAAAATCATGGAACTCCTCAGGTAAAGTGATTGCATTGTATGCAGCCTCTCTGTTTTCCTCAGGTAGATCCACCACACCTGGAAAGAAAAACAATGTTTGGCTGAACATGCAAATGGTCTCTACTATCTCCTTAGCATTAAAAGAAACTCAAATCATCAATGTGTTGATTAGGTTTCCCTTTACCTGGTCTGAAAGCCATTTTAATTTTAATAAAAGCTTCATTGCAGTCAGCAAGCAGGTATTTTGCCTTCCTATGATAGATCCTGACCACCCCAAGGAGCAGGTGACCTGATGTACGCAAAGCCATTTTCACCTTTAAGGGGAAAAAAAAAAAGGAAATGTAGGCAGGTATTTATCTTAAGAATAACAGAACTATAAATCAGGGCATTCAAAACACATAGCAATAGACTTTTAAAAAAGCAAACATGTTAAACTGTTAATTAGTGAGCACTTGGTCTAACAGAAGCTATTTTAAAAAATGAAAATTGTATCCCTCTGTTCCAAAATTTTCACAAAAGCTTAAAGTTTTAGGTACATTACAAAAATATTAAAATAAAGTATTCACTTTTCCAACAGTGTTGGGGTCATATTGGTCAAGAGCAACATAACTGTAGCTAGACTTTTTGTTTAATGTAAATGCTGCTCTTTTGCACCATTCAATCACAATTAAAAGAACTACATTTCTGTCAAAATGTTCTAGGGCGTTTTCAAAGCACACCATGTAGTATGTGCCAGAATCCATCCAACCTAAAAGTAAGGCTTTTTTATGGCTGTGGTTAATCTGGTGTCATCTCTTGGCACTGACTGCCAACCTCACCTCTGAGAGGGGTGCCACAACACAGGCCCATGGACTCAAAAACGGGACAGTGGTGCTGAAAGCACTAGCTGTGACGAATGTATCGGCCATTAGAAAGAGGAAACGTCGCCCCCTACTGTATGTGAGCTGTACTAGGCACCAACAAGGGAGCAGAGTCAGGAAAAGAGCCATCAACTCCATGTGGTACTTTTGGCACAGGCCAACTGGTGTACTTTATAAAGGACTTAAGTCAAAAGTTTTTCCTTTGCAGTAAAAAAAAGAAAGAACCTCAAATTGCTAGAATCAAGATATTGATTATTGTTAATATCTATAGTGATTGTATCCAGCATATATTAACTCTGACTGTACAGGATATCCTTCTTTTGTGATTTGAGTCAATACACTAGAACTAATTCTAATAACATATTTTAAAGCTAATTGAGCAAACACCCTTTAACATAGCCAAAAAAATTGGCAACAGAATGCACCAATGTGCTTGCCATGCAATGCCTTGGAGTGTGTTTTAATGTTTTTTGTTACCTTAGGTGAGATGATGCTTTCCACACTGCTCTCCAAGTTGCACTCAAACACATGGGCCTTGGTCAACTTTTTGTCCCAATGGGCCGCCAGCCAGATTTTGGCCAGCGGCCCACGTTTGCTGAGGACAAAGTGGGCGTAGAACATTGCCCCAGTTCACCTGGCCCACACACTCAGACTGATGTATGGTTCACCTGAAAATACACAAACCCATTTTATGATAACCAGCAACTCCAAAAGAGAACCGAATGGACTCCAAAGAAAGCAAGTTAATAGAAGAAAAAACTAGTTTTATTCACAACTTTACAATATATGGGCATTTTGAAGCTATACTTAACGTGTAAAACGCTATTAAAACACTCACATTGACTGGTGTTTAAAAGATGTATGATAAATACATATATATATATACACAAATATATTGACATATGGGTTTTACTTTTATGGAACTCAGTATACTTCAGTTAAATTTTCCTTGCGCGATCCAGGCTTTCGCTAAATAAATACTAAAACAATCTATTTGAGATTTTTTTTTTTGCCATAAAAAACTATGGTTTTTAAACATAGCTTGGTACAATGCTATATATACGCAAGAAACAGGAGTAAAAACGAACATTTTCAAAATAAGCGCCGTCTTTCTTGAAGTTCCACCAATTTTCAGTCTGGGACGCAAACGTCGCAGAACCACATGTCTAACGAGAAAAAAATATATAGTGTATTACACAACGTCCACAATAAAAACTATTGCCGTTTCACTTCCAAAACGTTAAGAGGAGGGGAAAAGAACTGGATAAATATTGAATTAGCACATGACTATGAATCGTTAAGAGCGCCAAGTAGTACGCAACACCAGTAGATAGTCGGCGCCATCAAGACGGTTGAAACAAATTAGCTAGCGGCTAACTACAGAAAGAACAATACAATTACAGGAAATTAGATAAAATAATGGGCATACGTGGATTTCAAGTAAGTTCATACCTAAACTAATTAAAAAGGAAAAAATGTAAGCATAAGAAGAAATAAGGCGCCAATCGGTTCCCGTTAATACTTTTCTCCGACTAACGTAGTTAGTTGATGGCTAACGCTTGTCTTTACAGGAAAGGCCGCATCGATAATACCCGAAATGCATGAGTCTTTCATTTATGAAAACACACCGAGCTACGCAGAAATATTCCTGCTGCATACATACGTACGGAAAACGTATTCTTTAGAGTAGAATCCCAAAGTTTAGGTTATTTCTCCCAGCGAATTGTCCCTTGTTGTACTCATTAAAACAGTCAAGATGGCGCCAGCCGCCTTCCTCCCGCTCAGCGCTGTCCTTTTAAAATCGGCAGGATGTTTACAGTCAAAAATGGCGGAGGAGGAGTCTACCGAGGCAGCCAAGAGGCCGACAATCTGCTATGCCCTCTAACAGACTATAGAGGGCGTTGTTGCACAAAGTCTTTATAATCCAATTAGTTTGTTTAAAAAATAAAATATATGTATAGAAGAAAATAGGAACAAATATGCTGCATGAATTTCTAGTTTAACGTGTTGCGTGTCACAAAGTAAAAGTCTATCAAATATACATTTTACTGCCAATTAATTTGTGCTTTTTAAAGATTTATTTATAATACATGTTGGTTGTTTCTCGATTTCAAGTCCCCATTTCATTTTTGTGCTAATTCACTTTATCTAAGCACAAATCTTGTTCACATTTAGAAATAGCTATGATATACATGAGTGGCAAATTTATGCTATAAGACTAAACAGATCCTCAAACTTCTCTAAACTAATTATTTTAAAGCACTTTCTCAGAAAACACGCAGACTCTGAAACTAATTTCCTGTCCATGTAGCAGAAACAGAGATGAGAAATATGCTTGACAGACAGATTGACTCATCTACAATCAAATTCTAAAATGGGTATGCAGTAAAGCGGGTTTGTCTCATAGGCATCTGTTGCAGTA
The DNA here is from genome assembly GCA_036245035.1 of Adrianichthys oophorus. Taxonomy (NCBI): domain Eukaryota; kingdom Metazoa; phylum Chordata; class Actinopteri; order Beloniformes; family Adrianichthyidae; genus Adrianichthys; species Adrianichthys oophorus. The sequence continues at coordinate 15,261,663 of BSAI01000207.1, read as the reverse complement.
AAACGGCTGCCAGTGGAGCTTGTTCATAATTCAGCAGAAGAGCTTATTGTCACTGTGTAGACTGAGAATCTGTCTACACAGCCGCTGTGGAATCTGAATTTTTTCAATGCTTTTTTAGAAAACATTGGAAAGAATAGATTAATTCATGAAAAGATCCATTTAGTAAGAACATCAATGCATATTCAGAGAAGACATCTTGTAGTCCGACTTGAATTCATTTTTAATCATTTACACATTTGTGAAATTAGAATATTCCTAATCCACAGGCCAAATGTCATCTTGAACAGCAAGGAGTTTAAAATATTGAATTGTGAATTAAACATGCATATACAGAATGAGTCACGAGTCCTTTTTTCAGTAATATTTGTCTAGGCTGTAACCATAAAGATTCCCAGGCCTCTGTGCAAATAGTGGTGAGCGTGGTACATTATAACACAGCAATGCCGAGCCATAGAGACACAGCTTTGCGCTCCCATCTGTTAACCAAATAACTTTATTTAGATGGGCAGCTGCCATAATGAACTGTTCTGCGTGACTAAAGAGAGAGAGAAAAAATTACTTACAAACATGTACTTTATTATGATGTATGATATTATAAGTTATGATTTTCTTCAAATATCACAGCGAAAATATAAATTACTCCATTTAAGTCTCCTTAAAGCAGCTGAACTTAAGAAGCCTTTGATGGAAGAAACATCACTGTTGAATCATAATGTTCTGCAGAAGATCTACATTCAAGTATTTATTGTTCTGATAGTTTTATGCATTGTTGATTAGTCCTTTTTTGCTTTAGAGTTCTTTACAACTTGCTTGTTTTAATCTCCTCCGTCAGATTCTGGAACTACTCTGGCAGATTACTACAAATAAAGGAAGTGTTCTCCGCCAAAGGCTTAAGATCTGAATCATGGAGATCTGGGTCATCTTGCTATGAACATTGAAGCATCTAAACTTCCTTTGGAAAAGTCACCTCTCATTTATTGGTAAATTTTGAGTATTTTTGCTGGGGATCACCTAAATATCTGCAGGTTTTCACCTCCTCCAAACTCCCATAGGGGATGGAAATCACATTTGATCGAATATTACTTCTCGCAAAAGCAGTTCAAAGTATTTAGTCTTCATAACTGCAGAAAGGTTGGAAAACATGTGGGGGTAAATTCATTTGTTATGCTTTAATGAAAGAAAATGTTTGAAATAAGTTGAACTCAGATGGATGTCACAATAAAGGCATCACATCACAGGAAAGCAATTTTGGAGCAAAAGGAGAATCAAAGCTCTTCTTTACAAGCATGTTTATCACCAGACTTTTGACTGAGCATGCTGCTCTCATCTGCTCTGATCTTTGGACAAAGATAAGCTTCTGGGTGAAGTGAAACTGCTGTCATAATGTGACATTTTATGTCTTGGTTTATCAAAAAGTCACATCTTTCAACACACTATTATGACAAGCATGTGCATTTTCTACCAAACTAGTCATGGTTGGTAACATGTTATTTGCTCGTCATTATGCACTGTTTAGAATCTGCACACAGATTAAATGTAGCTTTTCAAGACACTTTAACAGCCTTAATTAGGCCTAAAAAAGAACAACAGTAGAACAGAATTCTTATCAAAAATTTTATTTTGATTTTTCTTAAATTTGTTTTTATAAAAACTCATTTACAAAATTGTGACGTTCTTTGACAATTTATCCACTGTTGTAGTTCAAAGTATGTCAGCAGTTTCAGCAGTGTGAAGGAAACAGACGAATCCCAGACATGATCTCATCTTGATAAATATTCTGTGGGAGACAGAACTACATGTACTACTTCAACTGTGACAGACACAGAAAGCTCCTGGGGTTTAGCATGTATAGCAAAGCAGTACAATAAAATGACTGTCAAGACGGCAAACATCTCTGCATTAGGAAAGCCGGAATGTCAATAATTAAGAGGTGAGATGGCAAATCTCAGGAGCACCCAAGTGTTATAAACATTTGTGTTATCATATGCTCTTAAAGGAAGACAAACACACAAAAATGCTTTAAACAAAAAAAGGTCATATTTGCTTCAAAATGAAAACAAAAGAAAACTTGTGAGCTGTATTTCCTCTGAAGGCACATTCATATAGAATATATCAAATGCCCCGCCATAACATTAACGCAAGTGAGAAAAAAACAAACATCACAAAAAAAAAATGTCATCCTAAACATTGCACAAAGGTCATGTTTGAAATCTGACTATTAAAATACTCCAATGTCCTCACAGCACCATGTTTAGTTAGCAAAAATGTGTATTTGCTTTCAAGTTGCTAACACTTTCACACAAGACCCCAGCCCTCCATCTCTGTGCAGCATCGTCTCCACTTTTTACTCCCATGTTCTTCTAAAGACAAAAAAAGTTCAACTTGGATGAAAAATACAAAAATAAGCACTTATGCAAATGTCAGTCTGAAATAATGATAATTGTCAGCAAAGGAACTTGGATTTCTTTTTTGATTAATAAAGAATAAAAAAAAAAAGCACAGCAGTTTCTATTTTATGTAGAGTTGTTTTCAACTCAGACATAATTATCTAATGTAAGAGCTGGTTTCAATTAGTGAATGTATGGTTATTTAAATTAATTCAAATGAAATTAAAGAAACCTCTTGTATTTGAAACAGAACTATGAATATTTACTAAACAGCAGTCTTCACATCTGTTCTCTTTGAGCTAAGAAAACAAAAATCATGAAATGTGACTTTGGGATTATGTTGCTAGAAAAAAAAAAGTTCAGAATGGCACATAACGGCAAGTATTTTTATATATATATATATATATATATATATATGTTTTTAAACCACATATTTTTGTATTCTGACATGGAGAAGGTAATGTGCTGCACTGAAAAATCGCAAATAATTAAAAATAAAAACAGCAAGCTCAAAGGTGGCAATCTGTGCCAGGTGATTTTTTTTTAAGATTCCCACCCCCCCAATGCTTTTGGATAAATGGCGAGGCACTCTGGATGTCACAAGGACTTCACCTCCTAATCCACCTTTCATTTGGGTCTAGTTAAGACATTACATGTAGAGCAGAACCGGCCCTTCATTCACTGCATAAAAAAATAAAACAATTCAAAATAGTGTTATCCTCTTTACAATTATCAATAATATATACCGTCAGCTAAAAAACATTCAGAAACCAATGCATAGTGTACAGCGCAGAACACACGCAAGTTTCAGCAGGTTGGAGTTAGATTCTGTTTGTTGAGATCCTAAAGCAGCAAGCTATGATTTCCAACTTCACCAGTCTGGAGTTCAAGTCCACAGACCCACAAGGTCAGGAGGAGGTCCAGTTATTCATATGAGAACTATGAGTCCCATTTACAGCAATCCCGCAATACAAACATGGAGATGCGAGAACAAGGTACAAAACAAAAACAACCAATACACAAACAAAATCTCCTCCATATTTGTTTTAGTTTACCCCCCCCCCTAAAGATTTAATACACTTCCAATCTTCAATGATCCGTACATCATCTTATTTCCTCGGGTGTCCACCCCCTCTGGCTCTTCATGGTTGTCTATGGAGTGTGTGGGGGAGGGTCTTCAGAAAGGTTATAGCCTCTCAATGTCTCTGTATTTCTTCCGTAGAATGGAAACCTGGTCTTTGAACAAAACAGGGTCCATCCTCATCTGAGAATGTATCAGGGGCATGGTGCTGAACCAGTTTGCAAACTTGTTCATGCACGTTTGGCGCTGGGCAAAATGGTCCGGGTCAGCCCATCGAGACGCTCGGGAGCTCTGGGGTTGGGATGAGAGGTAATGCACAAAAAAAAGAGAAAAAAAAGAAACAACATGAATAATGCACGATCAAGTAACGTGAGACTTTAAGGCCAAATGAAAGGATTCTAGAGGTGCCCAATCATCAGTGTGGTGCTGATGATTGGCCACTGTCGAGGAAATGTATCTGAAAAACATTCATGTGAACAAATAAAAACACTTTTGTTGATCAAATGATAGAAAAAGAAATAAGGCATTACATTTTAATTTTGATATTAAGAATTACGTAGAACTGTATCGTAAAAATCAGCTTTAACAACAGTCCAGACTTAATGTGAAAATCTATGAACATTTTATGAAACCTTGGTTTTTCTGTCTTGTTCAATCAACCGAGACAAAAAAAAACAACAACAAACTGCTAACGTCAGTATTATTCTGCCTTACCATCATGGTTTCCTTGTATTGTTTCTTTTGGGTGACTTTAACAGGTGGAAGTTTAGTCACAGATGACACAAGGAAATTCATGAGAATGTCCTCGCAGTTTGACATCTGGTCCACCATTGTCCTAAGACTGGCTGGAAGGTAGGTTGTGTACAAGTAGTGGTAGTACCTAAGGGAAAGGCGAGATAGCATGAGGGAGTGTTGATAGGGTAGCACAGGGAAAGAGCTTTGTGTTAAATTAAAACAGAGAGCAGTCTGAATACTTGTGATAGATGGCAGCCCCAGTTAGCACCATGGAGTAGTCATTGGTCCACTTAGAGGTGTAGCCCCACCGCTCCTTGTTACTGTCCCAGAAGTGGCTGCGCGCTGGGTAACCAACAATCCGGTCGGGGAAACTCTGCCACACCGTGAAAGCAAAGTCAACCTGGGTAGAGATAATACATATGGAAAACAAAGAGAAAACAAGAAATTAGTCAGTAAAATGGGAACAGCTTATTTCAGAAAACACTCTTTCACAGATACATAAAGCAGATAAGAGTCCATATAAGTGTAGTTTAACAGAGAAACAAACGTGAAAGTTTATTCATTTTAATGGAGACTGACCTCTGTGGTGGAAAGCACTGTGTCTTCATCCAGACTCAGCACAGCATCAGTGGGGATTGTGTTGTAGGGCAAGAAGCGGCTGTTTATCACCTGGGAGATTTTCAAAATAAGTGCCATGTAAATGGGTGCTGAATGAAAGTATGTGACGTATCCTTTAGAGAAAATGAGTGTTGAGTCTTCCTTATCGTCCCTGCACTCTCTAGTTTGCAATACATTTCTGCCAAGAACCAAAAAAAAAAACCCTGTTCTTGAGCAAATCTTCTAGGTTTCTAGTTATGTAAATTTATGTATACTGCACATAAAGGTGAGATTTTTCTTTGAAAGGCCTTAGAATACTAAACCTTTCAGAGTAAAGTATATCGATATATACAGTGTCTTAAAAAAGTGACTACACCACATTTTTGCAAATATTTATTTATATATTTTCATGGGACAAAGCATGGGTGACTGCGGAAATGACTTTGACACAATGAAAAGTAGTCAGTGTTCATCTTGTATAGCAGTGAAATTCTTTTTCTCATCAAAATAAATCACAATACACTCCTGTTTTATGGTCAAATTTCCTCAAATAAGGCATCAAAAACAGTATTTGAAAGAGTTTTCTTTTTTAAAATGCACCTTGCTTTCTCCTTCAATGACAGAAACAGGCGCAGAGGTGACAGGCCAGCGATGCTTGCCTGGAAGAGGTTTGTCAGAGTTCCACAGAACTATCACCTGCACAATGGAAAAAAACAAATCTTAAATTCTGATCACTAATAGTGAAAAAAATCTTCATGCATTTTTACATTTCTATAACATTTAAAATGACTTAAAAAACTATGTAGAAATAATTTCAACCTGTAATTTGTAATGTTTTTACCATAAACTCATAATGTGTTTGTGTTGTGATGTAAAAGCTAAAACAAAACTTGCACTTATCTCAGTACTTTTGAGACTTGTTTTACATTTAACATTTTTAATGTTCTATGAGAAATGATGACTTTCTGATTTGAATAACCATCTCTGTTTGTGCAAACATCAGACCTGACCTGAGCACAGTACTGGGATTTGGCCACAGCTACAAGCAGCTTCATCACTGGCTGGGATTGAGAGACCAGTGGGGTGACCATGTGAATGATTGCTGTAAACTTGGGGTATGGCTTGGTACCTGTTAAGAGGAAAACATAAAACAGCGCAATGACAAAATGCTTTGATGCTGTTGTTTACGTCCATCCAATTTCGGTACTTTGCTTAAAGAATGGTGAACAATTACCACTTTTAATCTGGAAATGGTGAACAATGGCCACTTTGCTTTTGGAATACCTTATTTAAAGCTGCTTTGGTTTGGATGTTTAATTCAAAATTCATGGTGTTAAGCATAGCTGATCAAGTCTAATTAGACTTGTGAAGGAATAAGTGCTCTTTAAATCCTATAATCCTTGGCCAGTTAAACAAGCATAACTACAACAGAGATTTTAATTGGTGCTTGTCTTGAATTGTGTGATTGTGTGCGTGATTTGTTTACTGACCCAGCTTAGCATAGTAAAAGGGGAAGTCTCCTAAATTTGTAGAGTATTGAGGCAAAGTGAAAAGTCCTCCAGGAAGGCTGTTCCACATGAGGCTACTTCTTGAGGCGTGCAGCAGAACCCGGTCCTGGATGATCTACACCAGTGAAGGGGGAGGAGCAGACTTCAGTCATTCTGTCAGTTACAAGACCATCCTTGAAGAACTGATATTGTATCAAATAAAATGAATGTTTGGCCAGGGATCTGTTGCAAAACCTTTTTCTGAATTGCATTTAAAAACTCATTTATATTTGTTGCTTTTTATCAGTTTTGTTATAATCCATCAGTCGTACCTTTTTTAAATTCTAAAATGGTTTATTTCCTTAAATGTACATCACTTTGGAAAGGATTTATTTTAGTTTTGAAAGGCTTTCTAAATCAAATCTTGATGATGATGATTCCATTTGACTGTTTTTTGTTGGACTGCCAATTCTTGTAAGAGACAATCCTTCCCATCATCCAATTATTCCACTCTACTTTATCCTGCAGTCTGTAAAGAAGGACGTTTTATTTTTAGCTCTACTGTCTATTTTTTGTTTGAAATCTTCCTTTTATATGCATAGAGGATTTTATTATCACATAAAAGATTTCCATCAAAAAAACAGTTTGTATAAAAAGCTTAAGAAGCTGTAAAGTCCAATCAGTTCTTTCAGGGTTTAAACCACATTCATCTGTTCTTCCGGCCATGAGAGGAAGAATAAACATGCATTTTACAGATTTCATTGTATGACCTTAATCAAACCTCTTAAATGTATTTGTTTAGCCTTATGACACATCAACGACTTCTGAAGACCCAAAGAATCCACTTCTCCCACTTCAATGCTCTAAGGAGAGTCTCAAATCACAAGAGTTATAATTAGGCACTTGAACAGATCATGCTGCACCAGACCAAAGTAAACTCAGCTCAGGTCAGACCAGAATTTTATTTATTTTAATTACCTTTTTACCCACACAAGGTAGAAATATTAGTATGTTTTTAATACATATTTTAAAGTGTCAAGATTTGAGGATTTATGTACTTTAAAGACCTACTCCGATGAAAATTGTTTTTGGTGTTTAATGTGATTTTGTGGCATTGTTTGCATGATGGAGGACATATAGAAAAAATTAAGCTCAAAATTGAATTTCTGAGTATTGTTATACCTGGTAATGGTACATTTTATGAAAATTGTTGTAAATCAGGCGCAGATGAAAAAAAAAAATGCTGTGTTAAAAGGAGCTTATTTGTGATGTAGAAAATGCACAAGGTCCCTGCTCTGCTCTGCAATGGAGAGGAGAAGGGGGCAGGGTTGCATAGTGTCAACAGAGTCCCGCCCACAACTAAGAGGTGACTTTCTTTCTTGAACTACTGCCACTCTGCAGAAGCTATGTCCTAGAAAACAACACATTATGCACTAAAAACGGCATAATCCTAGTTATCAGACCGCTGGGAACGCATTTAAAAAAAGACCAAAAGATGAACGGAGTGTGGAAAAACATTTAAATTATTTAGCGACTTTTACGATCTATTAGATGCTGGTTCACTATAGGGAACTTGAATATAGAACACGGCTGATCCGTTGTTGACCATAGTTGACCACGTTCCGGGGTTAATCTCTTGAGGTTGTAAACAGATGAAAGATCAGCTCCTTGGAGCTGCAACCTAACCCTACTTAATGAGGAGTTCCACAACTGCCTTTTAATGCCACTGATCCATACCAGTAGGGATGACACTGTTGCAAAATGATCTTGAAATGGCAACTGATAGTGTAAAATAATGTTGGCAAATGGACCACGATGCTACACAAAATTGACACCATTGTAAATATGACATATTTTATTAAATCCTTCACTTGAGATCTCAATCTAAAAATCGCTTGCTCTTATAAAGCATCAAAGTAAACTGGTAAAAAATAAACTTATCTAACAGTTTACATCGAGATTTAATGTACAGTAGAAGAGTCTGTCCTTATGAGTCTGTGTTCCACATCCTGCTCTGTGCTGTTCTTCTTATCAATTTTCATTCCTTTCTCTTCTCATGTTTGCTAGTTTGTAATTCTAGCCCTATGAGCAGCACGATAGCTTCTTACTCAACAAGAAGAAAACCGATAGACTAAGAAACAAACTACTGGCAAAACTGATAGGCAAGCCGCAGCAAGATGTGGCCACAAAACATTGTAAACATCTCACTTCTCCCTCTGGTTTATAGCACATTTTTTAAATATGTGTAATGCCTGTAATTACAGATTCTAAACTTATTTAATCTCAATGCAAAACCAAGAAATACAGTGGAAGAGTATGAGACACTTTTAAACCTAAAAAATACTTCTATAATTTAAAAGACTTATATCCATTGAATACAAAAAAAGATTCTAAAATCTAAAAGAATTCTAAAAGGCATTTACATCACCATAGTTCTTTAAAAAAGGATTATGTAGCAAACTAATTGGATTTTAAAACAACACTTGAGTTTAGGTGATATTGCAACATCTCATCATCATTAAGGTAAATCTAACATGTTTTATGACGGTCCAGCTTGTGTGGCTTTTTTAGGAAGTCGTTTTTTTTTTTTTTTTTTTTTGCATCAACCACCTTGAACTTTATCTCTTTGGTCATCCAGGTTGAGGAAGTCAGACTTTTCCCTTCACCATGAATGAATTAATGTGCTTTATTGTCATTGCAACAAATACAGGTACAATGAAATTGCATTAGTAACTAGGGCTGTGGAATGTTAGTGAAGTAGCAATCTGATTTGATTCAAAGATCAAACCACGATTCTTACTTTTTATATATGTTAGTATAGTTGCTATATGGATGTCTTTTTACTGGATGTATTACATCCAATTTAAATTATTTGTATTAAATCACCATCATTAATATCTTTATTTAGTACAGGAGATGAGAATCAACAAAACTGACAAAAACACAAAGACTTAACTAGAAAGAAATGGTGTTTGCCACTTTAAACAAGTTTTTTTTTTTCCATCAACTTTCTGGTTAAATTCAGCAGTAACATAACATAAAAACCACGAGTGTCACTTTTGCTTTGGATCATTGAACAACAAATACTGAAAATGTTCTCCACGGTTTTTCCTTCCTCAAAGTTCTGCAATACTTTACGATCTAAAGCATTTCATATTGGTGCAAAGCCGGTCTGAAAAGCTGCTTCTCACCGCTGCAGAATCAGCTGATTCACGATGACTACAGTATCACTACTGTTGTAGGGCTGCTTTTCTCTTCTTCAAAATCCGCTGGAATTACATTAATTGCGTCAAAGGTTGAAGAGTTACTGGAATCAAAGGAACGTAAACACTGGAGATAAAGCTACGGTGTTAAAGCAAATTCATTTTTTCAGAACCCATGTCTGTAAACTGAACTTCAGTCTCATTTTTTCCCCAACTACAAAAAAACACTCAATAGTTTTACTTTGAAATGGAAAGCTTCCTGACACTTTATTTTGAAGATTTGTTTACCTCTGGTGAAAATAGAGCTGAACATTCAGCTTATTTTTAGTTGATAAACTTAAAATCCAACATTATTCTGAAAAAAATTTCAAAGCAAGTCGTTAGAAAGTTAGATGTTGTTTAGTCTAATGGATTGACATCATTGAACAAAGAGCTGGCATGGCTTTTTTGTGTTTTGGTAGTGAAGGTGAAACTATAGAATATTAGGTCAATTTGCAATTTATGTGGCAGAAAGCATTCTGTTTGATCTGAGGTTATGGGCTGAGATTTTAGTGATTTCGAAAGGAAGGCTGTAGGATTCCATGTTGTTCTCACAATTGGGATATTAATCTGTAAATATGACAAATTCTGACTGTAGCTCTATTTTTTTTTTTACTTTTTCAAATAAGTAATCCTAGTGAGAAACAAAACAACTTGTCTTCCAAACCAAAATGTGACTGCTTCCAGAGCATGGCTTCTTTAAACATGAACAGCTGTATATATATGTATGTACCTCTAGTGTGGTTAGTACTATCTTCTCCAAAGAGTTGAAGTAAGCCTCCCACAGGAACTGTGTCTGCTGTCTCAGAGACAGAATCTTATCCTGGTGTATGGAATGCACAGTTGAGGGAATCTGAGGCAGAGATAAGACATGTTGGATCATTTACTTTGCTCAAAAAAAGAAAGAAAACTGTAACTTAGCCCTTCGTTATTTTACTGAGTTACAATGCTTTCATGCAAACACAAACTCAAGAAGATAGCAATGTAAAGTAATTCATACTTTAATAAAACTAATCAAAATGTGCTTTTCACTACATGTTGAGATGCAATCTTGGGATTCTTGAGGATAAAGTTAGGAGATAACTGCTCCAATGAATAAAATCTGTTTTTAACAAGGTAATGCAATTATAAAAAAAAGAAGAAAGTTTAATAAGGTAGTGGACTCGAATATAATTTTGTGTTTGAATGTATGTAATCCTACACTCACATGTTATTAAATACACCAGTGTTTGAAAAAAAGTTTTCTTTATATTCTTTCAAAATAAAACCTATTGCAAAAACAGTGACTGAGAAGTACTGGTAGAAAGCCAGTGCTAGGAAGAACTCTAGTGTTTGCTTCCACGGGAACAATACAGCTCTACCTACACAGGTGCCAACTGTTGATCAGGTTTGTGTGCTAACTTAGCAGATCAATTTCTCATTAAAAGAAAAAAAAAAACGTTGCAAAATATAAAAATATGTACCTGTAATAGCAACCGTTCATCTCCAATCACAGCTGCTGTATTCCAGTTGATAATTTCTGAGAAGGGAAGCTCCCAGCCATTACTTAGCATTACCGGCACACATGCCGCCTGTAAACAATATGTAGAAAATAAATCAACGGAGCTTCTGTCAGGAGGAAACTCATCGTGATAATAACTCTCACACTACTAAAATAATGCTAACTAACCGTAAAGCTTTTGAGAGTCTAGTATAAAGAAGCTATAGTTCAATCTGTCAGAGGATTTCTCAATCCTTACAGCTTTAGACTTCACTTTAACACACAAGCATTCATTTATTCTAACTTCTACTTCTACAGTGAAAAAACAAACACAAAAAGTAATAAATAAATCTTTATACAGTCAACTTTGATCAAGATAACTTCAGAAAAGCTGCTTAAAAAACATTAATAATTGTTTAATTCAAACACTGTTTTGATACTTTAAGGACACGTGTGTTTTTCCAGCAGAAAATACTTGTGCCATTATTTCTAAATATAATTACGTTTTACAAATGTATTGTTACAGTGAACAGTTAAGAAATAGAAGGAAAAGACCCACTAGCACAGAATAAACAAAAAGATCAAAGAAAATTTCAGTTTCCTTGAGGATCTAAAATACCAAAATTCCCTCTCCAAATCACAATTAATTAAATAAAAATTGAACTAAAATAGAAAACGAATTCTATAGACCAATAGGAAAATAGAAATTGTTGCTTGCAGCTGAAAACATGGCACTGCATTGAGGATGTTTTTGCGTACAAAAACAAATCTATCATCAGTTTGTGTTTGTGTGCTTTCATGCAGATTGCACCACTAGTGGCCTCACGCCAGCAGCGGCCAGCTTTCTAATCGGCTAAGCAGGATACTGATCACTGATTGGTCGCTACACACATACATATGGCAAGGCACCAATTCCACTGAATTAGAGCTGCAGTGCTCCTCTAATCTCTGTGGTGTCATTAGCAAAGGTATCAATCTGCTCAAAGGCCGCCATGCTCTACCTGCTTATCTTGTCTTAAAGAGCAATCCACTCAGGAATCTAGTAGAGCAATGCTCTCATTACTCAGCATATAACAAACGGGTAGTAAAAATGCAAGAAATTAAGCTGGAGTTTTCTACATTTCAAAAATGTTTGTAGAATATGTTTTTGTAATTTTCAAACTCAGTAAAAACATTTCAGAAAAATCTCACTTTAATATACAATTTTTTTTCTTCTGTTATTCTGTTTGCAAAACCAGTTTAGTTGTAAAAGGAAGATCTACACAAATGCATTCGTTTTCCATTTCTGCATGTGTGTCAGCATCTTTCTTTACTCAAATCAGTTTATTCCTCTAATTGCCGGCCTGACAAAAAGCCTTTTACTCAGATGAACAGTCAACTCAATGTATTGAACTTGTCTTAAGTTTGATGCCTCACACCTTGCTTCTAAATCCCTGGAGGAGCAGGATTCTTACAGTTTCATTCAGTTGAAGACATCATGTCAATTCTATTCTCTGAAATGTAAAGTAATTATTGTTGTTCTAATCAACTCGTTAGACATTTTCCTGTAGTTATTTTCTAACCCAGTGTACTGGCTGCAGCACGCTTAGAAAGGCTGATTTATACAAAACATCCTGCAGTGAAAACACATGCAGGAATTGCTTGTTCAGGATCTAACGGTATAACGATGAAGCGATTCTCACTGAAAAAAAAAAAAACCCTCCTAAAAAGAGAATATAAAACCAAAAAAGATATAGTCACACACAGCACCTTCATGGACAGAGGACATGAAAGAAAAGAAATTGTACAAAACATTCAATGCAATTGAGTCTAAACAGACGGATAAATGACAGAATCAGGGAAAAAGGAGAGTCAAAACTGAAAAGAAGATAAGATGTGACGACTGGGTGGGCATTGAAGGCTTGCTGAAGCAACAACAAACATGTAACATGACTGGCAGTGAGTGAGAGAACTATTAGGAATAAACACAACTTTGCTTTTCAAAAGGCACACAGCTTCAATGTTGATGTCTTAAAAAGTTCACCCAAGTCAGTCGCCTAATCACTTTGGAAACCTTAGGAAAAGAAAGTCATCTTAACCTTTTAAATGTACATGTATGGGCTACTGATATGTCTACTAAGTTTGGGTCTGAGACTAGGGTTCCACCAGCAGTAATGACTGCTGACCGGTATGCATGACTGACCTGTAAAGCTTCTAAAAAGCGAAATGAACCCAGCCGCCGACCTCGAGGTACAAGACAGAATGTGGAGTTGAACAGCATCTCTCTGTAGTCAAACCTGCAGAACAGAAAAGAGAAAAGAAAGAAAATGAAAGACAGCAGATCTGGAAACATTCTGACATAACTGTTGGTGGGTTCTTTTAGTGTTAGAGGTAAAAAAAAAAAAAAGCAAAAAAAATACCTAGTTAAATTGTGCATAGAAATGTTAAAGTCAAGCTGTTTTTATTTTTAACTGTATTTCTGCAGAGTATTTTAAGTGTACAAAACAGAAAAATCAACCATCTTTGGTAGTTTCTCCTTTTTTTTCTCCTTTTCCTATTATCCAACTGCCTTAATGCAGCTGCATTTATCCATCATCTTTTGCTATTCCTCAATCCAAATCTATCCTCCGTCAACACATGCTTGATTGGTGAAGCTGCTTGGAATTCTTTCACTCTTATGAAAACAGGAGGGCGAGAAAACTCAAGCTCGTATTTGCTCAACATTGTTGTACATTTGGTTGGATTGTATTAATCATGACGGGAAGTATTTGATTTCAGTGTGTTTCATATCAAAGCAAATTTTCATGCAAATGTGTTCCATGTGAACTAGGTTGCAGCACACCTGCAGAGAAAAGAAATATTGATTTGAAGGCAACGTCAACACAAACAGCCAACTTGTGCAGACAAACCATGTGCCTGGAACAATTTAACTAGAATCATTGATTATTGTTTACTTGTGTACACAAGCTTATTACATCTTCTGGAGCTTCACTTTGTATCAGATCAACAACAATATTACCAAACATCAACATCTTTGGAAACCTAATATTTTAACTGATTAACTCAATGCATTTTCTAGCAAGCCTGCATTTTTAAATACTTTTAAAATCACAAATAAAAATGTATGTCTCACTTTGGCTGTGCAGCTAAATGATCAGAGATGCGATTATAATAAAAGGCTAAAGGTAGAAAATTAGTAAAAAAATTAAATTGCAAGTAAAAACCTATACTAGCAGAGAATTACTATGAAAGCTTAGAAAGTTCATAATCTGAAAGAATGTAATGCAACATCTAAAATGATTCATTATATAAAAAATTGTGTTTGTTGTATTAAGCAACAACTCCAAATACCCTCAGTTCACTAGAAGGAAAAACCTTTCAAAGTAAAGTAATCCTCTTATTTGCTCTCGATGGAGACTGTAACATCTACTGTAGTTGCACAACATAGAACATGTAAAAAATGTAGTGAAAAACAGAGTGTGTTCATCATCATTATAACTAAAAATGCACTTATAATTGAAAAATTAAATATTTAATTTAGTAAACTTCATTTCTCAAGGACTTTTTATGCAAATATTTAAAAGTATCTTAAGAAAACAAAACAAACAATAACAATAATCATCATCGAATAAAGTTTGTGGGAAAAAAAGTACACCCACAACACTTTTTGCTGCTACTTTGGTACAGTGGAGGCATGCTGCAAGGCGGTTACTGTAAAGAGAACATGCGTGTGTGCTTTAACTCAGGGGATGTTAGCAACTGCAGTAATGAGGAGACGCTGGGTATGAAAGTACGCTGATAAGTGTTTAAGACATAGATTGTTGGGAAAGTAGAGTGAGAAGCAATTTGCATCACGTTAAAAGTTGTTTTAATGAGCCTGCATTCATCCAACCAAGCTAACACATTTCAATGAGTTGCTGTTTCTTATTGTTGCACCACGACTGTGTTTACATACCGTAATGACCGGCTTTGATGGCCTTTTTGGTCCAGTTGTTTCACTCTGAGCACTGAGACTATTCAGACTGAGGAAACTCAGAGAGAACCAAAGCTCAGAAAGCCCAACTGGAAACTAACCGAGACAACCTCAAAAGATGGGTCTGGAACCAGGATGCATTCAGACTGAAAAATTTGTTACAGATTATCAAACTCTGGTTCAGATAAACAAACTCTGGTTCACTTTAAACCTACCAAATGTGTCCAGTTTGAATACAGTCCAGAGAACTACAGTTCATGAGCTATCCTAAACATGGAAGGTTTCAAAGCTACAACTTAAATGATCTATTGATACAAATAGGTAAAGAGATGAAAAAAAAGATTTTTTAAAAACCACTCTTTGAGCTGGAATTTATCAGTTAATAGCTGTACAATAAGTAACAGAAAGATAATTTAAAACATTGTAAACCTAAATGTATGACTTTTACACAAGGCAAAATCACACATGCCCATTTTGAACTGTGCACCCATTCTAAAATAGTGACTTAATTTATCACTGCGACTCCATTTGAGACTTGACACATTCCACCATTAAGTATAACCAATAATAACCAAGCCAGAACTGTGTGACTAACGTCTTGGAAAACTAGAAAAAACATGGGTTTAACTCCAAATGTGAGACTAGGCTGGGTTCAAAATCAATCATACTTCATGCCATCGCAAATTCAAAGAGGACCAGATGTTGCTCGCCTCACATACCTCAGTTCTTCCCTACTCCTCCAGATGGCTGCTGGTGGGAGGCTGCACCCCCACAGTAAACTTTGCAGTGTAAGTGGAAATAATAAAAAAAAAGGATTTCTATGCTGCTTAAAAAATACCATAACTGTACAACTTCAAAAAGTCAGATGACAAAAGATCCAATCTTTTGCAGAGCTGTGTGAAATGCTTTAACCAGAGAGAATGCATGTGGTGAGCAGTCACAACCACCAAGGATTCAACTTCAGCCAGCTGTGCAGTCAGAATGACCATACTGTTGACATTTCCCAACCGTGAGGGGAATGATGGTTGGAGATTGCCACATTTTTTTTAACAGTCAGTTCTTTCATTTCATTTTCATGTACAGCTTTTAACAGCAACAAAGCCAACATTTTCTTTTTGTCTGAGCGAAATGCCTGTTTTTTGTTTTTTTTTGTAAACTGCACACCAACAGTCCTCCTATTGGGTTCTTAAATTGCTTCCAGGCTTGTCAAAATGCTCCAAGTCAGGGTAGGTTCCCTTCCTCACCACGTTTTATGGTTAAAGAAAAACAGAAAATGTCAAATTCTAAATAACATCAATAATCAGACGAAGATATCTTTTTCTGTGATGCAGAATTGTCACATTCTTGAATATAAATGGTCAATAATACTGGTATAGAGTGCTTGTGGAGGAACTTAAAAAAGGGGAAGTGGACAAGTCCATGTACCAAATACAAAATAAAGCATTAGAATACAATAAGAATCCAACAAACAGCTGTGGGGCAAAAAAATTGTCTCCATTGGAATATACAACTGGAGTCAAACATGCTTTTGTGTGGTTTGTTGACATTTTTCTGTTTCATTAAGAACATAAATAGTAGCATTCACTTTTACAAGTTTGGATTTTGTTTTGGTTTATAACAATTTTCAGACAGTTCAGAACTTCAGATTGTTTTCTTGGGAATATGATCTCTATGTTTTTAATTGTCACTAGGGAAGACCTTGTTTGATGGGTAAAAAAATATTAATGTCAAAACAAAATGAACCTGCCTGACATATAACCTGCACTGACTTATGAAGTCAGAATGGTGTTTCAGTGATTTTACGTTTAGGACTTTTAGAGTGGGTCATTTTCTTAAAGTTTTCAAACATTTAGCCTGAGAAGGTTTCAATTATCTCTATGGAACAGAGAGGCACAAGTAAAAGGGAAATGCTTTAAACCTAATCTAGTCCAGTAAAGATGTAAAAGATTCCCTTTTTTCTACTAGATAATATACTATATGTTTCAAATTATTCAAATAACACACTGTTGCAATGCAATAATGGAAACACGTTTATTAATTTGATCATTTTAAAGTTCTGTAACTGTGTAAAAAAAATAAAAAAAAATGTAATTAAACTATTTACAAAATATATAAAAAAAACTAAATCATTAGCCAAGTGTTCATAAATCCACTTGTTTATTAACTGTTATCAAATTTCAGTTTCGGTTAAAGCAGCACAGTATGACAGAGAAATACAAAGCGAGCCAGATAAAAAAAAAAAAAAAAAAAAAAAAAAAAATCAACCAGTCTCCTAGCAACAAGAATGAATAGTGTAAAAAGAAAATGCGACGGTTACTTTGTCAAAGACTGAAAAGGACTCAGAAAAACAGGCAAAGTGTTTGTCCTCAATTATCTTTGCAAGAGACCACACACTTGTACAAAACAACTGAGAAACTGGACAACCCTGACCTCATCTACATACTGTGTAGACCAGACAAATGAAGCCTCAGCATCTGAATAGTGAAACCAATGCAAAATAAAAGCCTTAATCGACACTTCTTCCTCAGTTTATGACTTTAGCAAAGTATTTTAAAAGTAGGTTTTGATTTGTAAATTAAGAAAAAAACGGAGCGAGGAAAAAATGCATCTATCTAAAAAGCCACCTAAATCTTCTTTTTCACCTTTTTGTAACCACATATGCAGTATGCATGCATGCTTAAGAGGCGACAAAATAGACAACTTTCACTAAAGCCTGTTTTCTGCAAATGTAAAACTAAACAGGGTCCAGTTTGAAATCTCACTAAACTTGTTCTGCAGTGCTGTTGATATTGTTGAAGATTTCTTTCTAAGATGACTAGATAAAATTGCAGTATGATAGCTGTGAATCTGATACGTTATGCCTTACGTACTCTAAAAAACTTACCAAAAAATAGAATTTCTCAAAAGGAGGTTTAAATTTAACTACAAAACCATTTTAATTAAGTAAAGAAATCTCCATCTACTTCACATGTCAACCTAAGGTTTTGTCCACTTTTCAGATTTTTCCATTGTGTCACAAACCACAGAATAAATGTATACAACTTTAGGGCAGCCGAAACATACTTTAACCATTTACAGGCCAATACTTCATGCTAAATTTTACAATGCAGTTATGCATACAATGACTGCAATCACTTATGTTTTCCATCACATTTGGTCAATCTCTACAATTAACAAAGTTTGCGAATATATCTGAAAAAATACTTCTAAGATAATAAAATCAAGTACATGGTAGCACAACCTAGCATTTATTTGGATTTCAGAAATATTCGATTAAAAACAATGAAATATAACTATGAACTGGAATACTATGTCTAATAAAAACACAGGCAATAAGCCAAATTATTTGTCAAATAATGAAAAAGAAAAATGGAAGAAAAGTTATGTCAGAGAGGGTTCCCTTATTCAGCTTACACTGTAAAACTACTCTATCAATAAATGCAAGTTTATAACCCAATTTAGAAGCCAACATATTTGCAAAGATTGTCACAATAACTAACTTAATGTTATGATGCTGAAAATAGACCTTCTCATGGCCTAAAGGTGGGACATTACAGATTAATGACTGAGCCTATTATGAATGAGCTTCCCTGCAGTATTTGGGAGAAATGGCATAGTTAATCATGACTTTTTTCCCCCTGCAGCCACGTTAAATGAGAAAGTCTGTTGAAGCATTAGCACAGGCCAACACCCCTTATAGCAGGTTTGGGGAAACAACACTTGGACAAAGGAAATGGATAACAGCAAAAGTTTTAAGGATAAAACAACATTTAAAGGCAAATGAGGCAGTCAGGGTCAAGTTGGTGATAATACACATTATGACTGTCAACACGTTTTTAATGTAGGTTGTTAATATAGGTTTATCACTGGTTAACTGTCAGTCTATACTTTACAAAAACATAATCAAAATATTTCAGTTTGTACTCAACCATTAGAAAGATGTCACCAGAATGTAAGTCTAAAGTATTACACTCTGTTAAAAAATTATGTCCTTTACAGTGAATCAAAAGAAAAAACATTTTAGTTGCAAAAAGCTTTCTTGTTCTTAAAAAACAAGACTTCAATCATACTTGTAAGGAAGTATTTGGCGTATTCATTTTCTCTGGTTAATGAGCTCAAAGACAGCATTATAAAGCATTTACAGACATTCCATAACCTTCACCTGATTACCAAGTTTGTCTGGCTGTCATTTTTCTGCTGTTGTGCATTTTCACTCTTATCCACATATTTTCTTTAAATAGGGCAACATTAAAAACAATGTTTTTATTTGTACATCTTTCAGCTGTCCCAATACCAAAATTTTTAATTTGCACATGCTTATTTACTGAGCCTAAACTTAACACACATAAATAAAATCATGTAATCCTTATATGTGTAGGGTAGCAGAACTTTCAAAATCTCTTAACAAGTCACCAAACATCTTGAGGAGTCAGACTACTTTAGGTATTAGAGGGACTCCAGAGACCACAATGAGCACAAAATTATCCCTTATAATTCAATTATTTCTCAATTATCTTAAGTGTTTGCCATTAGAATCAAAGATGGAGCTTGAGATTAAAAAAGTATATATGTATATGTAGAACAGGTCAACTTGAAGAAATAAGATCAAATACATTACATGTCTAGAAGCAAACACTTAACTACTGTGAAAACCATTTCTACAGAAGAGACAAATTGAGGTCACAAGTTTTTCCTGAAGCATGAAAAGTCGACAGGAAAATACAAAAGCCAACCAATAATAGTGATTGAAAGGTAGTCAATGTCATGAGGCAATATGTAAAAACGGAAAATGGGGAAATGGCAGTGATTAACAGGTGAAATTTGAGGATGAAAAACGATGGAACGAGAGAAAACAAAACCAAGAGATAAAAGGTGGGGTGCGTGGAGAGGGAAAACAAATAAATTACATTAGATTGGTCATAAAACGGAAAAACATCGAGCTGGAACAAGCTGGTCTCCCTCATCAAAAAAGACTCTTTAATGCTAAAGCTACTTTAACAAAAGCAAAGATGGAGAGAAGGAAACCCGATAAGCCTTTCTAAGCTCAGAACAGTATCAGCTGAAAATCTGCTATCGATGCAGCATCAAATGGACTTGCAGCCTGCATCTGATCTGCTGTGATATCCATCATGCTGGAGAAAGCCTGGCTGCTGAGGCAGGGATATGCCTGCACAGTCACTTTTGAAGGGCTTTGTGGCTATGTGTGGGAGTGATTTTAAACAATGTCAGCTGAAATAGAACAACCAACAGGTCATGTGTGCAACATTTTATGATTTTTTTTCCACACGGGTCAATGAAAAAATATTGTAAGGGTTTATATGTGTATACAGCATGCTTTTTTAAAAAAAAAAAACAAAAACTAGAAAGCAATCAGACAAGAGTCAAATCTCAACCAACTAAACTTTGTCTTTCCTAAAATTAAATTCAGAAAATCAAAATGTATTTGATTTAAAAGTACGGACTGCACAAAAAAAAACGTTTTGATTTTAAGACTAAAGTATATTTGGTCAGATTAGGACTGTTTCAGAAGAACTCTTACATAAGAGAAGACATTTTTATAAGGATTAATGCGTCTTTAAACATACGCTTATTTAAAATCTTACTTTATATAAATGGAATTATTTCAAGAATTTTAAACGGTAATAAAATAATTCCTTTATAGTAAAAGTTGTGTATTTTTTTATTTCTACTGTCAATTAACTATAATTTTACAACTGTAAAAAGTGCCCTTCAGTATATTATACATATTTTTTAGATGGTATCAAGTGTTTTTGACAAAGAAACTTACATTACTGCCTTCACTAGCTCAAAACTGCGTTCACCACTGCTTCTTTTAAAGACAGTTTTTTTTTTTAAATTCTCTACTTCAAAGCAAGCAATGAGTGATGAAATTACCTCAAGTGATGCAATTCATTTTGGCTTGATCTTCAGTTCTTGAACAAAGTAGGTATGCCTTTTTGTGCAGTTGGGCTACAGCTTTTCCACCTTACCCATATATTCATTTTTCTGTAATGTCACAGATGCAGCACCTGAACATCACATAAATAGGTAAATGCAGCTTTCAAAACTGCAACCTTAAATGAACATTTATGAAGCAATCAAAGTGGCTTCATTATGCTGCTCAAAGTAGAAATTAGTGTCTAGCCAAGTCAAGCCTCAAAAAATGAAGAGTAAACACAGCATTTCAACCCTCAAGAGAGAATAGATGATTACCACACAATTACAAGACCAGACGAGAGGAAAGCCTCACTGACACAGTGACAAAGAGGGAAAGATTAAAGACTGGCAGCAGCGGTGAAGATGCAGGCTGAAGTGTAAAATACAGCAGATTTCCTAAGAGCAGAAAAAACTGCATGAACTTGCAGAAATTGTGACATTTTGCTAACACAATGATTTCGCTCGACAATATGAAAGATTAAAAGATGAAGTTGGGAGTTCACTGCATGGTACGGTCTCTTTTTCTCCAAAGCAGTATTCAAATGCAATCTGTTACCAGTAAATAGGTTTTCTAAACTTGTATTACTAGAAATGCATGTGTGACAACTTGTTTAATCTAAAAGCAAGACAAGGGCAGCAGTGCATAGATGCATAAATATTCAATTAGAAACTATTCCTATCCAATCAATACCTGTGACTGTTGCAACATCCACTTAAAGTAAAAAGTGGGAACAAACAGTGAAAAATAACTTGCTTTAGGTATGGGCTCTTGTTGTGAAAAACTCTGAATTTAAATCCTAAAGAAATGGAAAAATATACAAAAAATGTCAATTATTTTGTTTTTGTTCATTTCAAATATAAGAATTTAGCCATCTGATATACACCTTTGTATCTGTAAGATGGAGCCAGAATCTAAAAGTAATGGGTTAGTCAAATCTACCCTTACAGGTTGAGTTGTTTGCTGGCAAAAATTGGGCAAACCTATATGGGCACGCAGGTGACTTGCACAAAACACCAAGGTCATACACCACTTAGTGAGATTGAAGGGCAAAAATGTTCATGATCATTCTTTTCATGCTGCGAGCGACAGGTCGTAACAAACACTTATTTAACATTCAAGGGCAAGTAAGGGTGAAATAGGTGAAACACAGGTGCGTTGTAAGGATTAATCTTTTTTTCGCCCGCCCCCCAAAAAAATCCTGTGTACTGCGAAATGGCTGTTCATGTGATAAGTGCAAGCTCGTTTCTAGACGTTAAGGGCAGTTGTGGCTTATGCTTCACTAATAAGGGCACCATACCACAGTGTCAAAAGTTTGTGCAACTTACATTAGCCATACTCATACTTCACAATACACTTATCACATGCACAACAATCATGTGTTCCATTTTCAAGAGCTTCAAGGACACTGTAGTAAACTTGTGCTCCCTTTAAGATGCAGTCGGTCCTTTTTATGACCCTGCACAAGCCCAGGCAACCCAAAAGCGCAGCACACCAATACTACTGCACGCGAGTATACCTTAAAAGATACATTTTCTCCCTGTTAATGTGCTACAGTGGTCAGTTTATCTATTGAATAAACCACTATCAAAACAATTATCAAAACACAATATACCAAGTAGATCATGACTTGTTTCTAGAGGGCTTTGAGAATGTGACAAGTTAAAAACAAAGTCAGAACAGTAGAATATTCCCACTCATTCTTTACTTTAATACACAGTATTGTCCAACTCGTTGAGAAGAAATGAAATCCGCATGTGCTTTGGAGTTTTGCTTTCAATACTAAAGGATTAAATCCCCCCAGGACATGACTGGCATTGGTTTATAGAGCTCATTAATTCAGCATCCAGGACTTTCAGCATATATCATTGTGCATAAGGGATAAATGATAAGAGAGAAAAAAAAAAAACATCTGTCATACTCAGCAAGCGGCTGCAATCCTTGGTCAACTCTAAAAGCGTTTGATGGCTCACGTAAACACTGGCTTACTTAATGATGACACACTTCCATCGAGTCCCACATGCATCCCTAAGTCTGGACACAACTTTACAAGCTTTAGATGAGAGAACTATTAAATATTAAATCCTGTGTTCTTTTTATAGCTCTTCTTGTGCAGCTCTTTACAGGTTGGCATTGGAATCTTTTGACACAGGCCACTAATAATGTTGGCACATCAGCAAAGCACAGACTTTGTTTGAGTGAGACTTCATTATCCCGAGTCTATTGTTTTTATTGATACAGTACCATCTTTATTAAATATGCTCATTAACTATTTATCATTGGAGTCATACTCATCTTTAATCACAATTTGATTACAACTTGGTCTCCCTTTGAAACACCTTCATTCTCACAGCTTCATCTCTTGTGGTAGGATCACCGTTGGCCTCTGGCAGGCGGATATCCCTTTCTCCTTTTTACTCTCTCAGCGCTCCAAGTTGAATAAATCACCTGAACATGGCCACCAAGGCCAAGACATACATCATTTTGTCAGGACAAGAGCTAGGATGTTGGGGGAAGGGGATATCAAGAAATACCACTGCTCTTTGTTTTAATCCACAACCGCATATTGATAAATGACTTCCCTTCTTTACTACTACACACAAGGTTGTTTTCCCAACCACCATGATTTCCACTTCTTCAAAATTGCACTGTAGGCTGTTTTTTTTTTTTTTTTTTTACTCATAACATACAACGCTGATGTTATTTACTCATTGATTTACCTCTGGACTTTGGTTTACTGAAAGAATTCACTAAATGGTTTAAGAGGCAAGCAAATAAGTCAAACAAGAGGTCATTTGCAGTCGAACCAAAAACCATGTTTTCATCCCTAATTTGCTTATTTGGTCAGCATAAGAGTTGAGCTGAGACTTTGCAGAGCACAATGTGAATTGGCTTCAGAATTTATTAAAGATAAAAATGGCTTCTATTAAAGGTGTGGTAATAAAAAAAAAGTATTTCCACATCATGGTAAATGATGGTTGCGTTTTTTTAAGCTTCATTCTAAGCTTCTGTAAGGGATACCTATTGGGATACTGTAGTGATCAAACTTAGATGACAGAAACATAGACTGAAAAGACAATAAAGGGCTTTTAGAAACTGTAAATTTAAGGAATGAGAGCTGCAGGTCTCAATTTCATGGCCCAAAAGAAGTGCATCCTCCTTGTTTTAGTGATGTGCAAAGCACTAATAAGGTTGACAGAGCAAAAAAAAGAAGAGCCTTAAAAAAAAATCAACAAAACCAATCAAACTAAGCAATGGAAAGATACTTGTAAATCACCTTGCATTCTCCAACAATATATCAATAAAAAAAGATTTAAGGTGCTGCAAGTATTCCTGCCTTTTTTTGCATTACCCAAAAAACCTTGGTTTATCTCTTTGAAAATGCAATGAAGTGTAGTATAGGTGAAAGATATTGGGATCAATGGTAAATGGAAAAAAAGGATTTAGACTTGCTGGGAAAATTTCACGAACATCTCGATTATTTTGTTGACAGGTATTAAGTGTAAAACTGAACAGTTTGTTAAATAGGTTTCTTTTGAAAACTCACTGTAAGAATACACAAAAGCAGGTGTGTTAAAACTGCAGATAAAATTGAGAAAAGATCCAAATGTGGCCGATGTGCAGAAACTCAGATCAACCATCCTACTAAAACGATTATCATTTTCCCCAAGCTCCGTAAAGCCTGCATCAGGTTGGCTAGCAGCCCTCTGCCCAAAGCTTTGGCCAATACGGGGGATTAAAACTCTGCTAGTCTATAAATACACCTAGCAGATTCACGTCAGCAACAAACTAGCTTCTGCATTCACCTCTAATTGTTAAATTTTTGGCATGCGTTTTCTTCTTTTCTGATTCTCTCCCTCAATTTTTTCTACCCTAATGCTCTCTCCGGTTTTGCTCCCTTTATGTTCCCATTTCTACTCCCAACTTCCTCTCAGTTGGTTTTCCATTCTTCTGTGACATCTCTCACTTTATCCTGATCATGCTCTCTTGCTTGGCAAGGTCTCTTAATTGGAAACAAGCTGCGAGAGACCTTTCAGTTTGAAGTTAAAATTGCATCTGACCTACCTCCTGCTGAATCTTTTCTTCTATATTTTGGCTGCATTAAATGGATGAACACAGTGGCCCAGAATTGACATATAAAAGGACAACGTGGAGAAGATGGAAATGAAATAATGGGAACCGGCAGTTTGTGAACGGCAGGACAGAGGCTGACTGTGTTTACTCCAGCCATCAAACAGACAGTAAAACTTGACATTTAACAGTGTGTCTTGCATAATTCAAAAGATTTCTCACATCTATTAAACCTTTCAAAATGTACCAATAAATAACAATACTTCACAACTTGCAAAGCCAGAGGGGCTTAATAGATTTACTTTTAACTTAAAGGTCTGTCTCATCCAGAGAGTGACAAAGAAGTCATCACTGAAGATGAATTAAAAAAATGTACAATGGTCACTGAGCGCTTAGACACAAAGACAATTTTTCTGGATGAAAACTAGTAATCTACTATAGTACAGAAA
Source organism: Adrianichthys oophorus (assembly GCA_036245035.1). Classification (NCBI taxonomy): domain Eukaryota; kingdom Metazoa; phylum Chordata; class Actinopteri; order Beloniformes; family Adrianichthyidae; genus Adrianichthys; species Adrianichthys oophorus. Next base: position 15,236,247 of record BSAI01000207.1, on the reverse strand, counting down.
TATAAGATATAGATATTTTAAACAACGGAGAAAAAAATGTAGTTATGCCAAGTAAATGTTTGGTAACATTTGGAATGTTACTTCTCCAATAATACACAAAAAAGCAAGTTCTGGTAAAATATGGGAGTCCAAACTTAATTCCAAATTGCAAAACAAAGCTCAACTATAATAAACACCCCCACACAACATCTTTTTGTCACGCTTTGCAGTGAGGTTTTTGACTTTGCTGTAAAGGATGACTACAGGTCATTCACACAAAGCCAATTCATTCTGTCACTTTGGTGTGTGTTTTCACATAGCTATGTTAATGTTTCAAATGCTCAACAGGACAACGGTGTGAATATTATAAATGTTCATTAAATATTTAAAAACAATGTGTTGAGTTATAGACAAAGTGCCTCCTCACTTCTCAATAAAAAGCTTCTGATCAGCTGTACCAAAGTTGTTTATAATTATTAACATTTGTACACAAGATTTTGAAGGGCCTATAGCATGCAAAATCTACTTTTTGAGCTTTTAAGTGTATTATGTCAATTCCTAACAAAAAACCCACTAAAGTGGTATTTTGATCTATTCGTGCATCTCTGAGCATTTCTCTAAAAACCTGTGCTCTGAGCACCAGCCCGTCCCAACCCACAAAAATGAGTGGGCCCTCTCATTCGTACGTATGAAAGTGGGGAACAGCCCATTCTAGAATAAGTCTTCGCTGTCTTCCATTGCTCCCAGGCTAACACACACCCCCTTTCTCTGCAGAGCTAGTGATAATCGGCAAAACGCTTTCATTTTATATGCACAATACCGTACATCTTTTCTCTAATTGACGTTGGTTTCCAATAAATGCTGAGTCTAACGGCTGTTCGTTACTGTTAGATGCTGGTCTCCAATAGTGGCCGCGCTTCTTTAAGATCAGCCCATCTTCACTGTGTTGTCCACACATCAGGTTTCTGTGGTATTTGTATGGTTGTAAGCCAGCGATGGCCAAGAAACTATCATTTGATTTAGTGTTTAAATTTGTGCTGTGATGCCAAAGAACATTCTGTTGAGGAATCTGCATGACATTTTGGGGTGGATCCTAAATATAACCGAGAAAGACGCAAGAAGATGGGTGATATTGAGAAGACAGCTGCAGAAAAAGGAGCAACAAGCAATCGATTGCATGGAGGAGGAACGGAGACGGCAAGCGACAAATTAGAAGAGCTGGTTTGATATGGGCCCTTTAAAACTTAGCGGTCATGCATTGCAAAACAATAAAGTGTGATTTAGTGTCACTGTCATGTGTGGCTTATGGATACAGATAAAAGTAAAAGCCACACTCCCAACGCAACACAAACAGAGTAGCATATTTTCAAGTATGAAAACATGGACTCAATGAGGAATGTCAACAAGAATGACACACAAACCAAATAACAAAAAAATTACAGTTAAGAAGAAAAAGTTTTCACAACATAGAAAAAGAAAACCCAGCAGTTTTATTCCATCGAGCACCATGACAAGTACCACAGAGACACAATGTTATGTGGCACTAATGATATATTGATTGAATGGCAGAAAGAAAACCTGATTCAGTTTCCATGAAAGCTGATTATGTATTACCATAACTCTTAAGTAAAGAAACAAAATGTAAAATATGTTATGTTTATAAGACATATTAAACCTTTAGGTGATCATACAAATATCATAATTGTTTTTTACTTTGAATTTATTAGAATCTGTGAGTATGCTTCTTCACTAAAAAGTCCTTAAAAGATTAATAGTCACTTCCTGGTGAGCAGATGATAAAATGCTGCCATCAAGTAATCAATTTCTAATAAAATTTTACTTTGATCTGGGATTAGAACCAACCTGCGTACTGACAGGAGTGTAGCTTACAGGAGACGTACAAACTGAGAAGCACTGAGCGTGCTGTTACTATGCAATACAGCTAAGCTGAAAAGCGCCAGATAAAGCTCGGTTCTTCACTAGTGCCACTTATTGACAGAAGGATTTACATTTTATTTAGGCTACGGTGCCACCACCACCCATCTCTCTGTGTAGTCATTTTCTTAGCCAGGCTGGCAGGAAGCAGTGAGCTGATAAAGTATAGCTGACAGGACTTAGAGTTTCTGTCGGAAGAGTAATGTGAAAATGTCATTTGCTTAGAGAGAAAATGTGCATAACGAGCAGTAGTTACATCTTCTTAAATTCAGTCATACTGTGAGGAACATTAACACTCAAAAAGTCCTGTAAATAAAATTTAACCAGCTTATAAATGGAAGGATGTGTCAAAAACATGTCAACCTTTAACTTTTTGTAGGGATAGGTATTAATATTAAAATAACTGAAATTAAGATATTTAGAAAATGCAATATTAATTCATTGAACCCACTTTTTTAATTGAAAATAATTTCCTCTTTTTTTCAGAAAAAAACTGTGCGAAAACAGTTTTTATTGATCAACCAAACTTGGCTTTAGGATGATGACATTTTGACAAGCAAATATTTAATCTAGTTGTGTTGAATCCTGGAACCCAACATATTTTAGCATGATAAAAAAATAATAATATGAAATGAAAATTCAAAGGGTTATAACTGCTACAAATACTAATATTAATAAAGAATGACAAAAACTATTATTAAAAAAAGATGCTGACACAGCAGTCAATCTTAACAAGCACCCAAACAGCAGATAGGGTCACATGGGGACGCCGACTGGGGCCATTGCATTCCTGGCTAATGCAGCTGGGCTCGTCTGGGAAATCCCCGTGCAAACAGGAGCCAGAGTGGCTTCCCCTTACTGGCACCAGTGTTTTGTCCTCACTAATCCACTCCACAGAGTGCCAGTCAAAGACCAAGCACCATACAGTCATCACAAATAGAACGGCATAGTCTGGGGGTACAATCTCACTGGACCAAGCCAGAAGACAGACGCCAGCTTTGCTCGATCCACTTGATCACAAAGCATGGCTTGACTCACCGTTGAGGCTGGAGTTTATTTCAAACTAATAACATCCAACAAAAATTATTATTAAATGTTATTTTGTTCCAATCAACTAATCACTGTGGTTTCTGCCTTAAAGCTTCATTAACACCAGCAAAAACGCTTATCAATAAACTAGGAGACTCCAAAGAGATTTTTAACAAAGAAAAATAAATCAACTGAAGAAGTAAAACTATCCAGTGAAACAATATAAGGAGTGTGCCTTCTTCAAACAGGAAAAAAGTAATAGGAAAGAACCCACAAAATTACAAATAGCTCTCTTCTCAGAGTAAGAATGCACTCACTTGTCATACTCTGCGTTGTCCTTATCACAGCGTGCGTCCTTGTGCTTCTGCCAGTCTTTCCCATGCTT
>BSAI01000207.1:15172876-15232909 GCA_036245035.1 Adrianichthys oophorus | reverse complement strand
TTATCACAGCGTGCGTCCTTGTGCTTCTGCCAGTCTTTCCCATGCTTACTGTTCTTTTTATCCCTTCATCTTCATCTGCAATAAGGCACAGTTGCAGTGATGGGTTGCAATGATAAAATGTTATCCTCCACGGGCCAGATCGTCTTTGTTTGAGATTTTTTTGAAGGTCTATTTCTGCAAAACTGCATCTTTTCCTTTTATTTCACAGTCTAAGAGTATTTTGGTACATCTGTGATCCGACTGCTGCACTTAAGAGCCAGCGAGATGAAAGACAAGTCAACAACAATACAGACAAGTGAATGCCTGAGGCGCAGGAAACATTTTTTAGAGAAGACTTTTTGTCTGGAAATCAGAATGAGTTTAACAAGGCTGTGGAGATGCCATCTCCAGGCTGGTGCATTTGTGAGGATGAGTATACTGGCCAGATTTAGAGCAGGAGAATGACTGAGCAAGGGCAGCACTCCCCACTGTGTACTACATGCAGCCATGCCAGTATCTAATTTGCATGCACACAGGTCATAGTTTTCCCAGCCAGCCTTGCAAGTCAGCCTGCCAAGCAACCAAATAGCTAAATAGAGATGCATTATTTCCTTCTGAGGATATTTTGATAGTATTTAAACATTTGTCCATTTACCTGGTAAACTTTGGAGTTTTTTTATAGTTTTTTTTTTTTTTACATCAAATATAATTGTATGAATCCTGCCTGTATGTGTGTGCCTCTTTGATGTAGAGCACAGCCTTGGAAGTGATAATTTAAGCGTCCCTCCTGACTCACAGTGACAGCCTTGGTGCGATGGCTCATCCATCTGTGTTGACACGGGAATGCAAAAATCGCATCTGAACCTATCAAGGCAAACATTAAAATGAAGGTTTCATGTGACAAATGTCTTGTGTGTGTTGATGCAGCAAAGGCCAGCATGATTACCCTCAAAGATTTAAGTGAAAGCTCACATGCTGCTGGATCCTCCTCGTCTCAGGAAGAAAGCTGTCAGCGAGGGTTTTGAGCAGACCAGTTGTGGATTTTAATCTTCTTAAGCAACCTTTATTTGAGATATCACATGTTTTCAAAAATTACTTAAAAAAGTGACAACGACTGACTTTTTGTTATAAAGTGTCAGTTGTTGCCCAAACATCCTTCTGGGAACCTTGGGAGCATAGATGCACAGAGGAAGTAGCTTGGAGTTACCATAGAAACAGCAAAAACTGATTAAACAACGTGAACAAATATGTAACAGAAAAAAACACATTTGTATTTTTTAAACTAATTTAGAGACATGGACTTGTGCTAATAGTAATAGTTCAGATAACAGTCATATTCATTTTTAACAAAAAGAGACAACAAAAACTGGCAAAATGTGCCCTTCTGTGTCACGTCTGTGAAGATTTTCATTCAAACAGGTCACGTTACCCCAGGATTCTGTTCTTTTTGCAACTTTCCCTGATCTATTAAACTCATGAGGCTTTGTTGTAAAATATGAAGTGACATCTGATAAAAGATGGAAGCAGAGGAATATCTCTCCACAGCAAAATAAAAGATGTCTTTCATTTCTTTCAGACTCAGGTGCAACATTCATACAAAAACTGGATTCATTTCTGCAGATGATCAATGGATCTTTGGATGCAGTAATATGAATGCATTGATTTTATTATCACACTATTATATGTTTGCATTTGAAACAGTCTGAGATATATTAATTCAGCGATTAATTTGCTCATACTTCACACTATTTTGTAATTTTCACCTATGAGTTATTAGTTTGTATGTTTTTGTTCGTGTGAGGAAGCAGCTGGCATTCCTGCAATCTCCGGCCAGGGGCCATGAGGTAAACCTGAATCTGAAAACCAAATAAAAATAACTAAATCTCATCTCAATTTGCTGCTCACCTTTTTATTGTTTTCTTTATGTATGTCATCTTTTTACAAGCTTAATATTGGGGTGGGGGGCTGTATGATGTTGAACTTCATCTTGATGAACTTAGAAACTAGAAACTTAAAGCACTGGTGTGTATGTGAGGAGTATTAACTTTGATTTGACTATATCATAAGAGGTTGAGAAAAAAAACAATTTGTGCTTTTTTAGTGTAAAAAATGTAGGCTCAAAGCTTCAAAAGCAAAGCTACAGTGAAACTGAAGTTTTGCTGTTGAGGTTAGAATGTATTTGACCTATATTTGAAAAAGCTGTGGGACAGGAGAATAGTTTACATACTTTAAAGATGAACACGTGTGTGGTTTTTGTCCACATTGTGTTCAGCTTTTTGGCTTGTGCGTGTGTGCGTGTATGGGCTGGAAGACGTCCATCACAGAGAAGACATCAGGTTCAATTACACGTACAACAACTTCCAGGTCTCCACAGGCCTAAAAACCATTTATATGCTAATAAGAAAGATAGCAGTAATGACTTGCAATAAAAAGACATCTGCTGCTCCATCCGGGGGCTGCACGGTGGCGCAGTGGTTAGCGCTCCTGCCTCACAGCAAGAAGGTTCCCGGTTCAAGTCCTGGCTGGGGGACCTTTCTGTGTGGAGTTTGCATGTTCTCCCCGTGCATGCGTGGATTTTCTCCGGGTACTCCGGCTTCCTCCCACCGTCCAAAAACATGCCTCATAGGTTAATTGGTCACTGTAAATTGTCCCTAAGTGTGAATGTGAGTGTGTGCATGGGTGTGTGATTGTGGCCCCTGCGACAGACTGGCGACCAGTCCAGGGGTGTACCCTGCCTTCGCCCATGAGTAGCCGGGTTAGGCTCCGGCAACCCCGTGACCCCAAAAGGGATAAAGCGGATTGGAAAATGAATGAATGAATGCTGCTCCATCCGATCTGATATCTGAGCATCACCAAAGTTGACCTTTGCTGTTTGGTATTAAACCATTTGTTAGCCTTGTGGCACTGTGAGGGAAGTGTTTTGACACTCTTTATTGTCAACGTTACAAACATTTGTGTGTCCTTTTTGTGTTTCACTGCTGTGTGTGTTGGAGTTATGTTTGCATTACAACTGCAAAAACATAAATTTACTGTCAGATTTCTATAGATACATGTAAAACAGGCTTGCATTGCCTTATACAACAACTTTGTTTTAAATGATCAGTTTATCTCACAATGAAATGTGTACCAAATTTTTTTTATTTACAGATCTAGATACTGATGTGAGTTTACAGGGTTTTCAATTATTTTTTGTTAGAAAAAGACACATAAAAAGACCAAATCATGCTGTCACACGATCATCAAAAAACTCTACAAACAGGTACTTAAGGCAGCTACTTGGATTGGGAAAAAGACAGCAAAATGTGTACCAACATGAAGACATCCACGGGGGCATCCTGTCTTTTCTGCATGAGAATGGGTTCTCGCTTTTAGGGCCCGAAAGAGATCAATGAAGGGAGAAGAGCAGTGGGACTGGACTGCAAATTGAAAGCTCTTTAATCACCTCACACAGAGCACAGAGGTGTGAAAGCTACAGCCATGAGAAGGTTTAATCACAAGTCAAGCTGAATGGAGCCAAGCTGCTCTTATTGAAAGGGTCCAAGGAGACATACACACACATATGCACACAACTTTGTGGGTTTTGATGCCCCTCTTACATATTCAGGGTTTTAATAGAAATCTCAGGTTTAAATCTTGCAAATTATCTTCCTGTTGAACCGATTTTACTTTGACAAGAAATCCTGAATGTTAATAGTTTCACTGTAGAAATGTGCTCCTTTTGAGCTAAATATTTATTTTGAAAAACGTTTTAGATAGATAGATAGATAGATAGATAGATAGATAGATAGATAGATAGATCGATCCATCCATCGATGGATCGATCGATTGATCGAAATGTCACAGATACAGTGAAATTAAGAAATATTTTTCACTCTTGCCCAAACACTTCATTGAGAATATGGCTTTGTTGGAGATGTTTCACACTCAAATCAAAGCCCAGTAGAGATGACTGAAAGAGAAAACCTAAAGGGCGCTTTAGGGTTAATGAAGAAAGTTTATAAAATGAGGCTTTATCAGTGAAAACCTTTCTTGGTGCCAGGTGGAAGCCCATATTGCTAACCCAGCTGCCCTGAGACTGTGACCTCAGTGTGATGGAAAAGAGGTAATAAATCCAGTGACCTCAGGGACAAAGTGTACGCTCTGCGGATGAGGAGGTCAATAAGGAGCCAAGCCATGAATCTAAATGTGCATCTATCTTTGTCTGTTCCTACTTTACCCTGCTGGTTTCTGCACATCTTACCATATCCTGGTACTCAAGTTTACCGGTATGTAGAATGAAGGCGGTGAATCCTCTATATCAGACATAAGAAGCAGCTAAAATGATTCTGACTTGTGTCTTGAAGTTATCTGCAGTTTGCAAAGGCTATTTTTGGCACAAAGATGTCATCTTTGATTTAGCGGAGTTTAAACCTTGCTCTGGTGCACAACGAGGTAACAGGTCAAACAAACAGCTGTCACCATGCGGCCGTTTTTATCCTTCGGGACGCTCTGCTTAAAAGAGGAGAGTGCCATCAGGTAAGACTTATTGAGCAATAAAAGTCCAGTTTAATCAGTGCTTGAAGGTGATGTTTGAGATGAAAGGCACAATCAAAGCAGACTGACATGCAGACGGGATGGACACACAGACACAGCCTGAAGTATTTATGGGTAAAGGTAATTATTTGAAGACCCAATCTGATTATCAATGAGTGTGTACACAAGTGTTTGGACAACCAAGTTAGAATAGATGTTTGCAATTAACAGGTTTCCTAAATGTCATTTAAACCTCAAACCTGGTGTCTTTAACTAGAGGAAGAAAGGTTGGGAAAAAAGGCAAAATATTGTGTGATTTTTTTTTTCAAAACATGACAAACCCTACTGCATACAACATAATTTTTGAAAAGACAAGTAACTTGATTGACAGCAACGTGATAATCTCTAAAACTAACTTGTCTGGTGCGTATATACTAATAGCATGTGGTAATTTAAAGCAAACATTTTTTAATCTTTTGTTTGCCTGTACTTTTACTCCAGTTCAACAGGCTTTGCACTTCTTCATTTAAAACAAACATACATTTCAAATAAATGTAAGAATTGTCTGGCAATTCAGATCTTTTTATTATTATTATTATTATTATTATTATTATTATTATTAGTAGTAGTAGTAGTAGTAGTAGTAGTATTTATTTGTATTGCTTTGTGTTTGCATGCTATTATTTTAAAAATAAAAAGTTCCAGATGCTCAGGGACTTTAGGAAATAAAGTGAGTTTTCTCGGTGTTAAAGGAAAAGTATTTCATTAATTTTATTTCTGAAATAGATTGGAAACAGAAAATGTTTTTGTCTTTGTGTTATCAAAGTAATGAGTCCTCTAACTTGAGTTGAAGGAATGAAGTGACAGATCCCATCTGAGGATTTAGTGGATCTTTGTCGCCACCTAGAGATAAGTAAAGGGATAGCAACAATCTGAATAGATGTGAAGACAAAAAAAAGTATTTCGCGATCTCACTTTTATTTATTTTAAACAGTTTGAAAATTTAAAAAATAGTTTAAAGTGATTTAAAACATGCTAAATATATCTACGACTTAAAATAAAATGTATCTGTCTGAAACCTTTGAACTCGTTCTCACATCGTTCCCCGGCGAGAGGAAAAATACGAATCTAACGTACCCAGCAACCCAGTCATGTGACTGGTCATGAGGAAGTAAACAGGGAAGAGGAGCTCCAGAAAGGTGAGCACTTTTGCCCACAATGTCCACCATTTGGAAGGTATAGTTAGTCCGATACAGGGAAGTAAAGAAAGCGTTTAGTCATACGTGTGCATCTTTGCAGATATTCACCCTTTTGTTGCGATATCAATGCCTTTCTAGAACAAAATGTGTGCTACATGCTAACGTTAGCATTCATGCTGAAGTAACAAATGGTGCATACTTTCTTTATAAGCATCTTCCTTACATTCTTAAACGTACTTTTCCTTAAACATATTCAATATGTTATACATTTTTTTTATTTTGAAGCGTCCTGATACAATTTTTAATAGAAAATATGCATTTATTTTAATTGATTATTAATTACTAGTTTGTACGACACCAGATTAAGTGGTAAATAAAAAGCAAAATAAAACATTCTTAAGAACTTATCAGCATTATGACTCCTTAGATTAAAGAGATTATATTTTTGCTTGAATATTAATTTTCATGCTTTTAATGCGGAAAACGTCATTTTTTTCATATTTTGAATGAATTCAGCATCCCTTATGACTTCCTGCTTTAGCCTCTGACTCTTTAAGAAATCCCTATTACTCATTTTCTTTACTTTACTCTGTTTTTACAAAGAACTTAATTGGTATGAATTTAAATTTTATATGTTTGTAAGGAATTTATAATTCCTTTAAAACTAACTTGTTACCTAAAGATAAGAAAAATTCCCTTTTTCTGTGTTGTTTGCAAGCATCAGGAGCCGGCTTTTGTGCTTAAAGGTTGTCATGCTGTGTTGCCCAAGCAGTCTATTTCCTTGAATGGCTTTTGTGTTAAATGATGTTCTATGATTATTATTATTATTTCTATTTCATTTACAGGATTACCTGGAATTTATCAGTAGAAACAGAATCGAGTTGCTGGTTTCTATAAACTGCATTTGGCCGTTATGGTGGACTTCCTGGCGGAGAATAACCTCTGTGGCCAAGCCATCCTGAGGATAGTTTCCAGAGGGAATGCCATTATTGCAGAGCTCTTGCGTCTGTCTGACTTCATCCCCACAGTTTTTAGGCTCAAGGACAAAAGTGACCAGCAGAAATATGGAGACATCATCTGTGACTTCAGCTATTTTAAGGTAAAAACTATACGGTGTAAGGCATGATACGGTGTAAGGCATGATACGGTGTAAGGTATTGGAATCAAGTATTTGAATGAAAAGGCTGTTTTTTTTAAGCAAGATATGTTTCCTTAATTAAAAGATTTTCTTGTGTTTTTGTTTTGCGAATGTTTCTCTATGTCATCTTAAAAATGAATTACCAAGTACATGGCATCCATTTCCTTTACCAAACTGCCTTTCAGGGTCCAGAGTATTATGAGGTTAAACTGGAAGCCAAACCGGAGCTGCAGGACCTGGATGAGGAGTTCAGAGAGAACAACATTGAGATTCTGTCGAGATTCTATCTGGCTTTTGAGAGCGTCCACAAGTACATTGTGGATCTTAACAGGTACAAAGGGATACTTAAAGCCGCACTCCAGTTCCCTTTAAGATGATTATGCGTGTTTAATTTATTTGATCAGATTTGGAATTTGTTCATTTAAATAATGAAACATAATTGATAAACTCTGAGACATAATGTTAATCTTTTTTTCTTAAAATAATATTAATAATAATAATTGTGTTGGTAAAAGTACTGATGACGATGATTGGTTGATGATTAGTTGGTGAAATTCAGTTTAAAATGTTCATGTTATGAGAGTTTGGGCAGATTTCTCCACAGTATTCACATTTTTGAAAAGCTGTTTTCTCAGGTTTTATGAGCTGGAACCCCCATTTATGTAAAAACAAGCAAATAAATACTTGAAATCGATTAAACATTGGGCACTGAATTGATATTCTGAAAGTTTCATCTTTTTAAAAGAATTATGGAAATTAATTCACTTTCTGTGATATGCAAATTGTTTGGAAAGGGTTTCTAAGTTTTTGCATACATTTTTTGTACAGAATTCTAAAAAAATTAATGTATTTGGAGCATTAAAAAAGCTCACAAACACTCAACTTGCTGCATCGAATCCCACTAACTAAATGGTGGAAAGTATTCAGGTCCAGAAGGACCGACAAGAGTGCCAAATAAAGACAGACTTAAACCCAGGACGTATAAATAAACTGATTATAAACTGATGAATTGAAACAAAACAATCAACTGTTAGCCAAACAATTACTATTTCAAAGAAAAGATGAATTAGGAATGTGTTTTTTAAATGCTTCAGGTATCTGGATGACCTACACGAGGGCGTTTACATTCAGCAGACCCTGGAGACTGTGCTTTTAAATGAGGATGGGAAACAGCTCCTGGTAAGAGACAGATTCACATCATTTATGTTCCAGGTGAACAGTCCTTCAATTGCCATTTTAAGTACAGTTATCAGTAAAATGTACAGACATTGACAATTAACTGTGGCAACATAGAAAAAGATGTTGAATACTAGTTAATACAATATCATGACATAATAAAAATGATTACAATTAAATAAGTGTGAGATTTAATCAATTATTAGGTAAACTTTTGGACTTTCTTTGGAAGAAAACATGTTAGTTGCGTTGTGCAAAAAAGTTTGTCTTTTTTTTAATGGCAAACAATTTAATAAACATTTTCAACATTTTGTTGATAATTCTAACATGCATAGGGAGTGGCTAGTTAGGTTTGAACTGTGGATAAAAGTCAGTTACTACACACTTGTGTCTGTGTGGACAATTGTGCTTTGGGTGTTAAATGAAGCAGTGCAGCTGATTTCAGGTGTTTTCTTTTCCTCTCAGTGTGAAGCTCTCTATCTATACGGAGTCATGTTGCTGGTTATCGACCAGAAAATTGAAGGAGAGGTCAGAGAGAGGATGCTGGTTTCCTATTACAGATACAGGTAATCCACACAGCCGTTCATGGAGACAAACTCACAAACGCACTGCTTTCTGTTTGAGCTGAAACGTTTACTGCTGCACAAAGTAACACAGACTTTTTTTCTGGGGTGGGATGGGATCTCCAGTGCCGCACGCTCCTCAGCGGACTCCAACCTGGATGACATCTGCAAACTCCTGCGCAGCACCGGCTTCTCCAGCCAACCCGGCGCCAAACGACCCGCCAACTACCCCGAGAGCTACTTCCAGAGGGTTCCCATTAGCACCACTTTTATCAGCATGGTCATCGGGAGGCTGCGCTCTGACGACATCTACAACCAAGTGAGAAATGCTGACTCCGATTTGTTCCGACCTTTGTAGTGAGCCTCCATAAGCGTTTTGTTTTTTATGTCAGGTTGGTTGTTGACAGTCGTGTCATTTTGATCCCTCAGGTGTCTGCATATCCTCTTCCTGAGCATCGCAGCACAGCACTGGCTAACCAGGCAGCCATGCTGTATGTGTGCCTGTTCTTCTGCCCCTCCATCCTGCAAACACAGCAGGCCAAGATGAGGGAGATTGTAGACAAGTATTTCCCTGATAACTGGGTAACCTAAACTGAGTAACTAGATATGTTTAGTATGGGATTTTCTACTCTGGAAAAGTTATGGCTTTCATTGTTGTCATTGAGTCTTCATGTTGTCTTGTTTGTAGGTGATCAGTATCTACATGGGGATCACTGTGAATCTGATAGAGGCCTGGGAACCATACAAAGCTGCTAAGACAGCTCTTAACTACACACTGGACGCTGCTAACATCAAGGAGCAGGTATTACAAATCAGTTAGCGCCTTGCTCAGAGTTTTTAACGTCTTTTTCAGTGATTACGCCTCTCTAAAGTCAGTTAAAAGTGAGGGAAGCTACAGACACAGAGCATTTGATGCACAATCAAGAACCAATGTTTAGCGGCTTCTTGAATGCGCATAGTGCTGACACTGGACAAGCAGAGAGGGACTTCTTCTTTTACTTTCTCTACTGTTTACTAGTGCATGTCTGCCACCTACAGTTGGAAGAGGCCTGGTGTAAGATGTCGAATCGGTGTAAATCTTGCAAATCTTGCTCCAGGGTTTTTCTTTCACAGCTCCACTCAATATACGAAAGACTTGGAATGATATAATTCCGACCGGGCACTCCTCCATAATCAATTTTCAAACAGTCTGCACTTCTTTGAATGAAAAGGGACATTATCCAAATGTCACTACCAAATCCAAGTCCCTTGTTGGTCAAAGTTCAACCTGGTTTAATTTGCAACGAACATTCAATGGCCGCGCATTTTGTACGTAGAGCCCAAAAACGGTCGTAAAATCGTGTGCAACTATGCTTGAACACTAAAGTTTTGAACATGGACCCCCGCATAGTGTGTTTACGCATGTTTACGTAGACTTTTCTTCAGAGGGGAGGTGTGAGCACAGCTTTACAGGTACCTGCAAAACTACATCACGTCAAATGATAAAGTTCTTCTCTGTGATATCAGCTGTGTTAATTTCTGTCCTCCCAAAGTTTGTTCTGGTTAAAGTCCCACTCATGAAAATTGTGTTTTTGGTGTTTTTAACATGTTCTTGTTGAACAAAATGAAGCTTAAGATTGCACTTGTTTATTCAAATTGCTGCGAATCGAGAGCAGAGGAAAAATTGTGTTTGAAAAGGAGCATATTAGTGACATAGAAAATATGCTGGGTAGGCCACAAGCTCCCTGCTCCTCGCAGGAATATGGAGGTGAAGGAGGTATGGGGTTGCTCTGCACCAACAGTCCCACTCACAACATAGAGATGAAGTTCTAATGAACTACTGTCGCTCTGCAGAAACTATAAGTCCTTCAAAGCAACATAGGTTTTTCGATTTTGAATCAAATCAGCATAATCATAATCAAAAGACCACTGGGAACACTTTGAAAAGAGCTTAAAGATGATTGGAGAGGTTGTTTAAGGATGAACCTTTCAACATGTCCTGTGCACAGGCCTCTCGATATGCAACCAGCATGGAGAGCCTGAGGCCTCAGGTGCAGCAGCTGCTGAAGGAAGGTTTCCTCCGGGAGGAGATCATCCTGGACAACATTCCCAAACTGCTCAACTGTCTGAGGGACTGCAACGTCGCCATTCGCTGGCTGATGCTGCATTCTGCTGAGTCAGGTGTGAATAAAGAGCAGATATAAATTGAAAACCAAGAATTTAGGTTGAAGAAGATACGCTTTTTTCTTATCTTGTGATGTTTTAGTAGGTTTAAAGTCGAGGAGAAGTCATTTCTTGTACTTTCTGAGGCTCAGTGCATTGCCTGTTTTTAGACTTGGTCCTTTGAAAAAGTGCTTCAGTGAAGTGGTGCAAAAAAATCCTTTTTTCATTCATTCCTGATTTGTTCTTTTAAGCCTACGACCCGAACAACAAGCGCCTTCGTCAGGTCAAAGACCAAGTCCTGAATGACTCCAAGTACAATCCAAGGACTCTGTTCCAGCTGCTGCTGGACACTGCGCAGTTTGAGTTCACTTTCAAAGAGGTGAGAGCCTTTGAAATGTCACTTTGTGGCCAATGTTTAAAAAAAATCACCTAACTTTATTTTTTTAAGCCAAAATGATGAAGTAATGCTGAAATTGATCCAACTGTGGTTCCTGTTTGAGCCGTCTGTCGTCGTAGCTAAATAACTCACAGTGAGGTAGCATATGGCTAGGCGGTTTATCCGTAGAAAAAGAAGCAAATTTAATGGTCTGACTAATTGCACATCTCAGCTGATGGACCCTTTGTCATAGGCATATGTGCTGCCCCCCCCTCCAGATGTTCAAGCAGATGCTGTCAGAGAAACAGATAAAGTGGGAAAACTACAAAAAAGAGGGATCTGAGAGAATGATGGAACTGGCCGAAGTCTTCTCTGGTGTCAAACCTCTCACGAGGGTGGAGAAGAACGGTGAGCTACTTTTATTGTGAGGACACTTTGACAGCTCCAGTTTCACACTGCACACTGACTGATAAGTCAACACTAAGCTTTTAAGAGAAAAGTGTTGAATCCTGGGGGCTTTAAGCCACACGTGCACACTGATGGTACTCATTTCTGTGTTTTACACTGCTTTGGCATTCTTCACAGAGAACTTGCAGGCGTGGTTTCGGGAAATTTCAAAGCAGATTGAGTCTTTGAACTATGAAGACTCCACAGCTGCTGGAAGGAAGACGGTTCAGCTGATACAGGCTCTTATTGAGGTGAGCGAGATCAGCACACCAGTCAGAGATAAAGGTGTTAGTCATATCTTATCTTAGTCTCATGTAGAACTAATAGGTGACAGCAATGCTTCCGAACCTAACTCAGTTGGAGTTCTGCTTCTGTAATGTGCCGTGAACTTGCTCCTTTGAAGAGCTTTCATGCAGTAATCTAGATGATAATAAAAATAAACATCATCAGAAGTTTTCCTCTTCTGAATTCAGGTCCAGGAATTCCATCAGCTGGAATCCAACTTGCAGGTTTGCCAGTTTTTGGCCGACACCAGAAAGTTCCTGCACCATATGATCCGCACCATCAACATCAAGGAAGAAGTCCTCATCACCATGGAGATCGTTGGAGACCTGTCCTACGCGTGGCAGATAATTGACAGGTGTGTAAATCTGCTGTAATTGATGAATTTATGATACAGGAATGCAAATCAATCTGATGGAAAATGAGAGAAAATATAGAAGCCTTCAATGAGCCTTTATACTTCAGTCTGTCAGTGGCTCCTTTGTGGGAGCTGGAATGTATTAACAGACTGTTTTTGCATCAGCAAAGGAAAGCAGTTACACTTCATCAAAAGTTCCTCCTCCTCAAACATCTAATCACCAGCTTTCATTTTTCTATCATCTGCATCCTTTTCTTTGTCAGCAGTTATCTTCATCTCCTCTTTCGCTACATCCATAAATTTCATTTCTGGTCTTCCTTTATTTCCAGTATAACATGGCTTGTCGTGTAACTTGAACAAACATCTAACCTGAACTGATGAATCCACTTATTAAAGACCCACTCCAATGGAAATTGTGCTTTTGGCGTTTTTAACAAGATTTTGTGGCATTTTTTTCATGATGGAGGACATACTGTATATAAAGGAAATTAAGCTTAAAATTGCATTTCTGAGTATTTCTTTATTCAAATCGCTGTTGGAAAAAGAGCTTAGTGATCAGAGGGTTAGGTGATCAGAGGGAATTAACGTCCATCTGAATTTCTCCCACATAGAACTTTAAAATATTTAGCTCTGGTACCTTCACTTCTGTCCTCCTTCTTTTCTTCAGTCCTGCTGTCTTTAACTCTTTCAACATGACTGTTCTTTTGCACTTTTGGTTTCACAAATCACACCTGGCACTTTTCTCCACGCTTCCTGGTCCTATTTTCCTACACTGTCCAACCATCAAACAGTCCACGGTGTTGAGGTTCATCTAACTCTTACTGAACTCTTATGTATATGTTTGTGACAGATTTTATGGATGATTTGTGGTTTGTTCTGCAGCTTTACCTCCATTATGCAGGAGAGCATCAGAGTGAACCCCTCCATGGTCACAAAGCTGAGAGCTACATTTCTGAAGGTTGGTGTTATTTATATGCAGCACACAAATGTACACACTTGAATCCTTTCTTAAAAAGATTTTTTGTGTGTGTGGATATTCCAAAAAAACCCACTAATGGTGTGGATGTTTGTCCAGCTGGCATCTGCGTTGGATCTTCCGTTGCTGCGAATCAACCAGGCCAACAGTGCCGACCTGCTGAGTGTGTCTCAGTTTTATTCTGGAGAGCTGGTGGCTTATGTCAGAAAGGTATTTCTGTTGGTGTATGTGTGGGAAACAGGAAGTAATGTCAGGGAGAGCAGATGGTTATTGGCTTTGGATGACGGAGGTTTACTTGTGGGATTGTAGAAGCAGTGAAAATTATTTCTGCAACCTTGAAGAAATGTTCACAATTAAGTACTTTAAATGGTTTTACCTGCTTCTAATGGTAGCTGCATCAAAACTTTCTGATCTATTTTCCTACAGAATTGTCTCCATCTGCTTTTTATGTCTAATCCTAACTTCAAAAACATGACCAGGATTAGATTAAATTATGTGTCATTCGTGTATTTTTTTTTCTTCCTTCTAGGTGCTTCAAATAATCCCAGAGAGCATGTTCACGTCTTTAGCTAAAATAATCAAACTCCAGATCCACGACATCATGGAGGTGCCCACACGGCTCGACAAGGATAAACTAAAGGATTACTCCCAGCTGGCTGCTCGCTATGAAGTAAATGACCCGCCTGTGGTTCAAACTTCATTTTCTGATTTACCATTTGCAGTGTATACAAAAGAGTTCAGTCAAGAGTTAGATGAACTGCAACACAGTGGACTGTTTGATGTTTGGAGAGTGTAGGAAAGGAGAGATAAGGAAGCATTTAAATGTTACATCAAATTAAGAGCATTGATAAGAGGCTGTGTGATGCTTTCTCTTTGTTGTTTAGTCATCTACTGGATGAGAGTCAATTTCAGACTCCCCTGCAGCTTCAGATGCAAAATACAAATGACGAAGAAAACTTTATGAGGAAAAGGTGCCAGCAGGCTTGTTTGAATGGCTTTAACTAGAGTGCAAACCAAGCAAATCTCATTTTATCTTCACATGAAATGGATTTTGTTTTGTTTTTCTTTTATTTGAGAGTGAAACAGCCTGGTGAATGTTTGCAACTATAGTTAAGAATAATACCCTGCAGCAACCACCTTTTCTTTATAGAACAAATGTAAAAATGAATGGCAGAAACTGATTGAACTATCTTGGATATTTCTGTTCTGTTTTCTTGAGTTCAAACTCTTTTCTCCCTTATGTGATCCCAGGTGGCAAAGCTTACACATGACATCTCCATTTTCACTGAGGGGATCTTGATGATGAAAACCACGTTAGTTGGGATCATTAAGGTAAAAACTTTTTTTTTAAATCCTGATTAGAGCATCTTTCAAGAAAATGTTTTTTTTTTTCTTGTTGGCAGTTCAAATACTGTCATTATATTTTTTTCATTTTGTTATTTTTAAGGTGGATCCAAAGCAGCTTCTGGAGGACGGCATCAGAAAGGAGCTGGTGAAGAGGGTTGCCTATGCTTTGCACAAAGGCTTAATATTCAACCCTAAAGCTAAAGTGAGACATCCGCACTGTTCCTCGCACCACATTGTTATTTTTTGTTACTTTCATGATTTTGACTCATTAAAGTGTGTGTACAATCTGATTATAGTTATTGTAATATTTTCTGGGGTTCATGCCAGAACCAATTGCACAAAAAAGAAGTTGCAGAAAAATGTTAAATCCTAAAAAGGTGCATTTTGTTTTTGAACAAATGTATGTTGCTGATAGTTTTTGTGAAAACAAAAGAAACAAGAGACCCAAAATGGGAGTATAACTATGAGGTAAAATCAGAATCAGTTCAAAGTCAATGAAAAAAACAGATTGTAAATTTGAAAATCAAATTGAAAAAGTTTAAACTCATAAGTACATGTTATAAACTTAAAGTAAATATTAAAAATGATAGAAAATTTGACAACGGAATTTTTTTAAACTTAAAAGAAATGTTTAAAATTTGAAAACAAAAGTAAATGTGAAACTTGAATAAAAAGAAAAACTCTAAATCCTAAACCACTACTAAATGAATAATGTGTTTATTTTGTAATAGCTGATGTTTCGTATTTTCAGCTTTTGGTTTTTCATTTCTCTCCCTCGTCCCTTTCAGTCATCAATTTACAGTTAAAATTTAGACTTTTCACTTTTGGTGTTGAGTCTAATTTTACATGGGGGTGGGGCTTTGAGCCCACTGGCTATGGGACATGATTGACATTGGGTGACAGAGTTCATGGTGACGTAACTCCTACTTACGAACGACGTTTGCTGTTGGCGCTGATGTGACATATAGCATAGTTATAATGCTCTCCCAAAGTTCGGTAAATCCCCATGACCACATCAAGTATTAAACTGTTTCCAAATTTATTTATTTATTGAGATTTACAATCTTTTTTTTTTTAATTTACTTTGAACCAATCCTGATTTGTGTCCATTTTTAACTTTTACAGCCCAGTGAACTCATGCCCAAACTGAAGGAGATGGCAGCCACTATGGATGGCTTCTACAGGTCCTTTGAGTACATCCAGGACTATGTCAGCATTTATGGACTTAAAATCTGGCAAGAAGAAGTGTCTCGCATCATCAACTACAATGTGGAGCAGGAATGCAATAGTTTCCTTAGGACAAAGGTCAGATTCAACGGCTATTTGTTCATAACTGATGTGTTTAAAGAGGGAAAAATCTGTCATTATGCAAAAATCCTAAAGTCTGACTGGATAAAGGGGGGTTTTCTTTATCTGTTCAGATCCAGGACTGGCAGAGTGTGCACCAATCCACCCACATCCCCATTCCTAAGTTTCCCTCTGGGGATGAATCTGCCACTTTCATCGGCCGTCTGTGCAGAGAGATCCTGAGAATCACAGATCCAAAGTACGTCTGTTCAGAGAAACCAAGTAGAACAGCCTCAAGTGAACGTGAAGATGGATAAATTCACTTTTTATGATCTCCAAAGGCAACCAGATGAACAGGTTTTCTTCACAGGGTTACCTGCTACATCGACCAGATGAACACCTGGTACGACTTGAAGAGTCACCAGGAGGTGACAAACAAAAGGCTGTTTTCTGAGATCCAGAACACTCTGGGTACATTTGGACTCAACGGACTGGACCGGCTTCTGTGCTTCATGATTGTCAGAGAACTTCAGGTTATTTTGTTTTCCCACTTCTCAAGTAAAGAAGTTCTGGGACAAATTACCATCCTGAATTTGAAGAAATTGAACTTTATATTGTAATATTCTTTTCAAATCATTTTTGTGTCACTAGAACTTCCTGACAATGCTTCAAAAGACCGTCCTGAAGGACAAAGCCTTGGTGGAAGTCTTCAAAACTGTGCTGACTGCAGTCAACCCAGTCCAGGGCATCGTTGGTAGATTCTTGTTCTTGTTGTGAAAATCTATAACCAGACAAATAAAAAAACAAAACATTCATACATCAATAATAATCATTTTACTTTGTATTTTGGCCATATAGCTAATGCCAACAAAGTGTACACAAGTGCTGTGGCCAAATCCCAGAAGATCTGGGGTCCATACCTGGAGGCCATCATGAAGGTAAATAAAACATTTTTTATTTATTTTTTGATGTCTTCTCATGTCATGAACATAAAGCTCTATTCCTTTGTTGTAGGTTGGTCAAATGCAAATTCTTCGACAGCAGATTGCCAACGAGTTAAACTTCTCCTGTAAGTTTGACTCCAAACATCTGGCAGCTGCCCTGGAAAACTTCAACAAGTAAGTCTGTTCTCCACCAAATTCAGGCTATTTTTAAATCAGTATCTGGAGACACCATTCATTGGACGTTTCTCATATATTTTTAGAATAAATTCATTTCTAGCAAGTGATGTCCTTTTATATTAGGGAATAGCATTTTTGTGAGCTTACAGCTATATTTTGTCATTTGTTGTGATGTTTATGATCTTGTTAGGTCCCTACTGGCAGATATAGAAGCACACTACCAGGATCCATCTCTCCCTTATCCTAAAGAAGACAACACTCTACTTTATGAGATCACTGCTTACCTAGAAGCGGCTGGAATTCATAACCCCCTCAGCAAGGTTTGCAAATCACAATTATTGTTTTTTTTTTACTTAGCCTTTTTTAAAATGCCACATTTCACTAGAAAACACGTTTTTTTTTCTTTGTGGTTTAAACAGATCTACATCACCACAAAGCGCCTTCCTTACTTCCCCATCATCAACCTCCTGTTTATCATTGCTCAGCTGCCTAAACTTCAGTACAACAAAAATCAAGGTGCGTTTCATTTCTCGCCATCTTAGCTTGATGGATTAGAACCGGTGAACTTCGGCGGTGACGTTTTTTTAAATGACTTCTCTGCGTAAAAGGAATGACCTGCAAGAAAGCAACAGATGCGGTCGACTGGCCCCCGTTAGTGCTGGGTCTGCTCACCCTGCTCAAGCAGTTCCACTCCAGATACACACAGCACTTCCTTGCTCTGCTTGGACAGTTCATTCGCTCTGTTATGGAGCAGTGCACAAGGTAACCAAACTAATAATAACTAGTAATATGCAAAGGTTTTACATTTTGACTGAATCTATTGGGTGTAGCTTACTTAAGTTTGTATTTTATTGGTGTCACAGCCAGAAAATCCCTGACATGCCCTCCGATGTTGTGGGAGCCCTGATGTTCCTTGAAGACTATGTAAAGTACACAAAACTGTCACGCAAGGTAGGAAACCAGATATGTTATACATGGTGATTTATTTTCAAGATATCTGGCTGAAAAAGACATGTGCAGAGACAGGGCAATCTTTTTGGCAATCATTTAACATGTTTGAATGATTGTAACATGCATTTTTTTTTCTCCCTATTTAAAGGTGGTTGAGGCTCATGTACCCAGTTTCATTTTTGATGAATTCAGAACTATTCTGTGAGTCCTTGGACGAGGACATCCAACTGAAAATGCAGTTTTTGTTTTTACAGTGCTTTTCTCTGATTCTCTTCGTCTTGATCTAATGGGAACAGCAAAGATTTTTGTAATAACAGCAGCAATCACTTTGCTCTAATTCATTGTTCAAAGGTTAGTCTGGTTTTTCCCCATATACATTTCATGCTCAGCCTTAATGTCTGTCAATGCAATAGTTTGCAATGTGTTTTGTTTAAATTACATTTTTATTTCAACCAAAAGAGGCCAAAATTTCAACTGTAAAAAAGTTGCAAGAATTACTTCATATTTCATTTTCTAGAACAATAAAGTTTTGTATTAATAAAATGTACATTTAATGTTTAATCGAAATCATTTGCATACTAATATTTTGTTGTATTGTTTGTCAATAAATACAGTATTGATTCTTTTCTAGTCGTTTTTCTTCACGAATCAATCTGACGTCTTTTAATTTGAAAATACAAACGGAAGGGAAACAACTTCCTTTCATCTCATATTTGCTGTTTTTTTCTTCCTATTGCTTCTCGTTTCTTTGTTGCCTTTTTGTAATACTGTAGTTCGAATTAAACATAGTTACTTACCTTTTTTGCTGTTTTTTTTTTTTAATACTTTGCTTTGAAATATTCAATCTTTTGGCACAAGGCGGTGAGTTTAATGCCAGCAAGCTAGCAGTAAGTTTGCTAGCTGTTAACGTTCAGGAAGAAATTCATAACGTACGGTGAACCGAGTGATTTATCTTTGAGGTTTTAGGGTTAAAAGTTACGACCACAATGTCTCTAAGTGCTGTCAACGGCGCACTGTCCAATTTAAAAGCGTGTCTGGCAGACATTGCGACGGGAATGGACATCGTGACCGACGTTGCCATGGACCTGGTGGAAACTCAGGGTAAATATTGGAAACATGAATTCTGTAAACATGATCAGAAGAGAAAGGAACCATTAATGTACTGATAACATAATGTATAACAACTTACACGACGAAGCTAAACTGCAATGTGCAATTATATTTTGTAATTTTGTTTGTAATTTGTGCAAATGTTACATTTCAGATGAAGAGATGGACTCTTCCGTCAAAGAGTTGGAAGCCATGATCCTGGACTGTGCAAAGCTGGACAGGGAGATTAACTGCTTTATGGACATTTCAAAGAAAGTTTCATCCGAGGTGATTGTTTTGAATGATAATCAGGTTTAACTGCAATAAAGGGTCAAACACATTACGTTTTATTATTGGAAATCTATAGATTTAAAGTTGTTGATTCAGTTCATTTGCTGCTGCATTGTCCCCATTGTGCTTCATATTAGATCAGTGCTTGTTTAACCATAAAGTTTAGACTAGCTTTGAAAGTTACAGAAATCCCCTAACATACCTCACTCTGCAGGTGAATGCACAGCAACCAGAGGCCTTGTTTAGCCTTTCTGACAAAGTGAAGGAGCAGTTCTCTGAGAGAATAGCCCGACTTTCTGACGACGAAATCCACAGACATCAAAAAGTGATCGCCTTCAAGGACAGCATCAGGAACTCTTCAAAACAAAGTAAGGCTATAGGAAATCTCCTTTTTTTGAAATAATTGCACTGAATGGTTGATTTTTGTGGCATTGTTTGAGAGCCCATTTTATTTTTTTCAAGTATAAACTGCATAATTTGTCAATTTAGTGACCAAAATATGTTCTTTTCAAACTTTGTGTTTATCGCAATGTTTGTGTCCGGTTTTCTAAAGACATAAATAGAGCTTGCAAATTGAAAAAACAGAAATTGTGTTTAAAATAAACAATAATTTGCATTCATTTGTATAATCCTTAGTGAGAATTTTAGCTGGCAGCATTTTTAAGCCGCCATGAAGCCAAATATATTGTGAAATTCATCTGTAAAATGAAAAAAGGGGAGGTTTATGTGTAGGTGGGTGTCTTGAATGTCTTTTTTGCACATTTGCTGGCAAATGTAAGAATTCGAGGATGGAGGTTTATTTATAGCTCTTTGGCCACATACTGCCATTAAAAAGAAAGAAAAGATCCAATGAGATGCTTGTTTGGTGCTTTTAGCCGATCAGAAATCAGCGGAGAACACGGAGGAGGTTGACGAGGACATCGCCGTCACACAGAGCCAAGTCAATTTCACCTGCCCGCTCACACAGGTACATCCCTGATTTTCTCTGTATTTTTTCACACTGTTTAACTTTTGATTTTAAGCTTCTAAACTTGTATCAATGTGTATTTGGTTTTTAAGGTGGAAATGTTAAAACCAGTCAAAAATAAAAAGTGCAACCACTACTATGATGAATCTGCTATCTTGGACCTCATCAAAACAAGACACAACCTGAAGAAGAAATGCCGGTATGAAGGCTTTTGAGTCAATGAAACTTCATAAATCTAGTTCCCACTTTTAGGATAAGGGGATGTTCTTTACCTCAAAGTCCACGTTTGTGTTGCATGGATTTAAATGTGGTGAAGAAGAAACAATTTTTTTGATAACTGACATTTTTATCCCTTAAACTTTTGTTTCCTTTTCTTTCCTCAGATGCCCTGTGGTGGGCTGTGAAAATGCAGATGTGAAAGAGTCGGACCTAATTCTTGACCAGATATTGAGAAGAAGAATTCAGAACCAAAAGAAGAAAAGTAGCAAAAATTAGCACTTTGCAGATTTTTCTTTACAGACAACAGACCGTGCCTGCTTTATCCTTTTTTTATGTAAATATTATTTGCCTAAATCTGAATCTGAATTTCTGGAGCATTTTCAGTTTTTTTATAGCTCAAACTTTGACTGTTTTCATGAATAAAAGTTCATCTTCTTGATCTTGTTTGAAATGTTTGTGATGCAGTAACTTGGCTAAACCACAAGGGGGCAACATTTCCTCAAAGCCGTGGAGTGGGAAAGTGTTCTACAGTTTTATATCATGTTCTGCTCAGGTTTGGATAAGTAAATCCAATAAATGTTGAATATTTAAAGTTGTTTTGCAGGAAAAGCTTGCTCGATGTAAAAAATAATCATGTCATTTTCAAAGTGACAAACAGTCTGTTCTTTCACCTCTGTGGAAATGCTCTTATGTGTTTAAACCTTGCTTTGCTCGTTCACTCTGCTTATGAAGGGCCATTATTTCACAGAAGAACACAAACGGAGGCAGTGTTGAAGCTAATCTTTTAATAATCTTGCATCAGGCATTTAAAAAGCAAGAGCCTTTTACAAATTAAGAAATTAACAGGCAACAAATGCTCCTGCCATTGTTGACTCACTTTCCTCTCTGCTTCATTTTAATTACCAGTTTGCAAATCTTATTGTGTTTGCCCCAAATAATGCGTCATGGATAATTAAAGAACTGGAAAGTCTCACTTGTGATATATTCTCTGATTGAAGAGTTTTTTTTCCCCAGCTTGTACATTAATGTAGTTAGAAATTAAATCAAATTATTGACTGGGACTGGCCACGTTTGACCTCAATTTAGCATTCATCTCCTCTAAAGCTTTAAGGCGTGAAAGCTGCCTGTAAGTCTGGACGTCTGGCTCACCCAAGCAGGTTTTTACCTTTGGCTGCCTGGAAGCAAACAAATGATCACGTCTTGGCTGTGCCGGAGCTTTAGATAAATGAGCCGGGAGCAGCAGATAAGAACGTTAAAATTAAAGTTTAATCTGAGCATTTGCTTCTTTTTTTTTGTTTGTTTCAAACTCAGATGTGGAAGTGATCATGAAAAGTGATCTATTTTGTTGTTGACGCAGAATGTTCAAGGAAAATAATGTCGGCTTTATGACCTTCTCTAAGGTGAACACAACTATTACGGTCTGGCAGCTGAAAACACTAAAAGTGATGCATGAGCTTTTCAATCTATATATTTTTTAAGCCGTGCAGGGCTGTTGTGATAACTCCTAAAATTTAAAAATGTGATAGAAAACTTTATAAAACTGCGTCAAAAGTTGCGTCTTATAACATTTCTTGAAATGTAACCTAATGAATGTGTTTCACCTCTTTTTTTCTGCTTAAGAGTGCGTGACGTGCTTTGATTTTCTATCAGATGTGGATTGCAGGCAGGCCAGTTTTGCATCCTTACCCATCACTGCATAGCAAGTTTGCAATATATGGAATGTGGGTTTGCATTCATTGTGAAATATGAGAGGTATTCATTGAAAATCATTGTGCTGACAAAATTAGATGTTGCTCCAAAAAATCTGAAACCTGGTACGTAAAAAGTATGCAAGTATTTACAGTTGTGTAAAAAAAAGCCTGTATATTTCCCCACATATTTGGATACATATGCATTTCATATCAATTTAAATATCACCGAATGATCCAAGTGAAATAACTTGACGTAAAAAAAATGTTAAGCCTATTTAAAACTTTCTATGTAATGTAATTATAAAAGAATGTAATTTCTGCCAATGTTTTAAGTTCAGGCACTTCACTCTTTAAGGGAATGGTAGATGCCACAAAAAAGTGTCTCCATGACGCGATTTTGGCCAAAGGAGCAAAAATAGCTAATAAGAGGCAAGAGGTCCAAACTTATTGGACCTTCTTTAAAATATTAATTTTTGTTCAGATCTTTTTTTCTATGAGTAGAATAATAGTAATGTTTAAGTTTGATTTTTATAAAATCTTTTTTAGAACATTTTCAAAATAAGATAATATATGGTAGATAAACACTTTTTAAGACAGAGCTGATTGTTTAATGCGGGTGTCCTCATTGTTTCACTTGACTGTATGGGGTGCTGTAATTCAACCTGATGCTGCGTTGAAATGGAAGCTGATCAATCAAGAATTCCCTTTCTTTGTTTACGATGAGGGATGTGGCATACACACTCACCAGCCACTTTATTAGCTACACCTTGCTAGTACTGGGTTGGAGCTCCTTTTGCTTCCAGAACTGCCTTAATCCTCAGCGGCATAGGTTCATCAAGGTACTGGAATCATTCCTCAGAGAGTTTGTCCAGATTGACATGACAGCATCATGCGGTTGCTGCAAATTTTTCGGTTGCACATCTGTGATGCCGATCTCATTCCACCACATCCCAAAGGTGCTCTATTGGGTTGAGATCTGGTGACTGGGGAGGACATTTGAGTCATGTTCAAGAAACCGGTCTGAGATGATTCCAGCTTTATGACATGGAGCCTTATGTTGCTGGGTAGCCATCAGAAGATGGTCAACTGCGGTCATAAAGGGACGGACATGGTCAGCAACAATACTCAGGTAGGCTGTGGCGTTGTAACCGTGCTCAATTAGTAAGTGGCATAAAGTCTGCCAAGAAAATATCCCCCACACCATTACACCACCACCATCATCCTGAACTGTTGATACAAGGCAGAATGAATCCATGCTTTCATGTTGGTCAATTCTGACCCATCCAAATGCTGCTCTAGGAAATTTCCAGTAAGATTTTCCACTTCCCATTTACTGAGGAAAACTGAAACCATTTAGGGATTTTTAAATATTTTGAAGATGCTGGAGGTTTTAGGAAAATGTCCAACAATTCACCTATTCTCTTAAAAAAAGGGATGAACCTTTTTTAGGTATTTTTTCCTAACTGGTTGTAATGACATAATTACTAGCTTTCTTTTTTATTCCTGTTCTTTGGGACCTTCATCTGGATTTTTAAAAACACTTTTGTGACATCCTCCAAAATGAGCACATATGTAAGAAAAAAAACATACACATAAAATCCAGCTCCACATTCCAGCTTTGATGAGGAAAATGAAGACGCCCATAGACATAGCAGTCTAAAAGCGGATGCATCAGAATGGAGCAGAGCGGGGAGCTTGCCTCGTAGCTTCTACGTCACACCTACAAGCTTTTTCCAACGGCATTTTTTCCTCTGCTCCTGTTTCACAGCGATTTGAATAAAGAAATATACTCAGAAATGCAATTTAAACTCAATTGTCTTTAAATATGTCCTTCATTATGAGAAAAAAAATACCACAAGAACATACTAAAAAGACAATTGTCATGAGTCTTTGAACAACCTTTCGTGAAATCTACATAAAAGCTTTGGATTCCCATTTGTGCGCAGCGCAACTGGAATTTGGGTTCACTGATATTCCCTCTTGTATTGGGAATAAATGTTGGCAGTGATGCCTGAGCAGGGCATGCTGTCGCTTTAAGAGACACAACACCTCCCAGTAGCAGTCAGATCTTGAACGAGTTTCGTTGCAACAAACAGGGTGTCTGACACATACAACACACAGCAGGATAAACCGCACAGCGCACAGGAAGGGGAGCGGCTGACGGCGCATCGAGAGGAAGCTGCGCGTAAAGTGACTGCCTGGTGAGTCTCCAGAAAACATCAAATAGTGACAAACTTGATCTAAAAAAGTATTGATAAAGTCTCATGACCAGAAAAGTGAGAAGGAGGAGAATCTGCGGCGATTGTCGGTGAGTTCCGTAAATGTGAGTCAGCAGGTGAGTCAGGTCACACCTGTTGTGAATGTAAAGTAAAACTAGCAGACATCCGCCTGTAAACGCCGCTCATGTGTCTCCCTCCTGCACGCACAGGTCCGAACAGTTGGTGTTTGTTAGAGGACGCAGCCTACAGCTGGACATGGATTACTGCCGCCCGGTTTGGATTTAGTTAAGACGCGGCGCAACTCTCCGCCTGCAGAAGAACAGGTGGATCCTGTTTCCCGGCCCCGCTTCACCTCCCTCCTCTGCCCGGATGGGGAACCAGGTGGAGAAACTAACGCACATAAACTACGCGGAGGTGCCGACGTCCGATCCGAACGGGTTCGATCCCGACGGCGACGGACCCAGAATTGGCGTCTCGTATATTTTCTCGAACGATGACGACGACGATGATCAGGATGAGCGCGCGGATCGATATTCCTCCCAGAGAGAGCCGGCGAATCACGAGGAGAAGCCCTTCGACCTGGAGGACGAGCTGGACTGCGCCATCTACTACAGAGAGGAGTGCGTTTACGAGCGCAGCGGCGGCGCGGCGGCGCACTCCCCGGAGAGCCTCCTGAACAGGTGCAGGCCGGGAGATCTGCTGGAGTTTCTGACCACCGGACAGTACCCGCACTGGGCTGTTTACGTCGGGGACTTCCAGGTGGTTCATTTGCACCGCGCCGAGATCAAGAACAACTTCCTCGCCGACGTGAGTCAGGGAAAAAAGGGCAGGATTGTGAACACTCTCTACAGGTTCCGCGCGCTGCCGCCGGAAGTGATCGTGCGCAACGCTTTGGACCACGTTGGCACGAGAGACCGAGAACTCAGCTGGAGGAACTCTGAATGCTTTGCCGCGTGGTGTCGCTTTGGCAAGCGGGAATTCAAAATCGGTGGAGAGATAAGGATAGGAAAGCAGCCGTACAAGTTAAAACTTCAGTTCTCTGAAAAGAAGAGCCACGTCCTGGAGTTCCAGAGCCTGGAGGACGTGATCATGGAAAAGAGGAGGAACGACCAGATTGGGAAAGTTGCTGTGACGCAAGAGCTGGCTAATCATTTAAATGCCACTCATGAAATCAAAGGAGATTATTATGTCAACTGACTCGAAAGCTGTCAATCACCTGGAAAGAATATCTCGGATATTAAAGGAGAGACTTTTTGGAGTTGTGCGCAATGATGAGGGAGCGCTGTTATAAGCCAGTTAATGGCTTTGGCTATCTGTGACACTGCCAACAAAGACGCAAAGTCCACAGTTTCTGACATCCATAGAAATAAGAAAAAAAAAATCTGATTTTGGGGGAAAGAGTAGGTTCAGATCTTATAGGTGCATTCTGAAGCTCCTGAAGGTTTGGACAAAAGTTCGATTTTCTCTATCAACCCCAGCTGTGATGGATACACTTGCATCAGCCTGCATCTCAATCACTTAAGAGAATAATTTAATCGTTCCTAATTATTTTTCTATCCCAAATAAATCTTTGCACAAATGGAGATGCTTTTTTCCCCGGACAATAGCGTGCCCCACTGACTCAGGTATTGGAAACTAACCCCAGAGTGGAGCAAACACAACTTGTAGCTTCTATTGGATTGGCACGTTGCATTATCTCCTGTCATGCCACAGTTTGACCTCCGCTCAAAGCCATGTCTGTGCACCTTTTATCGTCCCAGCAGTTTTTACAAAAATATGTTTGTATGGAGAATTATGGAAATAAATATCTATATATTTGAAGAATGACGCCTGTTTTCTTTGCATTAGTAGCTGACATCTACAAGGCTGACATGTGAAGCAGAAGACATCAAGGATTCAGGAAGGGATGATTCACAAACTGAATTCTGAGCACGGT
This sequence comes from Adrianichthys oophorus, assembly GCA_036245035.1. Lineage (NCBI taxonomy): Eukaryota > Metazoa > Chordata > Actinopteri > Beloniformes > Adrianichthyidae > Adrianichthys > Adrianichthys oophorus. The sequence goes on along the minus strand of BSAI01000207.1, from coordinate 15,206,643 downwards.
TTGTTTGCATTTGGAGTAGTTTACACTCTGGAGGAGCGATTTTGTAGTTTTTCTTAGAAAATAAAAGAATTACCCAATTTGGGTAAATAAGACTCTTTTAAAACTATAAGACTTGTTAGTTGAAGTAATAAGTTACTATATCTGATCATTAATGCTGGCATGTCATAAATTAAAACTTCAATGTCATAAATTCATAAAAGATTTTATTACATGCACTGGTGTTAGACTTGGCTTAAAGTCAATCTTCTCAGATCACATGTTTTTGTCCCTTTTGATTCCAAAGCTGCCTGATATAGAAACGGATGCACTGGTTTGGTTGTACTTTTTTTTTTTAAAAGGCGTTCGTTACATCGTAGATTTCAACATGGAACAATGCATAAGCAGCTGTGCTAATGCTACCGTCAAGAAGGCCAATGTAAATACTGTAGTTTGCTCACAAAGACTATAAGAGAAAAAAAAGACGTTTACTATTTTCTTTCTTTTTTTTTTTTCTGCCCCCATTGTGCATCAGAAACTGTAGATTTCAGTCCCTGCAGCTTTAAATTTTCCACAGGTAAAATTTACATGTGGACAATGCTGTAGTCATTTGGTGGCAGGTAGCGTCCCACAAGACTCAGAGGAGGGTTGTAAACCATTTTGGCAACAGATTGGACGGTTGCCAGACACATTAGCATTTCTTTAAATATCTAGTCTGCCAGAGTGATGAAATAGAAATTGCGTGTGATGCATATTTATGATAATGTGCATCACATACAATGATAATCATTGTTTTTTCTTCTGTTGGCATCACACAGAATGACAGCAGCATTGAAGCACACATTATTGAAATATTTGCAAGTGGTGTTTTGTAATTTGGGGTGTTAAAAGTCTAATTTTTTTCAAGTTGGACAAAGTAGAAACAAATTGCTCATAAATTATTTTCAGCTACATTTCCTCAGACAAATTAGTTAGTGGTCTGCCGTCACTTTGTGCATGTTGTAATATTTCCTTTTTATCTCATAGCAAAAAAGAAATGTAGCAGGAAAATCATGCAAAAATATCAATGCCTTTGCATAATAAATGTGAGCTTGGTTTAATTGTTTAGTTTAAAAATTAAAACATAAAAAAATGCGGGCTTTCCAATTTATTTAATGAATAGAGGTTTGTTTTTTAATCGACAAACTTTTTTGAGGTTATAAAAAAAATGTTTTCTGCAAACAGCATTCACCAGATACAAATATTTTTGTCTCATAAAATTAGCTTGTAGGCAATTAACTTCTTTCTTTTTCCTTCTTTGTATATGTCTGCATGCATTTTTTATACTTCCCTGGACATTAATCGGCCAAAAAAAGTCTGTTTGGTAAAATGTTTTTATTTTGGTCAGAGTTTAAACAAATCAACCATGAAGCCAGTTGACATGCGCTAATGATTACAAACTTCACATGAGACCAGCAATTAAGCTAGCCTCTATTTGGTTACTGGTCCCCAATTTTCAAGAACCCATGTTGTGCTAATTTATTCATTTCTTCAACTTACCATTGACTTTTCCACTTTTTCAAAAGTATGAAGCCAATATTGTCTAAATGGTAAAAAAAAAAAAACTTTATTGTGACACAACAACAAAAGACACCATGCAGTATTAGCAAGTAAAACTGCAAGAGAAACAACAGTTAAATATTAGCTTTAGAGCTGACTTCAGTGTATGAAGTTGACTCATTTTATTTTCTTAAAAGTTTTCTTCAAATTTAAATGAGTCATGTAACTTACTAGTAAAATAAAATAAAATAAAAAACTTTTGTTAAAAATCAACTGCCTACAATCCCTAGAAAGGTTGAACATCCTGGCATTGTTATCAAAGAAATGTCTACCTAGCTTTATTTTTCTGGGAATGTTAAGGTTAATGATTGTTAGTTTTGATGGAACATTTCATGTACATTTGTGTCACCATCTTTTTTTTTAAAGTTTGGGTCATTCATTTGTGCATAATGGAAAAATCTTTACTGAAGTAGTTATTAAACCCAAAATGTGCTTATTAGGAAACAAACAACCAACTTTATAAAATTAGAGGTAAGCTCAAACCTTTCAACTGGCAATATTTTTTAGCAGCTGGGGGACAAATCAGAACTCAAAACAAACCCACGCTTTGATGAAAAACTCCTCTTGTTTGCATAAACTTCTCGTTTGCTCTTAGTGCATAACCCACGGGTTTGGCTCTGTTTACTGTTAGCGTCAGACTGCTGGTGTCCTGTGATTCTTTTTTGTGAGGATGTTGAATTATAGTTTGTTTTCTTAGCAGCACAATGACAAAGTCCGCTCCCTCCCAGTTCCAGTTTTCTAAGGTTGGTTGAAGTGCTCACCCTGCTGTGAAGTATGTTTGCTTTGCTTGGCATTGCCAGTTTCTTTGTTTTTACATTTGAATGATTCAATGTGTATCGTGCAACACATACAAGCACAATCTTTTGTGCATAGCTTTCTTTTGTTTTTGTCGCAGGCAAATGTGGCCTGTCTGAGCTGAAAAAAATGTGAGTCAATTCAAAAGACACAAGGGAAGAGTGCGCACAGGAAGATATAGTGTGTCGCTTTGCGAGGTGTAAGACCATCAATTGATTTGATATGACTAAAGAGTCTAGAGAAGTGTATGAGACACTCTAAGCTCATTTGAAAGTTGAACTGTCATGTTCAGTCATCTAAGAAAACAACAGAAAAAGGACCAGAGGAAACGATGATGATCTTTGATGGCTGAATGAAATGCAGAAAAACAGGCAAAAAGGCCTGGAGTCATATACTGAGTCGGAAACAAGTATAGTTATCGAATCTTTAGAGTCACTGACTTTAAGGTTCCTGACCTGTTTGTCATTGTATTTATGGCAGGCTGATTCAACAGGATTTCCTCTGCTGCATCCTTCACATTACTGACTAAACGCTGTTTGAGACAACTTGTCCAAAGCTTCTCTTTCTCCATTTGATGACATGAATGAAGAATGTAATTGCTGTTTCCTGTTTTCCCTCTTAGTGATATTTCTTTAATCTTTTTTTCTTTTGCACTAAAGAGTCTGACTGTTATAGACAACAGATTTTATAGGTTGAAGACAAACCTCACACCTGCACCTCATTAAAAGCAGTTACACCAAAGATCGTGAAAAACCATCCTTAGAGAAACCAGGCTTGTAAGATGAAAAAAAAACCATGCAGCGTTTAAAAACATGTTTTTCTATTTTCTTAAAACTTTTATTGGCAGCAGGAGTCATAATACCATAGGGAGACCTTGTCTTTAAATTATTAGAAGTTACTCTTTCTGCTGCTTTTCAAACCATCCTTTGTGGTCCCAGGGAATCAAATTAAAACTGATCAGTATTCTTATTGCTCTGTCAATTCATTTCAGTGTCACTGCTTCTGGGTTTTGCTTCTGTAATTCATGAGACCTTATTTCTCATCACATCCTCAAGAAAAAGAAATAAGACAGTTTAGTTCCTTTTTTTAAATAGAAAACCATGTTAAAATTCCCCTTGTAAGGCAGCTCTCCATTTTCTGTTTTTTTTTACGTCAATACGTGAGTATATTAATGATGAGAAAAGTTACGTTTTCATCAATTACCCTCTGCTGATACAAAAGGGCCCCTGCGACAGACTGGCGACCAGTCCAGGGGTGTACCCTGCCTTCGCCCATGAGTAGCCGGGTTAGGCTCCGGCAACCCCGTGACCCCGAAAGGGATAAAACGGATTGGAAAATGAATGAATGAATGAATGAATGATACAAAAGGCAGGAGGAAATGGGATGCGATTGTGGGTGTTGGAAAATTTGGCTGTATGTTTTCATTTATTTTGAAGATCGTGTTTGCAGCAGCACATGGAACTGAAACAAAAAAAAGGAGTTTCTCTCCACAAGTTAAGAACAAACAGATCAACACAAGTGTGTTAGAGAATTAATGATTCTACTTTTAAGTTCAGAACTTTGTAGTTATGCAAATTAAGATAACCAAAACATTTCCAAATGACTACAATGAAACCCTTAAAATACACTGCATACATGTCAGGGCCTCAAACTGAATACAACTAGGACATCTAGGAGCACTTATCTACATAGAACAATTTCAAATTCCTGCTTGGTTATTCAGGAGGAGATACAAGCTCCAAAACATAAGTTTTGTGCAATTTTACAACTCCAACTTATATGTCCTTTGAGACATTCAAATGTCCTTTAATGAGGAGGTCATCAGATTGCTTCTGTACATTAAAGACCTGCTCCGATGAAAATTATGTTTTTGGTGTTTTGAACATGTTCTTGTAGCATTTTTGTGATGATGGAGGACATTTATGATGAAAATTTAGATTTAAATTTCTTTTCTGAGTATTTCATCATTCAAATCCTTGTAAATCAGGAGCAGACGATGAAATTTAGCTTGAAAAAAATCGTATTTGTGACCTAGAAAATACAACAGAGGAGTGTACCAGCAAGCTCTGGCTTCTAGCAGATAAAGCCACTGCCTCTGACAACCCAAACACAATAGCTTTACAATGGAGTTCTTACATGCAGGTGTGACAGTGAGAACCTTTGATATTACTTTTGTCTGTGCAAATTCTGTAAGATAACTTGAAAGTCACAAACGGTAAACCTCTTTATAAAACTAACACAAGTTCACCAAAACAGTTTAATTATCTCAGAAACAGGAACCTTTTTTTTTCTGCATGGTTCTTGGTGCCATAAAACAAACAGAAATAAATATTTTATCTGAATTTGTCATTCCACTCAAGAGCAGAAACACATGTGACATGAATAACTAAATTCATTTGCCTAGTGTGGACAATTATTTTCAAAATAAAATGAATGAAAATGAGCACTAGCCTCTCTTCTGAGGCCGTGTGAGCAGATCCATTGGGAATACAGATTGACAGAGCTCAGATCAGTTTCCATTCTAATGAAGCAAACAGACCTGAATTCATTTGATTAAACCAAATGCTACACGAGAAGCAAACTGCACATTTTGAAATATTCTGGTCACTTTCTACCCATGAAAACTGCAGGTTATGTTTACATGATGTGAAGTTTTCATACCAACTTAACCAAAACTGTGGTGGTGACTTTGTTGAAGGAAACGTGTTCTCTTGAGGGAATTTATGTCTGTGTTGTGTTAATGAAACGCTCTAGCAAATATTGCAATCTGAGTGTGAATTTGCATGACTTCATCTGCTTTGTGTGTTTTGTGTCAATCTCTTATATTTTCATTTACCTCTTTAAACTGTCGTTAATGCACTCTAAGTTAGTGGGTCTTTTACTTTGGCAGCTACAAAAACATCTGAAAACAACTGCAAAAAAAGTTAACAACTTGACCCCTCAGTCCACACAGATTCTTGGACTTTGCAGTTTTCAATGCAATTTTTCATCAGATTCCTAAAAAAGCAAAAACAATTTTCATTATTTTTCTGCCATTCAAGCAGTTTGTGTGAGTTTCACAACCCTTTTTCAAGGGAAAATGATTGTGGTGAGTTAAATGCCAATGATCTAACTAGGCTGGCTGTCAAAAGCATGTTGGTAATATAGCGTTGACTCATCCAAGGCTAAATGTATGAAAGCAAGCATATTAAGGATTTTATTGCTGTGCTCACTAATGCTACAGGCACTCTGACTTCAGAAACCTTGAGCAACGAAAAAAAATCTATAGAAAATGCCACAACCTAAAACATAACACTACTGTTTACAATAGTGGTGTAATGTGAAATTGCACTGGACTGATTTATACACTGAGGCTGCTTTGGATTTAAATGTTTGATGTTGCTTTCCCTTCACTTCAAAGTTGCTGCGGTTGCTGACCTGCAAGTTGTACTTTAAAGAAGAAAAATACATATTTGAAGTATGCATTCTAAATAAATAAATTATTGATCCACCGGTTCACAAAGTATATCTTCCAGGCATGATTCTTGCTTTCAGGCTGTGACGGCCGATGTGAAATAAAATAAATAAATGAAGAAAAGTCTCCCCATTATTAGAAAAGGTTGTAATCTGAGCTGCCTGTACCGTGTGTAGCTGTATTTCTATGTGTGTTGACTTTAATCTGAGCACATTTACGTGCACTATACATGTTTGTAAGTGGCTAAATGCTAGGTGTGGGTCCTCTCAGTGGACATTTCCAAAATCAAAATCAGTTCTTTAATTATTGTGGACACGTAAAAGTCACACCATGTTCACAATTTTGTCATTTGGACATTTTTACATAGTAGTTGCTGTAAAATAATGTAATGCTCTCACTAATACCTTAGTATTAGTGGTTAACCTGTATGGGAGGAGTGGCTGCATCTTAAAGGGAGTGCAGGTGTGTTTTGTTGTTCCCTTGTGGCTTGTGTGGCTGTGAAAATGGACACCATGAAAATTGAATGTATGGTTTTTGTGCCTTTACTAAGTGTACAGTGAAGTATTTGTCAGAATAACATAATTTCCAGTCACCTTATGCCACACTCTAGTCATTCCTAAGGAACACGTAGGAGGTCACGCTCATCACTTGTGTAGTACTAACGGGCCCCATTTCACAGTGTGCAGGGTTTGAAGGGGTTAAAGATATGAAAAATTCACCTGCGTCTCACCTGCTTCCTCCTTGTTACCCTTGCGTGTTGTTAAAGTGTTCGCTACAACCTGTCGCTTGAAGAGAAAAACGTGCAGGAACATTTTCGCTCTATGGGCTTACCGAGCAGTCCACAACGGTGATATTTCCTGTTGGTCATCTGCGTGCACTGTACAGATATGGTCATTTTTCGCCAGCAGACAGACTGTATTCACCCGTGAGGGCAGTTGTGACTAAGGATTTAGCTGTAAAACCTTCCCATCTGACTCGTATCCCTTTTTCAGTATTTTCTATTAAATTATTTTTTCAGTGGTAACTTGAACAACCCACTAATTTAATACAAAAAAATAGAAAAATGGAGTCAGAAAAAAACTAATAGTGAAGGAACAGCTCAGAGAGGTCAGTGCATTCATAAAAAAACAAAGAGGTGGCAGAGCGGTCAAGGTCAGGCCAAGCATGTCAGGTCTTCGGCTTCCAATAATGAGGCTGTGTTAGAAACTAATAAAGGCAAAGCCAGCTTAGTTTCACTCTGTGGCTGCCCTTGCATCATTTTCCCAACCAGAGAGCTGCATTCAAAGACGTGGATTTGCATTGTTCAGACCGGCTTTGGAGAAGAGAACGAAAAAGCAACCCAGCTGCTATTTGCTGTAAGTCAGGATAAATCCGAACCACCGCCCAGTCCGCTTCAGGAAACAGCCCAGATAAACACTGAAAACATCCTGTCTTGGCACATATATCCACCCTGCACAAACTGAAAAAGAGTGTGTTCTCTTGCCAGTCTGGAGTTGCACTTTTGCTTCTTGAAAATTTGTGACAGCAACACATTTTAGCAGGATAATTGCAGCATAGCAGAGATGGATCGTTCTCCCACAAGTCCTGAAGTTTATTGCCTCATAATTATGAGCCTAATTACAAAGATGTATTACAACTCCCCCTGTGCAAAGATATGTGTGTACAAACATTTCTGCCATACACACATCAGTCAGGAATAGTGTAGCCCATGATTAAAATCTCAATATGAAAATTGGAGGCAGTAATGACTAGCACACAGCCTTCACAAGCCTAAGCAATGATGCTACTTCCACTTTAAAGATGTCGGGATTTGTTGTCCACTAAGCTCCGGATTTCATTTTTTCCAATTTGTGTTGACAGCTAAGTCGAAATTAAGCCTTTAAAAACACAGCTTTTAATTTTTATACCTATCATTTTTTGAAAATTATTTTCAATGCATAGGGATAGGTTGGTGGATACAAACCGGCATGAGTGGGAAGTAGAGATAGAACCATTGACTGTAAATGAGAACTGTACTGATTGTGTAGTGTCACCAATAGAAAATGGTTTACTTCCAGCTTCAACCACATGAAGTCAATTCAATCGCCAATGTTTACCTGATCGGGCTTCATCTTACTATCTTCATCAAATACTTTTATAAAGGCATCTGATTGGCCAGTTTGTAATTTAAATAAAATGCACTACAGAAAAAATATATAACGGAAAAAAAACGAGGATTAACAAATACATGTTGAAAAGGTAGTAAGGCAACAATGGCTATTCTGACAGATACAGTAACTGAGTAGCTGTTTATTTCTCAATAGAAGCTCATGGGATTTTGGCTTCTTGGAACAAGTGGTATTTTATGTTTAAAATGACAGGGTGGAGGGATCATCCAGTCCTAATCTCATAATTTTCTCAACATTTTCTATGTCACTACCTCTGTGGAGAAAGGAAGAACCGTGACAACAGCAGTAGAAATGGAGTCACAGCAGGAGGTTGAGTGGGATTTGAGAGAGAGAGCCAGAGCAGGGTCCTTTGAGGAAAAAGTTGGCAAGACGAGGTTGGCGAGGAGAAAATGTGCCTTCAAGTTAAGTGGTCAAATGCTTACTTTGTCGTACCTCATGGGCTGGATAAAGTCATGTGCCTGATTTACAAGCAGGTAAATGCAATGCTCAAAGAATTCAATATAAATCGTCACTTTGTTACAAATCATAAAAATTATGACAAATTTGTCAGTAAGGAGTGCAACAATAAACTCCAACTACAACGAGGCTATGCTGCACAGCAGATAATGTTTACAAAAATGGTGGATGCTTACAAGATACTTTATTCTGGGAATTTATTGTCGTGTTTGAATTTTTTCCCAAATATTCTAAAAAAAAAAACCAAAGGGGGCATGGAGTCAGGGCACTGCTGATCCAGCCTGCCATAATCTGCTGTAGAAGCAACAACTATTTATTATTTGTTTGCTGTTAAATACTTCCATAACAAAGTCACTTTCATAAATTCACACAGAAATCACAGAAACAAATAAATCTGTTCTTCTCCTTTGGTCGTTAAGGCTCTGAAGGTCAAGTAGCCACAGCTTTTTTGCCATATATTTTTAACTCCTTGTAACGTGATTTAGCCAATCACAATCAAGAAATTGTACACACAGTTCTTAGAAAGTTCTGAGGGTCTCATATGACTGACCAGTGGGAATTTGAAAGCGGGCTTCATTTGGCCCATGGCCAGACTTTGGACATGCCTGATATAGCCGCTGTGTGAACGCGTGTGCCTTTGTGTGATAGATGGTTAGATGTGAAGAAGTGTGAAAATGCTTTTGAATACCATTTGGTAGAAAATGCTGCAGACCTTTTACCATTGAAGTGCTTCTGTTATCAGGAATCCTGTTTGGAGCCAAATGAAGGGTAGTGATGTTGGCATTAAAGCTCTGAGAGAAAAACATTTGCCAAAACGACTGATGAACCTTTGAAATTTAGACCGATACAAACACATTTTTATCTTTTTGTAGTCCCAGCAAAAAACCATTGCTTCTTCTGCTGTTTTAACAGTAAACAGCCAATCTGCAAAAAAAACTCTGAACTTTTGGGAATTACTATTATGTTTTTGCACAAAGGTGACAAACCCCAAATGTGTGGCAGATTTTTAGTTACTTAACAGAAAAAAACTAAACAAAGGCATGTCAGTGGGCAAAAGTGCTGCTTCCTGACCACACATTTTTCAGACTTTGTTTTCCCCTTCTTTTTAAATATTTTCTTCTTCTTTTCATGCATTTTCCTTTTTTACCAGCTGGTTTTCAGCATCATCAATAGGCTTATCTTCAATACTTCGCCCACAGATTGAAATGCAACTGAATAAGACAACCAAATCCTAACAAGTTAACGAAAAAAAAAAGCTCTCGGTAAACGTTCATTGAAGTTTATCAGAGTACATTCTTTCCCTTTTGGCAAATCCAGTTATGCTCTTGATCTGTTGCAGCAAACTACTGATAAGTCGGATGTGATAAAGACTCCTTTAGAGCCACATAGGAGGCCTCTGAGGAGGAGGTGGGGGGAGATAATAACACACTGTTTCTAAACAACTGCATGACACATCTCCTGGTGGTTTCCTGTACAGAACATTCCCTCTGGCCAAGGGTCATCCAGATACATTAGGTTGTACGTCAGTATCTTCCAGTTTACAGTTAGTTGGTTTTGTCCTGCGTTTCTTTTCCAAAGTTTTTTCTTTAGCCCAGCGAGTTTGTCTAATCATTAGCCTGTTATGAGACGCAGGAACAAAGGTTATCTGAGCGTGGAGACTCAAAGTTGGTGCTGTGGCGATCTGTCTGAAAGCACGGGATTGTCATCAGAGACAGTGACAGTAATTTCCTTTTGGCAAAAGCAAGAAACATCTGAATGCAGAATGTGATGACTAACACACATCCCGACCAGCATTTTGAATGCTATCACGCTTTCTCCAAGACAGTTATTCAAGCGTACAAATATTCAAATTTGCGTTTGGTATTTTAACCACAACTTCCAGATGAATAATTCAGAGAGTGGCATGAACTGAACACAGTAGATCAGTCAAACGGCAGCTTCGGTTTGCTTGTGTTGAATGATCAACCTGTGAGCAGTTTTCCTCTTTGACTCACCTCTTACTGACTTTAATGCATGTAGGTGAAAATTCTAACCAGTAAATTAGTAATGTTAGGAGCTGACCGTAGTCAAAAACATGACCCCCCCAGCCCTTCTCTCTTTTTTCCCCTCACATTCTTCCCCCTGTCTCCATCCTTCTTTTAATTTGTAACTACAGACTTTTAAGTCCTTCATGAGTGTTGGTGGAGTGTGAGGATGCTCTCCAATCCCCACATTGCTCTTTACTCTGCCAGTGACGCTCATCCCCTTGGTGTCACATCCTGAAGTCCTTGTTAATCCCCTGGTGGCATTGCGCGAGGGGCCCCAGCTGTCTGATCCCATGCCACGCTGCTTCTTTGCCCGTGTGGTTTGTCGCCCTGCTTGGGATGCTATCAACACCACCCAGTCCCTCAAAGTCCAGCAACTTCTTAAACTCATGTCCTCTTTCTCACAGACCTCCTTTCTTTCTCTCTGTATTTCATGAGCCGGTACCACGTAAAAGGTTTTGTTTTCTGTGTTTTTCTAATAAGTCACATTCTTTTTTCCTCACTCTTTCACATAAAACAAGGAAAAACCGCAGGCTCCCTTCCTGTTCTCCACCAAAAGCTGAATGGAAGTGCAGCAGAGGAGATTGAGATAAATGCAGCACGGAAAAATTTGGACTGAGAAGCTGGGGGCAACAGATTAGACATTAGAATGATTGCACACTAAGAAAACTCAGTTTCAATTAAAGATGTCTGACAATGCATCAGTATGCGGGGTAGCTGTTGCCGTCTTGTTCTGGCAAGAAGAAAGGAGGCTGCAGGGACAAAGAGAAGGGGCGTTTAGGGTTGGTGGTGTGAAGGAATGACTTGTGCTCTTTTCTTATTTTCTAAGCTCTGTGGTGCAGTTCAGCAGAGCAGTGGGCTGCAAAACAATTTTGAACGCCTTGGTGATGGCCACCCACACTGCCACCCTTCCCTTTTCTGCCAGGGATGTGAAAAATAATAATAATAATAAATAGGTTTATCCACCTGTCTGCTCATTTTAAATGATAAAACAAGCATTTTACGTTAAAGATGTAATGTTTAAGAATAATTAAAATTTCACTCTAAACATCACTACATGATATTACTACATAATATGTTTTTTATGTCATAAATATAAACTTTACAACTCCAATTTACTGAGAGTAAGATAACTACAATTTTTCAATTAAACTGACACTAAAATAAGTTGCTTTTCATTTAACTATGTTCTATCTATATTATTGTTAATCTTCCTATAAAAACACAATAAAGTTTAATCAAATGAGAAAAACATGAAATGAAAACCAAAACCTATTTCGAAAAAAATGAAAACCAAGGTTTTTGCACTTAAAAGGACACAGCAAAAAGTGCAAATTACAAAATTAGGAATACATTTGTTAAATCCACATACAGACAAAACTAAATCAGCATGTCAAAAATTTAAAACAAACAAACAAAAACGTTATATAGTATGAAAGCAGAAAAAGTGTTTCGAAAATTTGCAACAAATTTGTATCAACAGGTGTTGTACAAAAACTCTTTTTAAAAAAAAAATTTATTTTTCCCAATTTTTTTTTTCCTATATGCTGCAAATTGGAGATGTTTTTTTCTTAATCTATGTTGCAGGGTACAGCCTCACTCGTAGTAAAACGTGGCTGCATTGCTTTCAGGAACCAAAAAGGGATTTGGAAAGAGTGACTAATCCAACAGCAACCCGGAGGAATCAGAGCAAAAAAACATTCCTGTTGGTTTGAAACAAACAATCTATAGTGGAATAAGAAAACAAAAAGTGATTTTCCCTTCAGAAAATTACAAATCAAAGTCCATGTGACCCTTTTTTATTGAGACCAATGTGTAAACTGTTTTACAACATCGATGTTCTGGGATAACAACAGATAAAACATGAGATCTTACATTTTTCATTCCCCTAAAGTGATTTAAATGAGTCATATCATCATTTCTCAGTGTTGATCCATTCTCTATGAAATGTAAATAAATAAGGATGTGGATCATAATAGTACTTACTTAATGCACAGGACTGTTACAGTTTGCAAATATGATTTAAGGTACCATTAATGATAAATAGGAGCATTTCACAAGCTATTGTGTGGAACAAAAAGGATTTAAAAGGAGCTGTTCTCTACCTTGAATTGACTGGCAGTAAAAGCTTCAGGAAATTAAAATGTTTTTTGAAGAATTGTTGAGAGCTTTCTCTCAGTCAGAGAGTGAAACAGGCAGAAAGGAGAGAGTAGTTCAGAAAGACACACACAGAGAGACCTACCAAACAATAGCAGCGAAAACCAAAGAAAAAGCTCACAGCTAAGACACCAGGAGACGACATGTGGAGCTGACCCCATTCCCAACTCCTCTTTGAGTGGCATCATCGATGTGACATGCATTTCCATTGCAGCTCCAGTCTCTGGCCCTGCCATGGCTTTCCCTTCACTGTGCTCTCTGTTCTGCCAGTCATGATCACAGGCTCGTGCTAACGTTCAGACCCAACACACCACACTGCTCAATCCCTATCATCCTTTTTTTTTCATTGTCATGAAGATAAAAAGAAAGGGAAGTCAATGACAATTTTCCATCAGTCCCTCTTTCTTTGAAGATTTCTCCTCTTTGCTCGTGTGTGAGAATGCAGGATTATCCCGCACAGTTTATTGGAGGTCAGAACGAGTATTTACGAGTCTGCAACAGAATGATGGAGATGATTGGAGGGAAAGTATCTGCTGGACTGACTCCAATGGAGTTTTTGAGCTGGGAAAAGTGGATTTAAGATTCCACTCTGTTGACATGGAGCACTTTTGAGCTATTTTTAGCTGAAACCCATTTAGAGAAACAACTGTAAGGTCCTGTTTGCTTTTGTGCACACTGCTTGGTTGTGTAGAAACTCAATTGATTTTGGAAGAACAGCCTTAAAACAGCAGAGTGTAATTTTAATCGTAACTTTAATCATTTTTTGTTTTCCTTCCTGTCACTTTGTTGGAGTGAAGTGCACTCTAACTTCCCTTGAGTGGAAAAAAGGGAGCAAACTCTGTTTGCTAACTAGCGTTTGTAATTTTTTCCCAGCGGAGTGCTTCTGTTTTCCTTTGACAACTGAAATCAGCCTCCTGTCCCATCACTGGACTGAAGACAGAGAAACTGGGGGGTTTGAACAGACGGGCAGTGAGACAAGAGGCAGACGCTAAGAGAATGTGAGCAAATGACCAGCATAGAAATTAACTTGGGAGAGTAAAAAGCCTTCTTATTTTATGATGGTTTTTGTTATTTCAGGTACATCTAAAATAAATAAAATAAAATATTGTGAAAAATTAAAAACAAATGTTTGTGTCGTTTAAAAAAGAAAAACTTAAATGATTTTCTCTATAATAAATAATAGATAGAATTGTGGCAATAAGGAGACATCGGGAGAATCTTCAAGATTCCATGACGCCGCCGATTTTTAAAAAATTTTTTGGCACAGTCATGAATCTAGGTGGCGGCAGTCAGGCGGCCGCTAGACATGCAGAATGGCTTGCTTTTTACCTACCTGGGGACTTGAGGTCTTTGGCACTTGATATGAACGGTTGCCATCCGGAGACACATACACATCACAAATCAGGACTGCCGCCGGCCGGCGATTCTGGCTGCCACTGACCTGTGGCTGCTCAGCTGTTATTTCGTAATGACGTCATCCCCGCTCACCACTCCGTCACTGCCTGGGCGGCCACTGACCGATGTCAACTTTTGGAGAAAAATAGGTTTTTGCCATAAAATTGTAACTTTTTCTTCAAACCTCCACACCACCACGAGGCGTGAAAAAATACAACTGCCACCCTCCAATTACAAATTCCGCCGCATGGCCACCTGCTGAATTTGATGAAAATCTGGCATTTAGGTTGCAGCGCGGTGGCATTTTGGGATTTGTGACCGTAGCCTGAGTGATGAGTCTATTCAGTATTCTAATTCTTGACCCCACTGTGTCTGCTATTACGATCAAAAACTATGAGTTTTTTGAAAAAGTGGAAGTCATGTTTCATACAGATTTGGGTTTTGTTTTGTTCAACCAGCTTGTAATTCAAAGTGCGGCCATAACTGAAATCTGCACACTTTTGTCCACAGAGTCTGTTTGCAATTTATTTTGCATCCTCACATAAAAAAGTAGCTTTGAATGACTCACAAATTCTCACTGTGCTGAATTCAAGATTTATATTTCAGATTGACTCCCTGTTTTCTACACCCTGCTTAAATATTGCACAGAAGTAGACATCATGCATGGCAACAACCTTCCGAAATATTCAAAGACTTCATCCATTGGCCCTGCTTTGTGCCGATGGATGGCAGTATTATGTGCACTGGAGTTCACATGAATTTTGCAGGAGAGATTACGGAGGAGCCTGGGAGCTGCAGCGATGAAGTCTGAGAGCTAATACCTCAATGGCAGAGAGGCTGACATTGATGTGGGGAGGAAACTGGACAACACGTTATGTTGTGCTTGCATTCCAACAGCACATGATTACAGAATGAGAAAGAAGGTGCAGAATGGGCACATATGCATGCATGGCATAGATTTATTCTATCAAAATAAATACCACTTTTACACAAGGTGACAACCTCAATTTTTTTTCTATACTTTCAGCTCCCAGCACACACTAATGTCGGTCAAAATAATGTGATGAAATTAAATTGAATTGATATTAAGAGGATCATTTTTGGCTTAGGCCTTAAAATAAAAACATTTAATGTTATTTAGCTTTTAGGCACACTCCCTGATCTACAAACATCTATAAACTCAATTTTTAGGTAAAAGTGAAATAAGCATTGAAATCAGAATGACTAATTTATGTGAATGACATAGATGTTTCACTTCTTAACTGCTAATAACAAACAAGGTGCTGCACCATGTGCGAGAAGCACCCCAGGGCAGGTTTAAGCCAGGGATTTCTATGAGAGTCTCTGGTGGTGATTTGCATCGCCCCTCTAGGCACTTTCATCCTGACCTGGAAGCACTGCACGTGGCGGCACAGTAGCCAGTGCTGTTGCCGGGACAACAGATCTCTGGAATCCAGTTTGCGAGAAAAGAAAGAAAGATGGAGGTGAAGGCACAGAGGGGAGTCTGGGACGTTTGGATCATTGCTGGTGGTTTTGGCCAACTAATGATACACCTGGAATGCAGAGGGAATGCAATTAGTGGGTTGGCTGGGAATAAAACCCAATGCTCTGTGGTCAGGTGTTGGGAGCTCACATATTGTTAAATGTGTGGCATTAATGATATTTGCATGCTGAGCAAATAAAGGACATTTGTGAAGCCCCATAATTCTGGGGATGCTCTGCTGCTGAGTCATGACTGATTTATGAGTTTCCCAACTTGGGGGTTCGGGTTCAACTTTGTTTTTTTTAAATTAATATATATCAATAACTACCGGTAAAAAGAAACAAAATGTTGAAAAAACAAATTACTACTACTACTGCTACTCTCAGTCTTATCTGTATTCATAACTGACAGGACCACTTTTTTAAGGATCACATTTTTTTTTTACGTATCCTAGGAAACAATCAATCAATCAAACTTTATTTTCAATCAAACTTTATTTGTATAGCCCTTTTCCTATGAAGCATAACGCAAAGTGCTTTGCATTAAAATAAAACAGGTTAAAAAAACAAGCACGACCATAAAAAATATACCCCCCCTCCCCAACATACACACATGCAATCCACACAACCCCTTTCACAACTCCCACCCCCTTAACTGATGGAAGACATTGGGAAACAGGCTGAGCATGGAGAAAGTTGGTTGGTGGACCCATTATAGTTGGGACCTCTTCCTCCGTGGACAACCACATAACCAGTCTAATGCAGCATCACAGGCGAGGACCCAGCCCCACCACAACAAGGTGGCGAGGCAGGTCCCCATCTAGAGCTGCAGCAGCTGAACCGTAGCTGACCCAGAGGGAGAGGACCCAGCCGAGGAGGCACTGGATTTAAAAAATAATAAAATATAAATATATAATTAAAATGAAGCATTTGATAAAAGCAACAAACAAACAATAAAACATGAAAATAAAAAATATTTAAATAAGCTATAAAATGCAGCTTTTTTTTGTCACCTCTCCTAATTTTGATGAACTTTTGCTTTCTCTGTGATTGTGTTTCTCTGCCCACATTTCAATAAAATATTAGACTGATGCCACGTTCAGTCACAGATTCCAACAACACTTAGTGTGTTTCAACTGACACAGATTTGTTGTTCTTTTCTAGTATTGCGTCCATGTTTGGGTCTTGTACTTGCAGCTGTAATGATCCAGTGTTTATTTAGTTTTTACTTTTACTTTTTTTTATTCTCTGTGACCGATTTAGACATTGCTGGAGCTTTCTTTCACTGAATAATTTTCACATTTTAGTCTGTTTGCATTGAGGTATTTTTTAATTTTGGAATTACTTGCTTAACATTCTTCTAATGTCTTATAAAAAGCTGTCTCATTGGTGATCTCTCATTTTAGGCTCACCACTTTATACCACTTTATATGTTTACTTCATGCGGTTAAGAGTTATATATTTTCACTTTTGGATACTGCAGAAGTTCTTGAAGAAATCTAGTAAAATAAACCTGCTTCATTTTACATTTCCAGTAAAATTCCTCCACTCCTTCTGCATAAACCAGCCCAATGCTTGAATCCATTCCCTCTGGGAAGATGAAGGCTTTCTTCTCCTGCTACATATTAAATCTAAGCCATTTTCTGTGACTGTTGCATGTTTTTTTTCTTTTTATCTCAGGGATTCCACAGAGACCCATACGGGTTTGGGCTGGCAGCAGCGTGATGAGAGTGGGAGCTGCTGTCTGACTGATAGTTTCTAATAATGCTGAGTCGCTGTACTCACATTTGTTCATATCTAACCATGGAGATGTTGGAGCGGTGGCGCTCTGTTTTCCCATTATCATCAAGCCAGGACACAGGTCATAATTTATGACAACAATAGACAGGCTTTATTATGACTTACCAAATGACCTTTCAGTGTAACATGAATCCATTCATGCTCATTTTACACACACTACAGCTGGTTTTTGAATGGCTGAGTTTGGTTCACTTAAGCTGTTTTATTTATTAAAAAAAACTGATTGATGTTGCTGATTTGTATAAGAACCCGTGTTTCACAAAAGGGGTTTGCTGATAGTGCTGCTTTCTCTAGATTATAATTTTGGTTTTTAGTCCAGTTTAGGATGCTGCTCTCCTTGAATTAATCTTTCACCTCTACAGGCAGAGCAAACTTAAAAATTGTCTCTAAAAGTACTTCATGTTATCAAACCATGTCTCTATTTATTTATTTATTACTTTAATCGTGTATTTAAATATATTCTCCATGACACCTACATTTATTTCGCTTATGCTGATCGTCCAGTATCTATAATTTAAATCCTTCTGCTTCCTGGAAGTCATCTGAGACCTTCACCTTGAAGTGCAAGCTCTCTCTGTTCACATTATGAGCCCCCCCCCCATTGATCTGTGGATTAACATGCATGGCTCATGAAAAATCTCACCCTGTGGATGTTTAAAAAAAAACACTTATTTCTAGGGATTCATGGCTTCAGCTCTGCTTGTACAAACAAACAAACAAAAAAAAAGCCTCCCCAGCCTCAGCTTCTATCTTCTGTGTTCTATCGGAGTAGTTTGGAGCACCAAGGTGGTGATCCATTCTAAGCTGGTGAAATGGAATCTTTTTTTCCAGCGTTTTCCCAGCGCATTGATCGGAATAAAAAACAAGCTGCGAGCAAGAACTTCACCCGCCTGAAATTATAATGTCCTCAGCCTTTTTATACAGATTTAAAGATGCCATTTTTTTGTCATAATCTGAATTATCTCATTAATAACTTCAAAGTTTTTGCCCAACATATAGTTGTGTGATTTTAGTATGTGGTCATTTCAAAACCTCCATCAGATTGTTATAAAAATAAATGGATTTTATGCACAAATTTCCCAGCTCAAAAACTGCCGTCAATATTTTGGCACAATGTGATGATTAAATATCTTTAAAATTACACCTAATTTTATTTTTATCGGTAACATCAATGTCTAAAAGCTAATTTTGCACAAATAAATCCCGTCCCCAAACAGATCCAGTCACTTTTTTGTATCAAAAATTGATGACAGAAGTGATAGCATGTCTAACTCATGACAGGTCAATCCACATTTGTGCCGCTGTGACTTCGTGTGTCAACTTTCAATGAATCCCTGCAAACCCACTGAAAACTCTTGAACTTGAGCAGCGCTCTGCTACCTTCACCTGAGATTTAGTCCTGTCAAGCAGGTTTGACTTACTGTCTGAATCTGTTTTATCATATCTGATATCTCTTTAAGGAATCACACAGTACATTTAAATAATAATAAAAATGTGGTAGCAGCACAACCCTCCTGCTGCTAACTAAAGACTGACACATCTGTGTGATGTATGCTAAAATGGAAACAGTGTCACACCAATCGTTTTTTTAAATTTCTAAATCATAATAGAATTATCAAATAACAGATTATTTTATCTTTCAAATAAAAATGACTTTGAACATGTTCTTTTTTACTTGGTTTTCTTGTTCCTTTTGTTCATTTGAAGGCTTTGAATCAACTTGAAGTAGGTTTTCCAACTTTGCTTTTTCTGTTCTATCCATAAGCCAGTTGTGTTTGCCATGTCTTTCATGTCCTTTACTGCCTGAGTGGTCCTGTTTTCTTTTTTCCCTCTTTTTTCATTTACAGTTTTCAAAATTGTTGCCTTTGCATTTTTATGATTTTCTTTTATTAGAACAAAATTATTCCAAAATGAATCTAGTTTAGAGAAGCAGTTTAACTTGACATTCTTTTTTGTAGGGAAAAAATGATTTGCATGAGAGTTAAAAATTCAAATTGGCAATCCTTTAATAGCAGTGCAACACAAGGAAATCCTTCCCAGGATTTTTTTAAAGTCAATAGACACGGAACAGCAATGTAAATATTGAAATGCAGACCAAAAAGTCTGCTATGGTACATTCTTCAACATGTAAAAAGATACAATTTCCATCCATCCATCCTTGTCTTGACTTTTTATCTCAGAAAGTTTTAGTTTTTTGTTTGGGAGGAGTGACTGCACATCCATTCACCGAATCAGCCTGGCTTGACAAAACGCTGCCAACATTGGACGTGCTTTGACCAGTCATTATGATAGCCCAGCCAAGTTACACAAAAGGACATTCCATTCATTTGGATGTTGTTGGGAAAAGTGAGGGCGGCCGATAAGGGGGAGGAAAGAGCGAGGAGCGTGAAAAGAATGAGGGAGGAGGGAGGTGGAACAGGTTTCCAGGAAGAAACTGGGATGACGGTAGGGTGCAAGAATGAAAAAAAGTGAAACCCAGAAAAACCTGAGGGAAGTGATGGATGATCAGCAGAATAAGAACCTCATCAGTGATGAGATGTGTGATTGGAACACACTGCAAACAATGCTTTGTGCTTAAATGAGGACATGAACCCACAAGTGTTTATTTTTTTTAAATAAATCAATACATTGTAGTTTATATTTTTTTCTCTGATCAGTAGATGTTGACAAAATGAGGGTTTAAATACAATCTTGACCCAATGTTCCTATTTACCTATTCTTTGATATATTTTAATATGGTAGATTAGTGTTTTTGTTAAATATTATTCATTTGTTCAATAATTTCTTTAATCATTTTTATTCACTACAAACCCGGCATGTCTAATCTCTGTATTCATAATTCATTTTTATGAATCCAAACTTTTTTTTTCTCTTTTATAGCCTTTTATATCCATCAATTTTTCGACCCAATATTTCCCTTTCGGGGTCACACATCATCCAAATCATTGACTTTCTATTTTGTACAATAATGACAGAAACAGTAAAAGATGTGCGACATAAGGCTTTTATTATTCACTCTTAAAACAATTGGGATATTTTTTTCAACCCAATTTGTCAATTGTTCATGGTGGGATTTGTTTTTTGGTTACTTTTTTGGAACAATATTAATTTTTGGTTTCATTTGAATAAATTTAAGTTTTTTTCCAAGTTTTAAAATTTTTGCAGACAGCTCTACTTAGCTATGTAGTTTTTAGTGTGTACCTTTTAATTTCAAAGAGGGGAAAAAAAGCTGGAAAAAACATCTCTTCCTCATCCATAGAAATATTATTAAAGAGTGCATGAAGCCAGACATTCTGAGGTCTGACATGTTTACCCCTGACCTGGCGTTTAAGGTCTCTGAAATGAGGACTGTCAAGCTGCCTGAGTTTGAAAAAAAGTTTCTTTAAAAATAACAAATATTTGAACTACACATTTAGAAATAATGTTATCTTTCGTACACATGTGAAAAATGAGACAGATCACAGAAATGTTTTTTTGTGATTGGAAATGGGATTTCAGATTTTAAACATAATTTTTTTAGATTTATGAACTACCGGTAAATGAATTCTGCTCTATATGATTTTCAAAACAGTTATGATGTGAAATTATTCAGCAGAGAGCTGAAGTGGAACACACAGAAGAGGTTGAGCGCTGTTCCATCACAACAGTCCCCTGTATCTCTTCTGGTCATGCTGTTAAGGAGTAAGTCTTTGACCAGCCCTTGTGCTTTGTTATCACTTTACAGCTACAGTGCAAACAAAATGCAAGACTCTATTTTCACCAGTGAAGAATGTCTAGATTGTTTCTCAGAGCTACTGTTTCCCTCTTGTATTTTTTTCTGACAACCAGCCTGAGTTACAGGTCTTTGTTTGGCAGCTGTCCCTGTTCTAAACAAACCCTTCCTCGTCACACTCGTACATCTCAAAAAAGACAACCTTCTTTTACATTAGCCTTGACTTTTCTTTATGCTTTTTGATTTGTCGACTTATCTGTTTTTGTTGTTATTGTTCTCAAATCTTTATCATCAGGCCATCTTGTTTTGTGCTGACTTTCGGAGGGGTTATGGGGAAGTAACCTGCTGTCCTTTGCTGTGATATTTATCTTGTATGTTTTCAGCTTTCTACTGTGGTTTCACGTTAATTTTACTGTTGGGTATCAAGTATCAGTTCCACTTCCTTTGCACATAAACACTTTCATTGGGGTGGCTCGTGTTAGAGCATCTTTGCTGTTCCCTTTTCCTAAATTATGTCCATTTAGGTGTTGTTGTTTTTTTTAATTTTCTTTTCTTTTCTTTATTTATTTAAATAAAAGAATATATATATATATTATTTATGTATTTATTTTAATTCATTTAGATGTTGTTTTTTTGGCAGGGGCTTCTTTTGCCATTACAAAAACATGGGGTTCTATGACTTAAAAACAAGAGAAGAGCAAAAAAAAAATTGGCTTTGGTTTGGCCCAAACACATTTCAGTATTTGATATTACACACCCTCTGTGCATCCAAAACCGTACCAATCACCTGCAACCTCAGCACCTGAAACAGATGTGGTTAATCCAGATGAGCATTGAATGAATTCATGTCAGTGGTTGGATCTGTCATGTTCTGGTTGATGAAACTGTTTATGTGAATTGTGCATGCAGGATAAATGCAGGCTGTTTGTGCAGAAGCATGGATGTTTGTTTTAAAAGTTGATAATTGAAAAAAGATTCGATATTACAAGGTTTATTGCATAAGTGTGTGTCTGTGAGGCTTTAGGTACTGGCAGATAAACACAGATTGGTGTATAGATGCTCTTATTTTAAACATTAAGAATTAAAAATGTTGCTAAAGTCCCCCTGCAATCACATTTTGATCTATTTTCAAAGCGTTCCCAATTGTTTTTTAATTACAATGATGCCGTTATTTGCTAAAATCATAAAACCGGTGTTGTTTTTCAAGGACATAGTTTCTGCAGAGCAGCAGTAGTTCATTAGAATTTTTACCTCTGAATTGTGGGCGGAACTGTTTGCATGGAGTAAGCCTCGTCATCTATCTGTCTCGCACCCTAATCTATTACCAGTGCAACAAAAATGGCGAGCAATATTGGAGCTATCCAGCCATACAGTTTTGAACCAGATGCCAGCTCAGAAACAAAGACGTACATGGATCTATTTGTCACAAATACAATTTTCCAATGGCTTTTTTTTGTCTGTTCCATATTTACAACTATTTGAGTAAAGAAATACTCAGAAATGCAATTTTAATCTGAATTTTCTTTATATATGTCCTCCATCATCAGAAAAATGCCACAAAAACATGTTAAAAACAGAATTTTCATTAGAGTGGGTGTTTAATAATTTGAGAAACCTGTAGTGACCCCTGCAGACACAAGTGTGATATTTGCTTGTTGTATTTTGTTTATGTTTCAAAACAGCCCATTGGAGAAAGACCTGACTGGAAACAGAGTTGCTGTTTGAACCGTCTGCACACCTCAGGAGAGCAAATAAAGTACCAGGGGAAATATAATAACACTTGGAAAATCAAGATAGTCCCGAAGAAAGCCATACAAAAAATGCTGACGTGCCAAACTAGCTTTAAAGGTAAGCAGCACCTTTTTTGTGTTTGTGCATTTCTTTCCTGTACGTCTGTGAACACACTGACCTTCTCAGCACCTCACACGTGCACTTCTGCTTTGTTTTTGAAGCCTGACAATTTCAGCGCATGTCCCTGCAGCCACCGCTCCCTCCGCGACCATCTGTTTCTCAGCTTGTCTGAATACAAAGGGAGAAGAGACACAGAGGTCTTCAAAGACATGAGTAATTTCACCTCTGGCAAACCTGCCAAAATGTCCCTTTCCTCCCTCCAGTCTCCATGTTTTCTCCTCTCTATGTATCATCATCTCCACT
The DNA here is from genome assembly GCA_036245035.1 of Adrianichthys oophorus. Lineage (NCBI taxonomy): Eukaryota > Metazoa > Chordata > Actinopteri > Beloniformes > Adrianichthyidae > Adrianichthys > Adrianichthys oophorus. Next base: position 15,183,471 of record BSAI01000207.1, on the reverse strand, counting down.
TTCTGTGTTTTTCTGCTTTCTATCATGGCTTCACTCTTCCTCGTGTCGCCCTAACCCCCCTCCATACACCTTCTACCTCAGGTACACCTGGCTGGCTGCTTTGGGCAGACTCTAAAGACACTGGCTTCAGCTTCTGCTGCAAGCGGAATATCAATTTCTGCTTTGTGCACACTTAAATTCACCCCATGTTACAGAGAAACGTGCAGCTCTCATGAAGTCACCAAATCTGCAAGCCCCCCACCTTTTACCACCTCCACCACTAACTAACCTGGCGCAGGGGGAACTCCATCAGAGCAGACATTAACGAAGGGCACGTCCGCCATGTTTCCCCGCTGAGCGGAGGGAGGGTTCTTCCAACACACGTGCAAAAAAATCCAAATCTTTCCACATTTCTTAGAGGTACAAAGGTTTCTTTTTTTCCCTTTCCAAATAATGTGTCTTGAGTGTGTTGGGTACATCAGAAGAATTTTGAGCAGCTAACTGTAAGCCCCTTAAGACCAGATTGCTGCTTGTGCAACAGTTTATATACAGAAACACAAACACACTCGATTTCAAAACAACCCCCACACATAAAAACACACACACTACACTCTCCTCATCCCTGGGCACTTTGGCTGATCCCTGTTTTTTCTTCCACTTATCACTGATTTTAATGTTTGGTTGTTTTTACACTCCTCTGTACAAATGCTTTTTTATTTTCTTGAAGTGGTGGCTTGATAACTTCCTGTATTTTATGAAAGCTTCATATGCAGGATTCAAATTAAGCAGAAAGTGAAATACAGTGGTGGTGGTTGACGTGGTTATTGCAATGATAACCGTGCATTGCAGACAAAGTAGAGGGACAAAGTCTGTCTACTACTTGGCAATTTGCATAACGTTGGCCTGACACCTAGTGGATGGAAAGATTTCATATGAAATCTGACAAGAAGATGAAATAAATCTTTATTTTAAGCTCAATTATACTTTAATGGAGCAAATGAATTTTCTTAGGTTTACAGGGACATTGACCCCTGCATTGACCTGCAATAACATCAGGGAAAGTGTAAAAGCTCCCCAAATGTTTCATGATAACTGACCTCATGTCACAGAAGTAATTGAGAAGATTATTGGTATTGATTGCCAGTAAAACTGATGTTTTGATACTTTACAACAAATGTGAAATCAATAAAGTTCTATTCTATTCTATTCTAAGCACGATTGTCCTAACAATTCCATACCACTGTGGTGAAACTGAGCTGTAAATGAAAGTGTGTAGGTTTTAAGGTACTGTTTCCACTACTGTTTTATTGTGGAAACTGTTTACAAAAAAGTACCTTCAGTTTTATACCTGTCACTAACCAGTGGTGGTCTATAAATGAAAAATTCAGTGAGAAAGCAGGATGAAAAAAGGTTTTTCTTAATAAAACCATGCCCGCGTCAAGTGTTGATGCTTTTGGTTTAAGTGCCTATAAGGATTTCAGTGCAGCCTAAATACTACCGCATCTTTCAAAGCCATGACTCATTCAATGAAAAGTCAAGGACATAAATCACAGCACAGTGGCCACACTCATGTGGAAACAAAGCTAGCTGGGGATAGAAACCTCAGCAAGCTTAGTCAAGCACGGAATCGGCGCCCGAGCAAAGCTATCTAAGCAGACATGACAGAGTGTCAGTGGCGAGTTTACAACTCAACAACAAGAGAGACATTTTTCTGAAAGGCTTCAATTAAAAGGAAAACAAGTCAAACCGAATCTGTGACAGGCTCTTTGATAAGGTGCTAGTGGCCAATCAATCAATCAATCTTTATTTATATAGCGCTTTTCATATAAAACATAACACAAAGTCCTTTACACAAAATAAAACAAAATAATAGTGATACTAAATAAGCAAATAAAAAACAAATAATAATATAAAAATAAGCATAAATTAACATAAAGTCCCTTCCCCCAGATTTGTACACAACCCCCCAACCCTTTCCGACCTTCCACCCCCTAACTGATGGAGATTGGCAATAAGATTCTAATAATCAGAATTTACCTGCAGAGGTCATTTTTAGTTCACTGCAAAACCCTGATGCAATCTTTCACATTGATTTAATAAAAAAGGCCTTAACTGAGCACACAGAAGTAAGTGATCATTATATTGAATTAAATAGAAATAAGAGCTCCAATTTAACTGTAGACCCAACCAGCCTGGTTTTTTTTTTCAAAGACCAGTCATTTCAAAACAGTTCACCTCGTATAACTGTTTAATGAAACACAGCAGAATGCAGAAAGGGTTTTGTTTTTGACAGAAAAATATTGTTTTTGTCTTGACCTGAAGAGAAGCAGCAAATCCAGTCTGAACTTAATGTCCACTTTGCTTTTAAAAAGTATTTGATTCAACTAAATTATGACAATGAAGATCAAATTATTTGAATCAATAAAGACCTACTCCGATGAAAATCGTGTTTTTGGTGTTTTTAACATGGTAGTGTTAACCGCGAATGTTAAGTTGGGGGTGTGAGGGGCTGTAAATAGTGGGAGACCATGTACGCAAAGGGATGATGGGAAATGAGGGTGGGCTCATTCTGCAGCATTAGTCCTGCCCACAACTTCGAAGCAAATTTCTAATGAACTGCTACAGCTTGGCAGACACTATGTCATAGAAACGACAGGTTTAGTCCATTTCTTTTTCAATGTTCACACAACAAAAAAACAAAAAAGAATCAATGTTGATGACTTGTTTATAACCATACTGTAACTTGTTTGTGTGAGAACACATAAAAATCATCAGAGTTTCAGGATTAGAAAGATTCCATCCATAATGAGGATGCATTATGTGTCTGTGGTCTCTAGTGTCATCTTGTTTTCTGTGATTTGCAGGAGCAGCAGACAGAGGGTTGCAAACAGACTGAATGAACTGATCTGCAAGGCCGGGTACGTGGTGGAAGTGAAGCTGGACTCCTTAGAAACAATGATGGAGAGAAGGATGCTTGAAAATCTGCAAAGCATCCTGGAAAACCCCTCCTATCCCCTCTGGATGGGACAGCTAGACTAAGACTCTTTTTGACAAGAATTGAGCGCCACAGAAGGTCTTTCCTCACTGTGGCAATGACGTTGTACACAAAGCCACCTGACAGCATTATATATTTCATTTTGGTCACTGATAATGTGCACTGCACTGTTTTTTGTAACATAGCTTTTCTTTGTTTGCCCTTGTTGAAATTTGGTGATCGGGGTTCTGCTGAAAATGAAGTTTCCCCCAAGAAAAAAAAAAGAACAATCTAAATCTGATCAATGTAGCCACTAGATGGTGCTGTTTAGTTATTACTGCAGTGTCAAAAAGTGTACCCACATGGATGCACTTGCTTTACAACAGCTGTGCAGCTGATCAGACAGCTTCACGTGTTTCTGTGTCGTTACCCATAAACTGAAGCAGCAACCTAGAGTTTAAACTGATGATTGGGTTGTGCAACACTTCTTCAGCTACACTCAAGCGGTCATGGTGGCTGAATCATCCTTTTGATTTGTGGAGCTCAGTAAACAAGCTTGAGTATAAAGGAGAAACATGGCTCGTTGGTATCTGCAATACGTGTTTTGGGTTTATTGTTTCTTTGTGCCCACATTTGAGAACCACACTTTCATTCTGCTCCAGCTTTAAGGCCCAGGCAGGCAATAACATTGCCACCTTGTGGGATGGTCTCCACAAAAGCTGCAGCGAATAAGAATGTTTGTGTCTATAGAAGCGTGAAACAAATGATATGGAAATGAGCAGCAGCTCCGATTTGCAAGCATCAAATGTAGACACAGTTAAATTAGGATGAATCTTTCGTAAAACAAAATTGATGTGTTCTTATTTTTCCAGAGCCCTTGTTAAACTCCTCTCATCTATTTCCATCTTTCTCACACCATTTGAATATCACTACACTTGTTTGGCTTGTACCCACAGCCAGAAATACTTTACTTGTTATTGTTCCCTTCACTTGAACCCTGATCTCCTCAAATCTCTGCGTTTATGTCGCTTCTGCAGTAACACGATCCTGCTTTTCCATCTCTGTGTGTTCCAGCAGCAGCAAGCCAGCACCTGACAAATTTAGTGTCATCAAGTATCACTGCTGTTTTCACTTCAAAAACATGTCCCAGATAGAGAAAAAGATGGCTGGGGAAAAAAAAAAAAAAAAAAAAGCTATGGACATGAAAGAAGGAGTGAGAGAAGGAATGAAACGAAAATGGGTGGAAAAGCAAAAGGCAAAAAAACAACAGTGAAGAGAGTCATTAGGTTCTGGAACCAGACAGATACTGGGAAACCTTTCTGACATGTCACATGTGAGTCTGCAGCGGTCCTGCCAAGAGATGCTCTATTTTTAGGGGAGGAATGTACACAGGCCTCGTGGAAAGAGACCATGACAACAAACAGCATGCAACCCCTACCCTACAAAGAGGGAGGCACACAGAGTTGCACAGCACCACCAACAGGAAAACGCTAAGAAATTGTGTTTAGTTCTGAGAATTTACCCCAAAGAAAGCATATTCCAAGGATACCTCAGAACGGAAAAGATAAAGGTAAGAGCTGGTTGGGGTGAAGATTTTCAATATGCAAAGAGCAACTGCCTGTTCACTTAAGCTAAAAAAATGAATAAAATGCTTAAGTATTATTTAGCCACAATACTTTTTAAAAGTTAATTATTCCTTTTGGCAACTTCAAACTCAATTGTTTCATGTACTGGAATCTGAAAAGATTCAATCGACTTTAGAAGGCTGCTGACACCCTGATGCAGCAAAATGAATGCATGACAACTGCAAAGGAGTCAAAAAAAAATGTGCAGGTGTTTTTGCAAAAAAAAACAACAACAAGGAAATAAGTTTGTTGTGTTGCCACATTTACTCTGTTCATAGAAATATGACATGCAGAATATTGCCATTAATGTTCTATAGCTTTGTATGAAGGAGATAAGAGATGAAAGTTGAGCTTTCAGTCAAACTTTATACATTCAATTACACTGATTTTGTGTAAAATCTAGAACGTTTTTAAAAATTTTATTGAAAGCCAAGTAGCTAAGCGGCAGGATGGGTGCATCCAGGACTGGCTCATGGGAAACCAGGGGGAACAATAGGCTTACTTCAGAGTGGGTCCTTTGGCAAGACCCTTCACGCTACTGCCTACCAATGTAGCCGCATGGAGACCCTGTGAGTCTGGTTCTCCCCGTGCCAGTCCCCAGCCTGGATAAAATAAAGGGTTGTGTCAAACAGTGTACACATTGGTGAAAGCTGATTCACTGTGGAGACTCCTGACAGAATATGCCAAAAGGGGAACAACATTGAAAGCCAAGTAGCTGCTTGGTTTTAAGCATTTACCATAAATATATTTCTTTAAAAAAACTGTCTTCATTTAGAAGAACTAAACAGTTATAGGTTTAAGTTCCCCAATTTGGTTCCAGAGAGGCTTTTAAAGAACACGAAAATCCAACACTATTTCAATGTGATTGACATCTAAATGGTTTTTCACTGTGTTTCCTGTCAGCATGGAAGCACCTCCACCTGAGGTCCACCGCTACAGAGACAAGGAGCAGTCTTCCAGTCTGCTTTTGCAGCTCAACAAACTGAGACAGGAGAACATCCTGACTGATGTGTTGCTGTGTTCGGGCACCACTCAAATCCCCTGCCACCGGGCGGTCCTGGTGTCCAGCAGTCCTTACTTCAGAGCCATGTTCTGTCACAATTTTGTGGAGAGACAGCAGACCAAGATTGACCTAAAGGGCATCTCACCAACCATTCTGAGCAGCATCATCGATTATGTTTACACCGGACTCGTTAGTCTCAGATTGGATGTTGTGCTCCCTCTGATGCAGGTGGCATCCATGTTGCAGTACAGCCGTCTTTTTGAGATCTGCTCAAGTTTTCTTCAGGAGCATCTAAGTCCAGACAACTGTTTAAGCATGATAAGACTTTCTGAAATCATGAATTGTAGCAGTTTAAGAGAAAAAGCTAAAGAAATGGCAATGAAGAGCTTCTCTGAAGTGTCAGCGTGTGAAGACCTGTGTGAGCTCTCCCTATCAGAGCTGATGGGATACCTGGATGATGACAATCTTTGTGCAGAGGAAGAGCAGGTCTTTGAGACGCTCGTTGCTTGGATCCACCATGACCCCATGTCCAGGCGTGAGACCATCAGTGACCTTTTCAAAAAGGTTCGCCTTCGATATATCCACCCAACCTACCTCTTCCAGTTTATCGCAAATGACCCTCTGATCCAGTCCTCCACCCTCTGCACTGAGCTCATAGAATCTGTGAGACGCCTCATGTTTTGCATCGACTTAAAATGCATCAAAAACTTTGCAGCTGACTTCTCGCCTCTCTGGCACGCCCCCCGCCGATGCACCTACCAAGAAATGTTGGTGGTGATTGGAGGGAGGAAGAACAACGAGCAGACTTCAAGGGAGGCTTTAGCCTTTGATGAGAGTAGCCAGAGATGGAAATGGCTCGCCAAAGTGCCCGTCCGTCTATACAAACCGTCTTACGTTGCGCTCCACAGCGTCCTGTATGTAATCGGGGGCCTGACCACAAACACAAAGCACAAGCATGTCAGCAAAATCGTCTACACGCTGTCTCTCAAGAGCAGCCAGTGGCGAACCGCAGAGTCTATGCTGGAGCCACGCTTCGCCCACCAAAGTGTCTCATACCTGCACTTCATCTTTGTCCTGGGGGGTCTCGGAGCAGACAGACAATTAACAAGCAGTGTTCAAAGGTAAGATTTTTCCATCAACACCTCTTTTAGTAAGAACAAGAACATGCACTATTGAAAGATGACATCATGCATTCTTTAAATGCTGTTTAAAGGTACAGCAGTATGTTCAATCAATGGGAGTGGATGGAATCCATGCCGGAAGCCGTCCTACACCCTGCAGTTGCTGCTACAAACCAGAGGATCTATGTATTTGGAGGAGAGGATGCTTTGAAGAACCCCGTCAGACTGATCCAGGTAGTGCTAGCTTTGGCAGTCACGTTAAACTTAACTATGCTGCTTTGCTTAACCTGTGCCTCCTGACTGCCACTGCAGGTGTATCACATAGGCCGGAACATGTGGTCGAAGATGGAAAACAGAACAGTGAAGAATGTGTCCGCTCCTGCTGTTGTTGTGGATGAACTAATATACATCGTTGGAGGTGGGTTGTGGAGCTGTTGCATGTGATTAATGACACAAAAGGACATTCTTTCTAAAAACACAACAATCCAAGGCGATAAATCATTAATAATCTAACGAAAGTAAAGAATTAGATTAAAAAAAAAACACAAAAATAGTTTAATACAAGATATAAGAAAAACCAAGACCTTATACAAGACAATTACAAAGCGTGCATTTACAAAGCACAAAAGGATTGTGACTTTATTAAAAGCTTTCTGTTTCTAAAGATTATAAAACAAGTTTTAGATCATATTTAATTTTCATTTAAGACTCCAGCATTGAAAAAGTGTAACCCTCTAACCCTGACGTCTCAACCAACGCAGGATACACCAGGAGAATGCTCGCATACGACGCAAAGACCAACCGCTTCACTGTGTGTGCCAACCTGAAGGAGAGGAAGATGCACCACTCGGCCATCGTTCTCAACAACAAACTCTATGTCACAGGCGGACGCTACCTCACAGGACAAGATGATGTGGAGGACTCGAACTCCTTTGAGGTCTACGACTCAACGACAGACTCTTGGACGTCAGCAGGGAGCTTGCCACACAAACTGTTTGACCACGGCTCTGTGACTTTGACATGTGTCTCAGAGACTCGAGCAAAACGGAACTAACAGAGGCCAGTACTGAAAAAAGATGCTTCTTACTTTTTTTTTTTATTTCAAAAGGGACTTAATTTTCTGATTTTGAGATGACAATACATAACTGATGTTTATGTAAAACAATGTTGACTTCTGAAAACTTGTTTTTTTTTTTATTTCAAATATTTTCGTTCTTATCCCAATTACATGCACATCTGGTTTGAACCCGCTTGACTTTGGAAAAGGTAAATGGGATTTTTTTTTTTTTCCAACAGTTTTTAAATCAAAAAGTGTCAAGCTGTCACTGTCCCAGTTGAATGGTGTAAGCTGTTTGGTCTCAGCCATCAGACCAGTCTGATAAGAGTTTCTCCAGTGGAAACTTACTGAACCGAATGTGATAAGACTGCAGAACAATCAGTAATGGTCTACTGATGCTTTTGTATTTTTGTTTTAGGGTTTATATGTTTGTTTTTGTACCTAATAAACACTAGTTTTTTTCCAACATCTAGACCATCCCCATTTCTCTAATTATAGTGTGTCACAGCGGTGCTTAGTCAGTTGAGGGGACATTTGAGCAGCACACGTGTTGCTTATGTCTCACTTTATGACTGTTTGATCCCCCTCCTAGTGTGTCCATGCAGGACATAAACATGTCCAGACATGTTTCTGCAATAATCACAGGAAACGCAAAAGAACAGAGTTGGAAAACGTTGAATAGATTTGACTCACATACATAATTCCTATCTATAGAATATGACACTAGCCTCAAATTTGGAGAAACGTGATGTTTTTTTTTTATGAGTTCATAAAGATCAGATGATCAGATGTTTTTGTTTCTGTCAGCGAATGGCGTCCAGGGGCGGAGAGGGTGAGAAAAGGTGATGGGAGGGGCTGCAAAAACTACAGGTGATCTGATGTTATTTCGAGTAACAAACAAGGGAGCGAGCGTTACACCACGTGAGGCGTGGAGCTCTGTGTGCCAGAGCGAACGCTAGCAGATCTGAAGGAAGACTAGAAACCAAAGTGCCCTGTTTCACAACAGAGAACCTGAGAGAGTGATGAAACTCATGCAGGAGGAGCAGCAACAGGTGGAGGAGGTGGTTGAGAGAGTGCATGAACACGTTTGTTTGTGCGTCTGCTTTCGTGTGGATTTGGAGAGTTCGAGCAGGACTGACCAGCTGTCATCTCTCTTCTCTACATCAGCTGAGGCGATGGAGAAATCTGTGGGAGGAGGACACTCCCATCAACATTCAAAGCCTGTTCTAGTTTGATAACAAGTCTGTATGTCCCAGACATAAATAAATAGATGGCTATGCGCACAAACATCCTGACACACAAACCAAAAAGTTGACAACAGCACTCTAATGCTGATCTTAATTCAACATTGTCAGTTCTCTGTAGCATGTACTGAGACCTTTTTTTGTTTATTGTGTGTCATTATAGTCCCTCCAAATGTTCTTAGGCCACTTTTTGCAACCATCAAGCAATCATTGGGTTTAAAGTCCCACTCCAATCATCTTTTGATCTATTTTCAAAGTGTTCCCATTGGCCTTTTGATCACAATTATCTTGTTTTTAGTCAAAAGCAAAAAAACTGTTGTTTTCTAGGACATAGTTTTGCCAGAGCGGCAGGAGCGTTCCCCTACTTTTCATCATTCATCCGTTTCCACGTTTTCCCACTAGCTTACTACCTCTCACACCCTCAACCAAACATTACAGGTGAAACAAAAGTGGTGAGCAATACTGGAGCTATCCAGCTGTACAGTTTTGAGCCAGATACCAGCTCAGGCAACATACATGGCTCTATTTATCTCCAGATGGATGTATCAGAACAGATGGGAGCAGGGAGCTTGTGGCAGCTTCTACGTCACAACTACAAGTTTTTTCGACTGCATTTTTCATGTGCTCCCTGATTCACCACGGTTTGAATAAAGAAATACTCAGAAATGCACGTTTAAGCTATAATTTCTTGATTTATGTCTTCCATCGTCAGGAAACTGTCATAAGAACATGTTAAAAACATCAAAAAATACAATTTTCATTGGAGTGAAACTTGACCCGAACTTGAAAAAGTGACTTGTGAGCATGTTGGATTAGATTATTGAATTTATTGGTTATTTTTTTGTATAAAAACAATATATCAGTACAGTTATTTGGAAAACTTCAACAGTTACTAGAATTTGTTTTTACTTCAATGCCCCTTTAGGGGCTCCGTAGTACACTGAGGGGTAAAGCAACATTTATTTTTATCTGTTATATTTACCAGCCATTTTTTTTAAACATCTAAAAAGATAAACATATATGTGTGTGTATGGACAATAAAGGTCTTCAAATAAAGGGTTTTGTTGGAGAAGCAGCATAAATGAAATTATCTTAATGATGATTCGTGTGACTCTGATCAGAGCCAACAATCTGATTCATCATTCACTGATTAAACCGATCTAAAAATATATGTTTGTTAGGTCATTGCACAGTTGTCAACTGACCAGGCATTTGCTGGGACTTTCCATGTCATGCTGTGGTTCAACCTGCTCTTTAAATAGTCTTTTAATAGTCTCTCTGGACTCACAACACCATCAACAATACCCCAGAAGTTCACACAGTCACAGCCTTTTATTCTTGAAGTTCCACTTTCTACCACATGCCTCAACTCTGCTACCCACAAGTGAAGCAATTTTATCTCAGAACTCAGTCGGCTCACGTATCCCTGTCATACATTTTTTTTTTTTGTCAGATGTCAAACTCTGAACAGCTCATCAACAGATATTATGACTCTTTTGAGTCGAGTGAATGCAGTGCAGTCAAACTCAAAACACAGCCTGGGGCAGAGCTCACTCATTGTCCATGTCATGCTACAGCCACTATGCTTTGTC
>BSAI01000207.1:15054128-15172866 GCA_036245035.1 Adrianichthys oophorus | reverse complement strand
CACACACACACACACACACACACACACACACACACACACACACACACCAGCAGCTTCTGTAATGACATCCTATTAAAAGTAATAAGCACTATAGAAGGCTTTCTTTCAGGAAGTGGTGTTTACATTGTGCTTGTTCTTTGTATGACACATTAAAAAGACTTCTTGTGTGATCTTTTTATTTTTAATAGACTGTTGATAGCAAGTTTCACAAACACATTCACTGCAGTTGATCTTGAGCTAACATGAAATGCTGCAAAACTAGTAAAATAAATGATATAAATAATAAGAAAAGCCTCTTCCAATGGAAAAGTATTGTGTCCAATACAACCAAAGGGTCTAACTGCTTGACAGAATTTTTCATCGCACAGGCCAAAATCTGATTAACTCAATAAAAGCCCTTTCTAGCAGTTTTGGTTGATCAATTACAAATTTAAATACAGTGGTAAACCTCCAGAGATTAAAAGCACTGTTTTGCAGTCTAAAGTGCATTTTCAAGAAGCTATAATCTATAGGAGAGTCTGTCAGTGAACCAGGGGAGATTTCACTGCCATTTTCACAATTCAGAGGTCATGACAAAACTGCTTAAAGACCCATGCCAATGAAAATAGTATTTTTGGTGGTTTTAACATGTTTTTATAGCATTTTTCTCATGATGGAGGACATATATAAAATGCAAACAAAGAGAAGATGGGTTGTAGCGGAGCTTACCTCCAGGCCAGCAGTCCCGTTCACAACTTAAAGGTGAATTTTTTGATGAACTCCTGCCGATTTGCAGGAAATATGTCTCAAAAAACAACACAGGCTTTTAACTAATAATTAAAAGACCACTGGGAACGATTTTACAATTGATAACAAGTATAGTTAGAACGGGATTTTAATGTATGATTTAAGGATTCTCATTCTGCAGGCAGCTGTGGGAAGCGCTTATCTAATCAGCCTCATCATTAAAAACACCCGTGATACTTGCATCCACACACAACCACAGGGTGGGAATGTTAGAAACTGGTTTAAAACATGAGGCTCATTTTAAGCTCCAGCATACTTGAGTAATCCCACTACAAGACTCTTATATAACAGCCCTCAAGATTTCAGAGCTGGCATTCCTTCAAGTCTTTCCTTTCGTTTAGTAATTGTTTAAATTTGACTTCTTTGTTGTCTCCTGTCTCCCATCCTCCTCGACATTAAAACGCTCTGATTCCCGATGCCATTTGTCCCCCTCCTCCCAGAGGTTTTGCAATCCAAATTCATCCTGAAGATGATAAACAAAGCCACGTGTTGCAGCAAAGTTTCCAAAGTGGGCGGGGCCGGCGAGCTTCCGGGTTCCAACTCGGAGGATAAAAGCGGAGCTGCGCAGTGTCAACAGGAGGATACAAACCGAGGAAAACTGCGCGGCTGCCGCACACTTTAGACTCTCAGACACTTTTTGGTTTAATTTCAGAGTTTTATTTCTAACTTCTTAAAAGATTCGGCATGCCTTTTTTGGGACAGGACTGGAGGTCACCAGGTCAAAACTGGGTTAAAACCGAAGATGGTTGGAAGAAGACAACTTTAGAGGAGAACAAAAAAGTTTCGATGGAAAGGTTTGTGCTCCAGTGATTCCTTATATTCGAATGCATTTAGCTGCAGAAAGGGATGTTTTGAAAAGCAGACAAAGATGGTGAAGGAAGAACTGGCTTGACATGCTCGTTTTGTTCCTGGTTGCCAGGCTCCCGTTTTTCAAACTCTGCTATAAATAACTTCAAAATAAGAGAGGGGCTTAAAACATTTGAGCCTCTTCCAAACCATGTCTATTTTCTTAGGCTACAATGCAAAAACAAGACATCTAAAATAAAAAAATGTGAAAAGAAATTTGCCAATAGTTTAAGAAAAATTATCTCATTAAGAAATCTTATTTTACAAACACAAATAATATTTACCAAGGCATGTTTTCTCAAATAGAATGATTTTACTGTTGAAAATCTTTCTTGATAAGATTATTTTTCTTAAAGGCATTTCTTTTCTTGAAACTAGAATATTTTTACTTTCTTAAAATTCATTTTTCAGTTTAAAAGCCTAAATGTCTTTTTTTCTGTTTTAGGCTACTCCTCTCATTTAACATGCTTTTTTTCCCCTTTCCAGCTTCTGTAAAGTCAAAGAAGAGGAGTGTTTTAACAAGGAGAACTTGCTCTTCTCTCTTGGTTATGAAATGTCTGCAAAGAAGAGGAAAAAAGACCTGATGAACAATAACACCAAAGCCCCCTGTGAGTCCTAGAAGTGTCCCAAACGCACACAGACGTCATCAGAAAGTTTAACAATTGAGCTGCAGAAATATTTTTGCGGTGTATTGATTATTTATGATCAACTTGCCTGTGCTGAGTGAAGTTGGTTATCAAGTATACTGAGTCTGAAATTTTATCCTGTTTGTGATGCTCCACAGGTTCAGCCTTCTAATATAAGCCCTTTTTTTTTTTTTTTCTCTCCTCCCAGATTTCCACAGGGAAAAATGGATTTATGTTCACAAGGGAAGCACCAAAGAGGTAAACCGTCTCAATTAGTTTCACATTAACTTTTTTCCAATCTCATTTGCCAAACCCGCCAAAGAAAACCATACTCATGCAGAGGATTGCAATCTAATGCCTTGATAATTAAATTCTCTAAGCGCCATGGATATTGTACGCTGGGAGAGGCCTTTAACCGCTTGGATTTCTGCAGCGCCATCAAGGACACCAGAAGATTTAATTACGTTGTCAGAGTGAGTTCTGGCCTTTTCTCCTGCTATTTTTGTCTTCTTATTCTCCTTCTGTGTCTGTCTGTGGTTAATGTGTGTAGTTGGGGTGGATAGGAGCTTAAAGGGTGTGCGAGCCAGTGCAAGACTTATCATGGATGAGCAGATAGGCCTCTTGGTGTTGAGGATAATGACCCACAGAGTCTGTGTGTGGGCTTTTAAAAAGCCAAAAACACTCAGACATCTCTTTACTACACAATCTGTTCCAGAAGTCATTTGTCTTTGACAGACCAGCTTCTACCTGTTAATTTTATTTGTCTCATCTCAGGGTGTTTCCGTTTTCAAACATAATGGTGTAGATTTTTTATGTTTTACTTTTTTTTTTTTTTTTTCTATTTCTTTAAGTGTCTAAAGACTCTCAGAAGCTAACATAATTGTCATTTCATTTGAGGCTTTTACAGTTTTTGGCATCATCAAAACCAAAGATTAACCTTTCTCCAACGTGCTGCATTTGCTGCCCATTGGAAATTTGGAAACTTTTTTTTGTCTCACATGTTGCCCAAGAGGCTTTTGCAGCTCTGGAGGTGTGGTGAGACCTTTAAAAACTCCACCTGATGGTTACCTGCTCATTTTTACCAAACCTTTGTGAAGGATTTCAACCTGTGCAGTGTAGTGTGGCTAAGCCGACGAGAACAATTTGCCTGTGTAACTCTAGAGTCCGGCCTGGACACAGTGTGCTAGGTCACTGCTCCTCATTGCCACACCATTTCCAGGTTCATTTAACTCAGTCTCAGTTACACAGATCGTGTTCTTTCAGACGGCACATGTGGTTGTCTCTGATCTCTGCTTATGAATGAAGGGTATTTCAAGGAAAAGGGATCAGTAAAACCACAGTTCTGTGTAAAAGGAAAAACAGTGAAATGTTGGGGTGCAGCTGCATCTAAAAGAAGGATGTGAGATAAGGTTTGAGGAATATTCAGGACAGTAGGGAATGTGGAAGCTTGGGAAAGCTGACTCCAGAAAAAAATTAATCACTATGAAGCTTTATTGGACTTTATGAAAGCCTCCACATAGTTTTTGTGCTCTTTTGGGGATATTTTTTGATTCTGATATCTAGCAGAAATTCTTTTACTCCAAACTTTGAATGCTTCTCTATTGTGGTTATAAGTAAGCTGTGTTTGAACTGGAGGTTCTTCATCTCACGGCATCTGTGACATGCTGTCCTGGAAGTCACTGTTTGGCCACTCCTCAGTGGCATCAGCCAGACAAGCACACAGAGCCACATGCACATTTTTTGTTTGTTTGTGTGTGTGGGGCTGTGGGTGGGTGTGTGTGTGGGGTGGTGGGGGTGGGGGGGTGGGACGGACGGTCTGGGCCGCCATCCAACACCTTTCCAGTAGCTTCTACTCCCCCCTTGAAATGACTCCACCCAGAGCCAGCGTTTTGTTGAATGCAGCTTCATCTCAAAGTAACAACCACGTGGAGCATTCCCATATTTGTCCATGGCAGTGGTTATTGTCAGGAGTGCAAATGCCTTTGTAAGAATGCAGGCTAACGCACGCAGAGCATCCAGGTTGTGGAACAGAGACTCTGCTTCAGACGAGCTGAAATTTATGTTGTTTTTCCCTCTTCTTTTCTCCTGCAGCTTCTGGAGCTTATCGCCAAGTCCCAGCTCCCCTCGCTCAGTGGAGTGGCACAGAAAAACTACATGAATATTTTGGAGAGGGTTGTTCAGAAAGGTGAGCTGTGTCACTCTTTATTTCTACTGTTAACACCAGGCAGGTGCCTCAAAGTTTCAGGCTGTCAAACACGCGTGGGGCTCATTTAATCAATGTTGTAAACTGAAATAATGGGTTTAGAGCAAGAGGTAGAGGTAGAACTGGGTTGTTTGTTTTAGCAGGTGAGTAAATGAGCCCAGGCGTCTCTGAAGAAGGATGTGGATTCATGTAGGAGAAAAAACAGACCCACTTTTGCAAGCCACAGTGTAAACTGAATGTTCCCTCTGCTAAACAGTTTTGTTTTTAGATTGGGTTTGAGAAAACCTGCCGAGTATTATAAAGACCAACAGGTTTTTAATGACTCTCCAAATGTTAGACGTTATCACTGGAACAGTTTGAAACTCTTATAGATTTTCATAATAATTGAGGTTAACCTTTCACAGTCCTGGATGACCAGCAGAACGTGCGTCCCATCAAAGAGCTGCTGCAGACGCTCTACGTCTCGCTGTGTGGTCTGGTTCAGGACATGGGCAAGTCTGTCCTGGTGGGGAACATCAACATGTGGGTGCACCGCATGGAGAACATCCTGCAATGGCAGCAGCAGCTGGACAACATCCAGATAAACAGAGTTGGTGTCACAGAGCTCTCCTGCAGAAAGGATTCTTGGTGTGAATTTCCATGGTAACTGTTTCTGTCCTCCTCAGCCCACATGCACAGGCATGACTCTGACTGACCTGCCTGCCAGTCTGCAGCTCAACATTATGCACAGTCTGTCGGATGGCAGGGACCTGGTGAGCCTGGGCCAAGTGTGTCCGGAGCTGGGAGCCCTCACAGAAGACCGGCTGCTGTGGAAGAAACTCTGCCAGTACCACTTCACAGACCGACAGGCATGTCATATATATATATTTTTTTTACATTTTATTTTTCACAAATGAACAAATAATGAAAAGAGACAAAAGAACGCTGATGGAGCACTTAAAGACCCACTCCAATGAGAAATCATGTTTTTAACTTATGGCATTTTTATTATGAGCCAGGGTGCATAGAAAACGAAGCTTAAAGTTGTATTTCTTTATTCAAATAGTTGTGAATAATCAGCAGCAGACAACAACGGCAGTTGGAAAAAGCTTGTAGGTGTGACATCGAAGCTACAACTGGGAGGCACAAGCTCCCTGCTCCGCTTCATTCTGATGTATCCATTTGCAGACCAATAGATCCGTATACGCCTTTGTTTTCCCTCATACAAGCTGACATCTGGCTCAACCAGATAGCTCTAATAGTGCTCACTGATTTACTTAATTTGTTTTACCGATAACGTTAGGTTTGTGAGGGGCTGTAAGCTTGCGGGATGGCACGTAAACAGACTGACGGGAATTGGGGACAGGATTTCTCCACACCGCAACTCTGAGGCAAATTTCTAATGAACTCCTGCCGCTCTGCAGAAACTGTCCTACAAAAAGATTTTTTTATTTCTGGACAAAAATGGCATAATCATAATTAAAAGACCGCTGGGAATGATTTGACAATGGATCAGAAGATGATCAGAAAGGGACTTAAACAAAAGACTGCTCAAGTCTACCCCTTGGGTGCCAGTACCTTTTTTTTTTTTTTTTTTTTTTTTTTTTTTTAGAACCAATTTAAGGGTTTTTACTTTTAGCATTTCTTTAAAGTCTGCCTTATTTTTCTTTAGATACGAAAGCATTTGATGCTGTCAGATAAAGGCCACCTGGAGTGGAAAAAAATTTACTTTAAGCTGAGCCGTTGCTATCCTCACAGAGAGCAGTACAGCGACACCCTCCACTTCTGCACTCACTGCCACATCCTTTTCTGGAAGGTACTTCATTGCATCTGTCGCTGCAATCTATATCAACATTTCTGTTAAAATATATGTGCTTAATGCTTAAAAACTCAAATGATCAATTAAAAATGTAATTTTCTTTTCAGGATCATCCCTGCACAGCCAACAACCCAGAGAACTGCACCATGTCCCTCTCTCCTCAAGATTTCATCAACTTGTTCAACTTCTGATCCCATCAATCTCCTCCCAACTCAAACGGGCCCCAAATGAACCGACGCGCTGTACATAGTGTACAGGATTTGTTTTGTATCAGAATGATATTTATAATTGTGATGGAACACAGGCAGCGGGACAACTTTGCAATTTTATTTTTTTGGAGAGAACAGAAGCTTCTGTGAAGGTTCTTTGTTGATTGTGAGTGTGAAGAACCATGTTTTTCTTTTTTTTTTAGAAAAAGGGAGAGCAGCAGAAAGAGTGAATCTTTGGCATTTGGTGTTTAGTCTTGAATTATTGTGGTTTCTGAAGTTTGTTTTTAAATTCCGTTTAAACTTTTTGTTTTTAATTCTACATTTCAAACTTTAGTTTTAACTAGGAAAGATGGGGAGATTTTTTTTTTTGTTGTTTGTTTCATTGAAGAGGCCTGCAAGTACAGGACGGTGCAATTTATTTAATGTTGCTAAAATGTCAGCAGTAATAATTTTGATTGTTGACTGGCAGGTCAAAGTAGCAAATGGTAAATGAATAAAAGCAGTATTTTATCAGTTTTCACACCTATTTGTTTTGTACCTTTTTTATTGGAAGTTGTGACAGGTTGGCTTTGGAAGCCTTCCCCTACCACTTCATTCAACCAGCCACCTAAATGTTTTTACTTATTTAATGAGTCTTTGCACACTAGGTTTTGAAGTGTACTTTCTTTTTTTTTGTTTTTTTTTTTTGTTGTTGTAAAAATACAGTTTACAGTCTTATCTGCATTAGACACTGCTCAGACACCAAAGAATGTTCTACATGCTATGCAATACAGTTTGTTCTGTTGAATAAATAAAATTTAACCTTAATGTTGTCTTAAAGCATGCAGTGTTTTCATTCGTTGGGGAAACTTTTTGAGGGGAAGAAAAACAAGCTGAAGCAGTCCTGTTGCAAATTTGCCACCTAGTGGACAAATTAGTAAATGCAAAAAATTACACAAACTGATCAAACTAATGGAAAAACAAAAACTGTAAGGGGTAAGATTTGACAGAATAAAACACTAAATGCACTTCATTAATAGTTTAAAATTCTGTACCTTAACTGATCAAAATATTCTAGCATTAGAAATGTAAACATAAACTCTAACTTAAAATGGGAAATTCTTATCTTTTGAATTCAAATGTCCCTCCCACTCATTCAGTCCAAGGTGTTTTGTGTTAGTGTATCTTGATAAAATCCTCATATAGTATGTGTGTGTGTATATATATATATATATATAAAATATAAGTGTATATATATATACTTTAAAAAAACATTAAAATATAAATTAAATGAAAATATTACTTCAGGTTAAAAACTCAATTTTATTCCTTCATGGCAGAAGAACAACACCCACAGTTTAAGTCTGTAAAAAAAAAAAAAAAAGTCAACTAGTTTTGTACAGAACAAATATTAAAAGCAACGTGTTAAGTAAAATGCAATGTTTAAATAAAAATACAAGTAAACATAATGCAAATACTTTTTTTCAACCTAGAATTATTAGCACATCTTATGCACACAGCTGAGCAGCATTGCACTTAGTTATTCTTAGCATCTACATGTATCTTGTAAGAGTTAGCACTACATTTGGAGGCATGATGTGCACCACTGGCTAAAGGCATGAGAGTGATTTCAAAGCAATAATACAATGGTATTATTTCAAGGCCATAAGAAAGGGCAATTTTGTCCATCCAGTCTTATTTCTACTTTTAATAATAAAACATCATCTTCACAAACTTCACTGGTTAAAGAAAAGCTGTCCCTTCTTTTTTTTTTTTTTGAAAGACGTCAGTGTATTCGTACCTTGAGAGGAAGAAGTCCCTTGAAATAAATATTTGCTGATGATTTCTTCTCATTTTCTTTGATAAAACCTCAAAGAAATATATTTTCCCCTAATACCTCACCCCGATCCTGTTGCTTTTACTCCCATCATGCAAACATATACAGTTCGTGCTCAGCTTATTACATCTACAAGCACCGGTCACATCTTTATGGTTTAAACAGATTTCTATTTTAAAGTACAATAAAAGATTTTACAAAATGAAAATAAAACTATGATTTCTGTTGCATAATCAACATCGTACCATCCAATTTCTTCAAAAAGAGAAAAAAACAAAACATCTTCAGTGACAATTTTCTATTTACACTGAAGATAATGCATAAGTTTAACATAAATGGAGGGAAGTGATTGTGGTGAAATATTTTCAGGAGTTCTGCTTGGCTTTTTTTCTTAAATAGTAAATTAGCTGATGAATGGATAGTTACACTCATGTCTTGTTTGCAAGTAAATGTTCTGAAACCATTTGACTTTGGCAAAAGATTTGCTTCTTATGCATGCTCCAACAGTGAGATCAGTGCCACCTGTAACAGGTCCAGAGAGATGCTGGGGGCTCCCAGTCGTTCACAGGGCGCAGCTGAGGTCAGCAGTCTTTACAGTAAACCTTGATCCTTAAATATGTACATTAAGCCATTACGAGTTATAATAAATAATGAAACAACATGCAAATGCATTTGTTAGAGAAAATAGAGAAAATTTAAAGCTAAAACTGGGAGGATTCAAGCTTACCAGTGTTAGTAAACATCACAAAGAGGTACATTTTCTCTTTCAGAGTTTTGAATTATCCATTCAATTGCATCCCAGCCCTGAAAGCATACACAGAGGGATACTAGTAAAGAGGACACAATGAGTTACCATAGGCAAATACATGAAAATAATTGAATAAAATTACCAACAATGTGCGTAATTGCCAGAGGAAAGTATGCAGCATAAGCAGCGTTTCAATATTTCTGTCTGAGATCACTATTGGGCCACAGTGGCATGCAGAATATGAGCAAATAATCAAAAGTGTAAATGATTACTTAGTTTTTAAAAAGGTTTATACTCCAAAAAAGGACTTCTTTCATATTTACAATACGTTGTGTTTTATTACAGCTAGAAACAACATCAAAATAGCATAAAGCAAACATTTGACCACTATTTAGACAGATATTACATCCTTTCACGGTTTTTCATAACTCTATTTTGAAAAACTCATGTAAGTTACATGAAAAATATGTTTTGGGAATGCTGTGTTTGTGCACTGTTTTATGTACCCTGGAAAAGCATTTTCACCTGCCCAAATCATGATGGATCCCCCACCATGCTTTTGAGTAGGAAAAGATTATGCATTACCTCTAATTGTCAATTCTACTTTTTTCTTTAAATTCCATTCAATAGGAATCAAATCTGCATTTTGAATTTGTTTTTTCCATTGAAACCTTTCTAGAAAGGGTACAAATTGAGTAATAATGTTCCTGATCAATATCATTTCTAAAAAATTTGATGCCTTTTAGCAATATACTATGCTTCCAAGTTTTAGTACTAAAAAATAGTCTTAGAAATTACATGTTTGGCCATGATGAAAACATAGATGTGAAGTCATCTGCTTATTACCTTTCGGGCGTTGGCAGACATACTTCTGACCATCATCCCCTCTAAATAACTGCTTAGACTGACTCCTTTGACGGTGATGATTGCTTCCTGTGTCAGAACAGTACTGAGGAGAAGGGAAAGCGCACAGATGGTATGATTTAAAAATGTGATCACTGTAACTTTTTCAAGATCTTTTTTTTATTTTATACAATAACAAAGATAAGATATACAAAATGGGCAAACGATGAGGACTTACACCTCGGGGTTCTCTGGGTGTGGTCTGTAAACAAGCCTCTCATCCACTGATATTAGGTTGGTAAGAGTAATCTGTAGATAACATCACAACGTGAAAGTTATTGAAAGTCAAAATTGATAAGACTTCGGCATGAACTGTGAGAGGAAATGTGACCAAAGCAGTGCGTTCTGTGTGATCTTACGTTTGTCGAGCACAACTCCATCTTCTTCTCATCTGGATCAACTATGGAGTGTTCCTTCACATAAGTCTGCGTCTGGTTTGTTCCAAGTATCTACATACAGGTAAAGTAAAAAGGAGTGAAAGTTTTCCAAAAGTGGTTCGGAAAACAGATTTTCTGCCTGGTTAGTATTTGGGACTGACCGCGCGCACAATACCCGGCAGTCCCCACTCTGTGCTGAGGAGTCTGTGGCTGTGAAGGCGTCCGTCCGCATCCAGAGTACGGTCCAGCACGTCAACACCTACCACATTGGGGTTCATGGGGTTGGGATACTTTCTCATGGCAGCCTTGATGACAGTCTCCCAGGGGTAACTGCACAAAAAAAAAAAAAAAAACCCCACTGGAATAACCAGAAAACTACACTTTATTTTGACAAACTGTCATGTGCCAATGTTTATAAAGGGAACTGCAAATATGACACAGTAGGAAGAAGTTGATCATAAATCAGTTACATCCTATTCATAGATAGGTGAATGTATGAGCATCAGAATGATATGCAGTAAGTTAGTAAAGGTGTTACTGACTCTCAATCCACATTTAATCAAATAACACCCAAAAGACCAACCTGAAAACATGTTCCGTGCTCCAGATCTTCATCATTCAGGGAACGCCTCAGTCCAATTTACATAAAATAAAACCAAACCAAACCCAGGCTTAAAAACAATGGTCCAAAAGCTACATTTTCACCGGACCATTATCATATAAGGAAATGGCACCGGCAGCAGAACTGGGCCTGTGATGCGATGAGGCTCGCAATCGTCAGTGAGCCAAAATGCATCTCAACTCCTGCTCTCATGTGACCGTTGAGATAAGAGGCCAAAGAAACAGCCGATAATTTACACGTCACGACAACAACACCCGGAAAACACGAAAAGGACAAATAACGGGGAAGACCGGAAAGAGCCGGTGCATCGCCGGAATGACAAGAATCAAGCTCAGGGAGTTAAGATACAGGAAGTTGGTCCTGATGCCAAAACAAAATTCCTACAGACTTCTCACAGTTCACCTTTGCTATTAAAAACTATTTGAGACATTTTAATGCATATTTTTTAACTAAACTCAAAACAAAACACGTATTGAAATTGAAGCCAATTTCAAACAGCACCACTAGCTACACTTTTCCCACATAAACTATTTTACGAAACTTTTATTTTGTTACATCAACAGAGACTTGTCCTCGGGACCATTTTTCCGGTCTAACTGCTATCTCCGCGAGACCTGCTGTTAGCTGCCTTTGGGCATGCGCATGCGCACAGCATCCTTCCATCATCCGCCACACAGAGCTACTATGTAGGTAGACGCTTAGACATTATACAGGCAGGCGCCTCACTGTCGCCTCCTATTGGAGATGACGTCTCGACGCGCCGCCATCTTGAAGGGGTCGAAGTGCTCCCCCAGTGCTTTTTGTTTCTAATGAGGAAGATGTATATATAACTAAAAAAAAAAAGTTTTAGTATGTTTTTTTAAACATAATCTGACATACGTATTGACATGTTAATAAACGAAGAATTAATTTAATAAGCATAACAAGTTTGACAGTTCATTTTAATTATTACTATTTGTGATTTTCTCTTTTTCTGTGGTGCTGGGGAGCCAAAAGCCATTAAAAAGAACATCTTCCAACATAATCAGACATATGTTGTGTCATCTTAAAAAAATAATGAATAAGTCTTAATAACAAAATACTTAATTTTTCAAAACAATAATGACTAAAATATGATGATAGTATTGATAAATAATCATACATAATTGTGAGAAAAAATATTATTAAAAGAAAATCAGACATTTGGTCTGCAATGCAAAGTGGAGTACATGTCTGCAGCTGACAGAGAGATTGTCTCATCTTGTGCTGCACGATTTATGATCCACTTGGTGAGACACCACAGCCAACCATAATACAGTGGTAAATGTCCTGGAACTGCCCAGCAGTGGGGTTGTTATTCCAGTCTCCTAAAAAAAAAAAAAGATTATATATATATATATATATATATATATATATATATATACATATATATATATGTTTGGATTGTATTTTTACTTATGCAAATTCATGTTGGCCACACAAAATATGTATGTCATGTATATCCCAGGCTAAATGTTGTTGGATGCAGTTATTTAAACTTAAAGTCCCATTGGGTGTCATGCACCTCGGTGTGTGAAATTTGTGCTCTGCGGTGGACCCTGGAGGAGCGGTGAGCCGCAGACACAACCACACTCAGAAACTGTTTGGTGTGTTAACATAACCCTAATCTTAACCTTTCCTCTGGGTCTGTGCTGCAAAAAGAAAAAAAAAAGTTCAGCACTGGACATCCATATTTAGAAAATTACATGTGAATAGTGACTTTATTTTATGATGTTGATACTTCTACTGCATAAGTATGTTTAGATTGTATTTTTATTGTTAATTCTACTGTTTTGAGAAAGACAAATTGCCACCTGTCCAGAGACAACAGATGAAAAATCGCCCTAAAGCAGTTCTTAATGTTGTGTTTCTACCTGATGCCCTGACAGAGCTGAAGAAAAGCTCCAAATGCTTCTGGTTAAAATGGTGTGTGCAGATATAATGATAAACTTGTTCAAGAATCATTGCCAACAATGTGTCCACATTGACCATAAAGCTGACAGAAACTACCAAATATTTTATCAATATGATAATCAAAATGCCTCTTTTTAAACTTAGTTAAAGATTATTATGTCTTACTATTCCACAATATATTATAATACACTGGACCAGAAAGTAATTAAAACATTTACGCTTAGTTACCAGATTCATCTTCTGGACAAAATGTATACTTTTAATGACCCACTACGAAAATGTTTTTGAAAATGAAAATCATGTTTTGGGTGTTTCGAACATGATTTTGCAGCATGGTGGAGGACATGTTTAAAATAATTGTTTTTATAAAACGTGCATTTTCTAATTTTGCACGATGAAATAACATTTTGTAAGTAAAGCAAAAAAAAAAAAAAAAAAAGAGTTTTTAAAATGCTTTATTTTCACACGTTTATAAAAATCCGTTTCTTTGCTTGAAAACCCAGAGATTCCTTTTGGTCAATTATTTTGAAAGTATTACCGGATGCAGTATTTTTTTTTTTCCCCTCATCAGTTTGGACTGCCGCTCGTGTTTCGGGGATCTGGGGTGCCATTCGCTGAAGCAAATCTGCGGTCAGTATGGTCCCTTAGCGACAAATTCGTGATATTGTCGTTAATTGAACGGTGCGTTTACGTCGCATTAAACCGATCTTATATATATATAGCTAAATATATATATTAAAAAAAAACACCGGCCGATCAGATGCTGAAATAACACAGCCTGGATGACCTTCTATTGGATGTAGTACCAGACGGATTTTATAACGGAAACGGTAAGGTGAAAAGCATCCTTATCCTCACGAATCAGCAAAAGGGAGCAGCGATGGCGAGGGATGCTGCGATCTTCTTTTTAGATCCCGCTGCAGACGCGATCTTGAAATCATGAGGGTTGGAGTGTCAAATGAAATAAAGACAATAACAGATGATGCTTTCCCACACCCCACACCCCCCATCTCCCTTTAAAGCTGATTATTATTAGGCCTAACAGTGGCGGTTCATCCCGTGGAAGGCCAGACTGCATGCTGCAAAAAGGCAAATTCAAAAGCTGCAATTTACACTTTTGTAGGGGGAAAAATGCTGAAACGGTTTAAATGCAAGGGATGTGAGTTCAACTGAATATTCAGGGAAGGCTGTGTCGTTGTCAGGTATTGCAGGAAGCTCACAAAATGTGCCAAATCCTGCAGTGGCGCTCCATCCACGCTGGGCTGCATGGGGAGAGGGAAAATGAGGAGGGTGGTGATGGTTGATCCTAGGACTGGTGGTTTAAAACCTGAACAAGAACAATGTGCTATTATTTCTTTTTCATGTGAACATGTCTAAAATTCAGTGTTACCATTTTTTTTGTTGTTGTTGTTGTGCAGCACATAAATAGCGCCGGCTTTTTTAACCCGGATCTCTTTATGTGGTGCTTTTCCAGCCCACTTTTAGGGGTTAATGCTTCAAATTTTCTGACATCTGTCGTTTCAAACTTGTCTGTTTGATTCCAGGTTGACTCTCACAGCCATGGAGATTGTCACGCATTTAATTAATGACACCATAGAGCTCTATAAATGGACCCTGACTATTGCAGGTAATGAAAAACGAGTACTTTTAAGAAAATAAAGCTTAGTTGCACATAAAATTAAACATTTGCAATTTAAGTGTATAGAGTTAATATTGTTTTTGCCTGTAAGTTGCAAAGCCACAATGTATTCAATTCATTTGCAATATTAGTCTATGCTTTAATTATAAATGTAAAATAAAATATTTACAAATTTAATGTTTTTTTTCATTTAGTATATTAATAGTATTATTCTGTTATGTTGTGTTTTTTTTTTATCATCTTAATATGATTTGTTAATATAAATTCAATCCAGGAAGTGAGGTGCAAAAGAATTTCTAAAAAAAAGATTTTATTGTTTTGTATTCTTGTTATTCCACTTCTAAATAACTAAAGACGGTTCTGGTCTTTATATTAGCTAGTAAAGTGTTAAACATGGTACTTTTGTTTTATTCCTCCAGCAAACACATCTTTTGATTTTCAGTATAATAATACCAGCACGCATTTCCCTTATTTTAAAATTCTTGCTTCCTAATTGGGGATATTAGGATTGCAGACAGTTTTATAAAGTGCCTACAAGAGTATTTTCATATTTGTTGGTAAACTGCATGCACTGTAATGTAATTGTAACATTCTTGGACAATTTATTCTTTGTTTTTTTCTGTTACCAACCCTGAACAGTTTTTGTAACAAATTATGATATCCATTTCTAATAAAATAGGTTGTACTCTGGTTAATACATATACATCAAACAGAGTTCATTACACAAAATACATTTGATTTACGTCCTATTGGTTAAATTTAAAAAAAAATGTAATTGTCTTGTTTGCATTTTTACCAGTTTATTCTAAATGTTAACATTTGTTGCAGGTGGGCAAAAGTGCTGAAAAACATACAGCTAAAAGCTTTCTTAAGACAGGAATATAGAACATATAATAGCATAAAATCAAAGTAAAAGCCCAGCTCTGGAAAACAGAACTTCTCCTTGACTTCACCTTGAAGTGATGTAACACTGAACCTACAGTTTGGAATTTTTTGGAAGTATATAATGATGTCTGTTGCAGACAAACGAGTGGAAAAATGGCCTCTGATGGACAGCCCCCTCCCCACTCTGGCCATCAGCACCTCTTACCTGCTCTTCCTCTGGCTTGGACCCAAATACATGAAGAACAGAGAACCTTTTCAGCTGCGCAAAACTCTGGTCATCTACAACTTTAGCATGGTCTTTCTCAACCTGTTCATCTTTAAGGAGGTACTTATTTGCCCTTTTTCTCTGCAAGTCTCCTCAAAAATTTTACCACATGCAGTGGGGATTGAAAGTTTGGGCACCCCGTGTAAAATTTTATATTATTGTGCATAAAGAACCAGAGGAAAGATTGAAAAATCCCCTAAAGACATTGGTTCACAGATGAAACATCTTTTTAATAGTGCAAAAAATGCAGCTTTATTTCCATCATTTACCCTTTCAAAATAACAGAAAACAAAGTAATGGTGTGTGCAAAAGTTTGGACACCTTGCAGAGTTAGTATCTTGTACTGCCCCCCCTTGGCAAGTATCACAGCTTGTAAACACTTTTGTAGCCATCAAAGAGTCTCTCCATTCTTGTTTGAGGAATCTTCATTCTTTCTTCTTTACAAAAGTCTTCCAATTCTTTCAAATTTCTGGGGTGTCTGTTACACACTGCTCTTTTCAAGTCTAACTATAGATTTTCAATGATGTTGAGGTCAGGTGATTGGGAAGGCCACTGCAAAAACCTTTAGTTCATGTCTCTTGATGTAAGACTGCGTGGATTCGACGATTCGTGTGTTTAGGATCATGATCCATTTGTAGAAGCCATCTTCTTCTCAACTTCAACTTTTTCACAGATGACATCAAGTCAATGTCCAAAATTTGCTGAAACTTTGTGGAATCCATTCTTCCTTAAACTCGTGAAATGTTTCCTGTGCCGCTGGCTGCAATACAAGCTCAAAGCATGATTGACCCACCCCCATGCTTAACAGTTAACAGAGGTTCTTTTCATTAAACTCTGGACCCTTTTTTCTCCAAAAGTACCTTTGCTCATTGCAGCCAAAAAGTTCCATTTTAACCTGGTCGGTCCACAGAACTTGTTTCCAAAATGCTTCAGGCTTGTTTATGTTTATGTTCATTTGCAAACTTCAAACGTTGAATGTTGTGGTGAGGACATAGAAGGAGGTTTTCTTCTGCTGACTCTTCCATGAAGAGCAAATTTCTACAAGTATCTCTTGACAGTAGAACAGTGTAGCACAACTCCAGAGTCTGCAGGTTTTTCTGGAGGGATGCTGCAGTCAAACGTGGGTTTTGATTTGCTTTTCCCACAATCCTGCGAGCTGCTCTGTCTGAGATTTTTCTTGGTCTTCCAGATCTTGCTTTAACTTCCACTGTTCCTGTTGACTGCTATTTCTGAATGACATTCCGAACAGAGGATATTGTCATCTTAAAAAGCTTTGCTATCTTCTTTTAGCCTTCTCCTGCTTTGTGAGCATCAACTTTTTTCAGTTTCATTGTTCTGAACATCTGCTTGGAAGAACCCGTGATGCTGATTGTGGGGGCAAGGACAGATGACTCAGATTATTGAAAATCTTTGAGATTGAACTCACCTGGTCTTTGCAAATGAGGATTGCAAACAATCCAGGACACTGTCAGAGCTTTGCGTTCACTCCTTTCAGTGTTTCAGCAGAGACCTTTTCTTTGTTTTTCAGCTGTTCATGGCGGCACGAGCAGCACAGTACAGCTACATTTGTCAGCCTGTGGACTATTCAGAGGATCCTAATGAAGTCAGGGTGAGCATTTTGACCCTCTGGGACACAGACATTTAAACCTCAAAGCAACATTAATGATGGGCTATATTGCAGGCCTGAGTATGTACGTTGATCCTCCAAGTTCTTTGGAACTTTCCAAGTCGTTTTTCTACAAGAAACTGAACACCGCCCAATACCTTTACTGACAAATTAGCATGGGTAGCTCTTCTGTTTATATATCATTAGGAAATCAGCTTTTCATTGAAGCTATACTCTTTTTAGAAACCCGATCAGCTTGCATTCACATGAACTGGGATCCAGTTTTCAGAAAGGTGGGAGCTAATGGGTGTTCAGTTTCACCTTCTTCTTTGCTCCATGACGTATACCTGCCTGCTAGGTAGAGAACTGGGAGTGTTTTGTCTCAGGTGACTGTGTGGTGCACAGTCACCTGATTTAAACACAAAGGCACACACATCCTTTAATTCAGTTTTTTATGGTAAAATCTCAAGTGTGAATTGAATATTTGGATTTCTTATTCTTTCCCCTTTTATATTCTCACTTTCTGTGGCGTTGTCCCACCCTCCTATTCAACGGCTGGTCTTGAAAACAGATGGCTGGAGCTTTGTGGTGGTATTTCATCTCAAAAGGGATCGAGTATTTGGACACAGTGTTTTTCATCCTGAGGAAAAAATTCAGCCAGGTTACCTTCCTGCACGTTTACCACCACTGCACCATGTTCACGCTCTGGTGGATCGGCATCAAGTGGGTGGCAGGAGGACAGTGTAAGTTGCTCACATTACAGTAAATCCCATTGCTACACATCTTGACAGTGCAGTGGATCAGAATTACACAAAAATATACAAGGACTTTTTTTTCAACCATTATATTACTTATTTAAGTAATAAGCATGCAAGTATAATGCTTGGGAATGTTCAAAGACTTATTTTTTTCTCTTTTTACATTTTCTCTTGTTAAGCGGTAATCTGAGATATTCATGCTTGAACTACAAGATTATTGTCTGCACACACGTGCACAGGTTTCTTTAAAGTGTGCAGAGACGGAAAAAACGTGGACTATCTGATGTGCCAAAAAGACAAATTAAACCTACTTAAACAGGTTCTTGTCATTCTAATATGATGAGTTACATACACAACAACGTAAAAGGAAAACAAAAAAGATAGATTTACACGTGATGTCAAAGACTCAAGTACAACAAGAAGTCTACTTTATTTTTCAACTCATTTTAGCTCGTATTCACCTCTGAGTTGAGGG
Source organism: Adrianichthys oophorus (assembly GCA_036245035.1). Taxonomy (NCBI): domain Eukaryota; kingdom Metazoa; phylum Chordata; class Actinopteri; order Beloniformes; family Adrianichthyidae; genus Adrianichthys; species Adrianichthys oophorus. The sequence goes on along the minus strand of BSAI01000207.1, from coordinate 15,154,372 downwards.
TGAGACTGCTGCTGCAGAGTTACTCCACCCCCTTCCTGTCAATCATAACTGAACGATCTGTTTACATGCTCTCCTGCTAACTTACAGCGCCTCACACTACCAATCTAACATTACTGGTTACCAGTGCAACAAAAATGGCCAGCAATATTGGAGCCATCCTGCCGGACAGTTTTGAGCCAAATGCCATTTTAGATGAAGAAAGCAAAGACACTGGTGATGGGTCATTCTCCAAAGTAGGGTGTCAAAAGAGTCGACTCTCAAATGATGGGAGCCGATTCCTTAATTTTCTTTTGTCTGCGTGCTCTATGCCTGCTCGTCGAGTTTCAGTGTTAAGTCAATGGTACAGAAGCGATCTGAGGTCTTGCATCGGTCTAGCACGTCTGGTGAGGTCTTAACCGTTCGGGGACTCAGCTTTGGGCACATGACGTCTTTAGTGACTCGATCAGTGGGTGGAATACATAGAGGATCAATCCAATCGTTCTCATCTTAACTTTCCATCCATTTTCTTAAACCACCATGTCACTCTCGGGGTCACTGGGTTGCTGGAGCCCACCCCGGCTACTGTTGGGCAAAGGCGGGGTACACCCTGGATAGGGTGCCAGTCTGTTGCAAGGCCCATGGGGCTGGAATGAGCGCATTCGCTATACCGGCCACTGGCAGACTGACTGACGGCCAGACAGAGAGCCGCTGCGGCATGAAGGAAGCAGCCTGCGCGGGTCCCATGAACTTTATGATATTGTTCTGCTTTTCATCGAGACAATGATGATGAGAATCTGTTTTGACACTCAAATTTTATTCTTGTTTTTATTTTTCCCCTGTGGGGTTAATGTGGGACAGCAAGTCTTCAAATTAGTTTATTTGTTAAATAAAAAAGTTTTGTTATTAATGTATTAGATCTTTATTTCAGTTATTTAAGTCAATACAAAAAAATTACAATTTTATAAATGGAGGAGCAAAAAAAGAAGAAATTAGGGAATTCTGAGGCTTCTTCACATTAAAGTTTGTTTGTTTTTTTACATACAAACTATTATTATTATTATTTTTTTTTTGCAATTTATGGTAAAATAATGGTCCATAAAAAAAGTGTGTAAAGAGTGGAGATTCGAAAAAGACTTTTCTTTCCCGGGAGCCGAATCGAAAGATCTGGCTCCCGAGAAAGAATCGAAGTGTTGTCATATGCTTTGGAATGGAGCAGAGTAGGAAGCTTGTGGCCCGCCCAGCGTCTTTTTTACATGGGAGGCTCAGACATAAATAGAATGTTCCTGCTTTTATCTCCTTTTTTGCAGCTTTTTTTGGGGCCCACATGAACGCACTGATCCATGTCTTGATGTATCTGTATTATGGGTTGGCCTCCTGTGGACCCAAGATTCAAAAATACCTTTGGTGGAAAAAGTATCTGACCATCATTCAGATGGTAAGGAAGCATGACCCTGATAAAATGCTGTTTCTATTTCATAATTGAAAGTATGGATGTCAGGAAAACAACAAGTTAGAGTTAAAGCTGTGATGTTTCTCTCTTTTGTTTGTCAGGTTCAGTTCCACGTCACCATCGGCCACACGACTTTGTCTCTCTATGTGAACTGCGACTTCCCCCACTGGATGCACTACTCTCTCATCTGCTATGCCATCACCTTCATCATCCTGTTTGGCAATTTCTACTACCAGACCTACCGCCACCAGCAGCCGTCACGCCGTGAAACCGCCTCGTCTTCCAAAGCAGGCAGGGCGTTCTCTAACGGCACCCTGAACGGGCCCAGCAAAGGCGCCGGTGGTGCAGTGCTGATGAGCAGCAAAGAGGAGAAGACCCAGGAAAACTCTGGGAGGAGAAAGAGGAAAGGGCGTGCTAAAAGAGATTAGAAAAAACAAGAAATACGAGGTAGGGTCATACTTTTAGGTTGCTTTTTCTGAAACAGGAAAGACTAAATGTGAGGATGTTTCTCATGGGTGTCAGGTACTTTTTTAAGCCATGATCTGAGTTTTAGAGGAAGAGCAAGCCAGGATTGCTCGGAAGAAAGGGTTGATCTGTTAATGTGATATGTCAAAGTTCATAAATGAGGTGACCACCATTCTAAAAAAACTCAAAAAAAGGGGAAAAAATAGTGCTGGGGGTGTGGGAGAGCCTTTCTCCTCTTCATTGCAGTGCCAAGTTACATAGATCTGGTTCAAAACGTGACAGACATCAAGCATGGAAATAACGCCTTCCAGGCTTTTTGGACGTGCTTGGAAAGTTAGCGGTAAAAGTACTTGGTTGTATTAAAAGAAACAAAAAAAGTAGTTGTTAAAAATGCTGCTGTATTAAGACAAGACTACACATCAGAACATGCACACAACAGTTCCTGTTTGAATGCACTTCAATGCATTAATATCCCTTGTGTATATATATATGTATATATATATATATCTAAAAGTGATAATCATGTGCACTAACTACACCCTCTCATTTTGTTTAAGAGACTATTATACTTACCCCATCTAACATTGAAAGCATTTTAAGGTTTTGAAATGTAGACTCTTATTTTCTGTCCACTTTTGTGTAGATAAACTTTTGTGTAGATAAACTAACATTACTGAGAGGTTAGATTAAGTTAAAAGCAGAAAAAGGAGGCTGATGTTGTTTCAGCATCTATTTAAGATTCAAAAAGTACATCTCAGATTTTTACCGTTTCTATGTACAACCATAATCCACTTTGCATTTCCACACTTGTGTGTCTCGTGAACTGTAATGAGTAATATTCAGATGGATCTGATGATATCCCGTGTTTCCTCCTCGACAGAAACACAGCTGGAGGTTTTTCCTTGCAGGTGTTTATCCGTCTTTTTGTATTCTATCCTCCCTAAACTTGTTGTTTGTCTTAGACGCGCGGCTCCCAACCAGGCCTCTGTGGTGTTTCCCGCTCTTTCCTAGTTTACATCCACCACTGACCATGTTCACTTCCTATGGCGCCATTTTCTTAAAGTCTCTGCATATTTAAACCCTTTTGCAGCTCAGCCCTCAGCCCTCATGGCCAGAGCTGGCTCGAATGTACATTTATCAAGGGAAATATTTGTATGAAAATAGGTTACTATACAGAGGGAGCTGTTGCCGCTCTGTATAGACGGTAAATGTAACACCACTGTTATGAATATCTTTGCTCTTCCTGTAATGACCAGAGCAAAAATCTGCAGTCAGTTCTGTTTGATTTATATTGAACTTTGATGTTATTTATTAGTTTTTTTTATCGTTGTGTGGAGATTTCCATCTAGCTGAGATAGATAGCTTATTTACTTTTGTTTTATGTGCATATCATGTGGTGAAATGTTGTTTACTGCACACTGACTGGACAAGTGTTTGTCCAAGATGCTTCTGCTTTGATTAAATTAGTTATAATTTTTCTTTTTTGTATCACAACTTTGAATTTTCCTCAGTCAAGATTAAAAGGATTGCCTGTAAACATGTCTTTGCCTCTCCTTATTTATAGATGTTAATTTATGTTATCTTGTGCAAAATTGTTATCAGAAATCTCGGGGGGTGGGGGGGGGGGGGGTGCATGGAGGTTGTTTCTAACACTAGAGAGCGCTGTGTCATAATCAGAATGCAGAAAGCCTTGAGCCTTTAGGAGTAAAACATGACCTCTTCTGTCATTTGTAAATAAAAAATGTTAAAACACAAAAATCTATTATATTATATAAATTCCCCCAATTCTAAAGCATGCATACACAGAATTACTGTATGTTTGAAGTGGGCTGACACAGATCTATGGAAGTTTACAACACGTGACTGAATAATTAGAATTGAATTTATTGTTGTTTAATGCAATCAATTTTGCTATTCTGTAGGTCTTTTTTTTTTTTTAAACTTGTCCTGTCCAACAGCTGAGCAAACAGATATGAGCTGAGAACCTCTTGTATTAGACAGATTTTACTCTTACAATCAGGGGTTATAAATCATAGCGAACACAAAATGTATGTTGGTATAAGCCCCTTTTGTAATTTAAACCAAACTTTATTAATATATATATATTTTTTATTTGTGTCTTTTTTGTTGGACCGGACGGAAAAGGAAAGGGGAAAAAGGAGAGAGTTGGGGGGTGGAGGGGGGGAAAGAGAGATGGTGCATTATAGCAGTTAGAGAATGGCTACAGGGAAGGGAAGGTAGAGTTGTTAATCTACAGGCAACAAAATGCTGGAGCTTATACCCATTGCAATAGTGAATGTTGGTCTAAAATGGGCACGGCCTGTCCACACACTCAGCTGTTACATACCTGCCGGCTCCGAGAGTGTTCACAAACTTGTCCACATCCAGTTCACACGCACACTTGTGCATACCAACCAACACATGTAAAGCATTACATTCTGTCATGCACACTATTTGAAGGTGCAAAGGTGAGCCGACGCCTGTACTCAGGTGAATGTTATGTTAAGCTGAAGTGGATGATGGAATGCACAAAAAAGGAGGGAGAACCCCCAGCCATCCCCACACCAAGACACCCGCCGAGGCGGCAGCGCCGACCAGGGCCCGCCCCCGCACCCATACTGTGGGGTCAATGGAGGAGATCCACCCGCCAGGCAGCCCAGCCAAGCACCCAGACCAGGGCCCGCAGGACAGCCACACGGGCCCCCAACACCCGAGTGCAGTGAGGTACGGAAGCGCAGAGCGCAAGGCCCAGCCCTGTCAGGAGAGCAGCCCTCCCACTGCGCCAGGTGGCCCAGCGCGGGGCCCCACCCCCGAGAGCCCCACCACCCCAGACAAGCCGCCCACCACCACCCAGGAGTTCTGGGCATCCCCCCACCCCAGCCCCGGGTACGAGCCCGGGCCCCCCACGGGAGACCCGCTCCAAAGCTCCAGGCAGCTGCGGAGATCCAGAAGAGAGCACGATGGGGGTCAGCTACCCCCATCTAGAAAAGGGATGACCAAGAGCAGTGGGGGTCCCCGAAGGTGTACATTGCCTGACCAGGCTCTCCTAATGTTGTGACCCAGAAGGGGCTCGGCACCCGAGGGTAAGGGCCAGAACCCGCACCACAAGGACACAGACACCCTCCAGGCTCAGATGGAATATGATCCCCCGCTCATGGACTTGCCAGAGGACAAAGGGATCCCTCTCCCCGTGCGGGGAGGGGGCCGCCGGGCCCAGGAGGCCGACCCCCAGGAGACAAGGCCACCGCCGCTGAAGGCCCTGTTCCCTCCACCAGGGATGGGGTAAGGGACAGAAGATCAGTAGTCCCACCTTCCTTGTGTAATGTATTTGTGTGTGTGTTGAGGTGTGTTTCTTGTGATTGATGGGTGTGTGTAATAAAGGGTGCAGTTAAAATTGGCGAGCACGGCACTGAGGATATCTCCTGATTGCTTACAGGGATGTCCAATCGCCTTCTCACCAAGGAGCCCTAAATGTCTACGGTGCAGTTAAAATTGGAGGGTAGAGCACTGAGAGGACATCTCCTGCTTGCTGGCAGTGATGTCCTAGCACCCCCCACCAAGGATCCTACGTGTCTAAGGTGCATTTAAAACCAGGAGAAGGGGGCGAAACTGTGCGGAGACCATGGGAGGGGTGGACCACTGCCAAGTGGCTCGGCCCCTCGAGGTATTCCGCAAGCACGCCCCTCCTTCCAACCTAATAAGTGGTCGTATGAGGAAGGAGGGAAGGTCGGGGACAGCTACCAAACTGACCCCCGATGATGAAACAACCGTCCCCCCGCCCCCCCCAGCATTGGGCCCATGTCTCCCCAGGGCAGAGGCCCCACCGCCCGAAAGCCAACCCCCCAGGCCCCACACCCCCCACCCCACACAAAGAGAGAGGAGCCCAGAGGGGGCCAGCCCCCAGGGCTGAGTCTGTCAAGTTCAGGATCAAGGACCAAGTTGAGGTCTCCTCCTATAATTATTGTGGAGTCAGCATGAACCGAAAGTGAGGTGAAGAATCTGTGAAAGAAGGAGGATTCATCAGCATTGGGACCATAGATACTGGCTATACAAAAATCTTTATTCTGAAATGATATGTTAATAATTACAAATCTGCCTTCTGGATCAACAATTGTGTTCTTATGAGTAAATGTAATATTTTTATTAATCAAAATAGCAACTCCTCTTTGTTTGGAGTTGTAACTAGCTGAGTAGATGAATGGGAATTGTGAGCAGCACAGGAGATGATCAGCTGATCTGGATAAGTGGGTCTCCTGCAGTAAAACTAGATCTGCTTTTAGATCATTCAGATGATTGAAAACTTTCAGCCTCTTTGGCCCAGAGCCGAGTCCACGCACATTCCAGCTAAAGATGTTCAGACTGGGCATGACTACACTGACTGAGAGTGTTATGCTAAGTAATGCGCGTGCGTCTGTGAGTCCTGTGCGCGTGCCCGCTGACCAATGCGCAGAGGAGCGCTGTGTGCTTGTGCGCGTGAATGTTTCCTGGCTGTGTGAGTTGCTTGTTGTATGTGTCCTATATGAGCCTATGTGAGGTGTTTGCGGTATGTCGGCGAGTGCGTGCGGGATCGCGTGTACGTGCGCGCGCATGTCTCGTGCATGAGTAAATGGGTACTTACCAGGGATGTGTTGCCTTTAGTTGATTTAAATATGAGGAGGAGGAGGGGGGAAGAGGGGGGGAATAAAAAGAGGAAAAGAGAAAAGAAAAACAAGAAAAAACAAACACAACAAAACAACATAAACATGAGAGGGGAGAGAAATAACTGATTTGACGAGATGGAGGTGTGGATGATTGATGAGCTGATTTTCCATTAATTTAAATCAGTTAAATCGGTTTCGTCAGCGCATTATGGAGGTTCTGATCGCAGCATCTGAGGGTCTTCAGCGCAGCCACGGGGTGATCTCGGGGTCCCGAAAGAGCCGTCCATCAATGAAGAGTTTGTCCACTGAGACAACCGCTCGAGACCCGGCGGTGAGGTGCTTCCTCCTCAGCGGGAAAAGGATCTTCCTGCGCCGGAGGATCTCCGCCGGGAACTGGTCGTTGACGCTGAAGTGTGTTCCCTTCAGCTCCCGGCCGCGGCTCCTCACCAGCTCCTTCTGTTTGTAATGCTCGAACTTAGCCACTATGGGTCTCGGACGCTGGTTATCAGACCTCCTTCCTCCGAGTCGGTGCACTCTATGGAAGGAGATCTTCTGGACCTCCTCCTTGGGGAGCTTCAGCTGCACCTCCATGAAGGACTTCACCGTGGCCTCCGGGTCTTCTCCCGCCTCCTCTGGAATCCCAGAGATGACCAGGTTGTCCCTCATGCTCCTCGCCTGAAGATCCAGGAGGGGTTCCTTGATGGAGCGGTTCTCCTCAGAGAGACGAGCGGTGTCGCTGCTCAGAGTCTGGACGGTCTCTCTGAGGGCCTGGTTCTCCGCTGCGAGCTCCTGCACCTGCTCTGGCTGAACTCCAGGGACTCTCGCAGGCCTTGGAACTCCTTATGGAGGATCTCCAGCAGGTTCAGGCGGCAATCAAGGCTGGAGAGCTTCTTATCAATGGATTCCAGGATGTCGCTGATAACGCCGCCTGGAGAAGAAGCGGCCCCGGGAGAGTCTTCAGGACGGCCGCGTTTGGTGGAAGGAGTGGTGGTGTTTGTCTTCCCCATGACGAAGGTATTATAACACTCGTCTATGAAGCTCTCCAGGTCCTCCAGGCTGTCAAGAACTTAATAATCTTTTTAGAGGTTTAGTGAATATTGTTGTAATTAAGACTTATATGGCGGAAAAAGAAAAGCAGACGGAAATGTTTGTTCAACCGCTTTTCGCGCCGCCAAGTTTACTCACCACACACGTCTCGTCGACTCTCGCGATACTCACAGCATCTCACCCTCACTCAGCCAACGTCCAACGTCTGTAGGTCTTTTTTAAAATAAAAATAAACACCGGTAATTAAAATAATGTTTTACGCCTCTCAGATAAATCACGCCGTTAAAGGGAAACTTTGGGAAAAAAATATCATTATTTGGCCTCATCTTTCACTTGAAATTCTCTCATTTTGATGACATCGGACAAAGGTTTCCATGGAAACTAGACACAGTAGCTCTTTGACCCCACCCCAGTCTCCTCTAACACCACCATAACCCCACACACTCTCTTCTCCAGCTTCTCCTTGAATCAGCTAAGGACTGTACATGAAAAAGCAGAACAAGCTATTGCATAAGGTTTCATTGCTTTTGTGTGAGTAAGGTGTACATGTTAGTGGGAATTTGGGAGACTGGTGAATACAAAAGAATACTAAATGCAGTACTAACACAAAATATATGTTTTCATTAGCAAACTTCTTTTTTACTCCCTCCTTATAGTCTAAATCTCTGAATAGAAAAAAATTCATTATTTTGGAAGGAAAAGTGATTGAAGCCAAATGATTCGATTGACTGAAGAAAAGCAGATATTTTTAAATGAATTAAATCAATTAAAAATAGCCTGTGTGGCTATTCTTCCTCTCCTGATTTAAATTTTGGAAAGTTTTCTTATCTTCATTGTGTTTCGCCCCTTGTACTCATTAGAACAGTAAAAGTAGCTTTTCTTTTAAAAAACGTGTGCTTCTTTGAATCCTGTAATTTCAAATTTACATACTTAAAACAATGCTGCAGCTTGAATAAAGCAAAAATAAGGTTTTGCGATGATTTGATCTGTATTGGACATTTATTTCAATGCCCAAATCCTTCAAACTGACAAAATGAAAGACAGAGATGTCTCAGATCTTAATTCGTTGAAACAAAACATTGCAGCCGTGACAGGAGAAGAAAGCCCTCATGATTTAGACATAGACCCTGCCTAATGGAAGTAAATGATTGAATAGTCCACTGACAGAAGGAGGTTGGATGGGGGGGCTTATTATATGTGAGTGTGAAATTGAGAGCAAGACCCCAAACATCTGTTCTTGTAATCATGGAAAAGGGATCATTCTTGATGCATGATTGCAGCAAAAAAAAAGTTTTCTACCAAGGAACTCAATACAAAATTTGTTTTCTGTTATTTTTTTTTTTTTTTTTAACGAAGCAAGTTGTTATAAGTCAATAGTGAGACAAAAATATCGGGAAAACGCTGATGAAAGCTAAATCCATGCTGTGTATTTTTTGAGCAGAGCAAAGCTCACTGTTCACATCTCCTACATAATCAGTTGTCTAAGTCACTAAGGTGTGATAGAAACTACACCCATCCACTTCCTCTGTTGTAAATCTTTTAACAGCCAGCAAAGAATGACAATACTCTTTTCCTATGAGGCACAGGGGTGTGGGAATGGAATTATGTTTGGACAGGTGCAGTAAAACTGTCAAACTTGATGGATTTCTAACACTGGTCTGCACTGCCTACAGCAACAAAACCTAATAAACATACCTTCCAAGTTTTGAATCAGCTTTTCTCAATAGGAAGAACAGAACATGTACACTGGATTCAACAGCAATTTAAAGACCCACTCCAATGAAAATCGTGTTTTGAATGTTTTTTTTGTAACATGCTCTTATTTCTCATGACAGATGACATATTTTAAGAAAATTGAGCTAAGTTAAAATTGTGTTTTTGAGTGTTTCTTTGTTCAAATTGTTGTGAATCAGGTGCAGATAAAAAAATGTTCTCTTCCCTTGTCCAAGCCGAAATCTGCCTCAAAACTGTACGGCTAAATAGCTCTAATACTGCTCACCATTTTTATTGCACTGGTAATATTAGGTTTTATGAGGGGCTGTAAGCTGGTAAACAAAGGGATGATGGGAAATGAGGGCAGGCTTATTCAGTGGACACAGACCCACCAACAACTTAGAAACTTCAGATGAATCCCTATGAACCCCTTTGACCCTTTACCCTCTCTGTTTCTTCTCCTGCATGCTGCAGACTACTCTAATTCTGTAAATGTTTTATTTTTTCTCTACAGCACTCGTCTGTTGTTGCTAAATTGTGCTTATGGCTTGTTAAAAATCATGCTTCATCATGATATGTTTGGGATAAATGTGGGCATAACAAATATTGTCTACTCTCACACAAAAGTGTGATGGAAAATCAACCACCTATTCCTAAAACTTCCTGTTTGGGTCACATTGTCTGGCATGTCAATCCCATATCAAGGTCAGTTCCCTCTGAAGAAAGTGAGTTTGAAACAGCAGGTAACCATGTCCAATCACACCTCAGAGAGGGGCAGACTGGGAGACAGTAGGAGCGCATGTTCACTGTGGTCCTCCAATGGGAGAAAAGCTCTGAGCTTCCATCCAGATATTCCCAGCCCAGTGGTGATGTAATGTCATGAATATTGCAGCAGGCTGCCTGCTGTCGGGGAGGCGCTCTACTCAGCATCTCCTCTTCCTCTCCATCACTGCTACCCTTCAGCATTTGACAGACGGAAAAAATAAACATCAAAATAGGTAAGAAAAAGATTTCTATCCTCTTCATAGGTGGAAAATGTTTTTATATTTTAGGCCCATTTAGCAAAAAGAATAGAAAACTGATGGTGTTTAGATGATTGACTTTAGACTACCAAAGTAGGTTGATTTATTCTTGCTCAGTTGTTTATATGTAGAAATCTGAGTAAAATATGAGTGTGGAGTTGAGCCGTTCACTCCTATAAACTCATTCTGTTTTGTTTTTTTGTTTTTTTAATTGGGGTAAATATGTAACAGATTATTAGGGGCTCAGTTGTTTGTACTTTTGTAGTCACAGCAAAAACACTAACTAACACAACTGTCCAAGTGTGAAATAGCTCCTTTTGATCCGCAGCTTCCAGCAGTTGTGTAGCTTATCCTTTGGCTCTCTGAGTCATCCTCCATGAGAATGATAATGGCTGACTGGAAGCAGCAACACTCCTCATGTCTTTGTGGTTCATACTGTATCAGGAGATTTTTTATTATTATTTTCTGTTGATTTTTTGTAAATGGAGTTGCACACTGTGCCACACAGATTAGACAAGCTTGACTGGCTGCTGCTGCAGGTCACCGACGGTTTTATCATCCACTCAATGCCCTCTGCGCGCATTTCACGCAAACCTGAATGGTCTAATTAGGCGACAGCAGCTGATCTCACACAAAGCCACGTCGCCTGCTCAAAGGGGGTGGAGAGGATAGAGAGAGGGGGGACGGGACTTTTCTTTCCACCTGCTGTCAGCTTTGTACTTTGGAAACCAGACCGAACCATTTTTTCTTGCATTTTTCCCCCAGTGCTGTTGAGTTAGACCTACTTTGATCACATTTTTACAACTCTCAGGTCATAATTGGTGATGGGTCGGTATCACTGTGACACAGAATGGATGTTTTTAAGAAGGAGCTGAGTCTTTGACACCGTGATGAACCCGGCATCTTCCGACTCGCCCCGGCAGCCAGACAATAGCAGCCGGAAGCAACAGCGTTCCTCATCTCCAGCTAAGGAGAGTGGATGTAAAAGTGGACAGAAAGGCAACAATTCGACCAAACCCATCACGTTAAAGCAAGGAGGAGGTGGAGGAGGAGGAGCAAGAGGCAGTCGAGGTCATTCTCCTGTTTCTGCGGGTAGGGAGCGGCAGGCCGGGGGCGCTCCCGCCAGCAGAGGCGCGTGGACAGCGGTCGCTGTCCACGCGGCTGGTGCTGAAAGCCCCACGCAAAGTAGGCCCGCCGCGGCCGCGCAGGACGCCGCGGAGACTCCCCGCCCTGCCGCCGACGGCCCCCCAACCGCGAGAGCAGATCCGAGCCGCGTTGTCTCAGACCAGCCCTGCGCTTCCAAATCCCCGAAACTGAAGAGCAAAAACCCGAAAGGAGGAGGAGAGGCCAGCGGGGCAAAGAAGAGCACCAAGAGCGCAGTGGGCTGCGGACCCGGGTTCTGGAAGGAAGGATGCTTGCAAACCGAGCTGATACAGTTCCACTTGAATAAGAGCTTGGGAAAGAAGGGGACAAAGATGCAGCCCAAGTCTGCATCCCCACCGGCTTCAGAGCCGGAGCTGTCTCCGGAACCAGACAGCCCTCAGCGGGCGCCCCAACCGGACCAGAGACTGCAGGACGAGATCGAACGGCTGGAGGACGAAAACGAGGATCTGAAGGTAAAATAATTTTATTTTACCCTAAATGTCATCTTATAAAAGGATGCACCTGTTGTATTTCTGACTGGCCTGAATCCAATGATGACAATCCATATTCACATGTACGTTTTAATAATTTTGCCAGACTGAAATAGAGGAAATGCGGGCAGAGATGGATGAGATGAGGGACACTTTCTATGAGGAGGACGCCTGCCAGCTGCAGGACATGCGCAGAGAGCTAGAGAGAGCCAACAAAAACTGTAGGATCCTTCAATACAGGCTGAAGAAGGCCGAGAGAAAGAGGCTCCGTTTCACAGAAACCGGCCAAGTGGATGGAGAACTGCTTAGAAGTCTTGAGCAAGACCTGAAGGTGACTCTGAAAGAACATCTGGCCTTACATTAAGGACCAGACTTTGGCTAAACCTTTTTCTTCATAACCTGGCTTTTATACCAAGGTGGCGAAAGATGTGTCAGTGCGCTTGCACCATGAGCTGGAGAATGTGGAGGAGAAAAGGACAAAGACAGAGGAGCAGAATGAGAAACTACGGCAGCAGCTGATTGAGGTGGAAGTCACTAAACAGGCTCTGCAAAATGAGGTGGACAAGGCCAAAGAGGTGAGAACATCAGAAGATACAAAAATTCAACCAGTGTGACTCAGATAAATAAACGGGTACTGAACAGGGCAAGTGAAGTTTTCCAGATTCTTTGTATTTCTTGCAAGAAAATCAAGTGTAAATTACAAATGTGTACAAACAAACAAGTAAACGAGAATTCATGTCAAATCCGTTCACATTTTAGCTTCATAAAGCCTACTTACATTAGAATTGCATTATAATAAGATTATTATTATAAGAACATTATACACTTCACATATCTTTGCAAAATTCCAAGTGTTTCCACACACTGGACTGTAATGATGACTTGATCATTTTGAAATTGTGCTGCCATCACACGTGTGTCGTCTGCTGTGATGGCGCTTGATTGTTTTTACGCAATAGTAAAATAAACCTATCGTGCTTCAATTTGAATGTTTTTCCAGCATCGATTATTAATTTATCTCATCTCAAAGTCATTTTTATGGTATAACTCGATTCTAATAAAAACTTGCCTCAAACAGATAGATTTGATTGGATAGTAGGAACAAAATCGATTAATCAATTAAGTCAATGAATCATTACACCCCTAACAATGATATAAAACAGTGGCACCCCTTAAAAAAAATTACAACTTTAACTATTCTTTACTGCTTTTACGTATTTAGATAAATTAAATATTAATATAAACTCAAAAGGCTAAGTGCAGCCTCTTTTTTTCATGGGTGAGCTTCAGTGTTGAATGTCACTTCCTCAGTAAGAAAACTGATAGTGGGCGGTAATGGTGATGTCATGACTTCTGTTTTCCTGCAGCTCTCACTGAAAAGGAAAGGAAGTAAAGATGGACAGAGAGCAGAAAGAAAAATGCCGCAGACTCCAGTGGAGGTAAGAAAAATGCTGTCTAAGTACCAGAAAAGGCTAATGAAAAAACTGTTCTTCATTTTTCTTCAAAAGCATGCAGATATTACAATCCACAATTCAACTTTCCTTTCCAACAGGAGGAAAATGAGGATTTGAAATGCCAGCTGGCCTTCATCAAAGAAGAAGCCATTCTCATGAGGAAGAAGATGGCAAAGATTGACAAAGAGAAAGATCGGCTTGAGCAGGAGCTCCAAAAGTACAGGTCTTTCTATGGGGACGTGGACAGCCCTCTGCCTAAAGGTGAAGCTGGAGGGCCCCCCACCACCCGGGAATCTGAGCTGAAGCTTCGTTTACGCCTTGTCGAGGAAGAGGCAAACATCCTCGGGAGGAAAATTGTGGAGTTGGAGGTAGAGAACAGGGGACTGAAGGCAGAACTGGATGACATGAGAGAGGAAAGGTAATGCAAGTGTTCATTTGAAAACGTGAAATAGTCCTATTTTGAGAAGTTGCACTATCTTTACCAAATAAATGAATTATCAATTGTCACATTTGGGTCACTGACATGTCCCTCTCTGGTTTCCTTTAGTCTGGCAGCAGCAGGTGTGGATGGTTCCAGCAGCGGAGGTCATCAGAGTAGAGAGCAAAGTGAAGCTCTGTCTGAGCTGAGGCAGCAGCTGCAGCTGGTGGAAGATGAAGCTGAACTTCTCCGCAGAAACTTAGCAGACATAGAGGAGGAGAACAAAAAGGTGGAGTGTGTGATTTAATGCAGACGTTCTCTGTATTTCTGATGCAGGAATTGTGCAACAAATCAAGACATCTTTGAAATTAGTTGAATGCAGCATAGTGACAATATTCAGTTTGTTTTCTGTAGGTGACAAGTGAACTTAATAAACTCAAGTACAAAGCTGGGTTCCACGAGGCCGGGTCAAGACATGGAGGTTTGTAACCTACTTTGTTATGAGTCAGGGAAACAGATAAACTGTGACTAGATGGCAATATATTTTAGAATTTTATGTTTAAAATAATGAAAAAAAAAATATGTGAAAGCATTCAATGATTTGAAGTGTAATTTGCTGTTTTGCTTTAATTGGTGTCTCTTACAAACCCAGGAGGAGCCGATTCTGCTAAAGTAGAGGCCCTCCAGGAGGAGCTGAAAGCAGCACGTCTGCAGATCAACGAGCTGAGTGGAAAAGTCATGCAGCTCCAGTATGAGAACAGGGTGCTGCTCTCCAACATGCAGCGCTACGACTTAGCCTCCCACCTGGGGATCCGCGGCAGTCCTCGAGACAGTGATGCAGAGAGTGATGGGGGGCGGGAAGATGACACCCCCTTGGCCTCAGCATCCTCTCCTCGCCTCCTTCCCCCTCACAGAAAACGCGAGGGCCCTATTGGCGGGGAGAGTGATTCGGATGAGGTGAGGAACATTCGGTGCCTCACCCCAACGCGTTCCCTTTACTCACCTGTAGACAGCCGTTTTTTATCCAGAAGCCTGAAGGACCGGCAAAACTTGATAGACATCCGCATTGAGGCGGAGAGGCTGGGCCGGACCATTGACAGGCTCATTGCTGACACCAGCACTATCATCGCTGAGGCTCGCGTGTACGTCACCAACGGGGAGCTCTTTTCCAGGCTGGATGAGGATGAGGAGGGTGGCAGGTAAGAAAGCAAAAACTCAATTTTCATGGTTTTAAAACAAACCTTGTCACAAATGAGGTGAAAGTTCTGCTTTGGCTCCACAGGATCAGAGAGCATGAGCTGTTGTATCGCATCAATGCTCAGATGAAAGCCTTCAGGAAGGAGCTGCAGAACTTCATAGACCGCTTGGATGTCCCTAAGCAGGAGGATAAACAAGCAGAGGAGCCTCTGTCTGTAAGAAAATCAAAACCTTTTAACATTAGTGTCATTCAAGATGATCTCCTTTTGACTTCCTTCCGTTCTGCTCTTCCTCCCTGCCTTGTTTTACTGTTAACCATCCAGATGTTTCAGCCCATTATTTTACTCATCCTCATTCTGGTTCTGTTTTCCTCTCTGTCTTATGCCACCATTTTTAAATTAGTCTTTCTTTTCACTCTGTTCTTTGTTCTGTAAATCACTTCCCTCATATCATGAAATGCACAAATTGTTTCTTTTTCAAATCTTTTGTTTTTTTCATTGATTTCAGTTCTGTCATAGAAAAAATATTTTGCATCAGGTTACTCAAGGTACTGGACATTTACATTTTCCAAATATGACTCAAGTAACCCAGCTGCTTGGAGGCTTTCAACAATTTTTGCCCATGGTACCATCTGGAGGCAACAGTGAAGTGTTAGGTGAGTATGCCTTTCAACTCTTATTTAATTTCCCTTTGTTTTTGTGAAACATAAACCTTCCAAAGCCTTGAAAGCATTTAATACACAAAAGAAGAGTTAGTCCTACATCACAATACTTACTTTTCCATTGAGGGAAGGATAGATAAAGACAGGTATGATTTGAGAGTGGTGTTTCTTTAGTCCAGGGGTCTGCAAACTTTAAGACTGTCTGAGCCCTCTGGTCAAGTTTCTTATTGAGCCATTACGTCACACATTTATAAAAAATCAATTTTAAATATCTATAATAAATCATTTGTAATGGGATTATATTTTTCTAAATGAGGCAGTTACTTTTGACAGCACATCAGTTTGTTTCAAAATAAAATACACCCTTTTTCAAATAGGATCCTCCTTCTGCATCAAATTTACTTATTTAAAAAATGCTAGAAATACAGCATTTCCTATCATTATGACTTTAATGCACCTTCATCCTTTTTGCCTTTTGTTATTGAATATAAAAATTGGTGTAGAATCCAATTTTTAATAAAAATGATTTTTCATCATCATTTTGCTTAGTTATCTCATATGCTAAATATCTAAACATTGATGGTAAAAACAAAAAAAAATTGACTAAAACTAAAAACCCATTATTCATTCAAATCTTTGCATTTTTCTTCAAGCCCAAAGAGCCACAATAAAGGGATAAAAAAAAAGCTGAATGTGGCTCTGTTTGTGTACCACTTTGGTGGTCATAATGCTGCTTTTGTAAAATTGCTTCTAATGCACATTATTCTTCCATCTGATTGCAGTTTTCTAAATATATTTGGTTATATAGCACAATAACCATTCAGTGTTTCACCGTTGTTTAGTCTGACATACATGGAATTTTCCCCCACAGTTGAAATGTTTGGCACACTTGTATTTTGAAATTGAAATGATGCATGGAATAAGTCAAGTGCATCTTTTTGTTTAGGTATTTTTTCTTAACATGGATTTTATTTTCTGTAAAAAAACAAAACAAAACAAAACAAAACAAAAAACGTAAAAATATCATCCTGGGGGGGGGGCTGCACTGGCATTTCACCCAGATTTTTTTTTCTTGTGTAACATTCACATGTCCTTAGGAATAGTCTGTAAAATCAAGACAAAAAAAAAAACCCACACATGGTTCTGTTTAACCAATGGACGTGACCACCGCGAGGGAGGCGGAACCGGTCCATTTCTTTCATCCCACCGGTGGGATATTTCACGTCACGCCGTGTATGAAGGCCAGCTGTGGAGAAAGAGGAGGAGGAGGAGGAGAGGTGGAGTATAAAAGAGGGAAAAAAGGGGAATTTTATTACAGTTAATGAAAGTATCAGTTCGGTTGTTGGCTGTCGCTGTGCATTTGTAGTTTTTAACAGTGTCGTTACATTACTATGGCTTTCAGCTCAAATTGTGTGTGCGCGCGCTTTAATGTAGGCTGTTT
This sequence comes from Adrianichthys oophorus, assembly GCA_036245035.1. Lineage (NCBI taxonomy): Eukaryota > Metazoa > Chordata > Actinopteri > Beloniformes > Adrianichthyidae > Adrianichthys > Adrianichthys oophorus. Next base: position 15,137,251 of record BSAI01000207.1, on the reverse strand, counting down.
TGACTGCAGACCTTCGCTGTAAAACGGTAAGAGTTGAGTCATGTGGCACGTGCTTCGTAAGTTGGTGTACTTGAACGCAACATGAGCAGAAAACTGGAGCAAAATGAGACACAATACCTCTCTTTACTGTTACTAAGTTTCTTTACGTGTTTAGGAAATCGAAAGTCGTACCTCCATGCATGCATAGCCTATATAAAGAAGCCTGCTGGTTTAATAATATTATTATTGTGTAGATTAATGAAATCCTACCCTCTTTGCATTCCTCGTGATTGTCACCCTCTTTAACACGAAGGCAGGCAGGAGACAGGAAATTGCATTTACTACAGTGAAGTTTTGTGTTTTTTGTCAGGTAACACAGCTATAGAGTTTAAAGGCTAAAGACTTTTCTTCCATAGGTGAAAGTCAGCACGTGAATGATTAGTTGCCATGGTTACGACCACGTAGTGAGAGCAGTCAAGTGTTGATTAACGGTTCCTTTCTGCGCAGACTCCTCCTCAGCTATCCCGACTTTAGGAAAACAAACTCCTGGTAACAGGGAGGTAAAAATACTCAGCTTCTCTTACATCAGTGCACTCCGCGATATTTTTGGGAACTTCTCTCTTTTGCCTCGGACACGTTACTCACTACAGGCGTCTGTCATCGACTTTCGCACTATTCAAGCAAAGCGGGAGAGCGGAGAATGTCCCGAAAAAAGGAATATATATATTGAAAAAAAAGAAAGAAAAAGCCTGGCACCAGAATGACGACTTGACCGTTTCTTTGTGTAGTTATGGAGGAGAGCGGAGTGTCCGGTGCGGGTGCGTGCGCCGGCGCAGTCGCGGTGACTCTTCCTGTCATTGCTTCTGTGTGGCCGACGTGGGATTTGGCCGAGTTTGGATAATTCTTCCCTTTTCTGGCTGCAGAAGAAAACTGTATTCAGCTTTACAGAGCAGAAACTGAGGCTTACCATAAGCATTTTTAAATAACTTATGGATTTTTAGTTATTTTTTTAATTTTCTTTTTTTTAATTTTATTTTATATTTTATTATTTTTTTGCATCTGGAAAAATGTGGAGTGCGTTTATAAACGGCTCAGGACTCCAAGGTGGTAGCAGTGCAGGCGGGGGTTATGTGCCCTCCCAAGGATGGGAGTTTGTGCCCTGCCCCAGGCTGTACAGGGTGGACAGAGGCAGGGGCAAAAATCACAACCCTCTGAGAAGGATCTCATCTCCACCCACTGTCTTCAGTCAAACCAATGATGTCCCGTTCGGCGCCTCACCGAGTGGAGAAGAGGTTGGGGCAGGGACCCCTGTAGAGGTCCTTAGGGGACAAATGTGGCAGGGCCCGGAGCCCCAGCAGCAGAAAGCTCAACACTCCCGGCTTAAAAAGAAGTTTGAGGACTTGAAAAAGCAACATTTACTTGACAAGGAAGAATGGACGCGTGAGAAGGAGTCATTGTTGAGAGAAGTGGCGAACATACAAGTAATTGGGAATATTGAACACATTAAATTCTGCACACATGTACATATTATTGAAACACTTTAAAATTTCCATAGTTTGCTTCAAAATTTCAACTTTTTTTGGTCAGTGGCAGAAAATCTTGGTTCTCTGTGACTAACTGCGGAGCATTGCTACTATTATGGTCATTTGGCAGCTTCTGTGTCCCCACAGGGAGGGGAAAACAGGAGAATCCTACTGGACCTGAAGACTGTGTTGGAGGAAGTGCAGGTGGAGGTGAAGAAAGAAGAGGAGAAGAGGAGTGAGCTCCAGCTGCAGTACACCCGAGACAGATGTGCCTGGGAGCTAGAGAAAGCAGAACTTAAATGCAGGATTGCACAGGTAGGATACGAGATGCTGAGGAGGACTCAAAAGAGTTGGATTCCATGTTTGTGTTGCTACCTTCCAGATATCTGCATGCTCGTGCACATAGTCAGCTATCTAAAAAACACTGCACATATAAAATGATTCAGTTTCAGTCTGCAATGTTTTTTCTGTGTAAAATGTCATGCATGATATGTGCAAATTAGACTGTAAGACAATTCCTTTCAAAGGTAGGTTTACTGAACTTACCTCACTCTGATGCAAACTGTGCTTTTGATGTTTTTAGCATGTTCTTGTGGCGTTTTTCTGATGATGGAGGAGATACTTCAGTTTCAATTCTGAGTACTTCTTTATTTCAATTATTGTGAATCAGAAGCAGATGAAAAAGATGCCGTTTGAAACGTTAGATTGGAGATGTGAGGGGCTGTAAACTAGCTGGAGCGAATGTAATTGGATGGGTGATGGGAAATGGGGGCGAGGTTGCTCTGCACCAACATTCCTGCCCACTCAGAGGCAGATGTCTAATGAACTACCCTGCAGAAACTATGTTCTAAAAAACAACGCAGGTTTTTGATTTTGCATAAAAATGGTAGAATCATAATTAAAAGTCCACTGGGAAAGCTTTTACAAAGATGGTCGGAGTCAATCTAAAAGTAATTTTAGATATTTGCACTAAAAACACTCCATGGTTTACACCTGTCTAATCACTGACAGCTATTGACCCCATGTTGTCAGTACATGAAGTGTTGGTTTGTTCTACCATTGCAGCTACATAAAAAAATAAATGCACATGCCAGTTTTGTGCTGTGCCAAACTGCTTCTTGTATAAAGCGACATGGCCCTTGAGGTTAAGCATTATTTCCTGTTGAATCAGAAAACTTACTTTTTTTAACAAAGCGGAGATCAACACCTCACAAGACGGTCTTAGTAGATTAAATGAAGGCAAAAAACAAAACAAAACACCAAATCTTTTGATTCTATAACTTCTGATCATATTTTAGTCCCCCATATTCTGAAAATGCTATTTGGGGGGGGGGCACATCACGTTCTACATTTTCCAGTAAAGCCACATAGGACAGATTTAAACAGATTTACCATTCACACATAATTTCCCCTTGAATCTTTGGGTTATTAAATCTGTGAAATTCTTTGAAGCACAGAAATAGAAATCAACATCGTATGGAGTCCGGAGACTACAGCTTCCAAAGGATGGTCCTGAAACATGGTTTTAGTATTTTACAGGATTAAAGATAAACTAGTTAGCCACTTCATTTTTTTTCTCCTTGACCTATCTCAATATCAAAGGAAACATGTGGACAGACATGGTTAGACTCAGCATATACTTCCCCTGGCTATTGCACAAACAGAGCAGGGGAAATGTGTCTTGGAATGCGAACATACTGGCCAGAGTTTGCTCTATTGTTAGACTTGTTTTGTCTGGATGCCACATCCTGCCATGCCCCGTTGGGTAAATGTTTACCAAGTAATAATCTGAGGCTTCTCGTGTGGTTTAGAATGCAGCAAAAATGTTTTAAAAGTCCTTTTTCAGTTGCTGACCAATGAGTCATTTTAACACGTGGCATTTTCTACAAATGCAGCAGCAGGGTGGTAACCTGTTTTATGTACTGATCATGTGAGTACTGCACTATAAAGTAGGCTTAAAAAGACCTTTAAATGCTTGGTGAGTTCAGATGATCTCGTCTGCACACGTTTTTTTCTAATGACCCTCTCTGTGTCCGAGCCAGTTCACAGAAGAACAAAGGAGGAAGTGGTTAATGCTCAAGGACCTTTATGGCTCTGCAGCAAGAAGGAATTTTAATTCAGTTGTTTTTCTTTATCAGAAGGAACTGCAACAGCATTTGGAGGCTTTACCCTCATTGGGTTCAATCTGATAATGGTCGTCTACTGTTCCTGATATCGCTTAGATATGCTTCCTGCTAGACACCAAGTATAGAGATGACCCAAGTTTATCAGCACTTAAAGTAATGATTTTTAAATTCTCAAAAATGTGATTGCTGCATAATGTTTTCCTTAATGTTGTGGAGTGTTTCTATCACCAAATACCAACAGCTTCTAAGGCCCCTTTGGAGGTTGGGGCCCAGTGTTTTCAGGTATACAGTATTTCTAGACATCAGGCTGATTTATGAATGCAGTTGGCAGCTTGAAGACATCTTACTCTTTCTTAGCAGCCACCTCCCCCGTCTTTCCTTTTACCTCGGATACCGCCCTCCTCCTTGGAAGGCTGCATTGTATGAGGCTGCATGTCCACTATTTATAGTGGGTCACCCGGGTGACACAGTTACCTTTATATACCCTACGCTAAAAAAGTGCCACGCTTGACTACGCGTATATTGCGTTTAATTCAAGGTGTGAAGTATGGGTGCTATCCTGTTCTGGACTGTTTTTCTTTTGTTTCAGTGGACAGTTTGTTTCTGCTTGTCAGCCATAGAAAACTGAGTTTGCCTCCTTAAATCCAAGTTCATTTCAGTCTTTTTACCGTGTGTTTACAAACGATGGTGTTTCGTCCCTTGTTGTTGGCAACTGGAACAAGTCTTCAGGAACCAGAGTGCCTTGTTTTTCTGCAGCACAGCTTCTTGACCCCAGGCCACATGCAGAAATAGCACCATGACCAAGGCTTGAATGAAGGCCTTGGTTGATGCCTGTGGTTGAACTATGAAATAAAGCATTCCAAAGTGCTGTTCTGCAAACAAAACAAAAACACTCACAAAGGGAGGCCCAGGAAAATGCCTACATACAGCAGCAACATCTTGGAATTTGTATACAACACCAAAGCCAAAACTCCTCCGCCCTTTTTTTTAACCAATTACAAGACTTAATTCTTACCACAGGGTGTAAAGATTTATTTCGTTAAAACTTTTTTTCTCATTCAACTTTTAGAGAGATCTTGTGGCCTATCTTAAAATGTTCCTTGAGTAGAGCTTTTCTTTTTTTTTATTCAGCATAGATACATGAACTTGCAGCTCTATTAATTCTTTGATTTGAATTTAATTTAATCATCTTTTTCTTCCCGTGAAAATAAATTAACTTGATACAAAAAATCCCAGAAATTCAGTGAAATTTACTGCAAATGCATATTTAAGAAGTAGAGTTGTGTCATAACCATTGACTGCAAATGAGAACTGGATCAAATAAGGGTGACATCACACATAGAAAATCACTCGATTCTGGCTCCTACCAGATAAAGTCAATTCAGCTGCCTTTTTTTTTTACGATACAAATACCGTCATGTTGGAGCCAGGTGACAGTAAGCAGTGATTGATTCAAGTCAGTCTGGGCTAACGTTTGTAGGGCATCCACTCCGATCCAATCAGGAGTGACCTCGTTAAAAGCAGGCTTGGGAGAATCGGCGTATTGAGGCAGCAGATTGATCCGTTTACAACTTGAATAACCTGCAATGAAGAACAAATATCGTGAAAAATAAATTTGAATTAGCAAGAATGTATTGAAAAAGGAAGTTGTGCAAGAATGGAGAATCTGACAAATGGAATGACTGAGTAATAGCTGTTTATTTCTCAGTAGAAGTCTTTAGGATTTTGGCTTTTTGGAGCCAGCGGGTACTTCCTATTTGGAGCGCAAGAAGGGAGGGGTCTCTCAGTCCAGTTTTCATATATAGTCAATGGTCGTAACTAAAGGAAAAGTCAAAATTTTCACTTAATTAAAAATTAAGATATTAGTTTTTTTTTTTTGTACAGAAATCAACCTTTTTGTGTTTGTCTGTGACGTTGTGTCACTGTAGTCTTAAATGAGCCACATCTGCAGAGACAATTTGCTCTGGCAGAATCTGCTGCATCCTGCAGTGCATCCTGTGTTAGAGAAGTACCACAGAACAGATACTTGAACCCTGAACTTGTGAATGCACCTCGTGATATTTGACAGGATATTTGTACTGTTGAATCTGTCTCACTCTTCCCTTAATATGAACCCAATCACACTCACATCCCTCTGGTGCATTATTCTCCCACTTCCTCCACCTTCTCTTCCTGCCTCTCCTTCATTTTTCTGATTCCATCTATTACATTTTCTCCCACGTCTGCCTGCTAAGTCATGTCATCTGGGTTTTGTTATATTTTCTTAACTTCAGTCAAATGTTTATATCATTGTTTTTCTCCAGTGTCTCCTCTAAATTATTTATTTTCTCCTGCTTTGTCATCGGATTTTCTCAGTTAGAGGCCAGAGAAGCGTCGAGGTTGGTGAGTGGAGGTCTCCAGTCAGCAGCAGGTCTCGAGTCGGTGGTGTCACGCAGATCTCGAGAATTGCACAGCGAAACCACAACACTCTGCAGAGAGAGGGAAGAACAGCGGAGGATCCTGGCAGACACACAGTCGGCAGCCATGGACCTGCGCACCCGTCTGGAGCACAGTGAGAAGGACTGGATGAAGGAGAAGGCTGAGATGCTGGAAAGATTTGATATGGAAAGGCAGGAGTGGGAGAGCCAGCTCAGAGACATGCAGAAGAAAATAGAAGAGGTAAGATGCCATAGATATAATATTCATTCATTCATTCATTCATTTTCCAATCCGCTTTATCCCTTCCGGGGTCACGGGGTTGCCGGAGCCTAACCCGGCTACTCATGGGCGAAGGCAGGGTACACCCCAGGACTGGTCGCCAGTCTGTCGCAGGGGCCACAATCACACACCCATGCACACTCACATTCACACCTAGTAACCAATTAACCTATGAAGCATGTTTTTGGACAGTGGGAGGAAGCCGGAGTACCCGGAGAAAACCCACGCATGCACGGGGAGAACATGCAAACTCCACACAGAAAGGTCCCCCAGCCAGGGCTTGAACCGGGAACCTTCTTGCTGTGAGGCAGGAGCGCTAACCACTGCGCCACCGTGCAGCCATAGATATAATATAGAAATATAATCAGGGCTCTAAATTAACACCCGTTCACAAATGTGGGTAAAACATGGCGGGTAGAAAAACTATTTCACGAGCCACTTTGGCAGGTGAGACAGTTATCAACTTTGACATGGGCCTCAAACTCACAACCATGGCTTTTAGGTGTCTGTTTTCCCACTTTGCCACCACAAACATTCATCCCAGGGTTTGTTCAAACATTTAATTCTGACTTTATTGCGCAGATTTAATAGTCACATTCACCATAGCAGCTGGGACATTCAGGGGCTGCATGAAATTTCCGCCCTTATGCATTTTCATTAAGAGCTCGCTATTGCTGCATTCAGGTGTGCTGGTAATTTCTAGCATTTGCTCTCACTGATCTCAGCCAACACAAACACACACTCACTTGTTGCTCCGTGTCATCGTTACTTTTTGAAATGACTAAGACACACAACTACAACACACTGATCTGTATGAACACACAATAAGGCTAAATGTTGCACATTTTTCAATATATGCTGTTTTTTTAATGCATGACATTAAAAAAAACTTCAAAGTAATTATTTTGTTGTTTATCGCTAGTTTTAATCTCTATGGAAGCATGTTGCATTCCATTAAAAAAAGGTGGTACCTTTCGATAAAAAAGTGACAAAGTTGACCACACCCACAATGTGAGCGTCCAGCAGGTCACCCGTGGACTTTTCTGCTTTGTGCCCAATATTGTCGTCGGGATTGACTCTCAAAAAAAAAAGAATAAACAGTTCATATTCATCAATATTTGATACTTCCCCAACGTTTTGCTGTGTAATGTTTGTAGATAAAGTTGATGTTTTAAAGAAAGGTTTGTGCTCATAAAAAAGTTCAGAGATCAGAAGTGTCTTTAATTAAAATAACATTTCATTTCTATAATGTTATAAAACCTGACATAAGACAACACTTTTAATTATTATTAGGATTTTGTTATGTGAGAGAATAATCCTTAACCGAAACTTTCTAAATAAAGAGAATACCTGTTTTACTTTGTAATACATAAATTATTTTTCTTGAGAAATGTTTGGCTGCTAGTAGAGTCCAGATTTGGCTGCTAGACTTTGGATTTTACTGGTCACCCCTTAAAAAGCTAATTTAGAGCCCTGGATATAATTGTAAACATAGTTGTGGCTTTTTGCCACAATAAATGTTTTTTTTTTTAAGTTTTAAGATTGTTTAAGTTTAGTAAGTCTGTTAGTAAAATGCATAAAAAACAGGTGTAATGTTTTAAATCTTAATTAAATCTTGAAAAAAGAAGCTGAAAAAAGGTTTTCACAAAATTTTTCATTCTTAACCCTTTAAAGCCGAACGTATAATATTTGATACATGAGTCTGTTATCTCTTTACAAGAGCAATAGAATTGAAATTTTATTTTTTTGGGTCTTAAAATGTTTTTGCTATCTCAGGAAAAAATATATCTTTGAGCTGTGTGACCTGATGTATCCAATATGATACAATTGAAATGTATTTATTTATTTATATATATATATATATCAATCAAAACTCAATATATCAATACATCTCAAACTCTGTGGCAGAGAAGAAGTTCCCAAGTCGTCTTTTCTCTTGTTTGTATTAGTACTTTTACTTTGAAACAGCTAAAGATGTTCTCATTTTCTAATGTTTTATGGATCTAATAATTCCTTTATATCTGTCAAATAATTTTTAGCAATAATCCTTCAATGCATTTTAACAGTAAAGTTTAGAAAGGTAGAAATAAGAATAAATAATAATTATGAAGCTACTGTATACGTTCACACAGGCCACGTTGAAGTGGCCACTTCAATGAAAAGTCATTGCAAACGTGTGTTTCAGGCTCCCAGGTTCAAAACTCGTGTACTCACGCGTTGCTACACAAATTTAGTTTTTGGGCTCTACATACAAAATGTGCGGCTATTGAACACGTCACAACATGCTGAACTTTGACCAATCAGGGGCTAGGATTTGTTAGTGACGTATGGATGGGATCCCTTTTAATTCACCCTTTTAATCCAGCTGTTGCAAAATTGATCATTGAGGATGAATTTTTATAATTGCGGTTTATGCCCGAGAGAGATTTTTATGACACCAAGTAGTTCATATATCGGAGTAGAGCTGTGAAAGAAAAAGCTTGGAGCAAAATTTGTGAGATTTGTACCATTCTGACTTTTTGCACCAAGCACATTCCATCTGCTGGTGTGGACATGTGCTAGTAAACAGTCGAAAAAGAAAACTGTTTGTCCAGTGTGAACGTGTGCTAAATGCTCGGTGTGTGTATAGCCTAATACTACAAAACAGGTTTGACCCTAAAAGAGTTGATTAATAACTCAGAGCAATTTTAAAGACTTCTTATTTAAAATTAAAGCCTTCTGGTCTTACTTATTGAACTTGATTTCATTAGGTAAGAAAAAAGCTAACAGTTCTTTAAGATCTTGTTTTGTCTTTCCTTTTTTAATAACAAAGAATGCATTCTTACATCATGATAGAATGCAAAGAAATTGAGGCAATTTACCATGAAGCAGACATGCGGTTTTCATTAATTCCTCTGAGACCAGAAAATCAGAAAGCAGCAGCTGTGGATGAAAGCACAGTAAGAGGCAGCAGTTCCAGCTAGATATTGGTTGATGAGGAAGACGCCCAGTCAAAATGAATTATGAGAATTCCACAGTTTGAGGTCAAAGTTTATTTGGTTTTATTGAAAAGAATGTATTGAATCCTCGATGTGTCACTGACTTCCAGAATACTGCACACTTTTATGACCAGTTTTGTTTGGATCACTTTTTCTTAACCATCGTGATTTGTTCTTTGTTTTCTTTCTTGCTTTATATTAATGACATCTTTGTTTACATTTCCAGTTGTGTTCTGAGGTCAGAATCAAGAGAGGAGGAGCAGGGCAGATTGTGAAGAAGCAGGATGAAGATGTGCATCGACTCAGCATACGTTCAACCAGCACTGGCTCCAGTTTACTTAGTGACAACTCCCGCTCTGATCTGTTCAGCAGCAGCACTCAGTCAGAACCAACCAGAAATGCACCTTCACCTGCCTTTGGTCCTGACAGGAGTAATGTCGACACCAATACTTTTGGTAACACAGATGACCGTCAATATTGCTGCTTTCAGTCAGACAGGCTCTCTGGATTAAACCTCAATGAGCTGAGAAAAAACAACAACTTAAAACTGGAACTTCAGGAGCAGCTAAGATGTGGAGGCTCTTGGCAGGAAGACTCTGCGACTGGAAATAAGGAAGCTGTGGATACAACCGAGCTGGATGCTTTTTGTGATGAAGTTTCTGGTTGTGAAGGACCACATTACTCTAAAAGCAGTGCAAAAGGTGTCGATGACGGTCTTCATGGTAATGCTGCCAGCGGAGGAATGATTTACCACAGTGAAAAGAAGAAGAACACCACTGCACTCAATGCTGTGAGTGTTTTAGCAGTTTTCTGATAAACCTTTTTCATGTCTGGTTTTTACCTAATCAGATGATTAACTAATATTAACTATGGCTGAGATTTGCTCATCCTTTGGCTGCTTTAATATTGAACTACCTTACATCCCACAGTTTTTACTTGTGAAACTTATCTTTCTTTCAGGCTTTGAGTGAAATAGCTCGTGTTAGTGAGGAGCTTTGTAGCTACCAGGAGGAGATCAGAAAGAAGAGCAGTAATAAAAGGTACATTTCCTTTTGGACCAATGGGTGCAAGTTTTAAGTTTTAATAACTGGCAAAATTTGATAATTATTAAGTCTACTTTTTGTTTGGAAATAAAAAAATACATTTTTTGCGTGTATTTTGAGAATTTAATTGAATTTTAACACTGATTCTTTATTGATTACAGCAGTCACTCTGAACCTGTCTGCACATCTCAGTTAAGTGGCCCCAACAGTAGCTGTCTGCAGGAAGATGAAGCTCCATATGACTTCAGTCAGATCTACAATGAACTCCGGGCCCTTGAGAGGGAAAACTGGCTCACTCTGTCACCAGATAACACCTGGAAGTCCAGCAGAGGGCTAAGCAAATCCTGGGGGACCAACATTGCTGATCTAGATAGTTATAGAAAAATGCAAATGAGTCCTGTAGTACACTCTGAAGTTGATATGGCAGGGCCACCAGTCCCACCCCGCTCTTCTTCCTGGAATCTGACCACTGTCGATACGGATTTGGAACTCTATATCCCAGAATCCCCACAGGCCACATTACGGAAGTGCCACAGCCCATGTGTTCTAATTGGCAGAAGGTGTAGCAGCCCGTCTATTGTTAGGAAGTTTGAGGCTATGTTACAAGAAAACGAGGGAAAAGTTTTTAAAGATGGAGTGGTGGTCTCTTGCTCTGTCCCCAGTGACACCAATTGTAATGTTGGTTGTTGCCACAACCGCTGGTCCTGTGATCCAAGCAAGTTCACTCGCAGTAACTTATCTACATATGATTCAGTCCAGAAGAGCTTCTCTGAAGTCAACATACTGAGTGCTGGCAAAAGTTTTCATTTAGACTGTGGCTCCAGTGATGCAAAGCAACTGATGCCTCCAGCTGTCAGAGAGTTACCTGTAGATTTACTCTTGACCTCTCTGCAAATGCCTCCTGTCCACCCCGACCTCCATGGCTCCAGAAGAAACATAATGTTGGAACAAAAAACTGCTGAATTCAACAGAGCTTTGTTTCAGGCTGAGATGGGTCATGGAGCAGATGCTAGCGACAGCGTAGTTATCACAGACATCAGCTCTCTGGCTTGCCAACCAGTCCCTGCTACACCTGATGGAGTTTTACATCCAAAGGAGATTCTCTTTGAGCCTAATTGTACATATGGTAACCCAAGCAGAGCAGAAGCAAACTCTAAAGAGTGCTTACTTCCATCCAAATCTGAGTCCAACATACAAAACCCAGAATTGCAGCCAAGAAAAGAGGTTTTTGCTGCTGATGTCCAAGAGGCAAGGACAGAACCAGAGAGTGTCCTCTCAACTGAACAAGAACCTGGACTGAGTCAAATCCCAACAACCCCAAAGAGTCCTGCACATGAGGTCAGGCACAAAGCTCGAACAGCAAGCAGTCCTTCCAGGAAGTCACAACACAGAGCAGGAAAGGAGGAACTTTTCTCTGAGCCTTTAGTGAAAGCAAATAAGCAGCCAGAACGTCTGATAGAGGAGGGCAAGAAAGAAGATCCCAACCAAGACAAGTCGCAGTCCATGGGAGCTGCTGACCCACACCAGCAGTCACCTGCTATGCTGCTAAAACAAAAACAGAGGACACAACAAAGACACTTGTCTCGTCCTACTTACCAGTCAGACTCCATCAGGTTGGTACCCAGGAGGATGAGCGACCATCCCTGGAAGCCCCTGACTCTTGCTGCGTACCCACGACCAGAAGGCTCCAGGTCAAACTATGGGGCTGTGGAAAGGATTCTGAAAAATTATGAGAGTGCAGCTCGGGCCCAACAGAATGAGAGCCACCAAAGTGAAATAGGCTCATGCCCTAACTTCAGCCTGAGACAGGAGGAGATCATCTCAGAACAGGACTTGCAGGACCCTCCACCTTCACCTCCTGCTGTGGGACACCTGCAGACACAGCTCAGCATTCACAGTGCCACAGGTGTGAAGGAGCTGACAGTGAGGGTGAGGAACACTTGTTTTAGCGTGTGCTTTAACACTACCAAACTGTTCTCTAATGCAGACAAGCAGCTTTCATTTGAAACAAAATTTGAGCAATTTATCATTTTGCTGAAATGATTTAGGTCCAGTTTTAATTTCAGGGCTGTTCTTCCAGAGGAACTGAATGAACCTAATTTCCTTCCGCTCTTAAACATTAAGCAGTTGCCCTTGTCTGCTCTGTTGGGAATGTTGTTTATTTCTGGTGCGAGCTAAGAGACAAAAGAAGGCCAAAGTCTCCATTACCATCTACACATCTGGGCCATTCTGTTGCTAAAAGGCTCCTATAGACCTGACAGTGTAGTGGAAACTTGGCAGGAGGTGTATCACCTTCACTGGCTGGTCTTTCATCCTTCTTTGCTTCCATAAAGCCTCACAGTGGAAGCTTTTCTTTTTCTTTGTGTTGTAATTACAAATGTATCTACAAGAAGGCCAGCCGGCTGATCCCCTTGGCAAATCACAAATGTGAGACAGCTTAAGTAATGACAGCACTTTAAAGTCCCTCTCTGGTCATCTTTTGATCTATCATAAGATAATTCCCAAGTCAATCATAAATAATGCCAAAGTAAATGTTTTTGCCAAGTTAAAAAAAAAACCTGTGTCGTTTTCTAGGATGGAGCTTCTGCAGAGCGGCAGATCGTCCTCCATCATGAGAAAAATGCTACAAAGATGTTAAAAACACGAAAAATACAATTTTCGTCAGGGTGGGTCTTTAAAGTAGTTGGAGTCTTTGCTTGAGTAATGCTGACCACAGTCAACCTACTGAAACAAATGCTAAAGGAAAGTACTGCTTTAGTTTAACTGCCAGTTAAAGTGTTGATGATTCTTAAGTTCGACAAAAGTAAAAAAAAAAAAGTCTTTTATATTGCGATGTTTTGTGACCTTTTCACATGCGCACTTTCTGTTTGAAATCTGCCTGTTTTCCATCATAGGGTCAGGAGGGTTAGCTGATGTATCAGTTGGAGCCTGTGACAAAATTTCAAGTATGTGAGTGTGAACGTTGTACACAGAGCGGTGGGATTGTTCTAAACATTAATTCCCTTCTGTCTTTGCAGGAAGATGAAGAGACTTTGATTGCTTCTCCCTCTTCCCAGAAGAACTTTTCAAGGCCTGCCTGTCCAGCCAACCGACGGCTTCCTTCACGATGGGCCATCCGCCTCCCTACTTCATCCTCCTCCAATACTTCCTCCTCCTCTACCACCCCGGGTGCGCCTCCAGCCTTTCCCCTCCAGAAGAACACTTCCTCTTTTACTTATTCACATGCTTTTCACATAGATACCGTCATCATTCGACCTCCATGTCACTAAGACTTACTTTTTTTTTTGTGGTGTATACTAGATACAGACTGTGTTTACTGCTACAGACTCAGATGTGCTTTAGTTTTCCAACTTACCCACAGGTTTTGTTATTCAGCGGAGTCTAACTGACAAAGTAAAGCAAGTTCAGTTATTGGACTGTTGGAACGACACCAATCTTTCCTGCATCCATCTTAAACATACTGTACTCAGGTCTGGATTCTAGCTTTGAATATTGTAATCTTGCTGATGTACCAACTATACCCTGTTTTATAAACTGTATTTTTACCGATAACATAACACTATTAGATGATAATGATCTTGTTCTGCATTAACATTGGTAAGATTTCCTTTTTATAATGAACACTGTTTTTGTTTTTTAATATTTCATGTAGAAAAGCGGAATCATGTTAAACTCATACAGTGAATCATTACCAACAAAATGACTTGATGTGCTGAATAAAGCTTTGTTTATTGCTTTTTGTCTTGCCTTTCTGATACTTTGATTATGACTCTTTTTGGTTTTAAAATTTTCACTTTTTTTTCAAGAAATATTTTTTGTGTCAACAGAAGTGTTAAATGTGTTTTTACTGCATTGTGAAAAATACTTATTTTTTATTTTCTTACGACACTTTTATTATTTTTTTCCCCAAATTTGCTTGCTTTTTAATTCATTTTTGTATTCCTAATGCTGTCATGTAAGGGGTGCATGATGATGAACACCTCTTGATATATAACACCAAGAGGAATCATTTTTATTGACTTTCATTGTGTCTTTTATCAGAAAAATCTACTATAGCTGAGAAATATACTATTTATTTTCTGATTTTGCTCAACAAATTACATTTTGAGTAAATATTTGACTAATTTACTACTTCAGCTGACATATTTTTTTTATCTTTATGGATCTTCATATTTGTTTAAAAGCAATTACTGAAAATCAAACATTTCACATAAATATTTATGTAACTGTCTCAAGAGGAGCAATGCATGGCCACTCAGCACACAAGGGTGAGGCAGCAAAACCAAATGCTTGTATGTCTGGGGTTCTTTTGTCATCAGTGATGCTTTGATTAAGCTTTTCCACAGTGGCTAGTGACATTCCAGTATAATCTGTGAATTCCTACATATGTTTCCTTAACAAAAAATATTTCCTAACTTTTTTAATGTGCCTGAAAATGTGAAAAAAATGCATTTACCCTTTTTGCACCTCTACATCAGGGCTGCTTGCATTCCCACACCTCCTGAATGTGACACCACTGCACACATAAATGCACCCACTCACACCCGTGACCCTGAAGGATGGACATCCAGCCCCTCACCCTGAAACCTGGCACCCATAGCTGACTGAAATAACAGGTGCAACAATGTTGTGGTGCCAGAAATCCTACCCCATGAATGATATATATATATACAAAAATATTTTCATTCTTTTCTGATTCCCAGCCAAGCTCTGTGTCGGCTGTCTCATCCTGCTTTTGGTTGTCAAGGTTGAGAAAGGAAACAGATTACCACCTCTGTGCCGTCCGCCGCACTGCTGGAAGTGCAGAGGCTGAAGCTGTTTGAGGCTCATGCTTGCTCAAATTCAAGTGTTTCTGCAGCGACTTGAGCTTCATCCTGTAGGCATAGATTGTATTTTCCCAAAATAATCAGTGACAAAAGGAGACACAGACATTTGTGTCAGCAGGTTTGCTTTTGTTTGAGCTCACTCTTTGCTTTTTGATTTCCGCTCTCCAGAAGGTTGTGATCTGACCTCTGTTCACATGAAGTCCACAACAAATGTAAAATGGCACTAGAATGGTTTCATCATAGTTTTTGCATGGTTGCAATGACTAAAAGATGCAACTCCGTTATATGACTGAATGCATTTTGCACATATTTTCTTGTGTTAAATCCAGTTTGAGTTGTGCAACATTAAGTTACCAGACTCTCCTCATCAATGTTTACAGAAAACCACAGGGTCTGAATGTCTACTTGCCATTCTTTTGGCTATAAAAATAAATAAATCGATTTGTTTTTTTATACAAGTGCATTTTTTGCCAACCTGCAGTGTTGCTTTAATGCTGTGCTGAATGCAGCATATTCCCCCACTTCCTGTGGAGCCCCAGACAGCTGCGTATTGATCGGTATGCTGATGGATCTGTTTAGAGGCCACATTTGGAACACACACACACACAGTCACACACCTACACACAGTTGGTTGTGCAGCATTTCAGCAATTGAAAGAAATGTGCATCCTCTATGGAACCCCAAACTGTTCATAATAAATAAATAAATATGATCTTGTGCAATCAGACACTCAACCAATAAATATCTCATAAATATAATTAAAAAATCATTAAATTGTGAAAAACCTGCACACAGATGTTAAATTAGCCATAGTATTATTAAATATATTTCATTCAGCTTTAAAGCTTGCTCATTTTTTCATAACAGCATTTTAAAATATGATTTTTTTTAATCATGTTGAATATTGCTATAATTACGTGGCTTTTTTTCAGAAACTCTGATTTCAAAATCAATATTTTTCAAAGCAGCTTTTTTTTTCACTTCACATTGATGTTTTTCAGAATGACTTGTTTATTACATAATGACCTTTTTCAGCAGAAATAGAACCTGTTCAATATTGGTATCAAAACATTCAGCACATTCAGGACATTTATGCTTGTACTTTTGGGTTAATTATACCTTTTATGCATTTTTACATTTTTCGTATTTTTACAAATTTTTTCACAAAATTCTTTGAACTTTTGTGCACTTTTGAAACCAACACAACATTGGTATCAAAACATTCAGCACATTCAGGATATGTTTGCTTTTTAAATTTTGGTGTTAATATTTTTTAAGCTATTTAAAATGTTACGCAATTTTTACTATTTTTGTGAACTTTTAAAACCAATTCAATATTGGTATTGAAACGTTCAGGACATTTGTGCCTATACTTTTGGTATATATACCGTTTACGCATTTTAAAACTGAACGCAAATGTAACTTTTTTTTTTTACGAATTTCTTCAAACATGCTAACTTTTTCAGTAATTTAGCACATAATGAAGTTGTTTGGCTTAATTCTGAGTTAAGCTAATACTTTAGCAACATGCTAGCTATTTCAGCTAATTTAGCATCAACTGAGGTTTTTTGGAATAATGTGGAGAGAATATTTTAACAACATGCTAGCTTTCTTTTTGGTTATTTTGGCATCTACTGAATTTTTTGGGCTAATTTGGACATAATTGTGCATTTTCTACAACTTTTAGTCCTTTAGCAACTTTAGCATTATAATAATAATAATAATTATTATTATTTTTACGATTTTCAGCAAACAGCTTCAGCATATTCAGCGACCACTTTCAGCAAATAGCATACACACTGGCATTATTGCAGGTAATGCAACTTTTCTAATTTAAAATCTGTGTGCAGGTTTTAATGATCTTTTAATATATTTATGAGATATTTATTGATTGACTCTTTGATTGCACGAGATCATATTTATTTATTTAATTACGAACAGTTTGGGGTTTCATAATCCCTCACTAACCTGGCATGTAATTTCAGACAGCGTTGCACAATAAGCTGCTTTTTCAGTTTTGATGCTGAATCTCTGAAATCCAGAGACACTGAGCAGTTTTCTGGCTTATCAAATACTCAGTTCTGTGACATACACAGACACTTATTGAGGTGCTTGACTTCACAGACTGTAGTGTAGGTTGCGGGCTGGATGACCATGCTTAACGTACTGTAGAGATCAGAAAGGAGAGACAGCATGTCTGGGATGCCTGTCTGTAAAGAGACCCACCAACCTTTCTGAATTCCTTCCTTGATTTTAAATAGACCAAAGAGTTAAGGACTTGAACAGAGTTGACTCAGCTGCACTCTTGGAAACTGTGCAGAACATCTTTGCCTATGTCTGTCCTTAAGTTATCTAATAGTTTGATCTGAGAAAAATGGCACCAAGTTCTTTGTTGTTTAGAGTTCTATAAGATACTTTAAATTGATTAAAATTATACAGCTATATGTAACCTTAAGAGCTAAATATCTTTTTAGACTTAGAGTTAGGCGGGGAAAACCTGCATTAGTTTACGTACAAATGCAGGATTTATGTTCTTAGAAGAGAGAAGTTGAGCCAAAGCACAGGAATTTATCTCTTTTTGTAACACACTTACTTTCCATTCTTTCTGATGTGTTTTGTGATTCTTGTTTTTGTGTTCTTGTGACCCGTATTTTACCTCACCTCCCTGTTGGTTGCCTGTCTGCCTCAAATCAATTTTTTTCCTGTAATTTTCAAACTTCTGCCTAATTCAGGCATATATGTATATACATGTAATATATATATATATATATATATATATATATATATATATGCATTTTACACTGAAAACTAACACTGATAACTGATAACTAGATAACTAATTCTATAAAAGGAAAAATATGTTTGACAACAATGTAGACCTTTATTAAACTGAAAAGAAGTTTTGCAAAACGAATATATTTTAAAATATTAGGAAAAATTTCTAAAATTATTTTTTATTTCCACTTAGCGCCTCATCGTGGTGGAGTTTGCTTACTGGATGCACGGTCTTCCGGAACCGCCGGATTCCGACGTGGTTCTGGTTTCTGGTGGTGCAGATTTTAGTGTAACACCACACAAGTGTCATCAAACAAGGTTGGTGTTTATTATTTTTAATTCTTTGTATGTACTATTTGTTTGCACACCTATTAAAGATAAGCTGAAGATTTTAGCTTTTTTGTTGCAGTATTTTAGATTATTACAGAAAATACCGTTTGTTATAAACGTGTTTTATGTATTCCATTTTAAACAATAAAAATAATTATAATTCGGATTTTTACTCATTGAAAAAAGATCGTCAGAAACATCAAGAAGGATTTTAAATGCCTCTACTATGTCTTCCCGATTATATTAATAATTTTATCAGTTCATTTTTTTCTTTTACTTTTAAAAGTAAATCAAAAATCCATATTGCATTACAAGTTAAGTAAGTAAAGCTGCAGCTGAAGCGTTTCAATTAACAACAGCCCATCTCCATCAGATTTCCGAGGGGAACTTTAACGCCACACTTGCGAATTACATCTAACATGAACAATTTGATGCTCGAATAGAATTTCTATCTTCAAACATCCAAAGAAAACTGTCTGGAAATGTCGACAGAGTCTAAGCTAGCTTCATTTAACAAACAAAGCAAAACATAATATTAACTTTAATAAACGTAAACAAATGTTAGCATAATACATGCCAATTGAGTAACCTATTAAATGAAGAATTGTTGGGGAGGGCATGTTTTCACTTTTCTAAGGAAAATAAAATGACTTGCAGGATGGTTCTCAGTGCACCAAGGCCACGTTTCCTGAGGAGTATCTGCTGCTTGGGGTCCTGGGCAAGGTAATGATAATAGTGTCCCATAACTTTTCAAGTGGTAAAAACAAGTCTTATCACTAAATCTCATCAAGCAGAAAAAAAGTGTTTGTGTGTGCTTCTGTTTCTGCGAGCAGTCCCACCATTTACATCCACTTTCATAACATCAATGTGATGAAGTTTTCTGTCAGAGCTTCATTTGCATTTTTGCTCAGATTATAAGAATTGTTTTTGTTGCTTTTTTTAAAAACTGCTCTAATATTTTGCTGCCTAAATTATGTTGTGAAGCTTCATCCATCCATCCACTTTTTTAACCTACTGCATTCAATGATGTACCAATCTCCTTCAAGGCAGCTGCAGCTGCAGCGGCAGAGCACTGGCTGTGTTTATTCCAGCATCCACGGCTTCAACCAGGAAGAGATCAAGGAGAAGCTGCAGGCCTTTCCTGGAGGCACCATTGATCTACTGAAACAGGACTCTGGCATAGCTGTGCTGACCATCAACAATCCTCCTCGCTTAAACGCCTTCTCCGGTAAGAAGACTAATGCTCATTAATTCTCATACACTCGTAGATATCCGTTTTCAGCATTTAATTTTGTTCTTCCAGGTACCATGATGATGGCTCTAGAGGAGAAGGTAACCCAGCTGGAGAACTGGACAAATGGGAAAGGAGTCATTGTTCAGGGTGCTGCTCAGACATTCTGCTCTGGATCTGACCTCAATGCTGTCCGAGCTATGGCTAACTCACAGGTAGCAAAGGACTTAAATGCACCTGTCACCTGTGGTTTTTTGGGGGCTGGGATAATTACTATAGTTGTCCCTAAATGCAGTTTGTCCACTTAATGCTAGGTTTTCCAATGGTCCTTAAACGCACCACAGCCCTGTAGGTAGCCCCGTTGAAGCAGAGGAAAAACAGTGTTGCACATTTTTTTTCAGAGGCCGAGCAAACAAACTGTTTGACCAGCACGATTCTAAAGTGTCAAAGCCATGCTTGACACTTGGAACATTTTTTCTTGCATGTTTATGTGATGTGTTTTATGGTGGCGTTGGCCTGTAGTTTTGTCATTCTGCATAGAAGCATCTTGTGGGCTTAGGGAGTTTGTCTGAATATTTTCTTTTCTCTTCAAGGATGGGATGAAAATGTGTATGTTTATGCAGAATACTCTCACAAGGCTGCTCAGGTAAATGTTTCTTTTGTTCTCTTTCATAAATGTCACTGGAAAGAGAAAGAAGGCAGTGACTGTAGTTTTTTTATGCAGGTTGCCTCTCATCTCCGTAGCCCTGGTGGAAGGTAATGCTGTTGGAGGAGGAGCAGAGCTTACAACCGCCTGTGATTTTAGGTAAACTGACATCAAGACTCCTGAATCAATTCACTAATGAATCTTTTCTTTAATTATTTCCTTATCTTTCAGATTAATGGCCTCCGGGAGTGTGATCCAGTTTGTGCATAAACACATGGGTTTGGTCCCAGGCTGGGGTGGGGCTGCCCGACTTGTCGGGATCGTTGGAAGCCAAAACGCTTTGAAGCTGCTCGGAGGCGCTGTAAAGGTGGACTCTGAGCTCGGCATGCACATTGGTCTGGCCGATGGAGTTCTAAAGGTCAACCAGGAAGCTGCGCGTGCTGAGACTGGCCTGCAGCAGGCAGAGAGCTGGCTCAGTCAATACACCAAAGGACCTGCCCCAGTAATCAAGGCTGTGAAGAAAGTTGTCTTGTCTGGAAGGGAGCTCCCACTCTCAGATGCTCTGAGGACAGAAAAAGATATATTTGGGACCGTCTGGGGAGGTCCAGCTAACTTGCAGGCGCTGGCGAGCAAGTCCAAACACAAGTAACATTGTCTGAGTGCCTTTTGTAAAAAAAAAAAGTCCCATTAATACACATGAAAATGTTCTTATAAGCCCCATCCTGGCCAGAAATGTTTGATCTTAGTTGTAAAAATGTTGGACTTTTCACAGGACATTCCTGTAATAGTACAAATAGTGTAATACAAATATTTAACAAAAGACTAAGCTTCTGTAAAAAAAAGTAACATCACTAAACAGTGCTACTTCTACTCTAAAACAAACGAGCAGTCTTCTTTGTTTGTCCTCTGACTGCACCATTGTGACCCTGATTAGATCAGTCCAGCTGAGCTGATGAGCCATGAGGAGCAGGAAGGATCCTCTGTCTTCAGTAGTGTAATGCTGCTGCAGGCCTTTCTTATCTGGAATTATGGATCATCAGCTGATCCGTCATATACCTCAGCAGTTGTGCTGTTACCGCCTCCATGACCTCCCTCGCTCTCAGGTGATCTATTACACTGGCAGATATGTCCGCTGTATTGATTTTCATTAATCAGGAGTTTTTTTTGGCTGATCCAAAAAGAGCTATCCGAAGAGTAAATGAAGTTTGGCATCAATAATAGGCTCAACTTGTAGTGTGAATGAATCCACACAGCACTTCCAGCATCGGGCAAACACAGAAGAGTTTTCAGCAGCTCAGGGACGCAGACAGGCCCTTATCTTGTGTTTCCCTTCTGGGTGTTCTGCTCCCAGACTAAAACTGCACCTGGAGTCTGACTGCTAGCTCTGATCAGAGCTCCAAACCCCTAAGACATGTTCAAAAAGGAGTCAAAACTACTTACAGAAAAGAAAAAAAAATGACAAGGGCATAATATTTTTTCCAAATACATAATTAGAGAAATTAATCCTAATTGAAATTTGCCACAAAGTAAAATCAAAATGTGAATAAAAGTCATAAATAACTGATTTGGAATTTAAAAACAATAAAATGTTGTTGCTCCTTCATAAAGTAAAAATATAGTAAGAAAAAGAGGAAGCAGAAACCATTACACAAACTTTATTCTTCAGAATGGAAAATCTAAAACTGCGCAGATGATTTCAAATTACAAAAATAACCACTTGATTTTTTTTTTTTTTTTTGCAAAATGGCCAATATCAATGGCATGTCGTTGTTGTTTACCTCTTCAGACATTACCCTTGACAGGCTATAAAACCAATTTGCAAATAAAATACAAATATTTAATCAAACTAAACCCAAAGGACATCAAATCTGAAATTCCTGCCAGCTAGCAGTGGTTAAATAACTCTCTCTTCAAACACGCACAAATCACAAAACTGAGAACGCCTCCAAAGATTTACCGAAGCTACAGACGATTCAGCTTTGAAAGGAAAAACAAAAATGAATCACATTTAAAGGTCAATTATATTAAAGGTTGGATTAGTAGGGACAGTGTGCACAATTCAACATTTCAACCTTTTATAAACTTTAAAGCTTCTGAACAGTGGTGTTTACTTGAATTCAAAGTGATATCTATGAGGGCAGCCACAATATAGTTGCTCCTGAGTTTAATCACAAAACACCCACATGGCATAAAATTAAATTCTCCTTTTCCCCCCCATACTCCATCTGTGCTAAACCGTTTGAATGTTTCCTGTAAAACACAACTAGCTCTGAAATCAAACATGTTGAAAGATTGACAGTTAGTTTCTGACTTTTTCGATGAAAGGGTGTAAGTTGGGAAGAAGTTTTCAAGGGTTAAATAATCAGTAAGAGCAGTGAGATGACTTGAGCTCAGATGAGTCTGTTTCTGCGTGCTATGTTAGCCGAGAGAGTTAAATTGTACACGTTTACAATGCAGTCATTCATTAAAATGACTCTGTTCCATTTCCAGAAATAAACTTCCCATCATGCCTTCTGTTCTGTCAAGTAACAAATGTGACCAAGAGAACTAAAAGCTCTCTGTTTTGTCTTTTTTATGGGATAGAGAAAAGATAATAAATATAAACAAGACAGTTTGGTTTGACACAAGAGAATTAATGTTTCAAAAATTCAACTCACTTTTCTTAGATTTACCTTTATTTCAGGAATGCTAGAATTGGATTAGAATGAAGCTCAGAGTCCAGGAGTTCACAGATCATGGAAGAGAAAAAATATTTTTTCCATTCTTCAGTACCAAACCATTCATACCCATCAGATTTGTAACTGAGGGAGAAGCAGCATAAAGTGGGAAATAAACTAATGGAGCAGGAACATAACCATTTAGTATTGGGTGGTGTCGTTTACAATTTTGTACACTGGCCATCAGGCATTCTCGACCTTTCGCTGTTACTGGATGAAGAAGAGGCAGACTCTGACAGAGGAGCTTCTCCATCCTCTGGAGAAAGTCTTTGTCTCCGTGGCTGGTTACCCCACAGCTCCACATTCTCACTATCATCCCCTTCCTCTTCATCGTCACTCAGATCTCCGGAGCCAGACTGATCCACAAAGTTGTGAGGACCAGAAGACATGGACGGTGTCGTTTCCTCCTCCTCCTCTTCTTCTCCCTCTCCAGCTTCAGATCGCTCATGAGAGGGGGTTGACCTGGGGCTGATGTGCAACTGGGAGAGAGTCTCTACCAAAGGACTAACAGTGGGATCAGCTTGAGCCCCGAGGGAGGTGGGAGGCCGGGCAGGAGCTGAAGGGACTGTGGCAACTCCTGTGATCGGCTGCTGTGAGCCTGTTATTGTGATGTCAGCTCCATCAGCAGAGTTTTCTCGATTTGCTACCCCCATGGCTCCACTTACCCCCTCTGTGTCCAATCGCAGCCCGGCCACTCCTTTTTTGGGAATATCTAAAACATCCCTCTTCATCTTGCGTCTACGACCATGCTCGTTGCGCCTGTATTGCACCATGTTCTCCAAGTCAGCTACATACAGAAAGCCAGCGATCAACATCTCTGCTGTTTTCTTGCCTTTAGAGAAAGCGTCCTCCAGCTCACGGCTGGTCCGCTCATCATATTGCCACCAACCATTACGGCCCTCGTAATACCAAGCATGATCGCTCGATGCCCCACCCCGACCGCCAGCCGATGCTTTCAGCTCCTCCGGAGAGAGAAGTGTAGGCCTTTCCAGAAAGTCTTCTGGTACTTCCTGTCTGCAGAGAGCACAGCGTTTGCTCTGCCAAGATGCACCCTTTGCACACAGGAAACAGAAGATGTGCTGGCATGGTAACTGGACAGGGTGGACACAGCTCTGCAGACAAATGGCACACTCTGGGACGGAAAGGGCCGGGGACACGTTAGTGGAGCCAGAGCACGAGGATTCTGTACTACTGCCACTTCCACCACCACTGCTGCTGCCCTTCTTAGTGGATGGAAGTGAGTTAACAGAGTGGTCAACTTCTCCACAACTAGCCATCCTTATGAAGTACTGTAGGAAAGAGAACAGGTGTTTTGATGTGAACACATGAAGAACAGGAGTTTTACCTTCGTGTATAACAATAGTGCTAATACAGGGTTATAACATTAAAATTGTCATGGAGAATTGTGTTTTGGCGTTTTTAACATGTTCTTGTGGCCTTTTTCAGATGATGGAGGGAATAAATAAAGAAGACTTAGCTTAAAACTGCATCCCTGAGTATTTTTTAATTTATCAATGCTTTTTTCTGACATAAAAATATCTAACCAACTATAAAGAATGATTTCACCTTTACTATATTTACATATTTATAACAGTTAATTTAATGTAAGACTAATAAGGAATTTTAAACAGAAAAAGTTCATTGGTACAATAAACCATTGATGAAGTGCAGTTTGATACTCACTCAAAGATGCTTCAGTATTGATTAATCATTAGTAGAGCTCTTAGATCGTCCAACTTTCCACTGTCGAGAGAAAAGAAGTACATGTCAACAACAGTCCAGCTGATTGCAGGTTAAAGACATTTCTATGAAAAAAAGACAAAGGACTCTATTAACCGACAACAATCAACGAGTTATGTCAGTGAGGACGAACAGCAAACCCATTCTTATCCGGCACCAAGTCGTATTTAAAGACAATTTATTAGGAAGTTTAAAAAACACAGTACATAAAAATGCATCCTAAATACTCCTGACAGTGCTAAGTTTGAAAAAGAAACAAAGACAAACAAAAACATGCTAGCAATCGCCAAAAAAACAAAACAAAGAAAAAGCATAAAGGCCTCGCAACTAATTCACTGTTCCTTTATGGTTAACGATAATTTTGTGTACAGACAAGTGCCTGAATAACAAAAAATAAAGATATGAAGGCTAAATGCAGTCATCGAGCTCCAGTAAATAGACGGAGCTCATTTGACGGTGCTAGCTTCTTCTTTTAGCAAAAAAAAAAAACAAAAAACAAAAGCAGAAGACCTTTTTTCTCTTGCGACACAGATCGAAACAACTGCAAACTTACCATACCTCTGAAAACGGCTCAGCTTATGTCGTTTATTGTTGTAATTCGTATTGTAGTAGAGATTTTCGATGCTATTACATCGAATTCCAACGTTAACTGGCTTTGTTTTCTTCCGAGAGAGGATCAGAGATAAACTGGGCGACGTAAGTGTACGCGCTTACGTAAATGGCACGTCCGTCCGTGCCTACGACCTTTTCTGTTTCACGCATGCTCACCTCTTCCTGTTAGCTTGTGGCTAGAGGACGTTGGTGTCACAGAAGAGAGGGGCTCCCACGTAACTTTTATTTCTCGGTAAATTGCGTGAAGTAACAGGAGAAAGATGTTTTCCCGTGCTGTGAGACCAACCATTAGCTTTGCGCGGTGCTTGTCCACCTCTTCGCAAAACAACGCCAAAGTTGCGGTGCTCGGAGCTTCGGGCGGCATAGGCCAGCCCCTCTCTCTGTTGCTGAAGAATAGCCCCTTGGTGAGTCGCCTCTCCCTGTATGATATTGCCCACACACCTGGGGTCGCCGCCGACCTGAGCCACATTGAGACGAGAGCCCAGGTGACCGGCTACATGGGGCCCGATCAGCTCGACGCTGCACTGCAGGGCTGCGACGTCGTGGTGATTCCTGCCGGCGTACCGAGGAAACCCGGCATGACCCGCGACGACCTCTTCAACACCAACGCAACCATTGTGGCCACCTTGGCTGACGCCTGCGCTCGCAACTGCCCAGAAGCTATGATCTGTATCATTGCAAACCCTGTGAACTCCACAATCCCCATTACATCCGAGGTCATGAAGAAGCATGGCGTGTACAATCCCAACAAAGTGTTTGGTGTCACAACCTTGGACATTGTCAGAGCCAACACCTTCGTGGCTGAGCTCAAAGGCTTGGATCCAGCTCGTGTCAATGTTCCAGTTATTGGTGGTCACGCTGGGAAGACCATCATCCCCCTCATTTCGCAGTGCACACCCAAAGTGGAGTTCCCTGCCGATCAGCTGGCTGCATTGACCGGCAGAATCCAGGAAGCAGGTACAGAAGTGGTGCAGGCCAAGGCAGGAGCTGGCTCTGCTACCCTCTCCATGGCCTACGCTGGCGCCCGCTTCACCTTCTCCGTCCTGGATGCCATGAATGGAAAGGAAGGTGTGGTGGAGTGCTCATTTATCAGGTCTGAGGAGACTGAGTGCAAGTACTTCTCCACACCTCTCCTTCTGGGGAAGAACGGCATTGAGAAGAACCTGGGGCTGGGCAAGTTGTCCGCCTTTGAGGAGAAGCTGGTGGCCGATGCCATCGGTGAGCTGAAGGCCTCCATCAAGAAGGGCGAGGATTTTGTCGCTAACATGAAGTGAACCCAGGAGTCGTTCAATATTTTCAAAACCCAAACACAGTTTTGATGGATCATTTGTTCTGTCTTAAAATGCATCAGAATAACAGAATTTCTGTCAGTGTTTCCTCTTTGTTAATTCTTGGTAGAGCAATCATTTAAGTATATTTACAGTTTCCTTTTCAAACATGGCTTTTCTTTGAAATTATTATTTTATGATGTACTGTACTGTGACTGTTTAATTATTTTCTTGTGAACGTAAAAAAAAGTCTAATTTTCATGTACTTGTTCCCTGCTGAATGACACAGGAGGAAATACTGTCATGTCTGCTGATGCACTTTCTGTAGTTGTTACTGATGCAAAATATTCACTCCACCAATAAACAGCAGAGCTTTAAACAGATTTTTTTGTGTTTTACTGTGAAGCACTTTGTGATCTTTTATCTTGAAAGGTGCTATATAAATACAATTTATCATTATTTTTCCTCATTTTGTTTCCTTTTGGTTTGATAGAGCATATACATAAAAATAAAAAAAATCTTTACATTTTCTTATAGCACTCAACTTTTAAAATTTACTGACATCCTTATGCACCTCATTGGTGAATTATTTTGGATAATTTTAAGGGGACAGGACAAAAAAAAAGCCCCCAACTATTGTGTATGTTTTAAATTTAACTGATGCCATGTAGCTAACAGCTAATTTGCAGACCAGGTCCCTAAGGAAAAAACACAGTAACAAAGACACAAACATTAGCATTTTCTTAGTGCTTAAATAATGTGTAACTAATTTTATTAGAAAGTACGTTTACATCTTGATAAGTAAGCCAACGCCAAAGGTCACTGTACTTTTAAAGCACCAAACAAGTTAATAGACACTATCAAACTCAATACCTGTAGATACAACAATTTAGTAGGTTCTGTGTGTGGGGTGGGGGTGGGGGTATGAAACAAGAAAACAACAGACATGGGTACAAACTCATAGTTTATTTGACATACAGATGATTTGGGTTTTTAAGTCAATGAGCACAAAATCCATTTACAAAATTAAATGCCTGGTAGATTCGATTTACCTATCTGAAAAAATTTAGCTTTTCTGTGAGTTTTACACTGTATTCTTTTTGGACTTAAAGTTTAAGTCACAGCATGCAAGCTGCCTCACATCTGTCAGTTTGGAAACAAAGAGGGAAAAACCAAATCCTTGTTTTTTTTTCTTTTCTTTACTAGGTATGGACAAGATAGGAAGCTCTAAAGAACAGGTACAACAATAATAGTTGTTCTACATAATGCTGCAAAATCTACATTCAAAAAACCAAGATGTACAATTATGTATCAGAGTCCCTTTAAATAACTATATCAACAAGCACATGTCTCTCAGTACATCCATCTCAATGTTTCTCAGCCCCGTGGTTTTCAGAGGAGACACTCTGGAAGAGGTGAAGGCCAGACTACTGGATAGGAAAATAGACTTTACATAGTCCGTAGTGGCTAAAGCCTTGTGGCTGAACGTGCCCCATCACGCTGGTGCATAAATAGTCTGTTCAAATCATACAGGTAGCAGCATAACCCCCGGAAACAGGGGTTAAAGAAGGGGAATAGTGGGTGAGGATGGGGATGCTGTGGAGCTGGAAGGATGGGAAGCTAACAGGAAGGCTGGGAGCCTTTAAACGTTGTCAGTTCACGGCACTACTGCACAGGGCTGTGCTCAGGGGAGACAGGCTCTGTGTTGTGGCCTCTGCGGTGTCTGTGCTCCGTTTTGTTCCTGTTCTCAGAGTTTTCCCGTTCGCCTATGCCTCTGTCCCGCTCCCGTCCCCTCTTCTTCTCTCTTCTCCCCTCGTCGGTTTCCTTGTCTTTGCGATTTTTGCGATTCTGTCGCTCTTTTCGCTCGGGATTTCTCCTTCCTCCTGAAAAAATTTGGAAGAAAAAAAAGTGTTTTAATCAGTTGAGATGAAAAACATGGTACTTGTACACAAGAAATTACAGAACATAGCAATCAGTATTCATTCATTCATTTTCCAATTCGCTTTATCCCTTTCGGGGTCACGGGGTTGCCGGAGCCTAACCCGGCTACTCATGGGCAAAGGCAGGGTACACCCCTGGACTGGTCGCCAGTCTGTCGCAGGGGCCACAATCACACACCCATGCACACTCACATTCACACCTAGGGACAATTTAGAGTAACCAATTAACCTGTGTAGCATGTTTTTGGATGGTGGGAGGAAGCCGGAGTCCCCGGAGAAAACCCACGCATGCACGGGGAGAACATGCAAACTCCACACAGAAAGGTCCCCCAGCCAGGACTTGAACCAGGAACCTTCTTGCTGTGAGGCAGGAGCGCTAACCACTGCGCCACCGTGCAGCCCATAGCAATCAGTAAATGGTTAAAATGGAAGTTGATAGACATTTCAGTAGCTGGGCCACTGATGTTCAATTCTAAGATCATACGTAAAAAGTCTGGACATTATTTAATGGATTGGTGTCAAACTCCAAGCCTCAAGCACTGGCCTCCTGCCAATTTTCCAGAAATCCTATCTTATCTGCTGCTGATTAGCCGGATCAGGTGTGTTAAGCCAATTAGGAGCTTCAAAACTTGGAAAACATGTAGGACACCGGCCCCTGAGGCCTTGAGTTTGACACCACTGATTTAATGGACTAAACCGTATGTTTTATTTAATTCAACAAATGTCTTTTGATTTCAGAGTCCAATATATATTTTTATGTACATTATTACAATGTTATAAGTTATTCTGGACTAGAATTAGATCATGTAGGTAGGAACACAAGAATCACAAACATAAAAAAATGAAAGGACTCAGTTGTCATAGGGTGCAGTTCTCAATTTCTACCACTAGACGTCAGTAGATAACCGCAGATTCTGGCCAACCCATCCGTCCATCAGCTGCTGTCTCTCTCAGTGATGAGCAGACCTTTGTCCAAAATAGAAAGCCTTTAAATAAACCCCTAATTTATCTGTTCTTGCTGCACCATCGCATAAACAGAACTGACCATTTTGGAATGTCGGAGGTTTATCTCTGCTCGAGCCACGTTTATTAATGATAATAACAAGATCTACCCTCAGGGAGGCTGGAGACAGGACCTGCGAGCGAAAGCAGTGGAAGCCCTTTCCTGTTGTTGTACTGCTGCCGCTCATGTGTGAGTGGAACGGAGCTGCACGACCTGCTAGCTGTTTGCTGGCCGATCTGGGGGATTGTGAAACTGCTGAAGTAGGCAGCAGGCACAGACACAAGCAGAGGGAAAAAGACAGATATCTGTCTTTCACCGGTCTGCTTTAGATTTCTCCCCCAACTACACTTGTAGGTGTATAAATCAAGAGAGGCCTCTGGAGGAACAAAGTGAAGGAACGACCCATGCATTTTGTGACACAAGGCTGTCCTTGCACTCTGTGTTTCATCTCCTGGATACTCTGAAACAAAGGAATGGATATGCTGCGGCACTCTTCTTGGCTGCATTTCAGGGAAAAGTTTGACTAAAAGTCATATCAGCGACAGTGAAGGGAGATGGTTTCATGGATGGATGGATGGTCCACTGACTCATCTATGCTCCCGTCCTCTATAAACACAGGAAGTTCCCTTGGTTCTCATTGTTTTCTCTGTCCTAACACCATAACTATTTACAAGTTCAGTGGATTAGTCATAGTGTAGCCCCAGAGCTTTTTTTCCTCTGTCGAACCAGAGGAGAAACCTAATCCATGCCAGTGTTAAGATGATTAGGAGACTGTTTATCAAACCAACCTGCATTTAATTAACTGGAACCCGTTCTGATGGGCTCATTGTAAACTGTACATTGACGTGAGTATAATGGTCCCAATTTGAGACACCTTTGGAGGGTTTGGACCGAGTTCAAAATACATTTCGCACATACCCCAAGTGTCAGCTTGCCATGAATAATTTTAAATCTGCAGGCATTGCTGTGAGGATTGCCTATGGAACAAGGTGAAAATGTTCCAGTGACGTAAAGTGGAATGTCATGTTGCAATAGCTTTCTTGAGATGAAGAAAAAAAGCTTCTTCCATTGACCTCTATATCTGATCTGCACTGAGCTGGCACTACTAGGCTTTTAGTATAGCTTGGTGCAAAAGTTGAAAGACAGAGAAAACAGCTTACGGTCGTTCATTCTGTTCTGTAACTAATTCTAAAATGTTTTTACTCAGGGATTTACTTCGAAAACAATTGGGCTCCTCCGTCTGTGTAAAATAACCACAAATGCTGAGATTGAAGATTCTGCTCTGAGAGATTTAGTGTCATCAGTAGGCTAATCCAAGAGTTTGACCAAGTTATTTAAACTGGTTTTAGTTTATTTCTCAATTTCTGTAGTTGTTGTTAAGCTTCTTTGTTCACTGATGTGACTGAGTTCAATTCTCAGAGTTGCCAAAGTTTTTCTACAGAGTTTGAAAATAGTTTTTGGCAAACTTTTTATCTGTGACTTATTGACATCACCAGTGCTGTTTAAAGAAGTCCGGCCTTATGGATGCTGCGAAACTCTTTCTCTTTGTAATCAATCAGCTCGGAGAAGTCATCACAGAGGCCTAAAGAGTAAGGAGATTACAAGAAGGAGGGTTGCCACAGCAATACGAGGAAAAAGGAATTTGTTTGTCAAAACTGAAGGGGCAAAACCGATAAACTTCTTTATGAATTTTCGCTTGTAGATAATATAGATATTTTTTTTTGTATCCAATTCCACAGAGAATACATCAAGCTGTTTCACAACAGTAAAACTGCAGTGAAATTACTGTGAAATAGAATAAACAGTTACCTAATTCCTGCTCCATTTTCTCTGATGCTTAGAAGAAAACTTCCATGAAACCATCTCCCTTCACAGCGTCAAAGTATAATGGCTCTTAGTGCTGTAAACCTGTGAGGTCAGACATCGCCCCTGGTACACGATGTGCACCAATTCTTTTTTTTATTGTTGCAGACTGCAGACCTCATTCTTCCTTGAAGAGTAGCTGTTAAAATGATTGTGACCTCAGTGGTGCAAATTCTGTCTACTGCTCAGTAGTTGGGTGTCAGACTGTCAGCTCTGAGACAGAGGTTTTGGGTTCAAATCCACAGTCAGGTTATACCAAGGCTTTAAAAGTTGGAGTCGGTGCTTTCATTGCTTGACATTTTGTATCAAGGGTTTTGCTGAGGATTAAAACACCATTTGATTGTCAGTGGGATTGCCCTGCAGCTCATAGCTTGTTCAAGGGATGGACACTCTTATTACAACTAAAAGTCTTTGACTAAACTTTAAAAGACTGGTAAATGTACCAGTGTTATAAATTCTGTTAAAACCTTCCCATCTCTGCATGTGCAGCATGTATGTGCTGTTGGAACAGACCTCATGCACTGACAGTAGCTGTGGTACAGATTCTTAAAATTAGGAACACGATGGTAACAAAAAACAGGCCTCAACTGCGCTGAAAACACACAGACAAGTTGGACTGAAAGGGACGCCACCCACTGTGCTGACAAAATGAATCCAGCGAGGATGAACAAAAAGTAGAGAGCCAGAGGACGCAACAACGCAAAACAGAGTTTAAATCAACAAGGTGATAGCTGTTTGCAGATCAAGATCAAGTGAGAGAGCAGAGGGCCACTGAGGTTAAGGGGAAGTGAGTCTCCACATGAGTGCGTGGTCAGAGGTCCAGTGTGTGTTTTATGATGGCACATCCTCTGCAGCAGGCGTTCTGTCGTCCGGGGAGCTTTTGGCGGGAGCCAAGCTGGGATTAAAGGCTTGGCCTATCCCACGAGTGGAATGCCTGCTGTATGGCTGCCAGGATGTCATGACGGGGGCTGTGGGTGCAAGCCACAAGTGTGTTCCACTGTTGTGGGAGCTTGCTTAACTGTAGGCTTCCCTGTGTGTAGCATGTTAGGCAGGTTAAGGGGTGCAGAGCACACGGTCTGTCTATCCACAGATGAGGGTAGAGAGGAGAACAGCTCTAACAGATTCTTTTTCTTTTTACATTTTTGGACTAAACTGATGCATCTTAAATCTTAGAGTAGTGTCAGATATTTATTACAATTATAATTTTTCCCAAAAAGCTAAAAAATCTGCAAAATAATTGTCTTCATGGCAAAGGATATAACAAAGTTGTAGCTTTCTGAAAAATCTTTTAGACTTGGAATAGAATAAACTAAAATTGTATTGATCTCACAAAGGGGAAATGACCTTGTTACCATAGATCTATTAAAAACAACAGACAAATAATATTACTTATTTTACAAAGTTAAACTCTTGTTTTGGTGGATTAAGTCAGGTAAACAAAAGCTGTCTCAGAACTTCCCTGGCTGATATTTTTAAGCTTAATGCTTGTGTACTGATTAAAAATGAATAATCTTCCTACAGTTCCCATGTTTGTGCCAATGCCATTGGGCTGGTTCAGGCTTGCCAAGCTTGGACAGTTCTCACAATGAGGCCGCGTTTGATTGTTTTCAGACAAAACTGAGCCAAAAACAACAATTAGGTGTTCAGGGAATGGGCGTACAAATACTCTTAACAAGTGCTTTTGAGAAACATTTTGTTTTATTCTGCCATGATGGAAAGAAAGGATGCGATGGGACGGAACTCAACAGTATGAACAATAAAAATGAAAAATTATTGGGTGTTAAAATTGACATTTTTGGGGGGAATCCCTGCATGTACATCTTTATATGTTGATATACACAGTAGATTGGATGGTTGAGGGGTAAAAAGATAATTAGATGATCAAAGAACTATGACGAAAATTGAAACAATGTACTGCGGAAATGAGATAAAAGAGGAGGAGAGGCAGAGAGGAAAAAGTAAAAAAAAAAGGAAAAGAAGAGCTTGAGGAGTAGGATGTATGAGTGTCAAAGGGTGGATGGAGGATTACAAGAGGCTCTCTGAGGCCGGGCCATTGACCTTCTAGCGTGTGCGAAACGTAAACAGCAAAGAGAGGATGCGCCAAAGCAGATAATTAGCTTCCATTCAGTGAAGAGATTAGGCAATAGGGTAATCACTTGTAAGTGTGTCTGCTCACTTCTTCCTTCATTCCCCTAAACCCTCTACCCCTTCAGTCAGCTCTAACTAGATCAGCGGCTTTCCACCTTTTTTGTTTTTAAATCTTTTGCCTCGATGGGACTGACCACAACAAAGAAAACGTGGGATCTGTTCTGTTTTCTTTGGTGTGGCGTGTTTGTGTGTGTAGTGGGTGATGGATCAGTGAACAGATGCAGACAGAAAGTGGGCAACAGAGGGTACTTATCTTAGCCTGACTTACAAATCATGTTGGTCCATGTCGACTCTCCTTACAAATTATCACCAGACCAACTGCTGCCAGGTATTTCAGCGAGACAAAGTGTCTGCATCCACACATACAAAGGTTGGGAGTCTGGACTTTAGTTTTCAAGCCAAATGAAAAAAGTGTGTGAGTGTGTGTGTGGGAGCAAGAGAGAGGGAGAGATAGTTATTGTGTTTCTGTCTCTCTGTATGTATTGGCAGCTGTGGGGATAAACCAATACTGATCCCCTGGTCGCCGCGTGCCTCCCAAGGGGAGGATGTTGATGTTGAGTGGACTGTTTCTGCTCCAGAGCCAACGGCTTTTTGCTGCATCACACACACACTCTGACACACACTTGTGCACCCGTACGCACTCACATTGTTTGTTCTGTAAGTGTGAGGCCCCAAGGGGCTGGAACCCAGCCTCCAACCCTGTCTGCAATCTGTCATTTAACACTACAGAACCCCAACAAAAAAATAAGCAGTCGTAGCTGCCAACTACCCAAAGAGCAACGCACAAAAACCCTGTGCAACACACAGTGGTCATAAATGCACAGTATCAGATTATATACAAATACTAGCCCATCTGAAAGCAGTTTTAACGCCGTATATCAGAGATGATCGTACCATTCTCTGTTTACTAAAAGCACAGAAAGCGGTTTCACTGTTTAAAATCCAAAAAGGTCTTGTGGGAAAGGGGCACAATAAACGTATTGCAACATCACACATGTTTACTACCCCCTACTGTCCTCACTTTAGCCACAGTGACATTTATCCGAATAAGCGAACAAAGGCGTGAGCACAAGACCACCGGCTCTTTCTTGTTGTGGAAGCAGCAGCAGCATGGTCTGGAATTCACAGAAAACTGAAGGACTGCCAAGTGTCACAAATCCAGAGGCAGCAGAAAGGGCTGTAGTGACAAGTCCACAGCAGTTACTGCTTTTGATACACACATTTTTTCATTTTATTTTCTGACTCGAACAACTCAAGAGCAAGAGCTAGATCATTCAAAAGGGGTCAGAGACACTTAAAAATAGTATGACCTACCTGAACATCTCTTCCTCTTAACAAGGCAGTCTTTGACCTCTGTGGTCAAAGGGCAGGGTCTGCCAAACTGTGATGGTATCTGAAGAATCTGTCTAGTGCGGGCCTCCTGGCCCCGTCGATTGCAGGCTTTGCTGGATCTCATGCAGGGGCTCCACTCGCTCCACTCACCCACCTGACAGTGCACTAACAGTGGAAAGATGTGATATATCAGCAAGAAAAGTGTGTTCTAGAAGGCCAAATTGTGTTCTTTTTTTAAACATGTTTTCTAGTTCTTGATAGGAACAAAAGCCTCAAAACAGACACACTTGCCTCACCTTGTGGTGTACACTCCATGAGTCTGTCCTTAGGCTCATAGTCTTCTGGACAGATGTGGTGGCATCTTCCATTCAATTGGTAAAAGCCTTGCTTGCACTGCGTACACGTCTCGCTGTTCACACACAGCTCACACTCTGCAGGGCAACCTGCAAACACAGTCAGAGTTGAACTTGTATCCATGCACCGGTAGTAGGTGGACACATTCTATCCTCATCTCTGATCAGCTGAACTCACTGAGAACACACTCCCTCTGTGTGTCGTTGTGAACCATGCCGTCAGGGCAGCTCTCCTGGCACTTGCCCAGATGAAGGTAAAATCCTGCTCGGCAGCGTGTGCAGAAGTTCTTGTCGAAGCAGGAGTCACACTCTGACCTGCACTCTGACAGAGAAAAACAGACCCGCAGCAAGAGTTTATTTAAACAGGACAAGTTATTGTGTGTCCTGCACATTAAACATGCAGGGTGTCTGCATGTGTGCGTTTGTGCTCGTGGATGTGTGTGTTAATAAGTGCACGTCTGGTTAAAAACAGTACAGCCAGCTGCAAATAGATTGATGTTTAGCTCGGTTCCATGAAAAAAAAGTAGAAACCTGATGTTTTTGTCACTCAAAAGACATTTTTAAATAACTTTCAGAACATAGATTGTTGTTGTTAAACAGAATCCAACTATTAAAGCTGACTTAAAGCTAAGTGTCACTTTCCATATTTTGAAATCATCTTGCCATGAATGCCCAGCATGACTCACTTGTGCAGGTGTTTCTCTCAGGGGAGCGAGTACCATAAAAGCCCGGTGGACAGGACGTCATGCACACTCCGATCTGCTTCATCCCGATCCTCTTCAAATGCATGAAGAAGCGTGGCTTGCAGGATAGACAACCATTATAGTCGGAGCAGGTCAGGCAGCCACCCTGCTGGCACCCTGAGCTCACTCCAGAGATCACTGTCAGCATAAAGATAAAATTGCATTGTATGTGAGGCACTTCATGATCAATCACATACGTAAATCCTAGTTTTTTTTATCAGACTTTTGAGGCAAACCAAAAGTATTGTGATAGAATTAGACTTCTTTCATTTATTTTTTGTTTGGATGCCACAAACAGGTTTAGATGATAGCTGCGTCCTACCTTCAACTTAAATACCAGAGTGGAAAAGACTGAAATATTTTGCATGATTTGGTCTTTAAACACAATAGTTACCACAGCATTAATCACTACTTAAATGCCTACAACTCTACATTGTGTATTTCTACTATAATTACACTTTTATCTAGTGAACAAGGCCTTCACCTTTTAGAGAGCATTTACAAAGTGCACAAGTAGGATCCCTTTGAGTCAACAATGGTGTTCGGAACATTCCAAAACTCCATCTTAATGCACGGAGCCAAAGTCAGCTCCATAGTAAGTTTATAATTCAATGCACAAGTGTTGCATAACAAAATCACGGATGACAAATCACCTGCTGAAAGTAAAATTCCTCTTAGAATAAGAACAGAAGTGTTTCCTTTTCCTTCATGTCTCATCTCAGGCTTTACTGAAATGGATCAGAAGATGCACCAAAGTGAATTCTAAGAACCCTGGTTGTAGATTTCCAGTGGACATGGAATTATTAGTCTTTTTTCCTTTTTTCCTCATGCTGAAAATAATGAAATATGTGATGAGTAGTGGCATTAACATACAGTATGTTGGATTTTTTGAGAACGTTTCTCTTCATTTGTCAGCACATAGAGGATAATAAATTGGGGTTCTAAACCACTGGACTTTGTGAGAAGTTGTGAGCTGTTTTTAAAGTAACCTGAAGACTCACAGCTTCACTCCGATCATCGTTTGATCTATTTTAAAAGCGTTCCCAGTGCTCCTTTAATTATGATTGTGCTTTTCTTAACTAAAGTTAAAAAAAAACTGTGTAGTAGGATATAGTTTCTGCAGAGCATGAGAAGTTCATTAGAAATTCACTTCTGAGTTGTGGGCAGGACTCTTGGGGCAGAGTATCCTCACTCCTACATCCCTCGTCCATCTGTTCACACTCTCTTGCTAGCTTATAGCTCCTCACAACCCCAAATTAACATCAGCGGTGCAACAAAAACATTGAGCAATATTGGAACCATCAGCTATACAATTCTGAGCGAAATGCCAGTTCAGATGAGGAAAACAAAGAGCACTGTACATGGATCTAGCCGTCTACAAGGGGATGCATCAGAATGGAGAGGAGCAGGGAACTCATGACCCGCCCATTGTATTTTCTATGCCACAAATTTGATCTTTTTCAGACAGCATTTTTGCGTCTGCTCCTGATTCACAACAATTTGAACAAAGAAATATTAAGAAATCCAACATTAAGCTTAATTTTCTTTATGTATGTCTTCCAGCATCAGAAAAATACCACAAGTTCAAAACACCAAAAGTACAATTTTCATCGGAGTGCGTCTCTAAAATATTTACTTAGAGCCATTTCAAACAAGCGTGCTTTCCAGAAAAGTCTTTTGCGATGATTTGCTCTAAAAGGTTTCATATAAGGTAGCCACCTTGAGGAATTGGATTTCCTTTCTCGCCTCTCACTTTCCATGTAGCTCTTGGTTTATCATAGATCACTTTGTTTGAATTATCCTGACTCGCTTTACAAGTGTTGTCCAATTGCCCACACTCTTCCTGCCAAGCTGCCCTCATTCACAGGAGCTGTGAGATACAGGAATTTGGCCCTGCCCTTGCACTCGCGGAACCTGGGATGGACAGCAGCATCTTGTGCAACACATCAACAAAGTTATATGTGAAATAAGCACAGATGTTATAAAACATCTCTAAACCATACAACATTAAGACCTTTCTCATCCTTTTAAACGAACACCTCACTATGGAATGGGTTTTTACGGATGTATCATCACAGACAGGAAACTTCGATGCTGTCTGGCTTGTTAACTGAATGGTCATTGACTCCCCGCTCACTCTTTCCCCCTCAAAAGTCTGTACTCTTTCACCCCTTCCTTAACTAATCCCTCCATCCTCCCTGATATCTGTAGAAGTTTCAGATATGTGCATCCTCGGAGGAAGTCTGGATTCTTTGAAGAACACATCATTTAAGTTACTGAGTCATAGCGGACTGGACGCGATCCCACACCTTACGTTGCCCTTCTTTTTGGACAACTGAATCATTGTTCGTTGGTCCACGGTTTACTTTTTTTAACTAAAATTTTTCTGCAAAAAAAAACAAAAAACAAACTATGTATTGGTTTATCATTTAAGCAATCCCAGAGTGAAGAGGAATCAGATTTTGCAGAAGGCATCTTAGCTAAAGGGATGTTTAGTGTTGTAAACTAATGAAAAAAACAAACAAAATGACTCCAAGAAGAGCTTTCCAAACTACGATCTTCTCTCATTCTGTCTTGAGGCTCCTTGGACATCAAACAAGAACAGATCTGTATGTTCCTGTGCATTTAATAGTAGACTTTCCTAATTTAATATTTCTACATTTGTACTCTGTACACACAGTCAAGATTAGTGGAGTAAAGGTTGGATGTAACAATCACTGAGAGTCTGCTCTCAGCTGTGTGACCAAAGACTAGAAGAAAACAAAGAAGTTTCAATCCCAGGTGGCAGAAATAAAAACGTCTCTCTGAACGTCCACCCTACTGCATAATAGACATTTTTAGCACACACTGGCAAGTGATACATGGAATATTCCAGTTATCATCGTTCTGCTGCAATGGCATTAATCACAGAGCACATCTGGAGACCCTCAGTGATAAAGTCTGCAGCACAGAAAAAAAAACTTTTTTGATTCCAATTTTTCTGTTTCATGAAACAAAATAAAAGTGGAAAATCTGGTCAAAAATCAAGAGATGAGACATACTGTTAAACCATTTAGAAAGATGAAAGAAGTTGGATCCTTTCAGTTCATTTGCAATAATTTTTAGATTCTGATTAATAAGATATAACTGACTGTGGCATACAGAAAAAAACACTGTCCTCATCACAAGAAAGCTTCCTGAAGGCTGAAAGGTTTTTGAACATGGGAACCAAACGCTAGGATGTTCACATGAGCACGGATCAGACTTGGTAGTCCTGACAGCAGTCTTGGAAATGCTTGAAATCTGCTGCGCTGGCCGCTAGAGAGCGACGGGAGGTAGGAGAGCCTGCGCGCAGAGGCACAGCGGGCCTCTGCTGCCACTGTTCATTTGAGCTATTAAATCACAGAAGTGCGCACGAACAGGAGGAAAATTCGCTCTCCTATGCAGTCTTTAATACTGAAATCCTGTCAGTGGACGTTTGTTTTTGTTCTTAAAATTATTGTTTGATGGCCCACAAGTCTAAAACTGCACACGGTAAGACAATGTACCCAAAACAATCATTAAGAAAGTTCAAATAATAATTGGAGTTTCTGTATGGTTGCAGAATCCATCCGCTCCTCATAAGCATTGGTTTCGAAATATATGCAATAGAATTGAAATTAAATAAAAAGCAAACACTAAAGAATAGAATCTCACACTTGTAGGACTTTAGGCATCTCGTACTTACATTTATTCTGCGGGTGCCTGGAGCTGCTGTGCGGCTGACAACCAGTGGAATCCATGCAGTGCAAGATGATCAAAACAAAGGAGATGACTTGTAATTGCATAGTAGCCCAGAGGTGAGACTTGTAAAGCCAATGTCAATGTTCATCGAAACCCTTTCTTTCACGTTTTCCTCGCCCCAGACAGAGGCAGAAGCTGGAGTGTGGATAATTCCTACACAAAACAGGACGCCCAACTATGTGGTGTTATGTGATGGTGGTAGTGTACGGTGGCCCAATGATGCCTGGGCCGCTTAGACTGTAACATCCTGTATGGGGTCCACATATGGGCCAAAAAAGCCGGACTGCGTCAGGGATCCGTTATCCACGCAGTGATGAAGACTATTCTCTTGGAAAAACATCCACACGTCTCAGAAAGGAGGACTGTCATCTGTTGCGCGCCAGGGAGAGATCATTGATGAAAAAAACAATGATACCAAAGTATGCCCACAGGGGTTCTCAAGAACTCGGAGGTAATAAATCCATGTTTTAGAGCTCCAAACCGACCTCTTCTTCCCTCTCCCCGCCCGCGTCTCAGCGGAGATGCGCCGTGCGTCCCGGCGCGCGTGGATGAAACGCCAAGCGCGCAGAGAGTCTCGCCTTCACCTCAGCATCCACTGAAGCAACCACGCGCGCGCACTCAGAAAGTGAAAGCCAGCACAGTGTGGGGAGCTGTTTTTTTTTTTCTTCCCAAACTGTAGTAAAACGCGTTTCTGTCTCTGAAAGGCGCGCCTCCCTCTGCTCACTGCAGCTGAACCGATGTGAATCTCCGCAGTTTCAGCGCCTTTCTGCTTTGCGTGCTGGACCTCATTTGCTCCCCCCCTCACCCCCTCCGCCGGCCCGCTGATGACTTCAGCCCCTCCGCTGCCCCCCCCCCATAGCTTTAAAGGTTTTTTCGCGCCCCCCCCCCCCCCTCCCCCTCGTCAGAGACAGGGAGACATGCTGAAGTTATTTCAGCGAGGGCTCAGACGTGTACTGAGCTTCTCTGTGATTCCTGTTTGGATTTGCAATAGAAAGCGCATCCTCCGCCACGATGAGCTCAATGCAAAAAAGAAAAAAAAAGGATGGACATTTACATTTTTATTTCTCTGTTTAAAATGCTAGGAGTTGAAATGATTTCCAAAGCTGAGGGAATGAGGGCCCCTTTCAAAAGGGCCCCAGAAAACAACCAAATCTCGGAAGACGATTTTATCTGCAGTTCTAGTTTAAATAACAACAATAATAATAAACGTTATTTTAAAAAAATATTTCTTGACACTTTTCGGACCTATTCATCATCAGCGATTAGACTTAATTCTTAAATAGCTTAATCGAAATTTCCTTTAAGTCTTGCTTCCTGACCAAAATCCTTGACATAAACAGAGCGATCAAAGCCAAAATCCAGCGAATGCTCCCCCTCTTACACTGAGAAGAAAAGGATGGCTTTGGTGGTAAAGGAGAAAATCCCTATTAGACTCAACGTTATCTCTCAGTACCACCTCTAGAGGGAGTTATTTCCATAAAAGCATAGCAAAACAGCTGTGTTCTCAGCATTTTTAGCTGGGTACCAGCAAGATTAAAGACAGCCTCAGCACTTTACCCCTCTCTGATGACTAAAAATGCAATGTTGTTATAAAATAATAACATTTAGGATGCATTACCTCCCAGAGTATTTCACCTCAAGGAAACATAAATACAGTGTCAGTCCTAGTTCAGATAACACAGTTGCAGACAATGTGGTGATAAATTTTCTCGTTAGAAAAGCTGCCCCCTGGTTTGGTGAACTGCAGCCTGGGGAGACCACAGCAGGTCGTGGAGAGCAGGTCTGAAGCCTCATTTGTCTAACTAGAGTGTTGATGTTTGAGCGGAACAGTATGCACGACTCCATTGCTTTTCCTGACTGTGGCTTCTGGTTTTCCATCAGTCACTGCGCTGAAGAAAGCAATGCAAACACTCAGAGGTTTTTTTTTCTCTTTATGGAAATACTTCCCCGTTTGCCCTGTTCTAACTCAGAACCAGAACAGTGAGACATAACAGAGATTGATGCATTGTTTTAAACTCTTTTACCTTTGCAGACCCCTTTAATACAAACTTTTCCAAATATATTAAGGAGCGCTTTACGTGGTTTTAATACACACAGTGA
Source organism: Adrianichthys oophorus (assembly GCA_036245035.1). Lineage (NCBI taxonomy): Eukaryota > Metazoa > Chordata > Actinopteri > Beloniformes > Adrianichthyidae > Adrianichthys > Adrianichthys oophorus. The sequence continues at coordinate 15,095,516 of BSAI01000207.1, read as the reverse complement.
AAAAGTGGAGTCATTTTAAATGGATATGTGTTAATCAGCTGAAATGCCTCTACAAAAGGTACAATCACGTTTAATGAAGTTGTTTTGGTGATGTTTTTGCAAAAAACAAACAAAAAACAGTTGAACATTTTTAAAAATATATTTATATGTAGAAAAATGATATAAATAATATAAACATATGTACATAATTATATTTATAAAAAATCATATAAGAAATTATGAAACCTCCTTCTCTATCTCCTTTGTCTGAGTCATTTAGCGTGAAGGTGCGTTCACACCGAATGCAATTCGTGCAGCCACAGCAAGCGAATTTGCTGTTCGCCGCGTGGCCAAAAAATTTGTTCCCTAAGGTCGCGCCTCGTTCGCGTGTTGGAGGAGCTAGCAGCTAATGTTTTTGATCACTACATGAAGCTTTGTCTGTATTTAATTTACAATTCATGGAAGACACGGATGATGTTCAGAGATCCGTTGTTTTCTTTGTCGAAGAGCTCTACAAAAACATCGGTGACCACGTCTCCATGTATCGCTGGATTCGAACCCGGGGTTCTTCCGATAACAAAAACACTTCAACAAGAACTGCTGACCCTTAAAGGGTTTGTCACTTTATAAAGACAGCTACTCACACAATGCTGAGTGAAGGGCTCGCTCAGGTTGTCATGAAAGCATTTGTTCATCCGTGGATTTGTCATAGTTTTTAAACAGGAATCATGTGTTTCTGTTGTAACAGCATATTCGTTGTATTTTTGAGCACTTAAAAATGAAAACTTCAGGAAACTCCGCTGTCCCGAAAGGGATACATCAGGTTAAGAAAATGAATAGAAGTTCAGGAGATCCAATCCACCACATTGGATGTGTATTCTACCTACTGTCATGTGCCCAAAGTTGGGTCCCTGATTGGTTGACACAGATTTGGCAACCTCCCCAAAGTTTAGATCTTTTTACTCTGCCTCGCCATACTCGCTGCTGAATTCGTGTCACTCAATTTGTGCTGTTTCCAGACTTTCGCGCCGCGCTGCCCACTCAATTCATGCCGCAGAACCTCAAGTCACGTCTAAACCATCGACTTTACATTGAAACTGGCCACCTCCGCCTCGCGAATCGTGTTCTGTGTGTGAGCACCTTCAGGGTTAAGGAGAAATAATACTTCCCTTTGTATCCCTGTCTGAGCAAGGCCCGAAAACCCCTGGGGGTAGGAACACGTGCGTCTGGTTCTGTGTGGCTGTGGATGTAGCACTGGGGTGCAGAAGGTTAAGGTCACTTGGTCAGTCCCTGTGACCATCCAGTGAGAGAATCAGTCGACACCTGTAAATGAAGTCTGGCAGGTGCAGAAACCCCGCTGACCAGGGTTAGATGCACACAACAAGTTCTTTTCTTGATAACCATTTATTGTACTAATTTAGCTGTAGTCCTAAGAGAAAGCATCAAGTCGGACATCTCAGCAACCTAAATGGACCAAAAACACTTTCTTGATTCTTTATGTTTTATTTTTCTTCTTGAGGGTGTTTCTCTGTCTCACATTGGCTCAGACATGTATTTAACAAATATAAACATTTAAGATCCTTGACAATTTTACTGGGAGTTCACGTCAGGGTCAGACAGTGCAATGCTTTGTTAAAAGGTAAGGAAGTCAGATTTCACTTTAAAAAAATCTGAATGAGCCGGAGATCCAGTCACTAGTCTTTTGAATCATGGCCTGCCCTGAACAAACTTTTTTCTTCTTCTTTGAAAGTAGGGTTATTTAAGGAAAGCTGTCTCTCTCTTGAGATGACATTAATATAACAGCCTTGTTCCAGTTCATTTTTTATGTCTTCAAATTTGTTTCACACAGCTGAGTGTATGTTTCTGCTTCAAACAGATTAGATTTATTTTTCCTCTGTAAAATATATTTAAAACAAGAGAAGAATTTTGACACACTAACATTTAGAGCCATTGGATACTAAATTTAGCATTTGTGCATACTTGTTCGGTCAAAACTGTTTTCAGCCTCACTTTTTTCTTTTAAACCTAACAAAAAGACGACATAACTCTTTTTTTCCAAAAGTCTCTTAGGTCATTTTTTGTGCAGTTTTGTTGTAACACTTCTACTGTAATAATACAAAGACATTTTTTCTTTGTTACTCTTTCCCTCAGCACCTTTTGAAAGACATTTTTTTGCTTGTGAGGCTGAAACTCTCAATGCAAAACATCCAAATCATTCCCTCAGAGTCTGATATAAATAGATCCATCATGTAACAAGGCAGATATCTGCTTTGTTCTGTGAATGTGACACTAAAACCTATTAGCTTCCATCTTATCAAGGAAATCATGCTCTTAATCCGCAGCTACATCGGTACAGCGAACAAGGACACCTCAAAGCCCTCATCTCTGATCTCCAGAGTCTTCATTCCCCAGCCCCTGACTCATAAGATTCCCAGATGACAGTGACAATGTTGATCCACTGTGCTGTCATCAGCTTTTGAATTAGACCGCGCTCAGCGTGGAAAGCAGTTGACAGTGCGCGCCTCAGTGGGGTCTGTGAAAACATAGCAGTCTGTGGCATTATAAGCAGCTCTGTATGACAGAGCATCAATTAAAGCTGCACAGATCCCAGTGACAATCCTACACATTCTCTCAGCATGAAGCACACGCTGCGGGACGGTGATGTGGAAAGTGGGCTTTTGTGAATGAGGTTACAGTGTTACAAAAAAATACCAGCCCACACATAAACTCATGATCTGAAACTTCTGATACATTTCTATGGAACTTTATCATTCTAGGAAGACTCAGATAAGAAAATTTGGTTAATTTATTGAAGGATTAGACAGGTGTGTGATGACGGGGTGGGGGTGGGGGGGGGGCTTCGCCCTGCTTGTGTGAATGCGCGTGTGATTGAGGGGGATCACTTTTTCATAAGAGACATAGTAGTAAAGGACAGATAATCACTGTCAGCACGAGCTGTCAGCTGCATCCACAGAGGGAATGAAGGTCACAGTTTGGTACAGAGAAGGTCAAAACAGAAGGGTGGTGTGTGTGTGTGTTTGTGTATGCGTACCATTGACTGTATATGAGAACTGGACCGAGTGACCCTTCCACCCCTTGTGCTCCAAATAGGAAGTACCTGCTGGTTCTGAGAAGCCAAAAATACCAAAGACTTCTATTAAGAAATAAACAGTTATTGCTCAGTCATTATATTTGCCAGAAAAAAAAACATTCTTGCTCTGATAACCTTCTTCAATACTTTCTTGCTAATCTTCTTTTTTCATAATAATATTTCTTTATCACAAGTTATTTAAGTTGTAAACTGACCAATTAGATGCCTTGAAAAAGTATCTTGAACCCGCTGGCACGAGATACTTGTGTTACTTTTGATTATTACAATATTGTTTATTTGATACTACGTTTGATTGACAGATTCTCTCCAACCTGCTTTCAGTGGAAGGGGTGTGGTCTTCCAATAAGCTCACTCCTGATTAGCAAGAGGCGCTGCCCAAGAAATGCTGACTGAGACTGATCCATCACTGCTTACTGACCAGTCTGGCTCCAAATGGTAGTGTCTGTACGGCAAAAAAATAGCGTCTGAATGGACTTAATTTCGTTGGAACTAGAAGTAAGGCATTTTCTATGGGTGATGTCACATCCATTCCAGTTCTCAGATACAGTCAACGATGCACATGCACCATTTTTTCAAACGTTTTCAGACAACTCTTACCAGCTAAGGTTCTTGAGAACCAACTGCATCTTAGTCCCAAATTAAACCATTTCTTGTGTCAAGCATTAAAACAGGTTCTCAATGTTTCCACCAATGGGACCTTTAATAGCATAAAATGAGTTATTTGTCTAACTTTGGATAGTTTAGACTAGACCAAATGAATGAAAGTGGGGAGTTTCAGTGTGTGTGTGTGTGTGTGTGTGTTAAGACGAAAAGTTTGTGAGTAAAGCAATCCTCTCAACATGAGTGAGAAAGTTTATATTTTCTTTTCTCTCCTGCTACCCCGGTGTTGGGTTTCTTATGAAGCTTAGAAGAGACAATGACAGCACACTGGGGATCAAACACTGCTACCCAGGAAATTTTAATCATTGGGGCACCACTGACTGATCCCACTCCCCCCATTGAGTTGTTGCTTGGCAACTAGAGCGGCAGTCCATGGGTCTTCTGCAGTTATGTGGATGTGTGTTTGAGAAGATCAGTGTGTGGTTAAGGGAACGTTGGGGTTATTTTATGAATCGGCATGGTGAGTCTTTCCTTTTCCCACTGATCCAATCCTTTCTGCTCTTTAAAAAGCAGGTGGCCCTTCAGCCCTCCACTTTTGTCCTGTGATCACTCAGCTCTGCAGGAACCTGTGTCAGGCATCCCCCCTCAAAAAGAGCCTGTCCAAAATTAGGTGTGGGGATGAATGACGGACCCTGCAATCATTATGGGAAGCTGCAACTCTCCTCAAAATCTATTTCATCATTCAAACGCCACAAATCAGCTTGGTTAAGTTTTTCCAGGAACAGCTCCTGAGAAATTTCAGGATTATTGACTGAAGAAAGTTAAAAGAAGGCAGATGGCTTGAGCTTTATTTTTCCAGTGAACAATTTCCTCTCAATCTAAGGGTTTGTAATGGAGGGAGCCTGAAATAAAACATGTGTGAAAGCACAATTTACCCCTTTGTTTCTCACCCAGGCAGAAGAACACGGGGAAGGAAACTTTTCCTTTGAACAAATAACACGAGTGTCAAAAATGGTTTTACATCCAGTGAGAGGAAATCGAAGCACTTTCATCATATTTTATTTAAAAATACCTCTATAATGATATCAGTTCAGTTTACAATCATCATCTGATCTTTTGTAAAAGCGTTCCCAGTGGTCTTTTAATAATGATTATGCAATTTTAAGCCTTTATATAGGAAATACTTTCTGCAGAGCGGCAGTAGTTCACCAGAAATCCGCCTCAGAGTTGTGGGCAGGACTGTTGGTGCGGAGTAAGCCTGCCACCTTTTCCAGCTTACAGCTGCTCACACTTCCAACCTAACACTGCTGATTAAAAGAAAATGGCAATCGGATGAGGAAAGCGAAGAGGTATGTGGACCTAGTCGTCTACAATTGGATGCATTGGAATGGAGAGGAGCATGGAGCTTGCGGCCGGCCTATCAAATTTTCTACATAACAAATACATTCTTTTTCAAATGGGGTTTTTATGTTTGCTCCTGATTCCCAATGATTGGAATAAAAGAAATACTCAGAATACTTTTCTTTATATTGTATATACTATATAAATACTATTCATGTCCTCCATCATCAGAAAAATACAACAAGAACATGTTAAAAACACCAAAATCTTCTGACATGTTAATTGGAGTGAGTTTTTAAAAAATCTCAGAAGCTATCAACAAAAGTCCTCTCAAATGTTTAAAACATTAGTTCAGTCAAAACAAATCTTCTTTCTCTTTATGTTATTATTACACAGGGGTAAGATTTTCTAATAATACAGAGAATGTAAATTCTCTGCTTGTCACTCCCTATTCTAAACTTTTTACAGATGACTTTTAAGTAGTGAATCAAAGATTACAATGAGCAATCCACAACAACAATAGAAGCTCACTGTAAGGAAATGAGCATTTGTGTTCTACTCAAGAAATTATTTAGGTTTTTACAGCTGAGATTTTCCCATTTTCAGTTTGCATGAGACACTCAAAGTTATCCAAACTGTCACACAGCCACAGCCAGGACACACCCAGCCCTGGTCGTGTCATATAACAAGGTCAAACAAAAGAAAAAAACCATGCAAAATGCTCACAAAATGCACAAGCACACAAGAAACAAACCAAAAAGACACTTTAAAAAAAGATCATGCATTTTCTAATGGTAAAACAACAATAACTAAAACAGCAGAAAAAGGGTTGGACATGCCAGAGATTACGAATAACCATTCACTCCAGTCAATGTTTCTGGTCATTTTAGATGTCGCCTCATTTCTGACGGATCCCAGAAGCTGTGTCTTGTGTTGCTGTGTAATGATTTACATTGAGTCTATTTTGCAGTACGAATGTGGCTGAATTATTTCTACATACATAAGCAGAAAGTAAGTCTTTTTTGAGCGGAGAGTAATTCGAATTATTCTTATTTTGTATTGCTGCAGTGATCTGCTCAACATGGTCCCACATGCACTTTTGCAGTAGCCAGTTCTGTATTTTTAGTGCAAAAATGTTACAAAAAAAACCCACAAAAAAAGGCTACACAAAAAGCCATCACAAATCTGTTCAGATATAATCATAAGCAGGCACATTTCAGTGGTGGCAGATATTTCAGTTCGTCGCATTACTTTCTAAAAAGCCATGATTTTAATGAGGATAAATGGGGTTTCTTATAAATATTTTGTAGAACTTTGTCAAGTTTGCTCAAGACTTATTATCATAACCAACAAAAAAAAGATAATTCCTCTTGTTAAAGGCCAGAAGCTCTAAAAAAATTAATAAGTATTGATTGTGTGCACGCAAGCAATTCATTTCTTGTTTGAAAAACAGTCAAATAAAAATACACAGGATCCATAAAACAGCTGGATGCAAGGGTTGGTGTTTTTTTATTATTAAAACCAAAGCTCATTCTTGCTAAAGACCAGGGTGGGAGTGTCCATCTGGGGACATTGCATGTGTGCAGCTTGCTCAGTAAATCCAAATGATCTGGAGCGGCTGCAAAACATAAAGCAAAAGATAAAAGGGAGTGTACTGTGTCACAGAACGCCTGCTGTTAAGCTGAGTCTTTAACCGCAGTGAAAATCATGGCTAGCATTCTCTCTTTTGGAAGTGATTTCATAGCCGTGTCTATGAAACGCTCCGCAGAATGCACAACTATATTCAAGCAACAGATCATGTGATCAGAATTTGTCAAATTCTTTTTAAAATAATATCCTTTTAATTGTAATCTAGCCAGATAAAGCTATCATTAAATTATCATGTAAAATAATGAAAAACACTGTGTTCTGTATAAAATATGAATGGGACATTCCAAAATGAAGTGTTGGCATCAGAATTATGAAAGGTTTTGTTTGTAATCATTAGCAGGAGAGGGGCTATGTAAGGCGGTAGGTAGCACGTGTGATCTCTGAGTGGATGTAATATACACTCTCTGTGTTTATCCAGAGTGAACTTGGGCGGACAGCACACATGTTTGACGTATGTGGAGCACATGAGTCCTGTAAAACATAACTGATCCTGCATCTGACAGACAGAGGAGGGTGACTGACTTCAATAGCTGTTTATAGTCAGTGATAATGACCCCCACATCAAAGCTGCTGTGGGCTAATTATGCCAGAGAGCTTGGGATGCATTTTATTAAACAAAGGGAAAAATGTAGTTCACAAATTATTGGTATGTGCATCTCTGGCTGTGACACTTAGAGACATTTTAGCTTTGAGATAACTTCACATTTGAAATGCCAAATGAATACACAGAAAAATAAAGACAAGCTACAAATAAAGAAGAATTGGTATATATCGTAATTGGGATTTGGATTTCAGAGTTGTTCTTTTATCAAACTGTTATAAATCAGGATCAGACACAAAAGCGCCCTCGGAATAAGCTTGTAGGTGTGATGGAAAACCTAAAACGGCAAGCCATAAGCTCCCTGCTACTCTCCATTCTGATGCATCCACTTGTAGATGACCAGATTCATGTACATCTTCATTTTCCCTCATCTGAGCTGGCATCTGGCTCCAAACTGTATGGCTGGATAGCTCCAATATTGCTCAGCATTTTTGTTGCATCAGTAATGTTAGGTTGGAGGTCTGTAAGCTAGTGGGAGAGAGTATAAACAAAAGGATGATGGGAAGTCAGCGCAGGCTTTCTCTGCCACAGTGGTCCTGTCCTGCAATTTTCTGACAAAATCCTGCCGCTGTGCAGAAACTTTGTCCTAAAAAATTACACAAGTTTTTTTTTTTAATGTTGAACATAAACCACAATTAAACACCATTGGGAACACTTAAAAAAATCAAAAGATGATCAGAGTGGGACTTCACTTGCTTTTGCTATGAAAAGGGTTTAGATTTGTTTGATTCCTTGCCATTTTGTTCATTCAGGAAGTTGTGTCGTCCCTAGAACATGTCTCACACAGGTCAGAGGGCAGTGTTCTGTAGACACAAACAGACATGCAGCAGGAGATTGCCTGCTGGGAAGAACTAACATTCAGCAGATTTGGGGCACAGCGGGGCTGCTGATAGATGTCAGTGATACAGAGAGGTTTGTTGAACTTAATCTGCTCAGTAGTCATTTTTTAAGTCCTTGAGGATGACTAAAATGATTTAGCTTCAACTGTTTACACCAAGAAAGACTTCTCACCTCACATCATTGCAAGAGTTTTGAAATGTAGTTCATAGAAAATTATGTTGGAGGCAACAGCCACAGGATTTAATGGGCATCAGGCATCTCCAGTTGAAATGACTAACTGTTATTTCAGAGAAGAATTTCCTGCAATTACTAGGTTATAAAGAAATGATCAGGTATGGATGTATTTCCTTATAGAACATCATAACCTAAACAATATTTAAGAAGCACACAGATGGGTCCTGAAACCTTCAACTGAGGATCGAAGATCATTTTACTTACTGAAGAAGAGGTGGTTACTGGCAGTGTCTTCAGCTTCAGAGGAATTATAGGCTCTTTATTGTACATTTTGGATTTTCTGTTGACTAAGTCACTGCTTTTTTTGTCCAAAACCAAAGTACACCCTGTAACTTTTATCCAGACAGGCTTGGGTTTTGTTGCCGGCTAATCAATCAGCAGAAACGAATTACTTGACAAAAAGCAGCCAGAAGTTGGGTTTCACGGTGGATTTGTTGATCCATGTATTAGTTATACGATGCTTAATAAAAGTTACATGGCTATAATTTCCTTTTACAAGTCCTCAGTGATTCTGTTCCTGGCAGCTGTTGTGTTTTGTTTCTTCTAGTTGGTTTGAGAAGATAACCCCCCCCCCCCCTCCTTTTTTTTTTAGCTATGTGAAGAATTTGTGGTTTCCACAGAGTTTTTTCTTTTGTTTTTAAGCAGCTTTACAGCAAAGCTTTTGAATTATTTTTGCTAAAATAAACACTTCACATGTCACGTGAGCTAGTTTGCTTTAAAGAGGCGTGCATCAATCATAATAAAAGGCATTTAGGACTCATGAATTGTTTGTTAAACACTGAACTTATACAAGTCACATAATGCATTTCACTTGGTCACTACACAAGCCATTTATCGTACTCGGTTCTTGTCAAAATAACAAGAGGCTTATCATTTGGAAAGAAATCCTTATTGGTATACAAACATGAAGTGAAATCAAACTATTTAGTGGTATCATGCTAAACTCCTTGACTTGTTAAGCACCACAAACCTGGAAGCCCACCAAGCAAAGAACTTCAACCAGACCAGAAACATATTTCTGGAGAAGCAGGGGTTAAGATTTGTTTATTTATGACACAGCAAAGATTTAGACCTCGATTAGCTCCACTTTTAGGAAATAAAAAGATATGGAACAAAAACAACGCAGGGAAAGCTGACAACCAAAATTCATGGACGTGCACTTAAAATGCCACCCAAACGGCAGATTCATGACTGGTGTTCTTCTCTTTTTCTTTTCTTCTCACATGATATTTATTAAAGGTTTTGTCAAACGGAAAATAAAATCTTGATGTATCTCTCACTTAACTTTACCCACTTAAATGGTAAATGGTGTATACTTGTACAGCGCTTTTCTACTTTCCTTGAAGGCCCAAAGTGCTTTGTGGGCACAGTCCATTCACCCATTCACACACATTAACCCACTTAAATGAAACACTCTAAGAAATAAAACCCTTAACAAGGTTTTTAAATCCAATTGTTATTTTATAAGATTTAATACCATCAAATGAAACTTTTAACTAGTACTTTTATTGTCCATTTAAAGAGTATCACCCTAAATGAATGGAAACATCAATGTTTAAAAGACTGTTCCCATCACCGTCAAGAAAATGTACAAACATTTTGAGTCAAAAGTGTGAATTTACTATTACAAACTAAAGGATCTTATAATTTAATAATACTATCTTAGAATTTCAAATAGTTATTATTTCATTGTTTAGATTTTGAATCTCAACTAATTAAGATGCTACATTGTAACTTTAATTTACTAATTTAATAATACTGATGTAAAAGTAGTTTAATTTTTTTATAGTTATGGAAACTGGCTTCCATTGTGGCCATGATGTCTGCCAAAACGTTGCAGCTGCTGGTCAATCAAAGAAGCAACTGATGCTTTTCCAGTTATATTTCAGTGAATCATCAGTTTGTAAATCTGCATTTGAAGTATTTTGCACTTACAATTCAGCAAAAATAAACATAAAAAAATCATGAAATTTAGTCAGGGATTTCCCTTACACTATCTTGTTTTTACACTATGAAAAATAGGCTTCTATAAACATCAGGCTTAAAATAAAATAAAATTATTTTTTAAAGTTATATTCTTACATTGAGCTTTCGGGTCTGTCAAAAGCTTTCTCACATTCTTTTATGCACATCTTTTTAAAAGTTCTGTTTAATTTTTTTCCCAAGGTTTCTGAAACTGCATTAGAGAGCCAAATGATCAACCCTCCACTGTCTTGTAGAGGGTTGCGATACAATTGCCCTACAATTGACCTATAATTGCTTTAAATACTCAGAAATCTTTGAAGTTTGACATGTTTTTTAGTGTTGTAAAATGGAAAAAAAAATGGTCTCCAAGTAAAATCCAGGTCCATGTACTATCGTGTCCCTAACCATGCCAATCTCAGAATAAAGTTCTCCTAACACAACTGTGTTATAATAAATTCTCTTCACAATGTATTTTCCACAAGCCTTTAGATACAAATGTTAGAGAAAAAAACTTTGGTTTACTCAGCTGTGGTCTGGCGTGTACACAGAGAAGTGAAGTGAGCACTTGCTTGTTCTCACTGCTTACTATGCAGCACAATGGGAACAACCAGAGCACTCCTTCACTGATAACCAAGAGTTTTTGGTTTGATGTAAAAGAACCTGCGGATGGATGACCAAACCAATATTTCTTTGCACCACAGCAATCAGCAAAGGTGATGTGATGTAATAGTTTTCATAAAAGAAAAAAAAGAATGGTGAGGGGAGGAACTTTTCATTTTGGTATTAAAACCCATTTAAAAGCAAGATTAAGTTAAAGCAGGTCAGTTTACCCAACAACTGCCGGGAAGCTGGTCACTTAAGCAAATCAATCCACACTGCATGGAATGGCCCATGTTGCAACAAAACATCAATTTTCAACCTAAGGGTGTTTTTAGACTGGACACATTTGGTTCGCTTAAACTGAACCAGAGTTCATTTCCCCTGATAATCCAGAACACATTTTCAGTCTGAATACATCCAAGCGGACTGGTCCGGGACCAGGAACTGCTCTCTCACCCATTTTTCGAGGTGGTCTTGGTTCGTTTCCAGTCAGACTGAGCTTCGGTTTGCTCATAGATTCCTCAGTCTGAACAGGCACCTTATTTTGAGGCGAACATATGAACCAAAACGGTCACTGTAGCCGGGCATCACGAGATGTAAACAGAGTAGGAAGGAAGCTGCAGACAAACCAAAGTAACGATGAGACACAGCAACTTATTGAAATGTGGTCGGATAAACGCAGGCTCAATAAAATAACTTTTAACGTGATACACATTGCTTCCTACAGTGCTTCTCTTCTAAGACGACGTCGCCTCTGTAACCACCTGGCAGCAGGCCTCCACCATCCCAAAGTAGCAAGCAAAAACATTGGACCTGACGTTGATAAAGATGTTCAAAATTGGTCAGCAACATATAAAGTTTGAATAAGTGAACTATCCCGACAAAGGATTGCAAAGTGCAGGACTTCTACTATTCTTTATGGCCCCACCCTCAGAATTACTGGCCAATGACTGAAGAGATCTTAAGTCACGTGTTTTTGTTTACAAGCTTGGTTGTTAACAACGTCCAGTTGACGGCAGTTTGAATGCAGACTGAATGCAAGGTTCAGGACTCGATCAAACTGGTAGACTTGTTCTGGACCAACAAACTTTTCCAGTCTGAATACACCCTAAATACATGCAGCATTATGGCGCTAATTCTGGGCTGGCTCACAAACACAGTGGGTCATGTCCTTGTGACCACACCAAATGAACAAAATGCATATTGTGTCACCCGCTTATGAGCAGTTACATTGTTTAACCATATTTACTTTATTCATTTATGTTTAATATTTCTTCCTTTGCAGCAAATTTACCAAGTCAAGTGTAATTTTCAATTGTCCATTTGTATTAGTTTGATGGGACGAACCTTTAAAAGATGAATTTCTGTCAGTTTAACTGTGTTTCCACTCACTTTTCTATCATCAAATAAATGTCTCCAAGACTTGTAAAGTCAGCATTATAGGTGTTTTGTGTGTGGTGGTGGTGCACAGGGTGGGGTGGTGGGTAAGTTTAATTGGTTTGGAAGAAGATTACCCTCAGAGTGCAGGGGGAATCTCCCCTCTCAGGACTTATAAACAACACCTCAGCATGAGCCGTGTATCTGTGTGTGTATGCACACTGTGCTCTGTTTCTCTGTTTACACACCCACATGAGCGCACTCCCTTTGGCCTGCACATGCCCTCAAAGAAGCCACGTTTTTTGCACATAAAACACGCTAACACACACGGACAGACACACATGCACTATGAAGATACACCGATCCATGCCCTCTTTAGGAGTTCATCATTTCATCTCATCCCTTTTTTTTTTTTGGCACACATCAAATACGAAAAGGGTTTTTCAAGTGGAAGATAGGGTAAGAGGATAAAGTATTGTTAAAATACTAAAGAATTAAACTATTTACGTCTTTCACCTCCCCCTACCTGGCCAATAAAGATGCTGTGGTCTCTGTTAATCTCCCTCCCTTCACTTCTCACCCTCCTCTCTCATCCCACTCTCTGCTCCTCTTTCTCTCAGAGTCACGGCTCATTGGAAGACAAACATCCTGACCCTTTGCACACCCCCGCCAATCCCCCACGCTCATCTATAAACTATCCCTCACTCTGTTCCTCCCCCTTATACCTCTCCTACAGCTTAGCTTGTAACCATATCCTACCTGCAGCGTATCCTTTACGTATCATTCATCAACGTCAGCCATTCGGACCAACTCTTAGAGAGCAGGGGAAAAACACAACACAACATTAAATTAGTTTGAGAGAGGGAGAGAGTTGTTTGATGTGAAAAGGAGGTGTCCTGGAGAGAAGGCATGCGCGGAATTAGCAGTATGGCCCCCTTGCTGAGTGGAGCTTGAGAGCCACTGATTCAGGACATCCCATTGAGAGCTGCAGTTGTGGTTTTCATAGACTGGTTGCAAAAATGTAGGAATAATCAGTCATAATCCGTCACTAGAAAGGTCTATCTCAGAGTTGGGCATCACTGCAAAACACGGGATGAAGCAAAAGACTACTTGAACACTGTGTATACATTTTTAATTACTCTATTATGTTGTTGCAACAGCATATATAATTTAATTGGAGGCATTGTAACATCAGGCACAAGGGTGATGCTAAGGTTGACTTCTGTTACTGTAGGCAGACACAATACCCATGGACTCAGAAGCCACCATCAGCCAACCACCATATTTCTTTGCTTCCTGAATTAGTTCCACATAACAGAAACAAACCACCAACACCGGGCGCAAACAATGCTGGTTGTAGGGATAAGGACTTTAACCTTGTAAAAAGAGAATCAGTTAATCTGTAAAAAAAATAAAAAGTACCTCTGTCTTGTTTCCAGTTAATTAAAAATACCTAAATACCAAGAGAAGATTAAAATATCACAAAAAAAGCCTTTGTACCCAGAATCCCTTTAATAAATAACTCGGTTGTGAAAACTTGTGAATAAGAATGCATGGTGTTGAAATCTTGTGAATATCCCTATATGTCAATATTTTCCAATACATGTATGCCAATGTCAATATTTAATTGTTAATTTTGGTTTCGTGAAGATATAACACCAGTCCAAAAGAAGTTAAAAAAAACACACTAAAAAATATTTATTTTAATTGATAAAAAACTACTAATGGAAAAATAAAATATTTAAGATGGTTTAGATTGAAAAATACAGTGTATCCAAACCAAGGCTTAAAAGTTACTTCGATTGAACCTATTTGTGAACAAAACACACCTAAAAACCTGTTGACCGCAATTGAAGGAAAGAACACTTTACTTTAACCTGATCTTTTTACTGTTCTGCAATCTGGTCCATGAAAAGGCTAAATCCATCCTGCATTTTGCACTCTCCAACTGTTTTAAAAGGACAGATATTGGACAGAAATATTATTATATCATATTATATTTATTGCATATTACACATTATATTATATATTTTAGGGAGGCTGAAGCCACAATGAATTATGGGGGAATACCTATAAATCTTCATGAAAGCAGTTATACATATCACAAAAATGATCAGTTCAGATCAGATCAGATCAGTCAGAAATATTCAGAAAGTAGGATATCTAGAGCATACTAATCAACTATTGTACAGTCAAAATTACTAAAATTACAGCACCTTGTTTATTATTAAACATTACAAATACCATACAAAGCTTATAATAATTAATTACTAAATAATATTCAGAAATTGTTCATAGTCAGAGACAATTGTCATAAATTAAGAGGAACAGGAAAATTCAAACGTCCGATGGTACGAACAACACGTAGAGGATTTGTGTGTTTCCGTGTGTGGAGTAAAATTGTGGAATAATTTGGAGCTGGAACTAAAGGATTGTCAAAATGTATATGCTTTTAATACTATTAAGTTAAAAGTTATAAGCAAATGGTATGGACACATTATAAGACTAGATAATTTCAATGACTAAATAATTTTGGCAAAATTATTAGCAAATAACTAACGACACATTATTCTTATGGGTTTGAAGCAACTATTGTTTATAATATAGAGGATGATGGTTTTTACTATATGATCTAAGTATAATTTAATAATTGATATCCAAGGGGCAGGTTTAAATAAGCAATGCTTCTGCCTGCTCCCTTTCAAACATGAATGTTTTGTTCTTTTTGTTATTGGTATCATTGTCTGGCCTATTGAGTGAGACTGATTGTGCTGTTCTTTTAAACATGTTTGAAACTTGAGCTTTTATTTACGAGAGTCAAGATTACAAAGTGGAGAGAGCCAAGAGATGTATATGAGTCAAATGAACCTGACCAAAATATTTGTTGAGGGTTCTATTTTAGTATTACTTCAGCTCAAGTCATTAAGTCATGTTTTTCAGGGCTTTAAATTGCAAACATTTTAGTCACATGTGTTCCCAAAATGTAATCTGTGTAACTTCAAAATATTTGAGAGTGGTGCTGTGGTGTGTGAGCAAAAGTCATGACATCAGCCTCTTTATTGGACCAGTTATCAATTCAACATGTGTTAATGTCTTTTGTGAGGTCAAATAAAAGGAGAGGCGAAGAGAGAAATGGGTCAACAGACAAGTTCAAGACAGAGAGCAAGGACAGACAGAGGAGATACAGCAGGTGGATTGAGAGGCAGATCTGAGTATTCTAGGGAAAGGAAAACAAACAGGCCGAGAGAGGAAAGATTATGAAGTTGCTGCAGCAACTCATTGCACTACAAGATTTGATTTAGGTGACAAAGACACAGGGCCCAGACAGGTAAAGCTGAAGAGCTACAGGCTTGATCATTTTGAGACACAGAACTAAACATTTCACCACAGCTTGGTAGAAAAAAACAACTGGTAAGAATATTTACTCAACCAGAATACAGCTTACAGCTACATAAAATGAAAACCTGCTCTGACACTTAATGATAAAGCTGGAGCAGGTAGACTTTATGGAAACCTCTTTGCAGAAGGGTTTTGAATCAAACATGATCTAAGGATAAAGGGTCTCTGAGTGGGGCAGCATTCCCTGTGCTTCATTTTTCTAGTTGGAATGAAATATGCAAGATTGAAGGTATTTAGAGAAAATGGATTTCTTGTGGAAGCTTTGCAGCATACTTTTGCAGATCTTGTGCAAGTCTGTGGTGAAGAGTGCAGTTTATATGGAGGCATGTGCTGGGGCAGCAGCATCAGATCCAAAAACTTTGAGAAACAGGATACTTTGAGAAAGAAAGCTGATTCTCTGCTGGAATCAGGTCTGGAACTATTGGAATTGATGTTGAAAAGTAGAAAGTTGTAGGAAATGTACAGCATAATGAGCAAAACAGCACACACCCTCCAACAACTTAAACTATCGTAACATACACCACATGTCCAAGGATTTTTACTTACACTCCCTTTTCTGGTCCAAGCTAGTATCTGGCTCAAAACTGTACAGCTGGATAGCTCCAATAATGCTCACCATTTTTGTTGCACCAGTAATGTTAGGTTGGGTGTGCGAGGGACTGTAAGCTAACAGGAGAACATTATTTTAGCTATAAAAAAAGCATAATGATATTTAAAAAAACGCTAAGAAGGATTTCACAAAAGACGATTGGAGTGGGACTTTAACATCAGATAAAGAGTGCTGGAAAAATCCAAATATCTTCCTGTATTCAATTGCAAGTTCATTTGAGTTTACACATTTAACTTATTTTAATGATTCATGCAGAATGTAGCTCATAGAAGGCTTTTGCTAATGTAAAAAAATGGAGGGGTTCTGCTTCAATTAACACAAATAAATGTAAAAATAATAGGACTATTACTTTTTTTCTTTTTTTTATCCTCAAGGAGTTTGAATAAATCAGATTTCTGGAGTTCCATGTGCATTTACATAAAAAGTTGCACTTTTTGTAATAGCTTTTTGACATTTTTGAACAATTATGAAGTTTAGTTGATGTTTAGCCATTTTTGTATTTTGACTTTTTGACAATTATGTTTTTAAAAATTTGCATTCACATGTATTTCTGCATCATTCCATTATGATTTATACCAAACAAAAAAGACCAAACTAAGTCTATAAGTGATTCCAAGTATCATTTGATGCAAACATTGTTTGTTCTTAACTTAAAGAGTAAACGTCCTTAAAAAACAAACAAGCAATGAAATACTCAAGTTACAAAAAATTGAAAATTGTATTCATTTAAAAGTGATTTTAAATGATTCAATGCGTTTCTATTTAATCAGTTCACTTTTTCTTAGCGTGGATATACTTTGGAAAGAAAATTACTTTAGCAACCTACAAATAAGTGTGTTTTTAAAAATTTTAAATCTGTCTGAAAAGCAAAGCAAATCACAGGAGTGCTGTAAATTAGATTGAAACAAACAAAAACCAAACATAACCAAAAATATCAAAGCTAACCTTAATCTTGATTATTTTTTAAAAATTAAATTAATTTAGTTTTTAAGTTGTAACTTTGAATCAATTGCTCAAAACGTTTTAATAGGCGAATGTTTAATGTAAACATTAGAAATTGCTCCAGAATTTTGCAAATACAAATTACATTCATTTTTTTTAATAGTAAATTTGCTACAAATTTCTGCCTCCGGACAGCCTGCACGTCAAGATTATGTGAAGGATTTAATAATAAAATTGAAAATGTTGCCCAATATTTTTTTTCTGGATGCACAACAAATGTGGAAGCAGCTGATAAAATCCTGCAGCAACAACAGCAATCCCTGCACACGTTTGACTGATGTCTTGGAGAGCTTCACTGTGACTGATGGAGAGTGAGCACGTAGGAGAAGAGGGAAAAGTGAAGAGATGAGATGAAGGAGGTGGAGATAAGAGGCGTGCGTGTGCTTTTTAGCTTGTTTGTTTCCGTTTAGTGTTGAAAGACTCTTCTTTCATCTCGGCATATATACTGGTGTCTGTTGTCC
The DNA here is from genome assembly GCA_036245035.1 of Adrianichthys oophorus. Classification (NCBI taxonomy): domain Eukaryota; kingdom Metazoa; phylum Chordata; class Actinopteri; order Beloniformes; family Adrianichthyidae; genus Adrianichthys; species Adrianichthys oophorus. Next base: position 15,077,745 of record BSAI01000207.1, on the reverse strand, counting down.
CACAAAGGGAAGGTAGATGTGTTTAATCTTGTAAAGATTTACAAAGAATGACGGGGATTTTCTGCTTCAAAAGTGTTCTGACTGATAAAGACTTTCAGAGATATCTGGGTTTTTTTTTCAACGTGTGGTGGTTTTTGTGTGCAGCAACTCTTGTCAGCTGTATAAAGAGGTTCACACTGTGCCACATTTACAAGATTTTAAGATACTTTTGTGCATGGTCGTGATTCCTGCAAACTACTGATGTAGTTGTTGGCAAAATATAAGCATTTAATCTTAAAGTGTGAGAATGCATTCCCTTCTGCAAAAAACATCTCTTTTAGTAAGAAACAAAAATGTATGAGATATCTTCTTCCGGATGTTACCCACATTTGAAATGAGACACTCGATAACAATGAACAAACAACAATAAAAACTGAAGGACCAACACAAAGATTGGAAATTCAAACATTGCTGCCGTCATTGTGCAGGTACAACAGATTTAACAATCAAAGCAGTGTGTTCATACTAAAGCTTATCACAAACTTCCTTAGTGTCAGATCATGCAAACTAATAACATATGTGCTTAATGATCAACTGTTCATTTTGATCAGATTACACCAGTAATCGACAACAAAACATTTTTTTTTTTTTTTTTTTTACTGTTGGCGCAGTGGTCAAGTAAGGGGATCCTTTACATTGGAGAATCCAGGAAACATAAGGTAGAAGTTTGAGTGAGATACTGGTGAAATGCAGAAGTGGAACTTAGGTAAGAGCAGGAGAGCATATCAGCAAGCAAATTCAGATCCAATAAGCATATCAGCGGTATGGTCAGAGAGAAACAGGCTTGGATTTGAATTAAACATTTCTGAGACGATCTGACAGATACTGCATGAATACAGGGTGAAAAAAAAGGGCATCTCCCAGTTATGTCTGATGACAGGAATTACCTCAACCAGAACCATCTGATGATGAGGAGCGGTGATATAACCATCACAGCTATGTTTTAATAAGGCTTTGTTAGGATGAATTAAGTACGCAGCAGCGGTGAAATCTAGAAATATCCTGGATGCACCCAGTGACAATTCATGTTGAAATGACGTCAAATCAACGTCAAATTGAAGTCAAAAACAAGTTGAATGTGCAAATCATATTGACGCAAAAACTGCAAAATCAATTTGACATCTTGAGATGTCTTTCTAATGTCATGTGAATTTTTTTTTTGGACCAATAAATTAATAAACTAATAACAGAGGTATAAAACATATAATAAAGGGTTTATTGGGATATATATACTAAAAAAATCATTTGTTGGGTAACCATAATACAATTTTGGAAAGAAGTTTTTGTATCGGGAGATCTGAATCCAATTGTTTACATAATTTATTAATGTTGCTCTAACATGATGATCAAGGTGTAGTCTAACTAGATTTGTATAAATTATGATAACAAAGCTAGATATAATCTGACATAATCTTGTTGAGTTATGTCAACTTGAATTATAATGTTAGGTGTTACTTAATTTTAAAGGGTACTTCTCAGAATTAAAAGTGCAACTCCTGTCATGAATAAACCACAAAGAACATCAAGATTAATTCAACCAATTATTAAGGTAAGCACATTTGTGAGGATTCTGTGGTTTAGCTTGGGTTTTGTTTTATGTGGTCATGTTCTGAGTTGTCCTCGTCAGTCACAGCAGTTTCAGGTTAATCATCCACAGCTGTCATCATTTAGTTCATCAACCTCGGTGTATTTAAGTGTCTGGTTTCCAGCTCATCTGCTCTGCCTTGCCACCTTTTAGGTTCTCTGTGGGTTTTTCATGGTTCATGTTTTCGCTTTTTATTATTATAATATAAATGTCTGTTTCTGTCACCAAGCCTGATCTCCTGATTTTTGGGTCCTTCTCCACCATTTCCAGACACTAGCAGCAGGGTCAGGTTATCTGCTGCAATCATGCTACAGGAACAATAAGAAATGATGTTGCACCCACATACTTGCATTCAGACTTCCTGACACACATTTTTTTTTTGCTATATTTGACACATTTGATTTAGATGGAAATACTTTCCAAAATTTTATGTTCACCCAATAAATTATTTTGAGTATTTATTCCAATAAATCATTTATTGTATGTTTTCCATCTGTTATTTGTTTTGAGTTTATTGGTCAAAATTAAAAATTCAAATGACATGAAAAAGGGTTAAATATCAAGATGTCAAATTGATATTGCAGTCTTCATGTCAATTTGATTTGCACATTCAACTTGTTGATGTTTATCTTTGATGTTGATTTGACGTCAACATCAGTTGCCCACTGGAAAGGCAGGAACTGACCTGCTGTCTTCCAATCAATGGTCCACTGCACTACCTCAGCACCACAGCCACCCCCGATATTATTAAAATTATTTTCTTTTTCAGCTGGAAATGTTTCTTATGTTAGCGTAGAGCTGGGGTCACAGACCCTGTTCATTGAGGGGTACCGCCCTTCTTGTTCTGTAGCTAACCTTACTTTAAGTATTGCTTCTCACCTAGATCAGGTGTGTTCAGTCAATCCGAAACTGAGCTGAATCAATCCAGCTAAACAGCATCTACTGAAGCAGGGTTAGCTGTAAAACAAGCAGAGTGGTAGCTCTCGAGGAACAGGATTGATGATCCCTGGTTTAGTATCATGTTGCTGGGCTGATGCCTACACAGGTAGGCAATTTCATATATATATATTTTTACTTTCTTTTTTTTCTGTTCAACAACACAGCCATGATGGTTTTCTTTTTGCTTTTGGTGGACTTTTTTTTTTTGCACAAAGCTAATTTTAAAGCTGAATTACACTCAGTTTTTGTGTAAAGAGTGGAGTGTTCCAGCACGAAATAGTCTGTTTATCTGAGCAAAATTTCAATAATCCAGATCATTTTCTCATTGGGTTCAGTTCTTTAGGGAAACTCTAACTGAACATCTTCTAGATCAGGGGTGTCGTTCTTTTTCTGCTGCTGATTATCTGGATCAGGTGTGTTCAGCCAATAAGGAGCTTCAATGTTGGTTGGAAAACATTTTGGTCACCGGCCCTCGAGGTCTGGATCCTGATATCCCTTTCTAGATCAACCTTTGAAGTCCATTTGCCCTTAAGAACAGAATCCTGTAGCCAACCAAAACTGATGTATAAATAGAAAAATATATATTTGTTTTTCATTTGCAATTCTAAATGCCCATCACAGAAATGGTGACTAACTGGCTGCTAGTTCAATGCTTAGAATGCAAATTGCATCTATTACTAAACTATCAGATGTATCATCATAAATTGTTTCATGCAGGCCTGAGGATGTATTAGAGAGATACCCCACAAAGAATGTGTAAATGATTAAAATGTTTTCATAGTTCCTCATGGCCTGAGATGTGCACATCTGCACGACTCTGCAGGTCGCAGAGCCTCACAGTTGACTGCATTGTTTTGGAGGATCAGTCTTATCTCCCAAAGGTCGTACTTCTCTGATGAGCTGTTGCAGGTAGCAGCCCTGCTGCACGCCATGGTCCAGCTCCAGAGAAATGTAAACTAAGTACAGTCACCGTGAACACTTTGTACACAGTTTATCACGTGGATGGTGGAGGATCTGCTTCCAGGTGAAGATGAGATCTGTGAGAGTGTGTTTGTGCACTGCAGCGGATAAAGCCTTTATTGGTGCCTGCGTGGTTCGTATTTTTGCCCAAGAGTTTTGAAATGACTTGCTGAGCTGATAGCTCAACATAAAGTAAGACGTCAAAATGTGCATCACTATGTGTCTTGCTGACGTCAGTAAATTGAGATTCATTCAGGTTTTGGTTTTTGGAAATGTTAAGGTTCAATTTTACAGAAGTACAATGGGAATGATAGCTCGAAATGTTCAGCTCAGCATTATGAAACCAACTAGTATGTTTTTTATCTCACTGTTTGGATTTTTTCTTTCCACGGTCTAAAGATGGACAAAAATCAAGAATTCTTGTATGTCTGCTGTGGTTTAATTTTTTTTTTTTTTTGTCAGAATACTTTTAAACATTCTTTAGGCGTTTGTTACAAGAAAAAAATAAGTCTGTCTTCCTGTATTCTTTTTTAAATTTAGAATTAATTGTTGTAAAAAAAATGTAAGATTCTTGAAAGACAAAACAAGCACTCCACTCATGAAAAAACCTAAAGGTCATAACCCAGCTTCTGACAGAGAGATTGTTCAGATGCACACTGTAAGTCAGCATTACTGTGGTTTCTGCCTCCTCAAATTTTTAAACAGGCTCTGGATGTTTGAATAAACAGATACATGCACATACTCTGAGCAATAGACAAACAAATGCCTGTGAACACAAACTTTACTGTATCCACATACAAACAAAAACTCAACCACCAGAAGCTGAAAAATAGTTTCAGCTCTCAGGAAGAGTTATTGAATCAAAAAGTGGTTTTGCAGATTGCATCAGAAGGAATGCTGGTATTTAGAAGTCAGGAAGTATCACGGCCTCAGCGGTTAAACACACTCTGACCACAATCTTTATATGTAATCAATACATCTGATCACTGCTCTATAAAAGCAAGAAAACCTAAACAAACTGGCATGATTATAGGAAAACTCAATTTGAAGCAGGTATAATGGTCAACCTCATTTGTTGTGGGGACCCACTAAGAAACACTTCTAAATTAAACTCAAATTTGTTAGGAACTAAACGGTGGCAGAGGCAGCTGGTTTTCAGTATTTTATGACGGCGAGTTTTGCCTTTAAAGTAAAAACACACAAGTTTAATTTACAATAATGAAACAGCTGGAAAATACTTTTATCACATTCTTCTAGTTAAGGGGATCCATACCCATAAGGTTCACTGGCTACATGTCAAAAATGTCCACAGTTCTGATCTCCAAAGATGTTGGCGTGCATTTAGGCCCAACGTCGGACTGATCTGAAAAATAATGCCAGGCTCTTTTGTCAGTCAGCCATCCAGGCCAGATTTAAGACTTTTAACTTTTTTCTTTAAAATTGCAAGCAGGTGTTCGTCCTTACTTTCCTCTCCTCCTGTTCACCGCAGTAACCTCCCACTTCCGGCTCCCCACCTCCTGTCTGTAACACAAGTTCCTGACGTCCCACAATCTTCAAAGTTTTAACACATTCTCAAAGCCAAAAGTATCATTAAGATGTCAATTAAGATGTTGACACGATCATGCACAGCCAGGAAATCAGATTCCAATCTCTCCTAAGACCTCACAGCTCTCTCAGACATTTTTTTTCTTAAACTGAGCAAAACAGAGAAAGGAGAACTATGAGCAGAGTAAAGTGGAATTGGAGGGTCAGCCAGAATGGGGGTGCAGTTAATTTATACTGCAAGCAAGGGAAGCACTTGAAAATGTTTATTTTGAAAAATTAAGTGGGAAAGAGGGATAATGAGATTCCAGTTTTCCTGAATGCAAGACTGCGCAAATATGTTTTCTTTTTAATGAAGACATTTATTGGTGGAGCTTCATTTCAAACCAGTCCTGTGTTTCTTTTCTAAAAAAAAAAAAACCTCCAGGTGAGACGGATTTTCATTTCAGTTATTTATTAAATATAATATAAATAATGTATTTATATTTATTAAAAATACAGGAGCTGGGTAAAATATCATCAATCCTCAGCTAAAAGAAAAATACTTTAATGTTTGATTTTGTTTTATTTGTATCTGAAATCAGGTCATAAAAGGCCAAGTAAGGCTTCAATTGCCCCTCTTTTTGTTCCAAAACACAAACACACACAAAATAAATCATTTTTATATATATGGAAATATAGAGAGTGCTAGTTATCTGCTTCATCAACATAATTAAATGTACTCTGCTTTATTTTTTCATTTCCTTCAGCTGTCTCCTTGAACACGGGAAGCATAAAAAACTTAAATCAGTAAATTGAATATTTTTTTTTAATTCACAGTTTCCTGCTTCTACAAAGATTTTGCCTTCATCACTTCACATGTTTTCATCCCTCCTAAGTCCATCCTCTCTTGCTTCTTATTCTCATTCTTCATCCTTTATTTCCCAACAAACTCTTGAACCAAAAAGACCTCCTAAAGGTGCATTTTCACCCCTCGGATAAAGAGAAGTCTTCTTTTTTACCCCTAGCAGGCTGAAATTGATGGGCCGTGTAAGTGGTCTTGATCTCCTCAGCTATTAAACACATCCATCAACAGTATTCTCATTTATTAAAATGATTTAAGCAGCAAATGGGAGTCTAAGTGCTGGACTGCATAGTCACTGCTGTTGCTTGAAATAATTAAATAGCATTTAAGAGGTTTGGGATCTTCACTCACCTCCTCCCTCATATGTAGTTCTGACTGATACCAGGTTTAACAGGAGTGGCCATCAGAGTGTTTGTGTGACTATGTCAATATCCAGATTCACTGTTCATATTGACTATGAAATGTCATCCACTGCTGAAAACTGATGTTGAGTTGGAGAATCTCTTCATAAATCAAACAAGCAGAGTTGGCCTTCAAGAGAAATAATGTACTGCTGTGTTCGGCTCATTTCTTCCAAGTTAAATCATCCTGGTCAAGTGCTCTTCTGCACCTTTGAGACCCAATATTTTGCCTGAAAGAATTTATTCATGCATAAGCCAGAAATAACAGTTGCAGACATTCTGAAAGTAAAATATTTACCTCAGAATGAGTTTTAGAAAAAAATTATGTCTCATATGCATCAATACAGGAAAAAATATTTTTTTGAAAGCGTTTAAAATAGAATTTCTAAATCATATTTTACTTTACCTTTCATAGGCCAAACTCCATTCAGATACATTCTGACTGCACTAAGGTGTCACAAAACTTCCCTGGTCTTGTAAATAAATGAAAATGTGCATACAGAGTTATAAACATATGTTTTCCCTCAGTTTTTTGGTTTTCTTTTGCCTGCTACCTTTTGCGGGACTGCAGCGTTCCACCAGGATGTTTCTTGTTTCCGTTGGACATCTCTGGATCTAGTCTCTGTTGGATTTGCAGGAATGTTGTGGCAATGTTTAAGCTAGGATTTCTTAAATGCATCAATGCTTGCATACACACTTGCACATGCTTATAAGTCCCATCTGCTCTTGAAAGCTATCAAGGCAAGCACCAGCTCTGTCTAATTGGAGCGTGGTTGTCTCAGCTTTCTGCAAGGTAACCAAATCTGCAACCTCCACCGTTTGACCAGGAAATTCAAAGAGACAGGTTCCTTCCAAGCTCTGCCAGCAGGAATGTACGGTTATTAGCCACCTGCTCCAAAAATTTAAAACACACAAAGACGTATGCACATACATATCTTACGGTTTGGGGATAAGGATTACCTATTTTGGAATCTCTTACTAAGAAAAAAAAAAAAAACTGTTTGTTCAAGGTCTTGTGTTTTACAAGGTTTTATGTCTGCTTGCATAGTTTTACAGGCTTATTTGCATGTTTATGTATGGAACTGTTAAATATATGTTAAAGTTGATGATTTTGCCTATAAACATGCTCCTTTTTAACTATGTCAGTCTGTGTTTTATAAACATCTAAGTAGAAAGTTGTATCAGGTTGCAGAAATGACTGAAAGTTCCTCTCCGATCATCCTTTGATTGATTGTAAAAGCGTTCCCAGTGGCCTTTTAATTATAATTATGTCGGTTTTAGCCAAACCGCCCAAAAATATGTTGTTTCTGCAGAATGGCAGTAGTTCATTAAAAATTTGCCTCTGAATTGTTGGCGGGACTGTTTTTTTTTTTTTTTTTTTACTTGTCCTGTCCAACAGCTGAGCAGACAGATATGAGCTGAAAGCCTCTTGCATTAGACAGATTTTACTCTTACAATCGGGGGTTATAAATCATAGCGAACACAAAATGTATGTTAGTATAAGCCCCTTTTGTAATTTAAACGAATCTTTATTAATATTAATTTTGTTTGTGTTCTTTTTGTTGGACCGGACGGAAAAGGAAAGGGGGGGATAAAGAGATAGAGTTGTGGGGGGGTGGGGGTGGATTATAGATTTTAGAGGATGACTAATGGAAAGGGAAAGTAGAGTTGTAAATCTACAGGCAACAAAATGCTGGAGCTTATACCCATTAAAATAGTGAATGTTGGTCTAAAATGGGCGGGGCCTGTCCACACACTCAGCTGTTACAAACATACCTGCTGGCTCCAAGAGTGTTCACAAACTTGTCCACATCCAGTTCACACACACACTTGTGCATAAAGACCAACATATGCACAGCATTACATTCTGTCACGCAAACTATTTGAAGGTGCAAAGGTGAGCTGACGCCTGTGCTCAGGTGAATGTTATGTTAAGCTGAAGTGGATGAAGGAATGAAAAGAAAAAAAAAGGAGGGAGAGCTCCCAGACCTCCCCACACCAAGACCCCCGCCGAGGCAGCAGCGCCGACCAGGGCCCGCCCCCGCACCAATACTGTGGGGTCAACGGAGGAGATCTGCCCGCCAGGCAGCCCGGCCAAGCACCCAGACCAGGGCCCGCAGGACCACCACATGGGCCCCCAACACCTGTTGGGGGACTGTTGACGTGGAGCAACCCCACCCCCCTTCCCGTCACTCATAGCTGAAAGCTCTCTGTTTACACACTGTTGACTGTTTACATGTCATAAATACAACCTCATTCATAATAGTTTGAATGAAGAAATACTCAGAAATACAACTGAAAAGTTGTTTTCTTTTATATGTCTTCCATCATGAGAAAAATGCCACAAAAAGATTTTTAAAATAACTCCAAAAGCACAATTTTTTTTATCAGAGTGGATCGTTATTTACCAAGTGTTCAAAAAAAATGTAGGGGTCTGTTATTTACTGTGTTTGTGTTCTATGAGGTAATATTACACAACCACAAGAGACCCATGTACACTATAATAACTTTAACACCTCATTCTCTGACTGTCACGATGGAAAAAAGGCTTTTTCTGCCAAATAAAATAAAAAAATAAAATAAAATCTTACCCCATTAGCTATAATAGTACAATTTTATATAACAATTTATTTATTTCAATGAATTGCATGCAGTCTTTTTTGTTTAACGCTGTCAATATTTTTCAATCTTTCCAAATAACCAAAGCTAAGAAGTTTTGTCTTTTGGTAAGGCTATAAAGTTTTGTATTCAGTACAAGTGATATTAGGTTTTGCAAATGTCTCATGAGAAAAAGCCATAGTATATTTCACAGATAACTGCAGATAGAACAATGTAGAAGTATGGCAAGAAAAAAAATCTCATTTTGAAGTTTTTCCTGCCTGCTCAGACATCTGTGCAGGCAGGCTGCTCAGCTATCAAATATGAGGTGAAACCATAGCTGAAGTATTTCTGATTATTCAGAGCCAATTGGGCTTTAACCACAATTACTGACACATGCAGAACTGTGAGGGCATTAGTATCAGTTTGTGGGCTGAAAGAAACCACTTCCTTTGTGGGAGTGTTGTCCCTCAGCTGTGATCATCCAGGATAGATCCCCTAAGGATTGTATATCTTAGATGTCTTGGAACGCTGATATTTTGTTATTTTTTACCGTAAATGGCGCTAGTTACTCATCTTTTCTGCTCTACAACTGAGCCTACTGTTTGATAAGTCACAAATCACAGTGAGATTTCCTTATTACCAGGAACCATCATCGTACTGATAACAGCAGGAAAACACTGAAGAGATTTTGGATTTCTCGCCACTGAGATTCTAAATTAAGATCCCGGGAGCCCTCAGCGTGAGCAGCATATTTCTTGCAGAGCGCAACACTTCCTTAAATGATAAAGTCCTGCGTTGAGATATTTTATCAGTTTGCCGTTGTTTGACAGAGCGATCACAAAGATTTATATACAACAGCCTTGTGAAAGAGATAGAGTGGGTGGTTTTCTTTTTATAATGGTGACTGTTTCACAGTGGTTCCACAGGCCCTCCAAGCAGATTTAGGGCAGATTTGGAGCTTGGACAGAATTCAGGTTGACGAACCAGTTTGTGTCTCTCAGTTGGTCAAGAGTCCAAAATGCTGGATGGTCCAACGATGTTACACTGAGAATCACAATAAACAACATGATGAAACAAACAATAGTTTTGCCCTAAAAAGGTAAAATGTTCAGCTTCACCGATATTCCAGATGGATTGCCTGCATTTTGTTTCACACACCGATGTTCTTCAAACTCTGACACAGACCAAACAAGCAAACCCATTGTCTCCTAGGAAACACGGGTCGTAAATGAACTTCAGTGAACTTTAGGAATAGTGTGAACATAGGCAGACCACTTAACAAACCAAAAAGCATTCAGAAAAAGAAAAAAAGGCAATGTATACAACAAAATCTTGCACCGACCTTACTCTGATGCAGGGGACGAAAGTGGTAACTATGCTAAACATCATATTGAGTGATTTCATAGGGAAAGTTCACCTCCTACCGGTTGTTTTTTTTTCTAGGTGATGCTTGTTCCAAAGAAACAGAAGTCCGTAACTAGTTTCCTAGATTGCTTTTATTGCAAGAAATATCCAATGTCAACTCTGATCATTAAATGTGTAATAACAATGTATTTATTCAAATTAAAAGCAACATTGTCCATCCATCCATTTTCTTCCGCTTATCCGGGACCGGGTCGCGGGGGCAGCAGTCTAAAAGCAACATTGTTGATGATAAAATGTGATACATGGCATGTCCGTCATGGTGCCAGTTGAAGGACAGAGATCTTTTCTACTGTCTTGCTGTAGGTGTTGATTATCACTGTTCATTTTCACTTTTTATGGACACCCTGCAGCCAATCAGAATTGAGTATTCACCTGTACCATGGTATAATACACTATGTTGTACTGTACAATAGGCCTGCACGATATGAGAAAAATCTGCAATATGTAAAATCTGTGTTTGACACTGCCATGACGGTATGACTTGAGATAAATACAAAAAAATATATATGTGAATACATTTTCATTTCACTGTGACAGTTTTATATGAATCATTTTTATTTGTTACGTTTGTTTGGTTTAGATGTTTTGCATGGTACCGGTATTTGGAGAATATCGCCTGTCCTGAAACCAAAGTATCTTCAAATGATCAACATTAGAGCTAAAGTAGATCACAAAACTCATGGTTTGGATCATTTTTCGGATCAGTAAACAGGGGAAAAAAGGAGAACAAACTAGATTAAAACAAAAAAAATGTTTTTTAATCGTTTTTCAAACATATATATTTTAATAAAACATATATGAAGTACTTCAAAACACACACGTAGTACATCAAAAATGTGCTCATTGAGGCCTATTTATAAAAATAAAAGACGAATAACATCTTTGATATCCCCATTCCCACATAAAAAGTAATAAATATGTTCATATAAACAAAAGTGCATCATTGGGCGCTGCATCTTAAATAAGATGGATAGAAGAATTTACTTCTTGAAATTCTTCAGTGTCCACTGCTGCTGCAATAAGCTCCCCCTCCGTCCCCAGCTGGGGTTTTTTCGCGGGACAGACATCCATGTACCAGAAAAATCTTTGAATAGCCTCGAAAACTCTGGACGTGGAAACATGTTTACAGATTTTTTTTAGAACTCTGCATAATAAATAAACCTGATCTCTCATCATCTGCGTCTTGTGAGTTAAACTCCTCCCAAATGCGGCCGGAGAGTCTGATCTTTTTTTTTTTTTTAGACACTTTCGAACAAACATCAGACAGCAACTGTTACGCACATTAAATTATAAACGGTAGATGCAAATTTGATGCACGAATTACGTGCTGTTTGATCGGAAAATTGATTTAATTGATGCCTGCCAGGTGGTGGAGGTCGGGACCCGCAATACACCTGTGTGAAGAACTGTGTCGAGTGATCCAATCCGTTAAACCCCTAAAAGACGTAATTTATTTATTTTTTTCGCCATGAGCACATCCTCCGAGGTGCTGCTCTCAGCCATCGCAAGTCTTGTTCAGTCATGTGTCAGGGAAAAAAGTAATTTCCTTTTTCCACACTCCATCATAGAAGGCGGGAATCTAGCATTAAAGAGCTCCAGTCATTGGTTAATGACACAAAGACCTCCACCATTGGTTTAATGCATAAAGGGCTTCATTTGATTTGTTACTTTAAACTTGAAAGAGATAGTTTAGCATGAGTGCAACAGGAGATCTCTCACCCCCACTTATGCCTCCTTTTGAGGTATGCATACCACACTGGGCTGATACCGAGATGACGATGAATTTGCAGTTTATTGTGCAGGCCTACTAATGTTTTCAGGTGGTTTGGACTTTTTCTATCCATTCCAATAAGACTATTAGGAATCAGGTCTGGAGCACTAGTAGGCTGGCATCTTTCTACAACTCACTGTCAGTATTTGGCACAATGTACAGTGGTTAGAAAGAGGAGTTACTTATATTGTTTTTGCTTTTCTGTCGTCTGAAATCTGTGTTGCTATTTTCTCTAACAAGCTGCAGCATCAGTAAACATACATATAGGAAATAAAAAGGAAAAAAAATACCCATTACTACCCGCTTAAGGCTCAACAGGCTAAAATGTGTTTTTGTTCATTTTTATTAAATCACTTTTAGGAGCTTTGAATGCACAACTTTTATTTAGGAGCTAAATAAATTCCTTTGCTAAGGATAATCATTAAGGGCTGTGCTTTGTTCTGAAAAAATCTCAAAGATTGATACAGACAAGGAAAACAACAAATCTGTTTAATTTGTGATGTTTACCTTCAACAAGGAATTTTTCTAGCACCTAATTTGGGGAATCTGGCTCCAATCAAAAATAATTCAAGTGAAAAACAAGCAGTTTGGTCTCCTAACACTTCAGATAAACAGCTCTTTGGTCTGGAAGGTCAGCCAAAATGTTCAGCTTTTGTTGACTGCTTCAGTAATATTGTGTACTGCCAGTAATTTCTATTCAAATTTGCGCAAAGAATTACGAGCGCTTGCATTCCGTTTAGAATCATTTAGGCTATTAAAAAAAATGCTTACCAGAGACGCATGCTGGTGCTGATGAACGTGCTTTCTGCTGCAGTTGTTTCTCAGGTTTTTGATTTTTTATTGTATTGCAGAATGCTGTGATTCATGCTTCCTGCTTAAAATAAACACATAAGTAAGTTTAAACATTTTAAAATCCATTCAGTTGTTATGTATATAAGCAAAAGAGAAAGAGTAGAACAGAGAAAAAAACATACAATTTGAATTTGTTTAGAAATGTTCTTTGATAAATATGTTATCATCAATTTGACACAGTAATAATAGAGCACAGCCACAGACGGACTGGAGTTTTGGCGCAAATAAGAAACAAAAGTGAAGAGGTGAGAGGTCGATTGAAAAATCAGTTTAAATGTATGTCGAACCTGAAGAATTCTCTTAGTTGAAAGAGACTGCTCCAGCGTGCCGTGTTGGATCTACTACCAGTCTACTAAAATTACCACCTGCCGGCCTTTAAAAGACACATTATGCAGAAAGTCATACAAAAGAAGCGCATAGACTAATTTTCACATTAAAACAGCATGTTCAGTAGATCAAGTGTTGCATTACCATAGCAGCACGACAGGGTTTCACCATGTGTTTTATTTTACACACCCATCCTCTGCTCACTGGTCATATTTTTTTTTAAAAACAAACTTTGAAGTCCTGATTATCTTTTGATCTGTTGTAAAAGAGTTCCCAGTCGTCTTTTAGTTATGATTATGCCGTTTTTAGACAACATAAAAAAAAAAAAAACCTGTGTGTTTTCAAGACAAAGTTTCTGCAGAGTGGGAGTAGTTCATCAGAAATTTGACTCTGAGTTATGGCTGGGAGTGTTGGCATGGAGTAAGCCAGTCTTCATTTCCCTCCATCCCTTTGTTCACACGCTCTCCTGCTAGCTTACAGACCCTCACAAACTCTAATATTAGCCGTGCAACAAAAATGGAGAGCAAGATCAGTGCTATCCAGGTTTACAATTTTGATCCAGATGCCAGCTAAGATGAGGAAAACAAAGACATACATGGATCTAGTTGTCTACAAGTGGATGCATCAGAATGAAGTGGAGCAGGGAGCTTGTGTCCCAGCGATTGTAGTACCTTCGTCACTGCTGAACACTTTATCCATCCGCATTTTTAATCTAATTCTCAACTGAGAAAAACAGAGAAAAATACTACAAGAACATGTTAAAAACACCAAAAAGACGATTTTTAATCGGCGTAGGTCTTTAGAACAAAAGTGGCTAAAGTCTGAAGTTCTGTAAAACATTTTTATAGTTTTTGACATGAAAAAAATGTCATAAACTGAAATGTTTTAAAAAATTTAAGCAATAATTCAAATGTATCCTTCACAATCTAATGTGCTTTAAATGTGTTAAACCAGATCAAATAATTAGACAGGTTCTCTGTGCCTGGTCTGTTTACTTGGGATGTCTTTCTTTATTGTAAAACAACACCAGAGCAGCCAGTGTAGAGCAGAGGTCAACAGATGAACGGTATCATGCAAGAAAATAAACACAAAGACAAACCTAAATCCAGTCAGATGGACTTGTCCATCCTTCAGCTGATAAGGAAGGCGGGAGTAAATTTGCTTAGCGTCATCAGACAGTCACAAATGAACTCCCCATCTGAGCAGAGAGATCACGATGGGCTTTAGGACGCTGCTGATTTGATAAGGAACCCGCTGAGTTTTGCAAGTGATGATGCAAGTGAATAAGTGTATCTCTCTAAGGCTGTGCCATAAGTTTCTAATTTAGCATCAGTTAATTTTCTAAATTTCCTGATCACTACTTTTACTTTTGTTGGTTATTTTAAAATGTAACGAGATGATCATTTAAACCCGAAATGTCAGCCGTTGTTTAAATAACTTACATTCATTGCAGCCTGCAGTTGAGGTTATCAGGCTGCTTTAAAAAACAAATAAAAATCAGAGAACAATGAGATGGGTGGCACATTAATGCACATTGACGGACAGATGTTTGATTACAGCAGCTGTTAGACAGAATTTTAGCTATCACAGCCAAAAAAGGAGGAGCAAGTGGTTTATCAACATTTCAATCAGGTTAGCCATCCATGGATGCAGATAAATATCCTCTCTGCCTCATACCGAGGAAAATATAAGGCATGTCTGGATTTGGTACTACCTGAAATGTACACTACAACTAAAAAAATATTTTAGTCTCACTGAAATAAAAAAGTTAATTGTCAATTACATTCTTTTAGAGTTATGATCTTTTAACTTTAATACAATTTTGAGCGGGCAAAAGTTTTATGAGACACAAACATTGTCAATTTTAGTTTAGTTTTTTTCATAGAACATTGTTATAGTAGAATATATTTTCTGTTTTGCACTAGCAAGAAGATTTCGTTACAGAAATGGATACATTCTTCAAATTCCTCAGTTGGTGTGTGCACATTAATATTTGTGTACGATTAAAGAAAAAATGCCAGCGAGAGGTCAGAATTTAAAACAGAGCTGCCAAATCTCTGTGAGGGCAAACACTCAAAACAAATAAAGAAATAAATAAAACATGAAGTTCATGTGAAAGCCATATTTTGACATGGGTCAAGGTTTTGGCAGGTAATGACTCTCTCCTAAAGTGATTTCATGCTTTAGACGAACTTGCAGCTACAAGCCCTACACATAATGTATACAGTATGTCAGACTTTATCTTCAACACTTGCTCATCAAACCTTACATGTCATGTTAGGTTTCCTATTACACAGCCTGGCATTGTGTGTGGACCTGAGTGTGCGTATACCTACCAAGTGGAAGTGGAAAGACATGATCCACCCCATCCACCTTTCCTTATTTCAGAGGAATGTTCATTACAGCCCATATGTTTGTCATTTTAAGGTGTAGAAGAATTATTGACCTTTGTTTCTTCAAGTTCTGCTCCATTTGTCAGCAAAGTTTTAATGTGTACATTGCAAAGTCCTAAAGTGCACAAATGTTTTTTTCTTTGAAAAATCAACTTTATTTGACAGTTTATTTCCTCTAAGGCTATGTGGTTTAAAGAATATTAGCACCTCAATACATTATATCTATTTAGGTCTCACCTGTTGCAGTTGCCTACATTAAAAGCTCCAATTTGATCAAGAATGAAAATGAATTTTGTAGTTATAACTGAAGGGGGTTGTCATATGCGTCTGTTGTAAAACTATCAGCTGAGCAGACTATTTCATGTGTTCTGGTAGAAAGTTTATTGGAATGCTTGAATTCTCTGGGATGTTCGTCCCCATTCCTTCATGTTTTTCTTGTTGTAGAACTACAACTGTGTTCAGACAAAATACAGAGCGGAAAACTTTCAAATCACTATTTGAATAATTTAACAAAAATCTGGATGTTTTTAATAATAATAAAAGATTTTTAAATTTGCCTTTGAAATATATTTATTATTAAAATATATCTGCATCTACTAAATGGTTTTTGTCATCTATTCAACTCTATATTGGTCATCAAGACCTTTTTGATCATTTTTCTCTGCAAGCACTTTCAGTTTTTTTTATAGTTTTGAAAACTGACATTCTTTGTTACAGATTACTTTTTAAAAATTTCAGTAGTATATCTAAAAAGAACGAGCAGCTTAATACGTCACGAAAGGTGAACAACATTGTGATGGGGCAGCTGTGGTGCAGAGGTAGAGCAGTCGACCTTAGAGCTGAGGATCGCAGCTGTGGTTCTGCCTTGCCTGCCATGTGTCTAGGTGACCTTGTGCAAGATGCAGAACCTCACTGTTCCTGGTGGTTTAGGTTGGTCCCATGTATGGCAACGGGGCCATCATCAGTGTGTGCATGTGTGTGGGTGAGCAGGACTGCATAAATGAAGTCTACAATGAACTCTAATGAAGATAGAAAAGCACCATATAAGTATACGCCATTTACCATTTATGAAGAGTTTGGTAAGACTACCCTTGGTTATTCCAGAGTAGATTTGAATGAGGACAGAACCTTTAGTAGATGAGTGGAAGTTTGCAATTCTCCAACACATCCTGCAGGTTCAACAGCAGGACACTCGATACATACTTCCAAACTGTCAATAGTTCCCCTTTTTATATTCCAACGCTAAGTCTGAAAAACTGAAAACTCTGTCAATTTTTGAGGCTAGATTAATAATTTATGTATCCTATTGTCATTTGACTTCGCAACAGATTTTTTTAGTAGGATTTTAACCCTTAAACACAAGAGCTTTAGCTTTCTCTCGACTATCGTAACTCTTCAATCATTTATGCAAATAATCCAATTCCAGCAGATTCTGAAGTAAAAAAGAACTTATTTGCATTGACATGCACAGTTGTGAAGTGTTTATGCAATCAACGAATATCAACTCATTGTATTGGTGAAAAGTGGAATTCCGCTGTTATGCAACACTCTATTTTAGTAATGTGTTGCATATTGGTGCATGGCCAAAATGAAAAACCGCTTTTCTCCGTGTGGGAATCAGTTGATTCAGATTGATCGAGTAAATGGTAGAAGAGTTACGAAAGATCAAAAAGCGTGTGTTATTTAAGTGACCCTGATGATATCTCCGGTGTTAAAGGGTCAACCAAATACAGATGAAAAAGAAGAATATACGTTTGCACATCAACTTCTCAGTCTTTTGAAGTAAAACTCATTTTTGTTTTTACAGAAGTGGAAAAACTCTCATCCATATCATGTGTGTTCATGTTTGAAACAATGAAAGTTATTTTTATGGTGTACTGCCAAAAACAATGAAGAGCTAGTTTGATTTTTTCGGCAGATAGGCCCTGCACACAAAAAAGATGAAAAGCAGGCATACTCCTCAGTGAAACTTTGTGCTGTTTTTCTTGTCCTTAAAAGAAAAAAAGTCAATTTCTTGGCAAATGCTAGAAGTTATTATGAAGTTATGAATTCTTAAAAAAAACTCTGATTTTATCTTTTTGTTTGCCTGTTAGACTTCCAGAACACTTTACAAGTGTTTAGAAGTGCAGAAAGTGCTTTAAATGTTTGCACTTATATGTTCCAGAGGGAACATGTGCATTAGGGATGCAAAATCTAACAAATATCTGCTGTTGAAAGATTTAACTTCATTAAGTTTAATTTAAGGCTCACATAAAGCCAGGGTATTTAGTTGACATAATGCAGTCTTTAAACATTCATGTGTAAATAATCCTGACATAGCAAGATGCAAAACAAGTGCAACAAAGATCCATTACCATATTTTATTTTCATAATGCTCAAATACTTAGGATAAAGGAAAAGCAAAGACAGTAATCTATAAAAAGGCTTTCTTGCCTCAGTTTAAACTTTTGAATAGGTGACAATGAACTCCCCATACAATAATCTACAACACTTTAGCTGGTGAATGCCAAACAGTGAAGAATATAGTATGTCCAGTATGGTGGTGGAATTTTGTGATTTGGGCCAGCCACAAGGTCTAGACATCCATCCATCATTCTCCACTCCTTCGGAACCAACTCCAAGGTGTTCCCAGCCAAGAGACTACATCTCTGGGTCTTCCCTGAGGCCTCCGCCCAGTGGGACATGCCTGGAACACCTCCCCAAGGAGGTGTACAGGAGGCACCCGGACCAGTGCCCAAGCCACCTCAACTGGCTCCTCTTGATGTGGAGAAGCAGCGGCTCTACACTGAGCTCCTCCAGGGTGACCGAGCTTCTCACCCTATTTCTGAGGGAGCCAGCCACCCTACAGAGGAAGCTCATTTCAGCCGCTTGTATCTGGGACCTTGATCTATCAGTCATGACACAGAGCGAAACTGTGCCTGTAGAAAACTGCTGTCCCTTTCTGAGGCATCGGATGGTTTGACATAATCTCTTTTAAGGCCAGAGCTCTGAACAGCAACAGAGACAATGGAGATGGAGAACATAGTCAACTTGGACTCAATGTCACCAACATCCCTCGGTACCTGTTTGAAGCTCTCAAGGATGTGAGAGTTAAAGACTTCCCTGACGAAGAAGACGTTCCCAGCAGACCCTAACAGTACGTTTGGGTCTGCCAAGTATTTCCAGCCTCCTTCTCTGCCAGTGAATCCAACTCACCCTCAGTAGACAGCTTCGCCCCTCTCTTTACCCGAGTGTCCAAAACACACGACCACACGTCGATCTCCTGCCGAGGGTGTCCTGATGCAATGTGTTTTGATGAACACCCATGTGCTCAAATATGCTGTTTGTTATGGATAAACAATGACGAGCACAGAAGTTCAACAACAAAACACAGCTTGGGTTCAGATCAGGGAAGCCGAACCTACCAATCACTCCCCTCCAGGTGCCACTGTCATTGCCCACATGGGCACTGAAGTCCCTAAGGAGGACAATGGAGTCCCCCCATTGGGGCACTTTTCAGTAACCCTTCGAGAGACACCAAGAAGGCCGGGTACTCTGAATGGCTCTTTAGCCCATAGACCAAAACCACAGTCAGACAGCTGTCCCAGAGCAAAGGTACACAACCCTCTCGTCCACCGGGGTTAACTTCAACACTTGGTAGCTGAGCTGGGGGCTCACATCAGCCCGCCGCCTCTCACTATGTGCAACTCCAAAATAGTAGAGAGTTAAAGTCTCATCAGTTGTCAAGCACCTAGGTGTGTGAAATTTGTACTCCCCATTTGACCCATCCCCTGGGAGAGAGCGGTGAGCTGCAGTCACAGCCGCGCTCGGGAACTATTTGGTGGTTTGACCCCCCCAATCCAACCCGTTAATGCTGAGTGTCAAACAGGGATGCATTGGGTACCATTTTTAGAGTCGTTGGTATGACATGGCCTGGATTTAAACTCATGACCTCCCAGTCTCAGGGTGGGCATTCTACCACAAGGCCACTGAGTTGGTTTAGAGAGTCCAATCCCTCTCGAGTGACTGAGTTTCAGAGCCCTGACTGTGCCTGGAGGTGAGCCCAACTATAATTTAGTGGTACCTCTCAACTTCCCGCACAAGCTCAGGCTCCTTCCCTCCCAGAGACGTCCATGTCCCAAAAGCCAACTTCCATGACCGGGGTTTGGGCTGCCGAGGCACCCATCTTTGACTGCTACCCAAACCACATTGTACTGGCCTCTTCTGAACTTCCCTGCAGGTGGTGGGCCCACGGGAGAAGGTGGTGGGCCCACAGGAGAAGGTGGTGGGCCCACGGGAGAAGGTGGTGGGCCCACGGGAGAGTGATCCCATGTCGTTTCTTTGGGATGGACCCGATCGGGGCCCGTGGGAAGAGACCCGGTCACAAGGCGCTCATCTGTAAGCCCCAATCACGGGCCTGGCTCCAGAGTAGGGCCCAGATGACGCCAATCCGGGTGACATTACTGGATCTGTGTTTTGTCTTCTTATAAGGCTTTCTGAACCGCTCTTTGTCTGGCCTGACACCCAGGGACCTGTCTGCCATGGAAGACCCTACCAGGAGCAAAAGCCCCAGACAGCTTACCTCCTGGGATCACTTGAATTCTCAAACCCCTCCATCACATTAAGGGGAAGGTCTGGACATCTTACATTTATTGTGTCAATATGAACTGTAAACTGGTCTGTCTTCCACAGCTCTGGTCCTCAAATACCCTGTCCTGTGTGTTTTACTTTTTCCCTGGTCTGAAGATTGGAATGAGCCTCTATACTGTCACTGCTCTGCCCATTAAAAATGATCACTGACTTCAGTGCATTTAAAATGTGCCAAAATTAGACCAATAACATAATTTAAGTGATGCTTAAACTTGTTGCTGCTTGATTAATTAAACTTCTGCTTATGTGCAGATCATTTTAAGCCCTTGCTTTTTCCTGCTTTTCAATCAATAAATCAAAAAAGAAGCAAAAACAGATGTAGAGGTTTGTCTAAGCCAAGCCTAAGGAATGAGTGTGTCATGCCTTAATACTTTCGTGGCATTCTTTTGGTTTAGCTGTGGTGCTTACCACATTTCTACAATTAAAGTCACGGAATTGCTTTAGCCTAGTTTTTAAACACATTGTCTCTTTTTTCCCCCTTTTTTTATGAGATAAACATGAAGAACGCCATTGTGTGGTCTAGTTTGCTACTTAGGATGGTGAAAATCATCATTTTAAATACAAGTTTATGAGCTGGACTCACAAATAGGGACCTGTTGTCAAGACTTGTTGTCAGGAGGCTCGAGAAGAAATTTATTTTGAGGACTTTTGAACTACCAAGCCTATATCTTCACACATTCACCTACAAAAAAACATTCTTAAATACTTAGATTATAGCATTGTTTTATTTTTGGAAATGTATTTTGGGCACACATTATATTATATTAAAGTCCAACTCTGATAGTTTCAAACACTTTTAAAATCATTCTTAGTGGTCTTTTGATTATGATTATTCAGTAGTTTTTTTTGGACATAGCTTCTGTGGAGCAACAGGAGTTCATTAGAAATTTGCCTCTGAGTTATCGGTGGGACTGTTGGCATGGAGTAAGCCTTCCCTCAACCTAACATTAGCGGTGCATCAACAATGGTGAGCAACATCTGAGCTACTGTAAAGTTTTGAGCCTGATGCCAATTCAGATGAAAAAACAAATGTGTTTGATTTGAATAAAGAAATATACAGAAATGCAATTTTAAGCTTAATTTTCTTGATATGTGTTCTCCATCATGAGAATAATGAAGAACTTAAGGGGAAATCCATTTTAGTTTGGCTTTATGGTTTAGGGCAGGGTTGGACAACGAGTTGTATTCCAATATATCCTTGCATCCTTTGACTGAATACACCCAATCCAGGTAATCAGACATGAGTAGGCCACTGACATCTGGAAACAAGTATGAGCACAGGTCTGCAAGGATGATAAGAACCCACCCCTGGTTTTAAGGTGTACCACTTACAACAGTTTTACTACAGTTTTATTTCTTCTTTTTGTCTCTTCAGCCACCCCACTGTGAGGGTACCCCCAGTTCACACAAACTTTCCCCTTTCTTTGCATGGAGCTATGCGTTTTTTGTAAATCAGTGGGAAGTTCTCTTTTACACATTACAAACAGCTGGCATGAGCTTTGATCTGAGACAACTCAGTGCTCACAAGAACAATATGTGGTGATTCATCTTTGAACAAGACAGAGGCTCATTTATTATTTGTGTGACTTTTCAATTTTCAACAGTTATCTGGGATAATTGTTTACATTAGTATGCATTGGTCTATTTTAAGTTATCATAAATTATCAGCACTTTTTTCACTTTTTCATGGAATTTTTACTGTCATTTCTATTTTGCACACACTGAAATCTTAAACCTGCTTTTGTATTCTTTAAAGTACCAAAATCACACAGCATTTTCAAAGATATGTCCTTGCACCATCACAACATGACAGGTTTACTATATTTTCTTTCTTGATTTTGCAACATTTTTTTAGTTTGCCCAATCCAAATGTGTTTTTTTAATATGTTCCTTGTTGCAGCAGCAGACTGTGGCAGGTGGGATTCTTAATGAGCATCTCTTCCGTATTTGAGGTCACCACCATCCAATTAGACTATTTCAGACTATTTGAGACTTTCTTATACTTTCGCATACATGTCTCATACATGTCTCAGGGACAGATGTTAAACTGAAAATAGAGAAAAAAAATTTCTTGTTTTGAATTGATCAAAAAAGGGACAGTACAATTTGTTTTTCTGTTTATCACTGACTAATTCTCCAACATTGTCATTCTCAGTCTGATTACTACAAAAATATAGGGTTTCCACAAAAAACTTACAGACTTTCTTCACACACTACAAATTATTTCAAACATTTTCAAGAGCTGAAGTTGGCAAATGGAACCATTACTACTTATGTTTTGATTAAAATAGTTTTTTAACGCTTTATGCAGTGTAGAATTCTGCTGAATAGCTGCACAAAAACATGCAATCTAAAAAAGCGATGGACATATTAGAAATATCTGTACAAAGCAATGTTTGCAATATGTTGCATAGTTACAAGTGCCATGCTGTGAAAAGGTCAAACCAACCAGTTTAATAGTAATTCACTGAAGTTCTTTCTGCAATCAGAAGATTGATTTCTTTAGTTAATGAGTTTGAAATGTCAGGAAAGAAATATTTGCGCCTATGGTTTAAATACAATAAACCAGATGGAAATCTATTGGATTTTTTTATACAGCAAAGTAAAACCAAGAACCCAGATTACAGATGAAAAATGAATCGACATTAACCAAAGTCAAATGTAGGTTTTTGAAACTCTAAAGGAAATTTCTTTGTTGTAAATACATTTTATTTTGCTTAACTGAAAAGAAAATTATTGCTTTATGGTTTGCAATCTGTCCTGTAGCTGTCTTTTTTTTCTGCACACATCTGGGATTTTTCTTTTTTTTTACTTTTGCATAACTCACACAAACGATTAAAAGTCATCAATCAACCAATACATCTTTTCACTGGTAGCAGTTTTTAAAATCTTACCTCAAGCATTACAATTTAAAAATACTTTAAAAAACAAAAAATAAACACGTGATTGTTCAATTTTCATAGTGATTATTACATTCTTCAGTCACAGTATTAAAATTGCTCCCAGTTGGGCTGGCCCCCTCTGGGCTCCTCTCTCTTTGTGTGGGGTGTGGGCTGGGGGGGCTGGGGGGTTGGCTTTCGGCCGGTGGGGCCTCTGCCCTGGGGAGACTTGGGCCCAATGCTGGGGGGGGCGGGGGGACGGTTGTTTCATCATCGGGGGTCAGTTTGGTAGCTGTCCCCGACCTTCCCTCCTTCCTCATACGACCACTTATTAGGTTGGAAGGAGGGGCGTGCTTGCGGAATACCTCGAGGGGCCGAGCCACTTGGCAGTGGTCCACCCCTCCCATGGTCTCCGCACAGTTTCGCCCCC
>BSAI01000207.1:14939446-15053728 GCA_036245035.1 Adrianichthys oophorus | reverse complement strand
TGCCCATTTTAGACCAACACTCACTATTGCAATGGGTATAAGCTCCAACATTTTGTTGCCTGTAGATTAACAAATCTACCTTCCCTTCACAGTAGTCCTTCTCTAACTTCTATAATCCACCATCTCTCTTTCCCCCCCTCCACCCCCCAACTCTCTCCTTTTCCCCCTTTCCTTTTCCGTCCGGTCCAACAAAAAAGACACAAATAAAAATATATATATATATTAATAAAGTTTGGTTTAAATTACAAAAGGGGCTTATACCAACATACATTTTGTGTTCGCTATGATTTATAACCCCCGATTGTAAAAGTAAAATCTGTCTAATACAAGAGGCTCTCAGCTCATATCTGTTTGCTCAGCTGTTGGACAGGACAAGTTAAAAAAAAAAAAAAATTGCTCCCAGTGACTTAAATGCCAAGCATTACAAACATTGATAGTGAAATTTTATTGCTCGACAGGTTTCTAATTTTCACATTAAAAGTGTAATTTTTGAAGTCCAATCTGAACATATTTGGATTTGTTGTAAAAGCGTTTCCTGTGGTCTTTTAATTATGATTATCCAGTTTTCAGCTGAATTAAAAAAAAAGTCATTTTCCAGGACATAGTTTCTGCAGAGCAGCAGGAGTTCATTGGAAATTCGCTCCTGAGTTGTGGACAGGACTGTTGGTGCATGGTAAGCCTGATCCACTTCCCGTCATCCACCTGTTAACACTTTCTTTCGAGCTTAAGGCCTGTCACAACCCCAACCTAACACAACCAGTGCAACAAAAAGGGCGAGCAATATTGGAGCTATCCGGCCGTCCACTTTTGAGCCAGATGCCAGCTCAGACAAGGAAAGCAAAGACAATACATGGATCTATTTGCTACAAGTGGATGCATCAGAATGAAGAGGAGCAGAGAGCTTGTGGCATGCCAATTGTAGATTCTACGTCACGCTTACAAGCTTTTTCAAATTACGTTTTTTTCATCTACTCCTGATTCACAACGATTTGAATAAATAAATACTCGGAAATGTGATTTTAAGCTAAATGTTCTC
Source organism: Adrianichthys oophorus (assembly GCA_036245035.1). Taxonomy (NCBI): domain Eukaryota; kingdom Metazoa; phylum Chordata; class Actinopteri; order Beloniformes; family Adrianichthyidae; genus Adrianichthys; species Adrianichthys oophorus. The sequence continues at coordinate 15,052,692 of BSAI01000207.1, read as the reverse complement.
TATATATGCCTTTCATCATGTGAGAAAATAAACAAAACACAAGAACATGCTAAAAACAAAAAAAAAACACAATTTTCATTGTAGCGGTAACAAGTATAATAAGACTAGACATATTTTCAAGAATAAGTTAGACATTTTTTTTTAGAAACAGCACATTTCTCTTTTTGTGTGGATCTTCTAGCTAATCAGTAGCTGCTGGAGAAAGTAAGGTCACCTGGATCCAATGACCTGCTTGGAGAATCCAACTTGTTGAACTTGTTGAAGGGGCTCCCTGTCAGAATTACACCAACTCAAATCTCTTTCATATACCTTCTCCTGCCTCCCACATTTTAATCCTCTCAGGCCTGCTGTTCTTGTGTTCTCTCATTCTCTTCTGTTTCTTGCTTCAATTGGTTTCACACTAAACTCAGAAAATCTGGTTCCAATCAGAGTCCTTTGCCAAGCCAAACTCTCTTGGCCAGCCACCCTTGAAAACACTTCAGATTTATTTTACATTTTATATATCAGAGGCTCTTAGTACTTGTACTCTGCAGTTATATCTGAACGTCTGCTATATTGTTTTTGCTACAAAGCAAAGTAATTGTAACATTTTGTTTACTAAAGAAACCAGTCATCACCCCTGCTAAGGCAGAAAAGGAAATGGTCACCGCAAGAGCCCCCCTGCGGCCCCAGTGTGAGGGAGCTGAGAACAGAGCCCTCCTTGCCTAGAACGGTCTCTAGGTTTACTGTGTGTCTAGAGACCAAGGAGGCCTTGCAATGATAAAAAGGCAGAACACAGCTAGAGAGTCTTGTGCTTGCAAAGCACAACTCTTAACACAGGACTGAGGGCCCCTTAAAATGCCTGACCTTGCATCCTAGAACCCATTTTTTATTTATTTTAAATGAGTATTAATATAAAACTCTTTGATAACTTGGAAACACTGTCAATGGTCGTAATATGTGAACAATTGTACATGTGCAGCTCTAGATTGTCCCTCGGTGTGAACATGAGTGTGAGAGTTTCTCTTTGTGTGGACCTGCGTATGATGGACTGGAAAACTGTCCAGGGTGTCCCATGCCTTTGCCTAGAGGGGGGATAGGATAAGCTCCAGCACCCCCAGAACTTCAATAGGAATTAAGTGGGTTAAAAAAATGTATTTCTGGATATAAATGTTTATACTTATGAAAAAGTACCAAATTGAAACATGGCACAAGAATAAACCAATTGTCACTTGTCCTCTTCATAATTTGCTATGAAAAGACAGCAGGGATAAAAAAAAATGGAACCTGAACCTTCTGTTTTTTCATTTGGCAATGACATTTCACTGAAACTTAACTCGCTATATATACTTGGTAAAATATTATTCTCCTTCAAACAAAAGAATAAACAGGCAAAAATAGCCCAATAAATCGCTGGAAGTACATGGAACTCTGTGAGGTTGCAAAACTCCAAAGCATGATTTTACCACGCATTACCATGCATGCATTTTTATTAAATGCTTTGTGTGTCATATTTGGACATATTTTCTTTATACTGAAAACCTTGAAAACTCTTTAAATAAAAAAAGCACTACAGAATGTACTGCGAATCAAAAGTGAAATTAACCGTTGGCTATGATACAGAAATGGGATGTTCTACACACATTTTCACAACTGAAGGTATTTTGCAATATATATATTTGCTTTGGTTGTATAACAGCTCTGTGTATTAGCAAAAGTAAAGAAAAAACTGGGAAAAAAGATATACAGTAACTGTTCCCACACAGTATTTCACCTAAGAACTACCTGATGTAGAATAGCTTGTTGGGTAACATCTGCTTTGTCAGATTCAGAAATGTTGCATTTTCATCTGCACATTCTCTGGACATTGTGAACATTTCTGGACTGCATTTCACAAACGTAAACTCTGAAGGTTTCACGTTTTTTTGAGTAATTGTTTAGTTTCATCGTCAGTCATTGTGCGGTTTTTGTTCAATTGTTTTCCCTCTGCCATAAAAAGAAGAAGAAAAAAAAAACTCAACAAAAACAGAAGGCAGCTTAATCCACTGAAAGCCAAACCTAAATTTTAACATCTGATATCACTCATTGTGGATGATGAGACAAAGCTTGTTTTAACTCTCAGAGTTGATTACTTTTGCAAAAATGAAGAGATAATCTCAGCCTCTACATATGCTTTTTTTCCCAGTGAGTTAATGTGAGCTTTTTTACATCTCTGTTAGTTTATGATTGGATTGAGACAATCAGGATTAGGCGTATCGTGGCCATATCACCTTCCCTAAACAATAAACACACTGTTTTAATCTTTTTTCCAAAATTCTTAGGAGACGGGAGGTTCTTCTTCCGCATAATGTGTCCTGTCATCGCCTCATCCACTACTGTGTTAACGCTGGCTTAATTGGAAAAAATTCCAACAAGGGCAGCAATTTCTCTGAACAAGAATATTCACTGACCAAAGAATCCACAGGACAAAGTGTTTATTTTTTTATGACTTATAATTCATGCAAAAGGTATTATTTTATAATTATATTACTGTTCCTGTTCTTTGGGTGTGTGCGTGCTTATTCTCAATAAAAGATCCCCAAATCAAGTTTGTGGAATTGTAAAAAATAGGTCAGATTAGTTGGACTGTATTGCACAGAACCGTGCAAGTGCGTGCAACCATGTTGGAGTGTGTGCATGACTCTAAAGGCCGAACAAAGACACATTGCTACAGTGTGGTGAAAGGCCAAACTAATCTTTGCCCTAGTCTGATCTAATGAGGATTTCTCTCAAACAAGCTGTAATTAATAGCTATTGTCTCTTGAGAATACCCCGTCTGTCTTTTCCTCTGTCTGAATCCTTGACCATGGCTGTCTGGATGAACCATATTGCTGGTTTTGCCAGTTTTTCCATCTGTCTGCGCAGTCTCCAGCACCCTTGTTCAGACCTAATCTGTCTGTCTGTCAGTGCCTGGTAATTGGAGCTGTTTAAAGGGTCATCCAGCCCAGGTGGGCGGGCTGGGGGAGTATGTCTTTCTGTGTGTCTGTGTATTTATGTTCATTTATGCGCTCTGGGATAGGAATGTGTGTCAGACCTGAGACTTCTGCTTCCCACGGTTGTGCCACCCATGAGTGTTGCATGACAGGCAGTGTAAGGAGCACACGTCATATTGAGGCATCCTACAGGTGCACTTGAAACATTATTCCATTGCTCAAAAAGATCCCGATTCCTTTGGAAACTGGTGGATTCATGCCAATTGTCACCATTTTTTAAAATAATCTTTTCTGTCCTTTTCCAGTTAAAACAACACATAACTTGCAGAATTTTAAGTGAAAATAATGTGGGGAAAACTTACTTGTTGGTCTTGCAGAGTATTACTCTATGCTGAAACTTATCAGCAGTGAAACTTTCATTTAAAAGAGCATAGTAGAATCAATGCATGGTAACAGAAGAGTGTTATCAAAACCAACGTTGCAGGTTTGAGACCATGTTTCTGTCTTAAACACCTATGCCATGTTGAAGTCACAAGACTTTTTTATTGCAAGCATGTGCTTCAGTAAAGCAAATTCTTTTGCAGGGAGTCCTTTGAATGCCCACACACTGATAGGGCACAAGCATAAAATATACCAGAAAATTTGGTGCCAATAAAGCAACACATATGTAAAACCAGCTGCTGGAGATCTACAACAGACCTAAGGAGAGAGAAGGCATTCATCGTTTGAAACAAGATGCGTGCAATGCCGTATAGTATTACTTAAAAGCTGTAGTGTAAAGATGGGAAAATATTAAAACAGACACAACTGAATTACTTGTAAACCTGTAAAATAAATGGTAAAATAAACTCTTTTATGATAGAATCTGATATCCTGTGGCTTTCTTATAAAGAGGTGACTTTTGTGATTATCGTTTGTCAGCCGAAGCAGTTCAAGTGTTTTAACTTTGATCTCTGCTTCCCTGTTGCACACACATGGTTTTGTTGCAGTGTCTTGTGTGAAAGTTATTTTGGGTGGTGGGGATAGGAAGGCTGTGAGTTTACAGAGCCATTTCAAGACTGTTGCAGTTTGTTGTTTTAACGTTTCTTTGTCGGTTTATGCAGGAGAGGTTGAGCTGCACGGGTCAAGTGAAGCCAACCATACTGAGCTGGAAAGAAATGACCATTTATCACTTTGTGATTCAGAGGGATAAGATTACCAAAGCAAACAGAAACAAGTTTGTGAAGATAGATTGGAAAGCGAGGAGAAAATATCCAAAAATGATGAAAAATGATGTTGAATGCAGCTATTTTTTTTCTTTTTCGAAAGCAGTTTTAATCTGGTGTTGAAATAAGAAACATCTGATTGTACAGTTTAAATCAACTGAACATTGTCCCTTCACCACATTCCAGGTGATCTTGCACAGGTTAATCCAGACACAAGTAACATGATTGACAAATGTTTCTTTGTTCCATTCAGATATATTTAACGTTTAAAAAATGTAAAGAATCTTGAGCTTCATCAGTCTGGAACCTGAAATAGCAGAGCACATGTTGCATGTTTCAAGAAATCTTCTGTATTTCGCTGCATTTGGAGAATTACCTGTCAACGTTTGGGCATGTCATAAGTCGCATCAGGTAACAACCACAACACACTGTTGTGGTTTGGAATGGCTTGGCCTACAAACCAAGCTCCCTTGAAAAAACAGCTACTCCAGTCGGAATGGAAATAATGTTTCATCTATTCCAGCGGCAGTGAGAGGAACTGTTAATTGAAAGCAGGTAACATCTGGGAAAATTAGGATCAAACCTCAAGCCTGTTTACTCATGTCTTCCACCCTGTGTCTCTCTACGGGCCTCTGGAGCTGCAGCAGAGGAAGAAGGCTGGAGTTACAGAATTTGCAGCAATGTGAGGAATTAAGTTGCAAATGTTACTTCTGTGATCAAATGGAAGAGTGTCTGCCCTGAGGCTAGTGGTTTAAATCCACAGTCCACTTCGCCCAAAACTCTTAAAAATATGACCCAATAACTTCCCGCTTCCCCTGCGACAGACTGGCGACCAGTCCAGGGGTGTACCCTGCCTTCGCCCATGAGTAGCCGGGTTAGGCTCCGGCAACCCCGTGACCCCGAAAGGGATAAAGCGGATTGGAAAATGAATGGATGAATGAACTTTCCGCTTGACTCGCAGAACAAAGGTTGGCATCAAAGGATTACCAAACACGTCTTGGACTACAGCTCATCATTCTGGAGTGTGTGTTCAAATGCTCAGAGCAACTTTCACACATGCTGACGCGTGACAAATACAGTGGATTTAAATCTAATTTTTTCTTAAACCATTTTATTTGACACAAGTTTAGGTTTTCCATTCTTTTTTTCAGCATGCATCTTTCAATTCTTTTGCATTATTTTGAATTTGCTGTGGAAAAAGAATGACAACAGTGCGGTGGCTGGCTGCACGGTGGCGCAGTGGTTAGCGCTCCTGCCTCACAGCAAGAAGGTTCCCGGTTCAAGTCCTGGCTGGGGGACCTTTCTGTGTGGAGTTTGCATGTTCTCCCCGTGCATGCGTGGGTTTTCTCCGGGTACTCCGGCTTCCTCCCACCGTCCAAAAACATGCTTCATATGTTAATTGGTTACTCTCAATTGTCCCTAGGTGTGAATGTGAGTGTGCAGACTGGCGACCAGTCCAGGGGTGTACCCTGCCTTCGCCCATGAGTAGCCGGGTTAGGCTCCGGCAACCCCGTGACCCCGAAAGGGATAAAGCGGATTGGAAAATGAATGAATGAATGAATGAACAGTGCGGTGAATCTTGTAAATGGGAACTGTTGTATATTTATATAGCACTTCATTAGCTTCTTAGAAGGCCCAAAGGGCTTTACAGGTGGGCAGGAAGGGAACCAAACCTTCGATTTTCCAATCAGACCACTCTACTCCAATCCCACGGCCGCCCTTGTGCTTTAATGATGTCGGTCAGCAGAGAAGAATCGTTTCAGATTTGGAAAGTTAGCCGCCTGAATGCAGCGCCACAAGACCAACTGCCAAATGAATGCAGACCATCTAGAAGACACCAACAGGCGCAACTTTTGTCATCTTCTTTCCACGAGTTGCTCAAACTTTTACATCTTCTGCAGTGTTTGATTATTTTAGCCACAGGTGAGTTGCAATAAATGCCATATTGCTTTTACCGATACTATCAGCAGCCGTGGATTTTAAATTAAAGATCCAAAGATGTTGCTCTTTGGGACTGTAACCCAAGTCTTGGTACAGTGCACAACTTTGTTCCTTCTACAGTTTAACTACAAGTTCAGTGCCTCAGAAGTCCTGCATGTCCACACAGCGTCCATGCAAGAATACTCTTGAGGTCAGCAGATTACCAGCAAGGACCCTGTAGAGTAAACCTGCAGTTTCTTCTTAAATAGGTCAAACAGATTCCCCCTTGGTTCTCCTGGAATAACTACTGCCTGCTGGATCCTATTTATGGATATTTGCGTTTATTATTTGCAGCAAAACTTTCCTTAGGTTATGTTTCACATCTCTGTTGAGTCCAGGCATAATAACATACTCAGGGCTAAAATATGCTTTTGAATCTAGTGGCACAATAGTATACTAACAAATCACCTTTTCAGCAAAAAGCTTTATTCATTTCAGTTATTTTTGTAATGTTGGTCCTATTAACAAATTAGGCCGTTCAAAGGGTAGAATTATTCAACACTCATTCTCCATGTGGGGTTTCATATTTGAAAGGAAGAAAAGAGGAGGTCAAGACCGTGTGTGCCTCCATCCATTTTCACATTCTGCTGTGTGTCCGTGCATGTGTGTGTGCTGGATTGTCCTCTGAAGTACCGTGCTGACAGTAACCAAATCCCTGTCAATGTGTCTAGCCAACAGACAGATCAATGAAGGTCTCTTGTCAGGAGCAGTGACCCCGGCTCTTTAGCAGTGCATCCACCGTGGATATGGGAGGTCAGTGACATTGGGTGGGGGACACGGACTGGCAAAGTGAGGTTGAAAGTAAAGATGAAAGCATGTGTTTCAAGTTCCTCCCAGTATCTGTTTCTAGACCACAGCGTAGCACTCTCATTTAAGCTCTGACACAGTCTAATGATACCAAAAGTGAATGATTTTTTGTTCTGGAAGTTCAGTGGTGCATTTTTTTTGTCATGTCCTGTTCTTCTTAATGCATGACCTTTTACATCCCTATCAAACAGAATCCAAATGGGGATTACATTTGTCAGGAGCAGTGATGCGTCTTGTCTTCAGATCAATTTAATTTGTTTCCTTGTCATGTCAGTATAAGTTCTGTCTTGGTTTACTGTTAAGTATTTTCAGTTAATACATTTTTATACTTTCGGGAACAAAAACAAAAACACATTTTCAACATTTTTTCATTCTATAGCTCATTCTTAAATGCTTGGTCCATCACAGAAAAAAAATTACTAAAATAAAATGTTTCTTTTATAAACATGGAATTAAAATGGAATAATTCAATTTACATGGAATAAACCAGCACACAGAGACAAATAGATTGCTGAGTGCGTTCCTATTTAGCTAACATAGAGATGCCACAATACTCAGTTTAAAATCAAAGTCGATGTCCCACCTTTGAACTGAATCATGGAGAAGGGGAATTGTTGCATCTCTACTGCATACCAGTTTGTTTACAATGAAAATGACAAACACATGTGTTGGAAGGATTTATTATTTACTGTTTTCTTACATTAAACCGGTCTTAGTATGAGTCAGTTGAAAGGTTTTTCTTCATTGTTCCTTACTTGCTTACTAGCAAATCAGCAAAAGTATTTTTATGAATTTATGCTTATTGTTGTTGTTTTGTAATACACAAGTCATATATTGAACCGAAACAAAATCATGTCCCAAAAATCAAAGTTCGTGGGGAAAGTGGATTGTTCCTTGAATTAATGATACTCTGTTAATTTGAGATGACTGAGGCGTACAGATTACTGCAAAGAGTTTTCTGCTTCATAATTATATTCCTGCCAATTGTGAGCCATGAGGATATGATTTTGAAATAGTATGCAATGTTCTGCCATCTAATTTTGGTGAATAACCTAAACAAATCTTGAATCTCAAAGGACAGATTTATTCACGAGACGTGATCCCAGGGTCAGGTTAGGATACGGCTATGGGGTTACATAATACACACAGTTCTCTGCAAAAGTCAGCAGGTATTATAAATTATTTAGACATTTCCTAACCAAAATAATGTTATAAATGCTCAGATGTTATTTCAAAATCTTTGTCTAAAGGGCTTTTTCATGGTTATCCTTTATTGTGTTCCTTTCATTCCCTGTTTCCCAGTTCATCTGTTTTGCAATGGGATCCCTACATCTGCATGAGTTAAAGAAAACTGTTGTGCTGCCTTTCCAGCTATGCAACTGTTTATCTTTTCTGTTCACCACAATGGGACCATGTAATTGGGATGAAAGACCATCGGGGACAACGGACTTGGCTGCACTTTCACAGATGCCCAGAGTCAAATCCACAAACAAGCAGGTCTGGTTTGCTCGAATAAACTTTACTAAGAACATAACATTCCAATAACTCAATGTGAATAATCGTTTAAATCCAATTATAAATCATGCACTATTTTAGGAATTGAAGTTAATCTTGCTTTACCCTTTATGCTTATAATGAACGAATGCATTTGTAGCTAATCTAAATTAAAAATGGCTTAGACTTGTCCCTGAGGGAAAATTACATTTTTCATTAGCTCTAAAATTCAGACTCTAATGCTCTAACATTTACACTGTATTCATTATTACATGAAGTCAAATATATATATATTTTTTGTAAATCATTTTTTTCTTTGTGTTTTGTAAAGTTATTAGTAATTTGATTTCCTTTTAAAGTATAATCAAACATGCTCTGAATCTTTTCAAGCAGTTGCAGAGGCTTTCTTTTGGTTTAGAAACCCCTTTTTTACTTTTTAAAATATTTCTTGCACTTTTTGTCTAAAGAACAGCACAAGACAGTTTTGTGGTTACTTTTTTAATAGCTTTCAACATGTTCCCAAAACAAGAAGGCAGAAAAATCACCAAAGAAAGTAAAAATGATCACATTTGCAACTTGCCACCAGCTGCTGGACATTATTGCTATGACACTCTTGTAGTGGTATTCCACTATGACAGTTTTAGACCAAATATTTAATGGATGATTAGGTACCATCAATTCAGCGCAATTTCTAGTAAATAGCAATGCAGATTCTCATGTTTTCTAGTAATGTTACTGTTGCAACTAGGTGATAAAACCACAATCCCTTACAGGTGGATATGGTCTGTCTGTGGGTGAAAATGGGCAAAGCTGACTGCTCAGTGAGCCTGTTGAGAGAAAATGGTCATGCACATTTTTTTTTCTACTGCCATGGTGCAAGGGTTGTTCAGTTAGTGCCTGTTCGTGTTGTTCAGTGATATGTGTGTGCTCCTTGTATGCCCATTGCCATGCAGCCTGACTGTTAGAAATGAGGGAATTAGTCAAATAGAGTGAAGTTTGTGTGATCATCCCACAGGCAGTTACACATCACCTGCACACTCCATGCGTGCAGCATTTGCACACAGTCAGAAAGGAGCCAGTACACACACCTCACTAACAAATAGGTGTGGTGTACCGTTCACCAGCATCAACTGTACATCAAAGTGTGTGTAACTTCCATTATCCATATAAAATACTTCACAATACACTTAACACGTACGACAATAGTACTTTTCATTTTCATGACACCTCCTAAAGTGGCTGCATGAGCCTCAAGAAAACTGCAAGATACACCTGCGCTCCCATAGCCCACAAGTCCACCCCTCATATGGGTATAAAACAGAAATAGCTTTTTTTTAAACTTCTTTGTGAAGTGAGGCTGTGCACATGCACTCAGTCATTTGGCGTGTTTGTTGGACTACTGGTTAATTCAACCAGAAGCTTTGATAATCCTAAACAGCAAAAGGTCTTTTGTTTCTGGTGTGGACTTCTGTACCATGTTAAGTGTAATAAAAGATGTGTTTATACATTTAAAGAGAAGAAGATACTTTGAAGCTGGCAAAGACAACAGTAGATGCTGTACTTATTTATTCTTTCCACTTTGCATGAAATGATTCTAAGATGCTTCCACATCGCCTGCAGTAAAACTTCGTTTTGTGGAGACAATCAGGACGTTTGTATGAATGTGTTTACGCTGAATTTTGCAGCAGTGAGTTCCACACACATCATTGACCGCTTTAAGGCTGAAGGGTAAGAAATTACACGTAAAGCACACAATTGATTAAAGTTTTATCTTTGTTATTACAAAAATATAAAATAATGAAATATTTCATTACTCTAAAGTTCGAAATGAAAAAAAGATCAACTGTTGGACTGATGGGGTTCAAGCGGTTGTCCATACAAATCATCCATTCATTCATTTGAAATGGTGGCCCACATGAAAAACATAACAGAGCACGGGCCAAAAATCTTTCCAAATTCAAACATTTTACTAGGAAATGTTTAGTTTGAATATTCCATTACTCTGAGGAAACCTTAGAATCGTGTGGAAGCCCAGATCTGACAATCCCACAGCACAGAGTGTGGAAGCACTGTGTGTACAACAATACAACAACATACGATATGACAATATATATGTTGTATCATATCTCAGATTAGATATGACATGATCATTCCTGAAATGTTGTATGATAACCAATCCATCACATGATTAATGCATTACTGTATAAACAACAGATGCAGTGTGCTGTTTTGTGTGCGTCTTACTCTTGTATACTTTTGAAATGTGACTATAGAAGAGCATTTCTTCTCCCTGGTGAATTTTCTCATGTGTGTTAAACTGAAAACGGTCATTTAAACAAAGATGGCCTTTTTTGTGGTATTTGGTTCTGTTCCATCACATGGTCTGAATTTTGGAACGCCTTGTGTCTTGATGGGTTTTCAGGGGTTCTGGTTCTATACACCATGCAAAGGGGTTCATGTCAGATTGGTTTTTGTTTAGTGTATTGTCAACATTAGAAAGGGTAGTTTTACATCATTATTAAAAACAATATATTTAAAATGTGTTCAAAAATCTGCTTTAAATATATGACAGTGTTCATTCAAAATGTTGCAAACTGAAGTGCTTGACTGTAACCCTTCTAAATAATAAACATATGCACACATACTGATTCCAAAAGAGTAAAATAAACATTTTAAGATAAGAACATTGATTCCCTTTTTATTTGAAAAATAATAATAATAATTTTGCAGTGACTTCCTTTTCTTGTACAGTTTGCTACTTTGAACAGGTTTTAAAGCTTTAGGAAACCAACTGGCACCAAAGATGGTACCAGTTTGGTAGTAAGTGAACCCTGGTCTGGTTGACAAATATGAATACACACTGGTCAGTGAACCAATAGGAGAGACTTATTGCTCAGTTTATTTAAAAAAAGGAAAAACATGAATCCAGTCAAGGACTGAGAGTGAAACAAGATGGTAAAATACCTTGTTGGTGAATGGTGTGTAATGAAAATGTTGCTTCTTGTTAATATACCCACAAATCTTTATGGACTACTGACTGTTAATCAGCATTTTAAAAAAAAAACAATCTTAAGGGATGGAATGTTGGTTTAATTAATGAATTAAACTTTGTTCATGAAAGTGAAAATGCAAAAACATTTTAAAGATCACAATGGCAATTGAAAAAGCAAAGAAAATAGTAATTTAACATTACATATTAGAAAACAAAGCAAAGTTCCAGAAACCAAAATGTAAAAAAAACAAAATAAAAAAAAATATTTAGGAAAATAAAAGTAATTTCCAAAAAACAAAACGAAATTTTAGAAAAATTAGACAATGAAAAACTGTACTGTGGAACATCTCTGATTGGATGATGACATCCAGTATCACCTAATGTCAAATAACTTTTGATTCAAATTATGAACAAATGTTTCATTGTGTTTTCTAGAAATCACTTTTCTTTTCCTGAGAATTTTTTTTTTCCTTGGATTCCCTGGATTTTCTTGGTTTATTTTCTAAAATGGAATGCTGTTTTTTTTAATATTTGTTTTGCTTTTTTGTTTGTTGTGATTTTCAAAATGTTTTCATTTTAAATGATTTGTTGATGTGAATTTCACTTTAGGGCTACTGCACATAAGGGGAAACCAAAGTGTTTTACAAAAACAAAGATGAGAAGAAATGTTTAAATTGAGCAGATTAGGAAGAAAATAAAAATAAAAAAAAACATTCTACAAAGAAGTTTCATATTAGAGTATAATAAAAATAATCACCAAAAACTTAACAGAGGGATCCCAAGTAGGTCATGTTATAAATTATGACATTTTAAGGACATTCTAAGATCCTTTGAAAACTTTCAAATATTGCAAAATCCCAAAAAGTTAATGGCAAGACACTGCAGTTCATTGGGCAATGTCATCAAACCTTTTTGTAAATCGGTACAGAAATTATGACAGCATGGTTAAAATTGTATCTTCTTTTTGTTTGTTTTTGCAACAAATTTCCTTTTTTCAAACCCTACCTCATACACCACCTTTATAACAAAACCAACAGCTTGAGCAATAATAACAAATCACTTGTCCCTTTTATAGCTGCCTTAAATTCGGCCACCAGAACTTCATTTAGCCTTCACCATACATCTTACTCTTATGCAAACATATCGTACAATATATAACGCAGTATATACATTTGTTTAAAGAGTGTGTACACCAAATCAAACAAGAAATCATGGGTGGAAAAAGGAATGGTCAAGTTCCCTCCGCGTGCGCCAGGGGACTGACCTTGATATAGCAATGTTGTAATTAAAGCTACATTTCATGTCTCAGTGGCTTTCCCCATAATATTTACATTCCTGTTAGCGCAGTTCAAGATAATTCTCCTCCTTTACGCCACACAGCAGGGAGGAGAATTCAAATAAACACCCCACTCAGGGGTAACAGGTTTAAGATGTTGCACTCAGACAGTCATCCATCTTGGGGATGAAGTCTGTGTCACCTGCTCTGCAAGTGAACAGGGGAGCTGTGTGTGCACGTGTGTGTGGAGGAGCTGGCTGAGCACTTGAGTGATGGAGGGCGAACGCACACGCTTGAAGCTTGGCGTGACTGCAGGAGTACATCAGGGAAGTTCGTCGGCTTCCCCCAACATCCCTCACAAAGATCAAACATGGAAATAATTAAGCCAACAGTAAATAAAGTGGAGATGAAACAATAAACAGTGAGCAGCACTGAGACAGATGTTCCAGACGGACATCAGACTTTGATGTTTGATTTTACCAACTGGCTGTCAACAGTCTACAAAAGACAGAGACAGTGTGCTGAATACAAGCTGAAGACGGACTGCAGCTACTGCAGCTCATGTAGTCGCAGTCTCATAATGGGGCGTGGGTTCAAATCCCACTTCTGACACCATATGTGACGGGGTTCTTCACAGTGCCGAATGCACACTCAGAGAAAACATAAGATGACCAAGCCAGCAGACGTTTAGAGTGGAAACAATTGGGTTTTATTGTCCCCAAAAAAACCAACAATGCCACAACACACACTAGAGCTTGTTGCCACCACTGCAACCAAGACTGTGCTCTCATACTGCCAGATTCCCTCCTTATAAAGGCTTAGCCCCTCCCACAGGCCAATTAACAATTGCAGAAATAAATTCCCGCCTTTGAACCTGTGAAATCAATAATACATAATCCAAAGTAGAAATAATTAAACATTTTTCAACCTGTAAAATACAGGACAGAGTATGAAACAAAAATTAAATAGACAGAAGAAAGAAAGAAAAAAGAAAACTTTCAACTCAGACATATGAGGTCACTTCCTGTTTCCTATGTATATGATGATGTGTACAAATGCTATAGCTCTGGTTTGAATATTGTGGTCTAGATGGTGAGTAGAACTCTATTTAAAACTAAGTGTGCACCCTTAGAAATAAACAGAATTTGGGCTATGATGTTGTGAATGACTTGTTTGCCTGTATGTGTGCATGTGTCTGGTGCAAACTATAAATGAAAGGACTATGAAATGACAAGGGACAAAAAAGGGAACAAAAACTGAGACTGGTGTTCAGGTGCTGCCCTGCAACCTGTGACGCTGCTTCGTCACAAGTTCACTTAGTGCAAGATCCCAACCATTTTCACATACAGTTTTCAACCCTGCAGATCAGATCAGAGTAAGTGGAACCTGAAATGTTACAAGATAATCTACCCCAAAAAAAAGAAATATTTTTATCATCTTATATTTAATGACATAAAAGAGAAAAAAAGATGTTCATAGTAAAGGAAAAATAGTAATGAAAAAAAAAACAAAAGAAAGTTAATAGGTGCCATGTGAATTATTTGCTGTGTATTTCATTTACATTTGACATATGAAAAAGAGCCAAAAGACTCAAATACATTTATTTCTCTTAAACTCAAAATTTAATTAGATTTTTAACTTGTCCTGTCCAGCAGCTGAAGGCCTCCTGTGTTGGACAGATTTTTATTTTTTTTTTACATGATGGCATTATGAAGCTTCTGACACACAGTGTTTATTTGTATAAACCCCTTTTGTATTTGAGGCAAAACTTTATTTATATTATGTGCGCATACTTTCTTTTTTTTTGGTGTGGGTGGAGAAAAAGAAGAGAAAAAGAGAGAATAAGTTTTAAAATTAAACAACTGACATTTGCAAAACAAATACAGTTTTTTTGGGGTGGAAAAATAGATTTTTGAAATTTCCCGAATTCACTTGTTCTTCTCAAACAGAAACACAGACAAGAATATATTTCTGAAGCAATGATCTGAAACCCTAAAAATTGTTTGGCTTCACATTAAAAACGAATTCATTTACTTATTTATATATGTATGACACAACTAGTACTTATGCACACTGAGCGGAATTCTACTGTATCACAATGCTACATTTAGTTTGACGATGTGTTTTTTCTATTTCAAGTGCAAAATATTTTTCTCAGGACACAACAGGGATTGCTGCACTTGGAATAATGGCGAAAAAATCCCTCCATAGATTATCAGGTCTGTAATTTGAAGCTGAAGGTGGATTTGTCACATGCAGGGAACTCTAACAGATTTATTTTATCTGAAATCATTTTAACATCTATGAACCTAACTAAACAAAATTGAACTAAGCTAAATGCACATAAATATTGTTACAATTTTAATTCAAAATGTGCTTGGGGATTTTTGTTTCAAGTCATCCTTTATCTGTTGTTTTTTATTACATTTTTTATTCTGATCAAAACATTATAAGGCTTTCAAACATGATCATAGCTAACTGAGTTAAGTTAACTGATTTTTTTTTCTCATGTTCAATTCCTTCAAATTTTCACTTTATCATCTGCATTTGTTTTCAAATATTTGGCTTTGAAACACTTGAGACAATTGGGAAAAAGCAGGTCTATAAATGAGTGAAATCCCCCTGCCATCTAAACAACATCCGTGCTATAAAAAGACTAATTCACTGCTTCTTGCAGGCTGATGATTAGCACATAATCCAAACACGCTTCCTCATCGCAGATGAGCTTTACATAAAAACACACAAGCACTCAAAAGATGGAGGCTTCTCTGCACTAACCACAGTTTGTGGCGGTAATAGCAGCCATGTGTTTCAAGACCTCTTGAACTGAAGTACACACACACACAAATGCTAACTGGATGAAGTGCAGTAGGAAATCAGTTGTAGAGCCATGTGTGGGATTCCCCTGATTGTTTTCCTCTAAACAATTCCACTCCATTGGATCCCAAAGTTTTCCTTCTTTTTTTTTTTTCTCCAAATCTGCCACTTAGCCCTGCCTCCCGTTAACATGAAAAATATTGTGATACTTCCTTAAGGACAGCAATGATTTATGAAGAAAAACAGCATAATAGGATGGAGCATCAATCAATGATTCAACTTGGGTTGACTCATACGAGTGCTGTGGGTTTTTGGGTTGTCCGGCGCCGACAAGGGTCTTAGACAGGAGGAGCCACATTTTAAGGGGAGCGCAGGTGTGGCCACTTTGAGGGACATCATAAGAATTAAATGTACGATTGTTGTGTGTGCAGTAAATTCATCGTGAAGTATTGGTAAGGCTAATGTAAGTTGCACACCTATAATGTATGGTTTATGTAATCGTACGGTGCTCTTATGTGGCATAAGATGATGTCCTGATCGAAATTTTAAATAAAAGTTCAAATTAAATTTTAAACATTTTTTGTAATGTTTTATAGAAGCCCTAACTGTGGGAACCATTGTTTTAAATAAAATTTAAAATAATTATTACCCGTGGAACGTGTCCCACAACACCTAACCCTGTTACTGCCACCTTTGCTATCAGCGAGACATTGGTCCTGTCATTGATGAATGTGTAGAAGAAAATCAGAGAAGTGAAAAAAAAAAAAAAACAGCACCAAAGTGAATGCTACACTATAATACACGGCCATGGAGGATGCTCTCTCAGCATGTGCGTACGCACACACACGCTGGTCAAGCCTTTACCTGTAAATGAAGTCCATTCGTCTCTCCTTCTGAACCAAAATCTCAGCAACTTTAGTGTGAAAGTCTCCTTATATTCTTTAAGTTTTAGAAGTCTCAATAATTATGTTTTGTTCAGAATCGGTCATCCATTCACTATTACTTCATATTTTGAATAAAATAAAATTCCAAAACATTTTTAATGAGATTACATCTCACATTTTCACAGTCAGTCAAAGCAAAACAAGAAAATAGGAGCTCTTTTTGAATAAACTTTATTAGCAATAAATGAAGAACAAACGCAAACTCACGAGCGCCCTCTCTGTTGAGACAGTTCTTCTGTATGCCTCTCCCACTGTCTTTTCAGTGCAGTTTTATGTCACATTTTTACACAAAAAAGACAAACATGAAAAAACCTAAAATGTTACATTGAAAATCATGACATGCAATAAAATTGTGCACAATGATTTTTTTAAAATAAAGTATTAGATTTAGGCTTTTATATATTTGGGGTTGCTTTGCCAAATTTTGAAGTTGCGCAACCCCTAGCTACCCCTGGTGCCGCCCCTGCTTGGAAAACTCTCATATCCTCATAGATGATGCAAACAACTCCCTGACCAGGCATTTTACACTTTTTTTTTACACTATTTGATTACAACACAGTGTCAGTTTTCAAATGCAACTTTTTTGTACTAGTATTATTCCTGTGTTTTGAAAGTCCTATGATGTTTCTTTCTCTGACCATACGCTGCCAACTTTTGGGGACAGCCAGTTCATTTAATGCAAAATATTATTTTTACTTTCAGAGGTGATTGACATCAAGTTTCATTTCCACTGGGGGTAAATCCACAACTCTTTTTGAATTTAAGAGCTTAAATAAGAGCACATCTGTTTAGAATTTTTCATTTCTATTTTGGTTCAAAATTGTACACAAATGTTTTGCCATTTGTTATTAATTATTAACATCATTAATTGTTATTATAGATTTCCTGTCTGCATTTATGCAGACAGAAAATGAAGGTGTTTTCATGATAAATAAATGTTATTATATTTTGTCAAAGTTATGACATAAGTCAACAAAAACGAGTCTGCTCAATTATCTGTTTTGTCATCCTAATAAAAAGTTGGCATTTCTTTAGGTTTTCTCTTCAATCAAATTCAAAATATTCCTGCATCAGACATCAGACACAGGAAAAAATTAAAACATCTGTGAGATGGTCACTTAAATCACTGGGGATTATTGGCATTGCCTCACAGATGATTGATGATTCCATTTGTGATAAGATAGAGGACAACCAACAAACTAAAAATCTCTATCAAGGATTCATTAGTTTTAAACTGAACGAAGCTGGGAGATTTCTGTGTGTGTTTCAGGAAGAAAGCTATCAATAATTCCCACCAATCATCTGCTTCCTGTCTCAGTCAGCAGCTGGTATGTAGGAGAGCAGTGAGAATCATTAATCCCCCTCTTCCCTACCAACACCATCACACACGCACAGATGCAAGCTCACACACTACATCATTACTGTCAACAGCTGCTAAGCAGGCCTTGCAAGTACCCAAATAACATAATTATCACAGGGATTCTTCAACAATGTGCCCCTTTTCAGTCCCTCAGGCCGTTTGCGTCACTAGGATCGAACAGCAATATTATTCAACTCCCTGGGCCGGTGCCCTCAACAAAACCACATGGCCCCATGCTCCTCACACAACTGAGGTGACCTTTGACACTGTTGGATGTGTCATAGAGAAGCCGGGGCTAACGCCTGTCAGAGCACCGTGACTCACAGGGGAACAGGGTTCTGGGTAATGATTGGGAGGTGTGTGTGAACGTGTGTTTATTGGTTCAGTGTTTGTTTTCGCATGCATCTGTCTGCAGTACTTTCGTCTCACAAAAAACATGAAATGACCACAACCTCTTTGCAGGCATATTGCATGGTTTGGGGCACTGTTGGAGTAATTACTTTAACATAGACTCATGTCTTCAATAAGACACAGTCATATAAATATGATTTTTGAATTGACATTTTATACTGTATGAATAGTTTTGAGTGTAAAAACATTAACAGCAAACATTTTAAGAGACAAAGAAAAATGGCAAAGCTTGTTGATTAAGACTAAAAATCAACAAAATAAAAGTTTTTTTTTTCTACATTTCTGGTCAACAAAACTTCTGGTCAATCTAGATTCAGATGACGAGCTGTAGACCACTTCTATAGTTAAAAAAAAAATAAATAAAAAAAAATACAATAACAACAAAAACCTTAAACAGATCCTCACTCATGAAGCTGTTCATTACACCTTTGTAGAATTTTCTGTATACAATTTCCACCATTGCAAAATAGAGCAACACTTTTTAACATAGTCTGTTTTAAAGTTTACATTCTCTGAGTAAGGCTGCATGGTGCCGCAGTGGTTCGCGCTGTCGCTTCACAGTGAGAAGGACCAAATTCCGGTTGGGAGTTTGCACGTTCTCCCCGTGCATGAGTGGCGTTTCTCCAGCTTCCTCCCACAGTCCAAAAACATGCTTCATGGGTTTACTGACGACTCTAAAATTTCCTCTATGTGTTTGTGTGGCCCTGCAACAGACTGGCGACATGTTCAGGATGTACCTCCTCTTCGCCCAACAGTGGCTGGGTTGGCTCCAGCAGCCCTGTGATCGAATAGATTTTATTAATTTTAAGTTAGACCATGCTCGTTACTGATTCTGCAACTGCAACATTTTATTCACACTCCCCAAAAGTAAGCTCAGACCAAAATTTTATCTGATAAAACAAATGTTTTGTTAGTTAACTGGTTATTTCAAGAAAAGGAGCTGGAAAGGAGTCATTAAAGTTTGAGAATCTGGGTTTGACAGAGATAGACTGACACTTTTTCCATTGCTAAATTGTTTTCTGAGAAACTGGGTTCATCTCTCACAGCATTCTCTTGTCCCGCATGACAGCAACCTAAATTTTGACCTAACGGGGCAATTTCCACATGATGGCTTGATAATAATTATGACTTCAATAACAACAACAATATTAAATAATAATGGCAAATAGATAAGTACATAAACAAAGTGACAAAATTTAATTAAAATACTTTCCTTGAAACTGGGATCATACAAAATTATGTTATTGGATCAGAAAATAAAAAGTGATTTGCGACTTAATAACAGGCATGGTAGCAAATGTTTGACAGACGTTTTGAATTTCCAACTGTGAACTCAATTAGTAAAAATGCCAAGTTGCACAACTTACAGTTTTGAAGTATGGGCATCTCCTGCTCCAGCTCTGATAGACTGTGCCAGCAACATGTTCATTAATCCCAGATGTACAAAGCCAGAAGGTTGTAAAACTAACTGTTAGAAACTAACAGTTAAAAATTAAAGTTGTTGGCAGAAATCTCAACTTTCACTCCATGCGGCTCTGCACATAATTAATACACAAACTGTCCACTTACCTGTGGGTCCATACAGGCAGTCACTACCTTCTAATCATTTCAGATCCACTGATGTGTTGCTCCTGTGAATCCATGCACAAGTGAGTTTAAAAACACCGAAGCAACATTTGTTGTTTTATTAATCTACGTAACATGAAGTTCGATGTTTTCTGTGTTTTTTGGCTCATCTAACATGGACAGTTCAATTAAAACTTCACTCTTTAGAAAGCAGTCAACTAAAAGTTCTGCTAATTCTGGTATCAAGGTAGAATACCAGTCATTGGATAACAACTCAAAAAGTTTCGAATATCCTCAATTTTCCAACATAATGGTGGAACTGATAATTTCAAAACAGCTTTTGTTTGTGTCCTCAGAGAACATAGTCATAATAGTCATTAATTTGTTTGTTTGTTCATTCATTCATTCATTTTCTATTCCTGCTTATTCCTGAGCAGAGTCATGGGGGAGCAGAAGCCTATAATGGCTACTGAAGGGGGCAGACAGAGTACACCCTGGACAGTTTACAGGTCCATTTCAGAGCTACACTGAGAGAGACAACCACACACTTGCACTCTGGGACAATGTAGAAACACCAATTAACATAAGAGCCACATATCTGAACTGTGGTTGTGGAAGCTAGAGGAAAAGCAACACTTACAAAGAGATGACCCAGCCAGGATTTGACCAGGATCCTTTTGCTATGAGGCAATAGTGCTACACTACATGCAGACCAGGGGCAGAGCTACGGGGAGGGGTGGGAAAAAGCTTTGCAGCCAAACCACAATTTTTTTTTTTAAATAATAAATAATCATAATTTAATTAAAATAAATAAAGAAGTTTTTAGTCAATATTTGACAAAGTTTAAGAAATCATCAACACAAGCCTCTCTAACTCTGCTGTTCTCATTTGCCACCCTTCCAAAGTCTTCTGCCCATGTCCTGCCCCCCCCCCATATAAAATATTCTAGCTCCGCCCCTGATGCAGACCCTCATTTAGTCAGTTTTCCAAAAATTCCAAAATACATATCTGGGTGAGAATTTCAGTTTTTGAACCTGTTATGAACCAGTTATTTTTACGTTCCATCCATCCATCCATCCATCCATCCATCCATCCATCCATCTTTCATGAATGGGGCTTGGGTTTTTCTACCTGACATCATCAAACCTCCTGTAGGGCAGCTGAGAGTAAATGTCAAAGCTAAATTGCCTTGTAATTTCTTAAATCAGCCAACATCCAATGGAGACATTGAGGAAGAAACTCTTTAAGCTTCAAAACTAGATTGTTTTCTAGAATAGTCCCATGGATTAGGTTTGACGAAGCAGGGAATGCTACTAATGCTACTGATCTTCATCAATTCTGGTTTGAGATTTTTGCTGTGGGCTGTGTTTTGTTGGTTCTACTAAGGAACAGTGCTGTGATCAATTCCTCCCTTTAGTTGACTTCTCTACTTTTAGCCAAAGAAAACTCCTTTTGGATTCACACTCAAGTAACGAGCACTAGAGTCCTTGTGAAAGTGAACAAGACAATTTTTTGAGCAGTCCAGGGTTCCACATTGGTTTTGGTGAACTTCTACTTGCCGAACAAAGGTTTGCAAACTTTAGTACCAATTAAACTTGGCAGAAGGAATGGACCATTAAATACCCTTAATTTCAATGTAATTATTTTGTCTTTGTAATAAATCCCGTATGTACTCGCTTTTTTAAAATTTTGCTATACTTTCTTTGTTGTTATCTATTCTTTCTAGGCCTGAGCCCTGCTTGAGCTGGTTTAAAGTTGTTCCTCAGATCCTTTTTTCTTCTTTCTTCTGTTCTCGTTCTTCTTCCATCAAAACCCCGTTCCCGGGTGTTGTGAATCTGAAGGAGCCTTAAAAAGGGAAATGCAAGGCTTCTCAGCCATAACAGCAATGCATCCCCTGTGAAATCCTAGACAGCCATTAAGCTAATGGGGCACTCTGGCCCAGCCGGTGGTATAACTCAGCTCACAGGCTTTAAGGCTGGGACCAGGCACAATGGGGCCCCGTGTTCCACTGTGTTGATGTAAACATTGCACAATGAGTCGAGTTCACAAAGCATTAAATAGACTTGAATGGATGACTCATGTAAACAGCATCAAATACAGCTGTCAATAACTTTCTGTAAATGGTTTAGGAATATGGACCTACTGTATTTTTATCTGAGCATATGTTGATGATGAGACTTTAAATCTCAAAGGGGTGAAACATGTTCCTTTGAGGCCACCAGGTAAGAGCAGGACATAAGCAATAATGGAGATCCACCTTTACTCAAGCTGAAGTCAAACAACTTTCTTAGCTCAGTTTTGGTTGTTTGGTCCAGAACACGGGGCTCTGTTTCTCCCTCCTCGTGAGAAAGCACAGCTGAACTTAAGCTTTTACAGTCAAAAAACATTTACTGTGTTTACTCATGGTTAGCAGGCCAGCACGCACAGACAGACCTCAGGTGGTAGGATATCACTCCCTCCAACAGTCTACTTTTCTCTCACTTTGTCTGAGTGATACTGACCCCAGTTACAAGGGAAGTGCTTTTTTATGGGCTTCTCTGGATCTGCACACAAACAGATGCACAATGTGAGTATTAACGAATGAATTCAATAACAATCATTTTGAAGAAAATTTGCAAGAAACCCTTTGTTTACTGGGCAATTAACAGTTACTGTGGAACAAAATTATATCTATTACTTCTTAGATTTTTTACAAATGTTTACAGTCATTTGACCTGTTTTGATTAATAAAAAGTATCATTGCAGTCAAACGTTTCAATCATGTAAATAAAAGGAGTAAAACAATAGAAGATTTAAAGTGTAGGAAACAGAGCACAGACAGACAGTGAGGGTATTTAGTTTCCAGTTGATCTCCATGTCTCCAGCATCCAGAGAGACATGCTTAGAGACATGAGCACTAAAGCCCTCTCTAAAGACAGAAGGAAATCAGTTTCATTTTGTCTCACTGTGTGTTCCCATTCCCCTCCACCTCCTCCAGAGTAGAGCCAGCACTCCTTATCCTCAACAACTGAGGAGTGGAGGAGTGTGGGTCCTGTCTGTCCTCATGGTCAGGGGTGTAAATTCAAGTGAAGCCCCAGGGCTCCGGAAAGAAACCTTCTCTACACCCTCCTTACAACCATGAAAAGGGGCTTGGAGGTAATGAACTCTGAGCAGCAGGGGCTTGCTAAGACCATGGCTGTGAAGGTGTGTGTGTGTGTGTGCGTTTGTGTGTCTTTGGGGGATTTCTTCACAGACACGGCAGAGGGCATTCCAGGGCCCGCTCTCCTCGTCACCTCTAGTGACCGACATCTAATTGCACAGCAGGTTTCTTCTACACACTTGGTGACACGCAAACACACACACTTTAACTCTCTTTTTAAAGGTGGTGAAATAGTTTTACAGATTGAAAGTGCTGATCATCCAGACAGCATGTTTATGACTGAAGTGTAATATTTCAGCACTATCAGATGGGCTGCATTTTTGTACAGAAATTCACAACCTATGACGTTGGTGTTCCTCAGATTTTTCTAGTATCTGTCATGACTCTTCATGACCTTTGTGGAAATGTTTCAACATTTACTGTATGTTCTAAATTATTATTATTATCATTATACATTTTTATTGCTGATATTGCCTGACCAAATAAATGAAATGCAATAAATTAAGCAATTCATTTTCATTTAATTGACAGTCCTATCCGTTAGAACGTATGCTGTATTTTTTGGTGTATAAGTCGCTTTTTTTTCTTGCATAGTTTGGCCAGGGGTGCGACCTACACCCAGGAGAGACTCATAGGCTAATTATTTTCCCACTTCCAAAGGTTACCGAAACCACTAGAGGGCACTGTAGGTGTTTGTTTCAGTATTTGCTATTGCCAGCAACACAGAAGAAGAAGCACTGTCCAAAATGAACAAGAAGGGGAATGTGATCATTTTCCTCCTGAACTTTATGATATTTTTCTTATTTTACATCAAGACGTTATTACTATTCTTGTTTTTATTTTTACCTTCCTTGCACTAATTCAGGAAGTGCTCAAACTGGGCCACAGAGACGCAGAAGTACAGCTCAAAGCGCTGTCATTCGGACACTAGCTCCTGCAGTAGAAGGTTAAGATCGCAGAAAAATAAAAACTCATAAACCCAGAAATGGAGATGTGCTTATCGATGTTTTTGTAGAGCTCTAGAAAAATAAATCTGATCTCTGAAAGTCATCCATGTCTTCCATTCGTTGTAAATGAGATATAGATATACAGTCGATGTCTTCAAGTAGCGATGAGGACAAAAACTTGATGGTAGCTTCTCCCACACATGACTAGAGCGTCAGACATTTATGAACATGTTTTTGGACAAGCATTGAGGATTTAGTTTGCCACGTGTCAAGAAGGCAGTGAACGCATATTTGACAAACATAAAAGAAGAGGCAGCAGCAAATTCGATGCGTGAATTGCGTCTGGTTTGAATGTAGCATTTTGCCTCGCTTGGCAGATTTGTTCAGAAACATTGCACTTTTCTCCCAAAAGTGCAACTGATACTCTGGAAAGACTTAGACTTGGTTTTCTTCTTTATTATGCATGTTTTGGCTTCTGCAACTTATATTCTAGTGCAACTTATACTCCTTTCACATGATAAAAAATGTTCTTTTTAAATACTTGAGTCATAAGTTAGCATGAAGACAATGAAGTGACCTTGAGCCTTCTATATATCCTTTTCAAATACATTTTACTACTCTAGCTTGACAATAAAAACTCTTGTTAAAGTAAAACTATGTATAGCATAAATCACTAACATTTGTATTTAAATTTCTCAACAAAGAAACTCTCAGGGAGTGAAATATCACTCAGAGCACACATACGCACACACAGTCTATACGACAGACACGCACCACTGTTTCTGTCTCCAGAAAAGCATATTAGCTGCAGTGATATTGTGCCAACACATTAGTCTCAGGGGTGGCCAATGCATTTCCAGGGTAGCACCAGCAGTTTTTACAGCTTATAATTACCACTCTCATGACTCCTTTATAACTCAGTCAACCATTTCAGATCACCAACACACGCAAACACTCCTAATGCACCTTGCATGAATGCAAACTCACAAATTCTAACTAAAGATCCACACAAGCCCTCGACATGCTTCTTCTCTGTGTAAACCCTCCCCACACACACACACACATTTCCTCGGGACAGCAGCAAAACAGCATGAAGCATAATTAGATATATTTTACACCTAACTCATTGTGTTTGGGGCCTTTTAAAGCTCTGGGAACATGCAGAAAATATGTCGAGGTTACCACATCATTACACTACTTTTTCTCCAGTACCTCAATAAATCCTTAGCTGCAAATATTAATTTTAAACATCAAAAATGAAAGTATTTCTCAAAAAGGGAAATTGTGTTTTCAAGCTTAAAGGAACAATGTCTTCATAACATTAATGGTTAATTGGTGCAAATAAACCATCCTACAGTTTGGATAAAGAAGTAAAAAGAACCACCTATAGAAAGCCTTAATCAACAAACAAGCAAACACATTATAAATGACTGTTTGTGTGGCAAAACTATTAAACTTTTCCAGCTAACATGTTGGCTGAATTCTAATTCAGGGTTTCATGGAGTTCCTCACTTAGAGGGAGGCTGTGGACCTTGAGATGACTGAGTGCATGTTTTGAAATTCTCATTTCTTTTCTTAGAAACAGCTAGCCTTTATCATCATACAGTTGTAAAGTCTGTAGATTGCAGGTAGTCATCCCTCTGGGAGGCAATGCTCCCCCAAGTGAACAGGATGAAGCTGGGTTAATAGGAGGAAGCAGCAGATTTGTGGCTCTTACCACCAAGTTAACTCTGCTGTTCTTCACAGCTTGGAGTCTTTACCTCCTTTCTAAAGCCAAGGAATTGAACCTTTCTTTTTTTTAGTTCACAAATTTTGCTTAATTAGATTGTCAGCATGTTGAATTTACTGTCTTTAAAAGTCTTGAAGTTGAGTCATCGCATCTGGACTTCAAATCCTCTTCCTTCAAGGTTTTAAGTCCAGATGTCATGACTCAACTTCCAGACAGCATCACCTGGATAAATGCGAACCTTTGTCTTTTAAAGCTTCTGAAAATTGTTAACTGTGAGTTCCAAACATGTCACTCCTTTAACTTTGTAGTCAAGTTTGATGGTTGAAACACAACTTCAGCGTCTACAGACACAAAAACCAACATACGTCTAAACGGTCTAAAGCAGGTGTGTCAAACTCAAGTCCTCAAGAGCCGCCTCCTGCTGGTTTTCCAGAAATCCTGCTCCGTCTGCTGTTGATTACCTGGATCAGGTGTGTTTAGCCAATAAGGAGCTTCAACGGCAGGTTGGTTGGAAAACATGTAGGACACTAGCCCTCGAGGCCTGGAGTTTGACACACCTGGTCTAAATGAATGGAGAAAGTAAAAAAAAAAAAAAAAGGATTACATTTCATGTCTTTAGAGAAGAGGCTTCAAGTTGTGATGAACAGATGAGTTGAAAGCAGCTTTAGCAGCTTCAGGTTAAAAAACAAAGTTCATTTGAAATGAATAGAAAACAAGTGTTGCTGGTTGTTCAGGAAGGTCGATCTCAAAAGTTTTGAGGTATAAACATTAATTTCATGCTTTCAGGACAAGTCAAAAAACATGTTTAATGTATCTACTATTTCATAAACGTGTAATTTCAAGAATTGTAAAAACATACACCAGCTCTTTCTGTGTATTTTGAGTTCTTTTTTTTATTATGGCAGAGCTTATGAGACTGGAGTTTGATTTGTGAACCAAGAATTGAGACTTGACTTGGAAAAAGGGAAGTGGGAGCATCTCTGCTAGGAATTACAGAGGAAAGATATAGCTTTTCTCCTCCTCACACATCAGTTTCTCCATAATTTGGTGTTTTTGTTTTTGCCCTATACTTTTTAGAAAACCATAAGAGTTATTACAAAAAAACAACTTGTAAGTGGAAATTTCAAGTGCTTTTGATCTCTGCTTGAAATAACAACTGAATTCTAGAAACAAGTATTTCTAACTGACAGTTGCTTCCTCGCCTGTTCCAGATTAGACAGAGCTCTGGGCCAAAAGTGTTGCATCAATCCACACACAATGTGAGGTGACCGCCTCTTTTGTGGTGTTCTGATTTTGGTGATTAAAGTCAAAGTTTCGTGGTAACCCAATCAGAACATTGAGATTAAATTAAATGTACCCCTCCTCGTCACTGTAGTTGCTCTGGGGCTGGCCTTGGTGATACAATGATGGCTTTATGCACCTGGATCCCAAGTCCAGTTGGCAGGAGTAGCAGCAGCTTCAGCAACAATTGGGGGAAAAGCGGTCACCACCGGATGCCCCGCCGTCCGTGCAGAGGCAGCAGCCGATCAGGAGATGTGGTAAAATAATAAAAGGCTCCACTGTCTGCGCAGAGGCAGAGACCAGTCAGAAGGGTGACGGTACAGAAGCAGATAAAAACTGACAAGGACAACAGGCAACACCAGAGCAGCGGGGGCTCGTGGTTCAATCCGACTGGGTCTTGAGAGCCACACGGCCTTCAATAACCACAGCACAGGAGCACTTTGTGTTGCAGATCCAGGACCTCAGGCAACCAACTGAATGGGACAGGAACCTGAGGTACAGTGAGCAGTTCCTCTTCAGAGTGCAGAGTCTCAGAGACAAACCATCTGTGTCTTTATAATCTGCTCTTCACCCTTTTGGGGAATCAGAAAAAATTAACACCACACGTGCAGCGGGTGTACCTAGCTCATCCTGCTACACATACTATGCCTACCCCACTTCCCATCATCCATTTATTTTCATGCTTTCCCGCAAGCTTACAGCCATTCACAACCCCAGTCTAACATTACTGGTGCAACAAAAATGGCAAGCAATATTGGAGCTATCCAGCCGTATAGTTTTGAGTCAGATGTCAGCTCGAAAGTGAAAAACAAAGGCAGATGGATCTACTTGTCTACAGGTGTATGGATCAGAAGGGAGTGGAGCAGGGCGCTTGTGACCTGCCGATTGTAGTGTCACTACAAGCTTTTTCCTACAACAATTTTTTTGTCTTGTCCTTATTCACAATGACTTGAATAAATTAATAAATACTCATAAAGGCAATTTTAATTTTAATTTTCTTGATGTATGTCCTCCATCATGAGAAAAATGCCACAAGAACATGTTCAAAACACCGAAGGCGCAATTTTTATTGGAGTGAGTTTTTCAAGAGTTGTTCTTACATAACACAAAAAAGAAGTATTGCTATGTTTCACTATTTTGTCCCTTGGCAAAACTGATCTTTTTGGGTTGTATTCCTTCCCCTCTCAAAGTGTCAGATCTGCAGAGTGATGAGGAACAGAGCCCCTGTTGGAAATCATGTAGCCAACAGAGAGAAATTCCCTGCTTTCCTGCTCAGACTTTGTTTTCTCTTCAAAAGCTGGAAGAGCAAACGTGTACCAGGTGTCACATGAAAAACACAGTCTGAAGTTCTGACACACACAGTGTCCAACTTGTCCTTCCTTTGGTCCCAACACAGACATTTTTGCTTTAAATTGCGCACTCTCAAATGGTCCAGATAAAAGAGTGTGCGCAAAATAACAAATGTTTTGGCTAGCTAAAATAGTCATCGTGTGTGCAGATTGTGCACAGAAGTGCAAGCCGAAAATCTGTTATACTGCAAATTTTTGGATGATCAAGCTTTTGACCTTTATAACACTCGACTCTTGAATACTTTAATAACGCTTATCACATTTAACTTCTAAACTTACACTAACAGCAGTGAATGCACACTGAAGTAACACAGCAGATTTACCTCGTCCTTAGTAAAATTGGGTAAAATAAGAGAAGAGAGCAATCATGATGCTGATAATAACTTTTCTCTCTATGATTTTGGAGTTGGTGCAATGTTACCCGGGAGTAGTAAAAATAAAAAAATAAAAGCAGAGACAATCAGACAGGATATTATCTTAGTGCAGGTAATAATAAATGTAGCATAAAGACATTGAGAGCTTTGGAATTTGAGGGGAGACAGCTTGTTGGAAAATCTCTTTGAAAGGTGAAGCCACAAGCCCCTTTCTCTGCGACCATTCAAGCCTCTGATGACAAGGCCAAGATGGCATCTGATGATAAGAGCTGCTCATCACCACCTTTATTTTATGGGCCAAAAATGGGGGGTGGAGCAATGCACTTGAGTGGGTGTGATTGTGTGTTACATAGGATGTTGTGGAAAAAAAAAGTGTGCACAAATGTTTTCTTTTGTGGCTTCAAACCCTTTAAAAACCTGCTCGGTGGAGCAGGTATAGAGATTAATATTTTGTCTTAAGGTTTTGCTGTTTAAACACGTCAAATAGATTTAAATCCAACAAAAAGAATTTCCTATCACAGACAAATGGGGTTCCTATTAATTAAATATAAAGAAATATAATTCTTTTCATTTTTTCTGTTTATTTTGGTTCCAGACTTGACGACTTATCCCAGCCTAACATGTCCTGGACTGAGCGTGCATAGCGACTTGCTTGAACTTATGATGATGTATTTTACATTTTGTATATACAGAAAGCAGTGAGAGTTATTGCAGTGTAAACGTTTTCTGCTTCCACATTGTCGCACTTCATACCTTCATACCAGCTGCAAAGCAGGTGTCATTTTTCCCAGCGGACCATACTACAATCTATCTTTCAAGACAGTATGAATGGTTTTTAACAGCTCCACTCCTATATTTTAGTGGGTTTTTATTATTTTTTTTAATCTCTTGCTTTTGGGAAGTTTGTTCATCTTTGAAAATGCACTCCTGGAAAGGCAATATCCCACTCATACCATGGTCATTTATGGAAAAAACAAATATCAAATCAATTATTAGAACTTTTATTCCTGTTCTATTTTCAACTTTAAATCATTTTTCACAAAAGCAGACTATGTATAACCCAGTGCATTGCGTTGTCATGGTAACAGCTGCAGCATACATAGCGGCGGCATCTGCTCTCGCTTTTTCACGAGAATATAAACAAAGCATCATTTCAGCTTCATCCCAGTCTTCAAAATGATTCAACTCACCAAACAGGTTAAAGGAAACATTAAAATCACTCATGTCTTTTCTACTGTCTTGCTGTTGTGATAAACTGAATGCCAATCTGTATTATGATATTAATAAGAAGTTCGTGGTTAAAATGTTTTAGGGATTGTTCTGAAAAGTGTTCCTATTGTTTTTGGATATTTTAAATCAAATCCCTCTGGACCTGCTGAATTTTTTTTTTGTTCGTTAATTGATTCAGATTGAAAACAAAATCAGCCTTGGTTGTGTAGAAGTAAAGATAGAAGTCTGTTATATTAAAAAAAAAACGTAATAAAGCAGCTTTTTTTGTTCTATTTTGATCTTTTACTTTGCAAAACTGTCACTAATTTAAAAGAAAATACCTCAAAATGAGGCTTTTCACAGCAAGTATTTAGTAAAAAATGTTTGCGATAAAAATTGATTAATTAGATTAATTAATTGCAGGTCACAATTAATTAACCGCACAAAAAATGTATCACATGACAACACTAGTTCCAACCCAATACATTTTTTCATTTGGTGTTGAATTTTACCAGCTCCAAAAGGCCATTGTTCTGTAAGGGCTCAGCTTTTTTCTCTTGAGTTTTCAACAAATGGAAGATGTTTGTTACAGTCTTGTTATAGGCATCATTTAAACCATTTTTCTTAAGTGCTGAACATAGACTGTATATAAGAAATGGACTGAGTAACCCCTTTCCCCTGGTGTTCTAATCAGGAAGTACCCACTGGTTTCAAGAAGCCAAAATCCTAAAGACTTCTATTAAGAAATGAACAGGCATTCAGTCATAACTTTCTAAATTATAAATTTTCTAAAATAAATTTCTGTCAGAATAACCACTCTTGCTCTGCTATCTTTGTTTTTTTTTTTGTTTTTTTTTTACATTTTCTTGTTAATTTTACTTCATGACATTTTTTTCTAGATTACAAGTTATTCACGTTATAATTTGACCACTCAGATGCCTCAAAAAAAGTATGTGGTCTCACCAAACATTTGAAAAATTTGATTGACAGATTCTCTTGAGCTCACTTTCAAGTGGTAGAGATTTGCACATCCAGCAAGCCCACTCCTGATTGGTGAGAGTGGTTGCCATAGAAACGTTGACTTGGACCAATGGCTGCCTAAGCATTAGTCAAATGCACCCAGACGGGGTTTGACCTGTTTGGGTGCTGCGTGGTTGTCTGGGCCCATGAAGGGTCGTAGAAAGGTGCAACCACATCTTCAAAGGAGTGCAAGTGCATGTCTTGCAGCTACCTTGTCTCAAGTGCTGCCACCTTGAGGGACATTGTGAATATGAAACGTGCAATTGTTGTGCGTGTAGTAAGTGTATCTAAGTTGCACGCACAAATGACTTAATTGTCTTCAAGCTGGAAGAAAGTCATTTTAATAGGTGACATCACACTCACTCAGTCCAGTTCTCATATACAGTCAATTGTGCTGACAAAACAAACAGAGTAATTCAGAAACAAACATGGTAAACCAGAAAGGAATCAAACCAAGCAAATAGGTGTCAATGTTTTTTCCAGCAGTGTTGGGCAAATATGATTAAAATGTAGAACTTTTGCCATAAACAAACAAAATAATGTAACTGTTATTGAACAATTTTTGAGCCAGAAAATATAGCCTAACTATTTAGATCTCAAACCAGGTTGCATATTGCGTTCTTGTAAGCATTTATTAATGTAATCAATTCTAATCTTGACCACTACAAATTAGCTCATACATGAAACATAAACAATCAAACTTACTGTTTATGTAAAACTAAATATTAGATGTATATTTTGCAATATAATAAATATAGCAACTAAAACATTCAGATATTCATCTGCTTCACATGAAAAGTTTTTTATATCTTGAACCAACCTGAACTTTCCCTCACTCATGGCAGCTTGCTGCTTTCTTTATCTCTCATTTCATTGTCCCTTAAAAAATATATGTTTTAAACAAGTGGTTCTTTCACACAGCAAACTTCAACAGCTAATAAAGCCCAAAGGTAAACATGGAGCTTGGTCTGTGGCAGAGTGGATTTCATCCCCAGAGAGTATTAGCCAACTCCTGTCCATCTGCCCAAACACAAACCTGCTGAAGGGAAAACAAGAGAATACCGGCACAATGTGGTCACATCAAGAGTGAT
Source organism: Adrianichthys oophorus (assembly GCA_036245035.1). NCBI lineage: Eukaryota > Metazoa > Chordata > Actinopteri > Beloniformes > Adrianichthyidae > Adrianichthys > Adrianichthys oophorus. The sequence continues at coordinate 15,020,750 of BSAI01000207.1, read as the reverse complement.
TGTGGTCTTTAAAAAAATGTAACTTAAAGGAACATTTTAACAAAAACCACCATGGCTTATCCACATTTTTTTCACCATACCCCTAAAAATCATCATGACTATTTTTTTTGTGTGTGTGATGTGTTTGACTTTAGCTAGAATAAATATAAATCTCACAACAGCTTACAGAAAGGACGGGAAAGTAACATATGTTTTAGATAAGACAATAATGACTTAGGTTTGGGAACACATCACAACTATCCAAAGATAGTTTTGTGTGTCCTTGACTCTGAAAAACAAAGTCTTCTTGTTGGAATGGAGTTCGGCACAGTGCATGAACAGCAGGTGTTCCCTGTCATCCTCAACAGAAAACGGCTTTAGTCAGAGATATACAACGATCATAAAAGAAAAGTGTGGTTTAAAAGGCAAATATGAGGAGGCGATGCATAATATCATTTTTAGTCGAGGGGATTTCTGCCAAATGGAACCACATCACAACTTAAACAATTCCATCTGTGTCCTGGAAATTGGGTGATCAACTCTTGTCTTGGGCTGCACGGTGGCGCAGTGGTTAGCGCTCCTGCCTCACAGCAAGAAGGTTCCTGGTTCAAGTCCTGGCTGAGGGACCTTTCTGTGTGGAGTTTGCATGTTCTCCCCGTGCATGCGTGGGTTTTCTCCGGGTACTCCGGCTTCCTCCCACTGTCCAAAAACATGCTTCATTGGTTAATTGGTCACTCTAAATTGTCCCTAGGTGTGAGTGTGTATGGGTGTGTGATTGTGGCCCCTGCGACAGACTGGCGACCAGTCCAGGGGTGTACCCTGCCTTCGCCCATGAGTAGCCGGGTTAGGCTCCGGCAACCCCGTGACCCCGAAAGGGATAAAGCGGATTGGAAAATGAATGAATGAATGAATGAATGAACTCTTGTCTTGCTTTTGAGGTCTTCCTAACTGGGTTTAGCTTTTAACGTTTGAGATTCTGCTTTTAGGGACACTGAAGTTCTGTTACAGAGTGTCATGATAGTTTTCTCCACCAGGTGGTTTCAAGGTGAGCCATGTTTCTTGCTTATGCATACCCCCTGTAGCGGTTACCCATCTCACATGTGGACTTATCCATCACATGAAACACAGATGCCAATTTGTCTTAAATACACTTGCATGCATTTTTAGTGTTAATGTAGATCTGTGCACTATAGGAGAGTCCAAGCTCTCCAGCATCTGTCTTGCCTGTGTGAGTGCGCCTTCATGTTTTCCATGCACATAGCCCGTGTGCAGCAGACTTGTGACTGCTCAGTGCCAGCACACAGATGTTTGCCCACTGCCTTTTCAGCAGGATTTCATCAGGAATCTGCGGACAGAAACAAAGAGGACTGTTCATCCAGACCAAAGAGTCTGTGTAGTCTGATGGGAAAGAACTAAAACTAATAAGTTTTAAAAAATGATTAAAAGCGAACATTTCCTTTTGGGTTTAGTGAACGTGTAAAGTTACTGTTGGACATGTGTTTATGGATGCAGGGCAGCTGAAGCAAAAGGGTATAAAACATTACTTTTTCAAATTTTTAAAGCCTATAGTTGCATCATCTGAATCAAAGTTGTCTTCTCTGTCCTGCATGAATTCTTGTGTGATTGGTCAAAAATTTGGCTACAGTTTATACAGAAAATTGAATATTGTGTGGATGTGCATGCTGTATGCGAGAGACGGGTTGAGGGACTGATCTTCACCCGATATGTATTTCTTCCATTTGTGCTTATAGCACCGCAGGCTTTCTGTCAATCAACTGAAAACAGCTAGTATCCTCCACTGCTTTGCTGTTACTGTAAGATGGTGATAAAGTTATTTCTACAGGGATCAGTGCCCCTGATGAGTGCTGCAGTGAGAGGGGCCCCAGATGACTTCTAAGGAGTTCTGCACCTCAAGTTTTCTACAAGCATGACATGTCCCGACCATCATTTCTTTTTAAGAAATCAAAAAGACCATTGTTTTATAAAAAATGTTTTTTCTGTCTTGCAAGAAAAAAATATTAAGAAAATGTTTTAATGGCAAAATAATCGTAGTTTAAGAAAATATGTCTCAGTGACAAGAATGTTTTTCTTAAAAAAGGAATTCTTAGTAAGACTACGGTCACATATCCCAAAATGCCACAGCGTGGCGACCTAAATGTAAGTTTTTCAGCAAGTTTGGCAGGTTGCCGTGTAGTTGCATTTGTATTTGGAAGGCGACAGTGTGATAACTGACTGACAGGACGGTCTCCAAGGTTCCCAAAATCATTTGATCAGACGATTTCAGACTGCCCTCCAACCACCCCCGTACTGCCGTCCGATTGTTAGAAATTGTACGGTAGCGGCATGGGAACTTGACGAGAACTGTTGACATGGAATGGGGGCCCGGAGACAGCCAGACATCAATCTAGCGGTCCAGCGTGGGTCCACCATATAAATGGAGAGATGCTCAATATTAAAAATAAGAACGTTTTTGTTTATTAAGGATTCCAAACAAAAAGATCAAAACGCTCACCACCTACTAGTCGGAAAGCCCATAACGTTAATGTCTGCCTGGGACAGCCTGTGCTCCATAATCAAAGCTGACTGATTCATCCTGCTAATGGTTGCATGTTGCAGCTGCACAATGACCAGGATCCACAACAGCCACAATCACTTTATGTGCTCAATTTTGTGCAGATGCTTGTTTCCAACCGCAGTCAGAGACTTTGATTTTGAGTTTAGCTTTTTTTTTTTTTAGATGTCAGCATAGCAATATTATGATAATGGCGTTATGTTGGGGTTTCTGAGTTCTTTTTAGAAAGAAAAAAGGTCTCAAAGAGAACATAACCTTATATGACTCGGTGTAAACACAGAGGGAATATGGATAATGCACATACATCTAATTTTAATATATTATAATATAAATATTAATATATAGTATATATATTTATATTGCATAATAATTATATATACATACAGATCTAGTCAACCTCCCTTGAAGACAAAGATGACATGCTGTATGTATGTTTAAGGGTGTGAAAATTGAATAGCATCCCATAGAAATTTGTTGCTTTTTGTTTGGGTTTCTTCAGGGTACCAAAGTGCATCAGAATAAAAGACAAAAGAAAGTTTAAAATTAGGCAAATTAAGAACAAAAAAAACTGCATAAAATTACAAAAAGCACATAGTACATAAAAAACATAAAGTATACAACGAAATGAGTCAAATCAAATAAAATATCACCAACTACTGAGTATTGATAGCCATTTTAAAAAGCAAAGTTTTTAGTTGACACATTGTTTAGATCACTCAGAGTTACTTAACATGTAATTCATTTACTGTTTCATAAGATTTGATTCTTTTGAGTACAAGTAATTTGTTTTTTTCTCTGCGCATTGGTTCACTGCACCTATCATCTATAATGTTGCCCATCTGGAGTTTACCCCTCCCAGCTCTCCAACATTCTGAGAGTGAACGAATGAGCGGGACTGAATTGAGCTTTTTGAGTTTTTTTTTAAGCCCACCTATTGTTCCCCACCACCTGCCAATCACAAAAAGATTTACGGTAATGGGGCAGAACTTTGATTTCTACTGAAATTAAAATGTTGAATCAGACATTCTGAAACTCCCACAACATTCATGATTAGAAAGTAGGTTAACACACCTTAAAAAAAAAAGATTTGTAACTTGACTGTACATGCATTGAAATTGCGGTGTAGTCTGGCTTTTTAACATAGAACTTGATAGGAAATTTAAACCAGACTTTAGTAGTTATTCGAGGAACAGCAACATTAAGTATCTTTGGGATCTGGATTTGAATGTTGGGGCCCGACCCTTGACTACAAAACTGATGAAGATCAATCTAACGAGGATATTAAAGAGACTCTGAAAAGTTTGTTTTTGCTGTTTTTAACATGTCGTAGCATTTTTCGCATCATGGAGGACAAAACTAAAAAAAAAGATTAAAACTGCATTTCTGAGTACTTCTTTAATCAAATTTCTGTGGTGGGGCAGACAAAAAATGCCATTGGGTAAAGCTTGTGCTACAACCAGTTGGCTACCAGCTCCTTTCTCTGCTCCATTCTGATGCATCCACTTGTAGACAAATAGATCCATGTACGTCTTAGTTTTCCTCGTCCGAGCTGGTATCTGTATGGTATCTCTTTTATTTGGCTAAAAACAGCATACCCATAATTAAAAAAAACACTTGGATGATGGGAGCGGGACTTTAAAGTTTTCTCCTGAATTAAGTGTTATGCAATAGATTGTTTGCTTACTTTTGAAATGGACCGAACCAAATCAAAGTATATATTTCATATATTTTATCCAAGTTATGATAATAAATTAAATGCCAATAATTCTTTCATGATTTCAATTGAATGTTTCTTCTAGTTTAAAAAAAATGAGTTTAAGGTTTTTAAAGCAAAGATTCAGTGTGTCCTTCAGTTTTATTCTACTCCTATATTTCTGCTTTTGTTTAACACAGAAAGAAAGAGTTATGCATGCATTTGTAATGTTGTTTCTCCTTTTCTACATTTATATAATTTAAATAATTACACATATACATTATTGTAAATTTAATGTTCATTTGCCAAAGAAATTCTAAAAAGTTGACAAGATACTCTTTTCTAATACTGGAAAACATACGTTGCCGTTTTTAGTATTAATCCTTAGTTTATATATCCTGCTGCTGAACTGATTAGGCTTAGTATATAAAAGCTAGTTGGTAGCCACAGCAGAAAAGTCATACCCAAGTTAAGTATGTCATCTCTAGTCTTTAATCTCATCCCCCTGCTTCTCCACTTTCTCATTGGCCCTCTCAGTGTGATGTGCTTTGTTGGGCTGACCTCATGCAGCGCCAAGGACCTGCCAGTCCTCCTTGTAAAACCCCCATGGCCATTTCAATTCTCCAGCCTCTTCCACCACTCCCTTTATCTAATTAAATCTGCTCTCTGTGGGTCCTGGGCACTGGAAACAACATTGTGGGGTCCCTAGACAAGCAAAACAAATGGAGAAACCAGCATGTGGAGATTAGAAGCAGAGACTCAATGCGGCTACTGAAGCAAAAACTGAGAGGGAGGGTGAAAACATGAGGGTCCGGAAGGGAAATAGGATATAAAAGCAAGAAAAGTGCAAAACAGGAGAGATTTGGTCAAGATATATGGTGTTTTAACAAATAAGAAAAAAAAAAGGAACCAGAAAAAAAAAAATTGCAAGAAAAGAAAAAGGAGCTATATTGAGGTCAGTTAATAGCAGGGAGTCTTTAAACAAAACAAACTTTGAAATAATAATATTAATGATAATAATAATTAAAATTATGTATATCAAAACATTTTATTTTACATCATATGGTGGCAAGGCATCTCCCTATCACTTCATATCCAGCTGTTTGAATACAGTTTTACATTATTGTTCTTGGTGATTTACAATCCTTCAATCCTTCATAATGAAAGCTATGAAATGAACATGAGCACTGTAAGAATGAGCAGTGTCACAGCATGGTTAAGCATCCACACAAATGAACTAATATAACAATCATTCCATTTTCAGGATCATAAATATTTCCTTCAAATTTTACATAAATATAAAGAGAACGTGTAATGAAAAGGGAGTTTTATATATTTTACAAACATTTAAAAACAGACCATTGCTTTTTTTGTGTGTAAATCTTGTTAAAATGTGAATTTAAGTCAAGACAGTTTTTGTCTGTCCTTCAACTCAGTCTCCTAATTAAAATGGATTCTTTTCTCTCTCTTTTTTTTTTTTTTTTTTTTTTTTTTTTTACATTTCTTTTAGATAGTGTTTGTGTGTTTTGAAACTTCTTGGTAATCCACATTATTTGTGTCTGAGAAACAGTTTGGCATTGGTTAAAGTACTTTCAGCATTATTGCCCTCTACTGGTAAAGAGTGAAAAAAGGCTTTAAGTGTTTTGTCAGATAGACCTGACATGAAGAATAAGGGTCCCTGGATCATGCTTCAGAGTCTGCTGCCCTGCTTCTTTATCCCCTTCACCTAACTACATTTTTTGATGGTGGGGCACACCTTATTCAGGTACTCAGCAGCAAGTAGGTCAGAAATTCCTGGAAAACGATGAGAATAGCGGCCCTCAAGGCCTGAATTTAGGGATCACTGATGTACAGATCATTGCCACTAGACTCATTAAAATGTCATTTTAAATAGTGAAAATATGAGAAAAGTAAAACACTTCTGGTGTTTTGTGCACATATTTGTGTGATTAATTTCTAATAACTTTAAAATGTTTCAATGGTTTTCTTTTTATGTATCAAACACAGCAGTTAAGTTGAGAGTTTAAACTTGAGTTGAAGCTTTATCTTGTATATCAGCACACATTCAAATCCAAACACACACAGTCTCTCTCTCTCTCACACACACACACACACACACACACACACACGCACACACGCACACACATACTCCAAAGGCAAACTAGACCAATCCCCAGCTGCTCAATTAAGACTGACAGTAGGATCAAGAAGGACTGACTCCCCAACTCACGTGACTTCTGTTGTCTGATACTGTTTTCTCTGGAGGAGCACAACACTGATAGCACCCAGAGGGGGTATATATGTGTGTGTGTGTGTGTGTGTGTGTGTGTGTATGCATATGTGTGTGGGGAAAGACAATTTGTTTGAACTGAGATGTGTTAATGCAAGCAGAAATGAAATGAAAAGTTTCTCCACACTCTGGACCCCTTATCATGATTAATGCTGTCATTTTGTGAACAGTTATCACTGTAAAATGTTAAATATATTATATTCATTTAAAATATTTTTTGGAAATATTTTAGAAAAATGTGTTGGGGATTATGACTGTAAACTCACCACCTAAGTGTATCAAAGTCTCATTAATAATACATTTTTCATATCTCATTACTTTGCTGGTCAGTTATTTAATACAAAATACCTGGTCAGACAAAAAGGCTCCCTGAACTTTCTCTGTTCCGATGATGCTTTGCAGAAGATAATATCCCTCACTGTTTTATGTGGATAGAAGCCAAGTATTTTATTTTCCACAACTGAAGGAGAGGGAAAAAAACTCAAGGTGGTTAATGAACCATGTGTCAGTGTGAAATGAATTACGCCAGGCAAGTGGCATAAATTGTTTATTAGATACCGTAAGGTAAAACTCTATGGTATGAAGGTAAAAAGGATTTCCTGAAAATATTTTAAAAAGGAGTGTGTTTTCTTTTGAAGTCTAGTATGTATTTTTTACATTGTAAAACACAAAGGAAACAGCCAGGATACTTTTTTGTACTGACCAAAGAAAACAAAAGCATGGAAGACTTCGTCACAATCCGCCACGATGGTTGAGCTCGTGCAGCAAATGTATATCCCACATCGGCCATCCAGCGCTTAGGGCAGACACAGAACACCAAAGATAGACAGCTACTCAGCGACAGCAGAATAGTCAAACATGAAAAGAGCTTCTCTCATAAAGAGCTTTTTTTTGGCTTGACAGTTAACTAATGAAAAAATTGATTGTAGTAACGTGTGTTAAGGAAGGATCAATCGGCCCATCCCCGTACACTGACATCTGTTAACAATGCTGCCTGATTATGTAAATACAGGACTTGGAAACTCAGCTGCTCTCTGGCCCCTTAAACTGACGGTAGCTCCCTCTGAGAGGAAAATAATTCAACCTTACTCTACAAAGAAGCAGCACATCTGTCTGAGCTGGAGTGGAAGCAAGAGAAACAGAAAATGAGGGCAGAAAGGCCGTAACATGTATTCCAGGTAGAATTGTTTTGAACTTTGTTAGCTTCTGATTTGAGATAACATATTTGAAAAGAAATAAGTTTTAGAGACTAATTATTGAGATGATTATGACACAGAGTAAAAGGGAACATTGAAAAAGCGGAATGAGGTTATAGTGTGCATTGAAAAGTAAATGAAAATTAAAAAATGACAAATTAAAACTGATAGAATTCTGCTTTTTTTTTTTTTTTTTTACTGCAGGTTGACTTAAAAGTCACACTACAATTATCTTTTAATCTATTGTATAATCATTCCCAGTGGTCTTTTAAATTATAAATATGACGTTTTTAGCCAAAATCCTAAAACCAGTGTTGTTTTCTAGGACATATCTTCTGCAGAGCTGCAGTTGTTCATCAGAAATTTGCCTCTGAGTTGTGGGTGGGACCATTGGCAAAAAATAAGCCTGCCCCTACTTCCCGACATTAATCCATTTACACACTGTCCTGCTAGCTTAAAGCCCCACACACACCCAACATAACATTACCAGTGCAACAAAAACAGCGAGTAATTTTGTACCCATCCGGTCATACAGTTTTGAATCGGGTGCCAGCTCCTCAGACGAGGAAAACAAAAACGGACGTGGATCTATTTGTCTACAAGTGAATGCATCAGAAGGGGACAGGGAGCTGGTGGCCAGCTGTAGTACCGACATCACTGCTGCAAGCTTTTTCAAATAGTTTTTTTTCCTCTGCTCCTGATTCACCGCCATTTGAATAAATACATACTCAGAAAAGCAATTTTAAGCTTAATTTTCCTTAAAAATGCAACAAGAACATAATAAAAACGTAAAAAATGTTTCGCTTCTCTTCTGAGTAACTTTTCTATTTCTAACGGTTTATGGAAATTTAGTAGTTAATGTTCTAACTATTTCTAAGGGAATGGCAAGAAAGTAAAAAAAAAAAACTAGATGGACTGTTAGCAGAGGTATCCATCCAGTGCTTACCATATTGGTTAGCTAATGCTCAATTACGTGATTGGGTTCTCAGTGTGGGTCAGAAGTGGAGGAACTTCTGCAGGGCAGGGCAAAGATCATACATGGGAGAGAGAAAATGTCTCAGACCCCCATCTTGACCCCAAACTTTCTTGGTGTGCCATGCTTTTGGGGAGGACTTGTTTCCAATGTGAAGATTTAAGCACTCCTGACTATCCTAGATGGCTCAGACTACATAGCTCTGCTTCTCCTTCAGTTGTATAGTCTTTTAGTGGATCAGTGTATTGCTGGGTTTAAAATAAACAGGAATATCATGTGTGTGGAAGAGCTTTGGTTTCTCAAACACCTGACACGTCTTTGAAAGATCTCTCAAACACATGTTCTTCTGTTGCTCCCTTTGTTTCTAGAGCGCAGCCCTGAAAGTTTTTTTTCTTCATAGTTTTAACCAAAGTTACCAAAGTCAAGGGGAATGCTGAGGGGACTGCTGTTCTCTCTCTCTTCTTTGTTTGTTTCGGTTTGTGACTGAAACTGTGGTCTCAAATACACAGAGAGGGAAACTAAGGCCCTTCTTCTTCTTGATCGTTTTGAGCAGGGGACCAGATTATTTGTTGATTTCCATATGTATTGAAAAACATCCACATTTAGATTAAAAATAAACAGGTGTAGGCATATTGTTTAGTTTTTGTTTCTTTTTTTTCCAATGCCAACTGTGAGACACTTTGTGATTTTTAAAAAATATTTTTATAGGTTTATATATTTTTTTATAGGTTGTAAAATTAAAATGTGTGAATTGAGGGGATTTGTTTCTTTGATTGGCAGGTAGGTGGACCCATGGGTGGACTTGACAATTCTCTCTTTACTCGTCCAGCTCAAACGTGGGTCAATATTCCCATTCGACTTCAGCCTTCATGTTTGCCACACAGCAATCTATGAGACACATGAGCTTTCCTGACCCATTGAGAAAATACAATACACTCCAGATGTGGAGAACAACCAGCTGTCTGCAGTTAGCATAAAACAGGACATGCTTTACCCAGAATAGTACAAATAAGAAAGTTGGAATACAAAAAAAGACTAAAAATAGAATCAACATGAACAAACCTAGTCAACCTGAGAAACAAAAACATTTTGGGGACGCTTTGTCAAGAGGATTGTGAATAGTAAACATGAATCTACTTAAAAGAAAAGTTCAGGTTAAAATGCATCTGAATCAATACTCCATGCTGATGGATTTGTGCAATCAAACTATTTTCAACTCTTTTTTTACATCAATGAAACAGTAAAAGCCCAAAAGATGGATAAGTTAAGTTTAGTTTAAGTGTAGATCGTCTGGTACTTACTGTGGCCCTGAAGTGCAAATCACATTCACAAATCACTTGTCACGAAACAATTTAAATAAAACGACAATTAGAAAAGCAAAACAAATAAAATAAAAAAAACACAACATAAAATTTTAGAAATCAAAACAAAACTTCAGAAACCAGAAATAAATAAACGAAAAACTTTTCAGAAAAGACAATTAAATAAAACATTTTAAAAATCACGACAATTAAAAAAGTAAAACAAATATTTAAAAATAAAATTACATTTAAAAAATAATTTAAAAAAAGAAAACTTTTCCAAAAATATCATGAAATGAAACATTTTAAAGATCACATGAAAATGTAAAAACCAAAACAAAAAAATAACATTACATTTTAGAAATCAAAACAAAAATAAACCAATATATATATTTTTTGCAAGACAAATTAAATGAAACATTTCAAAGATCACAACAACAATTTTGAAAAGTAAAACAAATAGTGAGAAAACAAGATTACATTTGGGAACTCACAACCACAATTTCGAAACCGAAACTTAAAAAAAAAAAAAAGTCGGAGAACAAAATGACATTTGGGAAAATGAAAACCAAAAGCAAACCGGAAAGGGTAGGTACTTCAGGATTGAATGGATGATGACATTTGCATTTGGTTTTGTCTGACTGTCGATCATTTTGTCTAAGAGGGAAAAGCAGAAGGATGTTTTGCTGTAAACAGCGGTAAAGAATTGAGAAATCACCGGACTTTTGCAGCGGCTGTGGCATAAAACTTGAAAGAATCTTCTATCGAAGACACAGTTCAGTTTCTGTGAATTCTATTCTTTATTTGCACTATTATGGTCTGGAGATCTGTCATGGGTGCACTCCATTCCTGACAAAAGGCCTCATTCTGATCCTGGACAGGTTGAAGTAGAAGTTTAAATGGACAGAAACGATTATACCCTGACAGTGTTGGGATATTTTTATATCCATTAACACAAAAGCATTTTTCTTTGGTTCATTTTTTTAAGCTTCCAGAAAATCTCTAAACTGTATCAAAAAGCTTTTCCAAAGTTTGCTAATGATTTAATGAAAAAACATTTTCATGGTATGTGCATGATAAGGGATGCATGGCTGCAGTTTTAAGCTATAACTGCCTCACCATCATAATTGTCAAGATCATCTCTAAGGTGTCTGGATTTTTAAAAAGACATTGTACTAATTGTTTTTATTTTTTCCCCATCTTGCGCTATCATAGGCTGCCAGTTACCATAGCTCTATGTCAGTTTATTCGTTTTGGTGTTTGTTGTGTTGTTTTCTTGTTGTTAGCCTGTTTTTGATAGACATAGACTTTCTTTTTTTTTTACACGGAATGAATGCAGTGGTATGCCTGCTGCTCCTTTTTGGATTATTTCCCACCACTTCTGGGTCTGAAGCGGTCTGTGAGTGCATCAATTACACAATCAGCTGATGTTGATGTCAACAACAAAACGCCGCTGGAGAAACAAACCGAGATTGCAAGAGAGGCTGAAGGGACTGCAGTCCTTCAGAGTTTGCAGGATTCCTAAAGAGTTTTTTTTTTTTTTTTTTATGATTGATGATGTAATTGCATCTGTCCTCTTCTACAAAGTGAGCTGCCTGGGCGGGGCAGTTGCACTAGCAGGAACAGGAAGAGGATCTACAAAGCTGGTGCAGAGATCCAGTTTCTTTCTAGGATATCCTCTAGAGTCTAAAACTGTGTTTGGTAAGAGGAGGATGTCATGAAAACTGGAATCCATCATGGACAAGACTTTTGATAACCATCCTCTGAGACTCTGGGGTGCTGATGATCATTTTTAGTCAAAGACTTTGACACCTTGCTGCAGGAAGGAGCGCTTTCCCAGGTCTTTCTTCCTGTCAGCTATCAGACCCCACCACGCATCATAGACACTGGACAATAATCATTGTTGATATTAATTTAAGTGTATTTTTAATGTTATTTATTATTTATCTGCTGTTTTACATAGAGCTATGGAAACAAGACAATTTCCCTTCTGTGGAACCAATGAAATTCTATTCTTTTCTATTCTCTTCTATTCTATTCTATTCTATTCGAACAATATCAAACAGTTTTTGTTTACATAGTTGAGAAGATTAACATGGTTTAAACATGTAAGATCAATGTCTGTTTTCTGTTGGTAAGGTGACATGCCGTCATTGTGTATTCATATTGATGAGGTGAGCGGTTTCTTGTCTAACTGCAAGGGGGTCCTGGTTTAAATCTCTGTATGGAGGTTTCATGTTTTTCCTGTTCATATGTGGGTTTTCTCTGGATACTCTTCTTCCTGCCACAATGTACAAACATGCATGTATAGTTAATTAGTGGTCCTAAATTGCCCAGGAGGAGGGAGTGTCTTGGTTTATTTGTCTCTGTGTGGCCCTGATGGACTGCAGTATGTCCAAGCTGCCTTTCGCCCAGATGACAAGATGAAGACTCCATTGCCTCAACAGCAAACTTTTCAGAACTTTTGAGAAAGCTTGAAGTGTTATTGTGATCTCCCCTAGGTTTTTGCCTTCATAACTATTAAAACTCACTCTTTGAATGCATAGAACTACCAAAACACACAGTGCTGAGAGAGAGCACATGAGAATTAACCAGTAACCCGAATGTGACCTTGCTGAGTTTGAGAAACTCTGAGAAGAACAAAGACCCATTTCAAGAAAATCGTCCATTTGCTACTCAACAGTTCTCTACTGGTTGTCAACATTGGATTGTTAAGTTTAGAGTGTTGAGGTTTCGAAGATCATTCGTCTGTCCACCAGTGTCAACGTTGACTCAGTCTTGAAAATTGCAGCGTGGAAGGCGGGCTGACAGTTTCACAACTTCCTTGCAGAATTCAGCCAAGTGTTTTCAAATTCAATCAACCATCAAACATTGCTAAGGCCATGCTAGCACTCAAGGAAAACAGCAGTCTCAAAGTTGATCTCTTAGGCCAAAGTAGCTGCAAACACCCTTGAAAGCCAAGAACACATAAACACAGGATAGGCCTCAGCAGCAGGACTCATAAGAAAGCGCTCGACAAAAGGCTCTCATTACTCTCATTAAACAAATGAAAGCCATTTGACAGCGCTTAGCACACAGCCAATGAATGTTGGATTGTTTGCACCTAGCAGATAGGGTCTAATGTTTTCTACCTGCAACAATGCTAGTTTAAAGCCTGTAAAAATCTTTTCTACTAGCTCTCTATAATTTCATTTCATTTCACTTGAAACTTTAGTGAAAGCTGTGTTTTCTGCAGAAAAAAGGGGCAGATAAGATAACATTTTCCTGGCTGTTTGTTAAAGTCAGCTATCATCATAACCCTCTTTGGATTGACATGGGTGCTTTGCACACATGTTCCATACAATAGAGCGTTGTAAGTGTTTTAGCTCATCCAAAATGTCACCACTGTCAGTAACGAGGTCATGAAAATATTTGCTGTTTTGCTGCATTGTGCAGCACGTACAGTAAACATGGCTTCACAAAGCTTCAAGCGTGCCTGCAGACACATTGTTTTGCGATACTGTGACCCCTATTTCAAACAAGCCTCTCCATTCACAGCTGTTTTGCTATGACAAGAGTGACCGCTAACCACCTAAGTCGAAACGTTCCAGTAAGACAGAGAAGTTTACCGCCAAGTGGACACGCATCTATGTGTACATTCACATCAAAACCCACATTTACCACATAAAAAATAAGCATGATAGAGTTAAGAATTTGAGTCATATTTACTGCTCCCGTCATACAAGACTGTATGCACAAGGCCCCAAAAAAACATCCGCAAACCACTCACAGACCTCGCTAAAGGCCACCCTCATGGCACCAGACTCATTCCTCCTCAGACCAGATTAGGCTAGATCTACATGGGGAAATGAGCAATGTTGTTGTTGGGTTTTTTTTCAGTGTGGATTTCACAAAACACCTGTTTACTACAAACACTGGCCAGCACTTTAGAAAAGAATATATGCATTAAATGCATCTGGCAGGTCTTAATATAGCATACTAACTACTGTAGTGGCAAATATCCATAAAACCCACATGTAGTTCTTAGAGCCCTACTCCCTCTGAACTGTTAAAAACTAATTAAAGACTTCAAACAGTGTCAGTTAAAGAAATGGGTCTTCTGCTTTAGAGCGAAAGCAAACTGGAAGGTCTCTATAAACACTTGTGGTTTGAACTGTTGTGGTTGTACAGTATGAACATGGTTAAAGCTAGCCTGTTTTTTTTGTTTTTTGCCCTATCTTTCTCTATAGAGCTCTTTTTGTTTGTTCAGGCAGTGTAGTATAACTTGACTTGGTATTTTGGGGGGCTTTTTTATGTGAGGCAAAGAGGCAGATTAAACAACTTTCTTATTTGTTTTCAGAGTTCAGGTAGCTTTCGGTTATTGCTGTTCGTTTATTTTTTTTTATCAAATGCTGTAGTAACTTGTGTTTTTTGAGAGTTTTTTCACACCCTTCTCTGAAAGTACTTCTTTACATTGTAATCTTAGCACACTGAATGCAAGCTTTCTTGTTTGGCACACTTGTGAATCCCCTCTTCTTACTGGTCATCTTATGCTCCAAATCAGAGAGAAGGAAAAGCTAGAATGATTCATGTTTGACAAAAAAGTCACACAGCCACAGATGCTGCAGGAATTTCAGGTAGACATGCACCTGAAAGTAAACTGAAACAGGCCGTACCACTATTGTTCTCTTTTTCAACGAGTTGGGCTTTTTGTTTTTGGCGGAGGGGAATGGTCAGTGTGTTTGGCATCACTTCTATTCTTTTACATTGCATTTTAAATTGTGAAATTTGTGAAACATCTGGAAATCATTCACAGAATTAAAAATAAATCATTAAATATTTATGGATGACAGTCGATGCCAGGATGTTGAGTCTAATTTAATGGCACATGGCTTAATGGTTTGTATACATTTAACATTGAGTTTGGCATTTAGCAACAAGCCCAGAAGGAAAGAGCCTACCTGGACTTACGCCATCATATTTACTGAAGGAAAAAAATAAATCTGTTTTCAAAGTTCATTCATTCATTTTCCAATCCGCTTTATCCCTTTCGGGGTCACGGGGTTGCCGGAGCCTAACCCGGCTACTCATGGGCGAAGGCAGGGTACACCCCTGGACTGGTCGCCAGTCTGTCGCAGGGGCCACAATCACACACCCATGCACACTCACATTCACACCTATGGACAATTTACAGTGACCAATTAACCTGTGAAGCATGTTTTTGGACGGTGGGAGGAAGCCGGAGTACCCGGAGAAAACCCACGGATGCACGGGGAGAACATGCAAACTCCACACAGAAAGGTCCCTCGGCCAGGACTTGAACCGGGAACCTTCTTGCTGTGAGGCAGGAGCGCTAACCACTGCGCCACCGTGCAGCCCTTGTGTTCAAAGTATTATTTATTATTAACCTCGTAATTTCCAGACTGAAATCCGGAGCTAGAAGTGCAAATGTGTCCGTGCCTGGCAAGAGGGAAAGTTCCAGCTCCACATGCACACAGCGGAAGATAAAAAGCATGATTAAAACGGTAAATGGAAAAGTGAATCAAGCATGAAAACTCAAACTTGCAACACTTAAGTTGACTCAATACCACTTCTTACTGATTTTATTTATATTGTGAATTTGATTATCACACTTTAAAACGCCCTTGGAATAGATCTGACACTCACAAATGTGATTCCTTTTTGAAGTTAACATTTTTCTAATGTTTTTTCAAGCATTCAAAGTAACCTGCTCTTTATGAGCTTTATTACACCCACGATTACATCTAGTGTTCCTGCCAAAGAACTGAAATAGTCAACAACAGTTTTTCCCTTTGACTGAAAAATACAGCAGCGTGGTAGCAGCTGCTGTTTGTGTTTAATCAGTACTACAAATGACGGTTTCACCAGCCAGATCTGATGCTCCGAAAAAAAAAATACAAGTAAAGATCCAGACATTCAGATTTGTGTGTTCTTAATAGATTGTTAGAGCTGAATTCTTCTAGAGTGAACAAACCGCAGAGGTTATTTTAAACCCATTTTGTAGATAACCACAATAAAAAGTTTTTTTTTTTTGATGATTAGCAAGTCATTTGCTGGCCGCAACATATTTTCTATTTCCTGCTTCGCACTGATGGTGGCTTGAAGTTCTCAAGAGGGATCAAAGCCTTTTCATACACCATTAACCAGGAAGTGCTGCAATAACAACAAGCTGTTGGCAGTTTTGACACCCTTCTTAAGTTCTCCTGGATTTTCTTCTCACCCAGAATAACATCCTCAAATCCTGACTCACGTTTTGTCTTCAGAATTGTTATGGTTCCTATTTTGAATACTCCAAATAAAAAATGTTTCCTAGGATGAGTTATAATTATAGATACTTTCATTCTAAAAGACTTTTTATAACATTTTCCCTTTCTTTTTGGATGTAGAAAAGATTTTTGTCACAGTAAATTATGCCAAACACATTTACGTATCAACCTGCTCTCTACTAATGAACTGCCTGGTTCAAATGTGACATTTACGTTTTTGGTTATTTTTGTGTCAGGAAAAGTAAGGCTGGGTAACCATTTGCCCCACAAATTTGCCATCTTTCTTCTGTATAGCTCATTAAAAAAAAAAAAAAAAGTATTTCTCTGTTTTGACATATGATATACTGCGACCCCACGGTTGACCCCAGTTGGGTACATGTCCTGCTTTTAAAAGTTGCTCAAACTCCACAAAATATAATGACCTGTTCATGAAGTATAAACATTTCAATTAATACAAGTTAGCAGTAATCAACTTTTAGTGGTAGACTTGTTTATTTCTTAATTTGCACAAAAAAGAAAATAAAAATCAGTAAAGTTTAAAACAAATGCATTTTTCAATCTGAATTTCTTGTTAGCTCATATAGTTTGAGGGAACCTTTGTAGGTTCACTGATAAACGGATTCTGAAATGAGTAACAATTCCTTTCCTTGCAGGCTGGAGGTTGAAAAGATTTGGCTGTATTTACAAGAGGGATTTCTTTTTCAAATTCAGAGCTTCTTGTACAAAGTATGACTGGCAAAATGTTTGTATTAGTAGGAAACTGACACCCTCACAAGTTGATTTAGGAAATATTTAGACTATCAAAACTGGTCAGCAAAGATGAGCGTGAAAAGAGAGGAGGAAGAGACAAGATCAACAGCCAATCAGGACACAGAACACAGCTGTTTAAAAGGGAAAAAAAAACATGTAAAGTTGCGTGGTAAAAATCTGCAAAACAACGGACTGCAAGAGGTGAACCGCGGTATAGTGAGGAAACGCTGTATATTGTTGATCCATTGTACCTTAAAGATGAAAACAATGTGGTGGATTGCTGTAGCCATGGCGAGGCCTCAAAAACAGTTAGCTGGATTAAAAGCTCATGATGAATATCTAAATTGCTGTTCACAAAAAATAACATGTAAAACAAGTTGAAGGCTTTTTTTTTTTTTTTTTTTTTTTTTTGCAAATGTTGCATCACTTTAAAAAGCATCAGGCATCCTTTCTATTTTTTACCCATTTTGTCAATTTTGCAATTTTTCACAACAGACTTTAGCAGAGCCTTGGTCACTATACTGGAGAAAAGTGAATGAAGTTTAAGAGCCTTAAATAAACTTTTAATGCATAGTTTATAGCGCACAGTAACATACAAAGCCAATGGCGTATGTCTGCAACTGGAACTGCTGTGAGTATGCATGAATGGTAGCAGCTGTATAAACAGATGGCAAATAGCCATAAAATAAAACACAGTGGTAATAATAAACACAAAAAACTAGTCATATAAAGTTACATGATCCGACAGGACGCCTGCTTTTAATCATCAAATGTCGTTAATTTAAAATTTTGGGGTGTTTTAATGCACACCCTTTTATATCTCTCTGGCTGTCTTAGACTTACGGCATTAAAAACCTCGTGTCGGTTTTTGGCTGCGTTGGATTAAAATGGTTTCCAGCTCTCCACAAGAAGACTGATTGATTGCCTTTACATGTTGTTTTCGTCCAAGTTAAGGCAACTTGGGAGAACATAAGGACATTCAGACACATTTTTTGTTTTCTTTCCAGAAAGTGTCAAAGGTAATTGCTTAAACGTGCAACAGTTCTGATGTTATTGGGGACCTCCAACAGATGAAGACAGTGATCCTGAAAGCTAACTTCCACTAATGATGAGCTGTTCTCACGGATTCCATCGCCCCTATATTCTTAAAAACTAACTGACAAAAAGTATTTAAAGAAATCAACGGCAAAAGATTAGATCGGTTTTCTCCTAAATGTTCATGCTTCCTTTTTTAAGCTGGAACAGGTGAGATGAGAACATGTGAAAATAACATCTCTTCTTTAGTGTCGAAACTGACATGTTGAATTGAAATGACATTTAAAAGTGGTAGATATAGGGAATAGTACATCTTTAGAAAATACATGTTCAAATGGACAGGTGCTAAAAAAAATTGAAGTATTGTGACACATGAGGTGGTACATTTAAAAAAAAGGGGTTTTGGCGATGCTTAAAAAACATTAAAGGTGTTCAACAAATGTGAAGAGCAAATTACCTTTTAAAATAAGACAAAGCAAAACCTAATTCCCTTTGCAATAGTTCACGTGTTTAACCATCTATTACCATGTTATATCGCTTTTTTTCCCACTGGATTTAGCTCATCGCACCCCTGAGAAGCAAACCCTTGTTTCCCATGTGCCAGTCCTACACGCAGCCAACTGAGCCATCCATCCCACTTTGTTACTGCAAATATAGCAAATGCAATTTTATGCTTGTTTGTTATATGGATCAACTTTTCTGACTCAAGATAAAAATAGTTTTGGATTTAACAGTTGAAAAATTATCCAGATTCTGTGCTCACAATCATTGAAAATTACATGACAAAGCTTTATTTCCTTTTCATGCAAATATGCATCAAACCACTTTGGCTCCACAATTACCTTTAACATTTTATTGGAAAGCATAAACATAAGTGATTTTATTTTTAATGGCTAGAAATATATTAATGATTCAAAAGATTATTTGCCTTATTTTTGTAAACTGTTTTTTGGTCCTGGTTTAGTTTTGAAAAGACTAGGGATAAAACTAGAATAATTTAGTCATAATTTGTTTACAGGTTTATTGCAAGGTAAAACAACAAGCTAGTCTTCAAAATATTGTGTAGAGAAAAGTCGTTTCACATGCTTTTTTCCAGGTAAACTCTACAAACTAAAAAACAAAACAAAACCTCATATAGGTACTATCATACAGCAACAAACGCAGCTGCAGTGTCAAAAGGCAGCCAGTTCATTCCTGCAGTGTAAGAGTCTGAGGGTGTCAAGATGGCTAACCCCTAAAACACAGCAAATAAAACTGATTTACTGCTGCTTCGACGGCTGCACCACACTTTATAAAACTGTCCAAAGCAAAGTTATGGCCCTGGGTAACATGCATGAACACAGTCACAGGCACATGCAAACACTCAGAGGTATAAACACTTGCATATATAAAATGGATGTGAACAAATGCAGTAAGATGCATGGGAAGTCTCCCAATCGTCCTTGCAGGCTGTTGCTTCCGGTCAGGCACACATCTAGACCAACAACCCTAATAAGGCAAAGAATAAGACACTCATAAAATGATAAAATCACCCCAGACATTTGAATGTGTTCAGAGTAAAGGCTTCAGCATTCAGTGTTGACAGACCAAGGTGTTCTGGGTAAGTATGGATTAATTGTAATAAATGAGAAAGTGGAAGAAGTATGAAACAACTTTGTGAAAGCCTGAAAAGCTGAGAATCTAATCGGTGACCAGTCGAAAACAAAAACAAGAATCTGACATTTTAAGCATTTGAAAAGATCTTTTTTTCTGTTGTGGTGGATCAGTACATCCCACTGTTATTTATCTTTATCTTTGCACTGTGCTCATATTGTTAGGTGATTTTTATTGTTTACTTTGCTCAATTTTCACATACTCTCATTCTACGTTCACACTGGGCTTGGGAATGCACGTTCATGTGGTCACTTTCAATGGAAAGTCTTTGTAAATAAGTGTACATTCACCTTTCAGGGTTTGGCATTCAAAATTCTCGTGTCCACGTGTCGCTACTCAAGTTTTTAAGTCCATTTTAAGCCTTGATGTGCAAAACGTTTGGTAACCAAATGCAAGTTGAAAGATAAATCAGTTGAACTTTGACCAGTCACGGACTCTGATTTGATAGTGACATTTGTGTTGCGTTCTTTTTAATTCACTGAAGTGCCAACCGTTTGAAAGTTATCATGATGGAGAAATTAATAATTTCCGCTTTTGATGTGCCCGGCTGGAGATACGGTACCAAGTCTTTCATAAATCAGAATAGAGTTGTGACAGAAAAAAGCTTGGATCACTGCTTCAAAATTTCACTCCAAGTTTCTTCCTACATTGAGTACACGTATTAGTATAGAGTAGTGACAGTCCAGTGTGGACATTGTGAAACTCAGTGAACACCAAGAATACGCATTCTTGAGCATGCCCAATGTGTGCTTTGCATTACAGACTGTTAGGATCCAAGAATCAATTTAGATTCACCTTTAATGGCTACGAGTTAAAGTAAGTGAGGAGTCACCTCAGACACATTCAAGCCTGTACACATGTGGTGATGAAGGTTTACAACTAAATAAATACGAACATTTTCTTTACCTCTAGACATGGAAAAAATGCCAGGATGTGCATCAAGAAGCAAACAATCACAGATCCTACCAAAATCAATGACAGAAAACTACCTGTGTTTGTCCTCAAATGTTTACAATTAGCAGATTTTTGTGGGTTTTTCTTTTTTGTTTGTTTATTTAAAGAAAGTTTGCCAAAGGGGTAAGAATGTTTTACTTGTTTCTAAGTGCTGTCTGTCTTTTTTTGTTTTTGGAAAAAAAATAAACATGAAGAAATTCAAAACAATTAGATTCCTTCAAAAATCCATGAGATCAATTAAAGCAAATATTTAATATGATATCTAGGTTTTTAACAATGACATTATCAGAAGCAAATATCTGATCACATCAGACTGTGCAGCTTGAGCAGAACACACATTTACATGCTCTGCACATTGGACTGTACAGTTAATGTAAATCCTCTGTCTCTTGGGCACTAGACCCTTTCCTAAAAGGAGGAAAAGCAGAGCCATACACTCATGAGTTTAAATCACCCTCCACTGCCACACACTCCCTTTGTGCAGTTCATCCCTCCACAAGAAGGCTGTGTGGATAACTGACATAAAGCAGATGTCCCGGGCTTTATCTTGTCATGACAAAGCTACTGAAGGAAACCCGTTGGACCAAGAGCTTCAGTATGAATCTCCATTCAGTATGAATGGAGATTACACATTTGCTCAGTACCCTGTTAGCAGCAGAATTGTTTGAACTGAAAATCTAAGAAAGTGTGTGATGTCACTTTTAGCAGACCATTAAGTTTCACTATATTGTGAATTTAAAAATTCATTAAAAACCCAATTCTGTTATGATAGTTTAATCATGCAACAACATGAATGCTGCATCAGCCCTTACGTAAGTTTTTGAAATGATTCTTGTTAACAGCAAAATGCTTCAGCACTGAAAAAAATTCTGGGACTTCTCATGAACACGTCAGCTCGACTGTTAAGACCTGCGAGCTGTCAGCGTCTCGAAAAAGTTGAGGATTGTGATAAAGTAAAAGCAGTGAGACTGAGCAGATGTGCTTTGAATTATCTTGTCATGTTTAATTGCTACTCTGTTTTTGGGGATTTTTGCCTGCTCGATGCCCTCTTTGTTGCCGGTGACAGCGTTCTGATTTACACCAGCTGTTAGCACAGCACAGCGACTGACAGGACCCAATAAAAACTATTAACTGTTTCTTTACAGTTACACAGATAAAATGAAAATAATGAATATCACATGTTTACACATGTCAATTATTCCAGGCTGGGTTTAGCCTCTTTCTGTTTTTACATCATTTTCCTGGATTGGTACTGTTAGGTATAACTCAACATTTAAGACTTGACCAAAGCTTTTTTAAACATCTGTACTGTTCCAGCTGGAACAGGCGTGTCAATAAATACAAAACAGTCATTTTCTCCTAAAAATATATTTTGTGCCTTTTATTATTGCTTATTCCTGACATCTAGTCAGTCCTCCACATCTCCCACTTTTGTTTGGTGTGATTCAGCAATAAAATGCTCCACATGGAGGTTTGATCCCATTATGTCACCAAGTGATGACGAAGGATCCTGAAATCAGGGCTCTATTAGTTCGGTCTGGTTTACATCAGGCAAAGTGGTAGCAGCAAGAGATGAAGAGGCGGAGAAAGGGAACAGGAGGTCAGAGAGAGGGGTAAAAATGAGTAAGAATGTTTTGGTAGAATGTTTGCAATATAATTATACAATTGGAAGAGGCTAGTTTTTGTAGTTATTTGACACATATTACAAAAACATGTTATGTTTTGCGTTACTGACATCCATCCATTTTCATAACTCGCTGTATCCCTTTCGGGATCACGGGGCTGCCAGAGCCTAGCCTGGCTACTGTTGGGTGGAAACAGGGAACACCCTGGACACGTCACCTTGTCACAAGGAAATATAAGCACACGCCCATACACATTCACTGACGCAGCTAGGGACAATGTAAAATATTTACTCAATTAACCTATGAAGCATGCCTTTGAACTGTGAGAGGAAGCTGAAGTGCCCAGAGAAAACCCACAGATGCGCAGGGAGAACATGCAAATTCTACACAGAAAGGTCCCAAACGAGATTTGGCTTTCTCGCTGTGAGGTGCTAACCACTGCCCCACTGCACCGCCATGAAGCCCACATTACTGGCATTTTACTCAAATTTATTTAGAAACAAAAAGCTATACTTTCAATCCAGATGAAACCTGGACTAAGACTTTACAATTAGTTTAACACTTAAACTGAAAATGTTATATAGTAAGTGTTGGGTTTAAGATGGCTGTTTTCTGTTACTGTTATCAAGTTTTATGGATTGTTTTGCAATTCTTTTTGTTGATTTACACTAAACGAGTCTAGTATGACTGTAACAGTTTGCAAAAAAATCAAGTTTCTCAGAGCTGAACACGGCACTTGGTGAAGTTGGACAACTGCTGGCCTTTAATATGACATTTCTTTTTTAAAGCATTTTTTAATTTGAAACTGTTCTGTTTGGACTTGTCATGACAATAACCCTCAGGCCCCTTCTGAACAGTTTACCAACCACATTGTACAATGATGTAGAAATTACACCGGCCTCCCAATAATATAGTTTTAACTCAACATTAAACATGAAAGTTTGACAAAAGTTTTTAGCTTTGAAATGTTTGGTTTAAACTAAAGATAACAAGAGTTATGTCTTATAACTGTGGTACCTCTTAGAATAAATCTTTTGAACTTGGAGCTTTGTCTGCTTTTTAAGACAATTTTTACATTGTTTTGATCTGGTCTTTGCTTTGTTCGTGGATTTTTTTTTTTTTTTTGTAAAACATAAACCTTTTTAATTTCAACTTTTGTGATTTTTTCAGTAAAAAATGACTAAATTTACCACTCAATCATGATTTTTTGGGACAGTTTGCGGTACATTGTGTTAATTACTGTGTAACATAATCAAAAATATATTTGTAAAAAAAAGCTAGGAAAAAGACTGACACTAAGCATTGCCACAAAAACTGTTTTAAATATAAATTAATTGCACAAAGTAGATAAGAGAAAGTAAAAAATCCCTAATAATATTAATCCAGCTGTTAGGAATCAGTCTCCTGTATGGAGGTCCAGAAAAGACCGTATTAAATAAATACATATGTGAATAATTAAAACATTAAATAAATTAAATTGAAAATCAATACATCAAAGTTTAAACAGGTGTGGCATTAAAATATTAAAATTGCCATTAAAAAAAAGCACATTTAAATATTTAATGACAGATTTATTTGTTTTATTGCCAGTTTGGGCTGGAAGAGAAAAATGGAAATAAATACGTTTAAAGAAAATTGTTAAATAAAAGTGCCATTAATTATTTAAAATTGGAAATAAATATTAAGTGTCATTAAATGTGTCATTCATTTTCCAATCCGCTTTATCCCTTTCAGGGTCACAGGGTTGCCGGAGCCTAACCCGGCTACTCATGGGCGAAGGCAGGGGACACCCCTGGACTGGTCGCCAGTCTGTCGCAGGGGCCACAATCACACACCCATGCACACTCACATCCACACCTAGGGACAATTTAGAGTGACCAATTAACCTGTGAAGCATGTTTTGGACGGTGGGAGGAAGCCGGAGTACCCGGAGAAAACCCACGGATGCACGGGGAGAACATGCAAACTCCACACAGAAAGGTCCCCCAGCCAGGACTTGAACCGGGAACCTTCTTGCTGTGAGGCAGGAGCGCTAACCACTGCGCCACCGTGCAGCACATAAATGTGTCAATATTTCATTAAAATTCAATTTCAAATGATTTAAGATTTTTTTTTTTTCACGATTTAATGACACATTTCATGGTTCCGTTTGCGGCATTTCATTACGTTATCTGTCAAACTGCCCCGTCAAACTCAGGAGGTGTGGCTAACTCAGATCATCTTGTGATCTTTTTTAGTGACGTAAAGAAATGTGAAAGCAGGACTCCTCATCTCATAAAACTCAGGAAAGTATTAAAGTTTTTAAGGTTTTGTCTGGCACCTCACACACATTTCCTTCTCCTTCCACGTCTGTGGGAACTCTGCTGCACCGCCTACTTCCTCGTGGAGGTTCAGCGCTTGTCTGGCCTTGAAGTGGGACTCACCTATTATCCATGGATGCAATGTGCCCTGTTTTTTTTCTGGGGGGTAACTGGGTGTAAAGGAGCTTCCGTCGCGCTTAGCTGCCTGGATGGAAGGACCTCACGCAGCCTGCTGCTCTCCTTATTTCCAACTTTAAATAATTAATGACACTTTTATTTAATGATTGAATGGCGTATATATTTATTTCAGCATGGAACAACATCTTGTGATCTTGTTTACTTGTTTATTTATGCAAATTAAAAACGACTGTTTTCTTGTCCATCATTTGTCGTCCATTCTTAAGTCTTGCTGTTCACAGTAAGAGCTGACATTGGCTTTGAACGATCAAATTAAAATCAATTTGTACTTGCATCTAAACAAACAAAACAGCTCAATTAATATACCATAAAAGTATTTTTATAAAAGGTATTTTTTGCTGAGGTTTATACAAACATTTTAACTGTAATATATTCAAACACTGTTATATATTCACAAATATCTTTCAAAAATAAAAGTCACTTGATATTTAGTCATTGCGTACTGACATATGTCAATAACTACTTACAGTGACACTCTTAATGCTAAAAGACCATCAGCTTCATCATTATGACTTATTATTTTAAAGCTAATTATGATGTATTTGAATACCCCTTTTTCATTTTTAGAATTGAGCTGAACTATAATTGCAAAAGAGCAGAGAGTCAATCACAATAGACCTTCATTACCCACAGGTGCAGTACCTATTCTGTTTCAAATAGAGGTCATTGTCACCCCCTATAAAGAATGGAGGGATGATGGGAGGGATAAAGGGAGTAGAGGACAGGACCCTTCAGTGCCCGTTTGGCTCGACAATGAGCTGTTTCTGCTTCACTGAACGGTGGGTTTGTGTCTGAAATGGAAGGGGAGAATATGAAAGAGGGAAGATGAAAAGAACAAAGACAGGAAGAGTTGTTACCTAATGAAAGTACTGTCCATCCCATACACACATGTGTGCACACAAACACATAGGCACACACATACCCACACCATCCTTCAGCTGTCTTAAATGACCTTGTGCTAACCTGAGCCGTTATCTCCCTCACCTGTCCACAGGGGATCTCCTCACCATGCTGTCTACTCATCACTCCCTGTCCAACTGTGATACCCCTGTGGCAGCTGACTGCACAATAAAGTATTGTTAAAGCCTGTATGTAACAACCGTGAGACAGTTTGTGTTCATAAAAAAATGGATAGAGACAATACAAACAAAGAAAGAAACTAAAAAAAACAGACATTTTTTTTTAATTCTGCAAAATTTTCATCTGTACATTCAAAGACTAGTTAGAAGAATAAAGACGTATTTTCTATTAAAAAAAAAGAAAGAAAAACATTTAGTTGGTAAACTTTCGCGTAGTCCCATTTTTCAATTAAAGTTGTTCCAAACAAAAATGTTTCCAAAACTAAGAAAAAACTATAATTCACTCTGAGGCGTCAGTTTGCAATTCAGAAAACGGAAGTTTAAAGTGAATAAAGAAAAAAATGCACGCAGAAACTTGTTAGTCGTCTAGAGGCAAAGGCGTCAACCATAGAGGTGAGTGATGGCGAGATGAGAGCACCACCTTTCCACTTACACGACAGCCATCCATCCTCCTTTGTAACAAGAGAGCATCAGAGCTTAGGCCAACAAAGGCAGCTGGACTGGTTTTAGTCAAGCACTCACCACAATAAAAGGTCAAGAAGAACATCTCCTCATGTGTGCTCGAATGTGTGAGTATTTTGTGACAGAGACATCCATAGTTTGGTCTACTTAGCCTCAGTCATATCATCAAAGGACACAGGTGAGAGCAGCAGTGTGGGTTCTGAGTTCTCCTGTTACCCTTTCAGATCAGGGCAGACACATCAAAGAGGGGTTCCTCAAGCTCACACACAGACCAAAGCATTAAAAATTCAAACTGATACTGTATGTCCACAAATATGCTGACAGACGGAAGAATGATGTACCTATTTAAGTGTGTCTTTGTATCTCACAAGCATAAATTACACATCCCACCATCCATTCTTCCTGAGCAGCACTTTAAAGATTGTGTGTTTGGTTACCAATAAAACCACACAAGATCAAAGAGAAAATAGTCGGGGATGTTGTTTGCATTTACATTTGCTTTACCTACATTTCAAGATGGTTATTTAAAGACGGCTCTTTTTCTGTTGAGATAACAAGAAAAGATAAAGATGTGGAGATAGAGGGTAGTTTGAGAAACATGACAGAAGAATAGAAGGGAAAGAAGAAAACTGAATTGACAAGCAGAAAAAAAAACTGTGAGGAGGAAAAGTAGAGAGACAAAAGTAAAGTACATAAGAAAATATGCGTGAGACATAACATTGATGCCTCACAGAGGAAATTGCAAAAATTGTGACATATACACATCTGCACAATCAAATATTCATTCACTGGCCACCTTCACAGGCACACCTGCCCAACTGTTCATTAATGCGAATTTCTAATCAGCCAATCACATGGCAGCAACTCAACACGTTTAGACATGAAGACACGGACAAGACGATCTGCTGCAGCTCAAACTGAGCAGTAGAATGGCGAAGAAAAAAAAGTGATTTAAGTGACTTTGAACGTGGCATGGTTGTTGGTGCCAGACAGGCTGGTCTGAGTGTTTCAGAAACTGCTGATCTACTGGGATTTTCACACACAGCCATCTCTAGGGTTTACAGTCTGTAAATGGACCAGAGAATGCTTAGAAAAAGACAAAATATCCAGTGAGCGGCAGTTCTGTGGGCAGAAATGCTTTGTTGATGCCAGAGGTCAGAAGAGAATGACCAGACTGGTTCCAGCTGCCAGAAAAGCAACAGTAACTCAAATAACCACTGGTTAACACTGAGGTCACTGCTATTGTGTAATGTTATTTCTAGGTTATGGGCTTAGATAGGCAAAGCTGATAATGAAATGCTGTATAGCACAATTTTACATACATAATAAAGGTAACCTTACCAATAGTAACTGAAAATTGGTACAAAGTTTATTTTATAAATGCCCTACATAACTACATCTTTTTTCCTCCCTTAAATCGTTCACAAATCAAAGTACAAATGTAAGCAATCCTGCATGCAGAATACTGCACAGCTGCTTCCCAAATTGGTATGGACAATATTAAACTAGTCGTGGATCATTTCTCTTTTACAACCTGCTCAAAGTTAGCTGAAGGTTACAAGTACTTCATTGAATGCTACTTGTTTGATTGTGAAGGTAATTAAGAGTTTTAATCTTTTAATTTATACCAGTGCTAGTGATAGCTTTCCTCAATGGGTATAAGGTGTGGAGTTGCATAAAATCTTTTCTGCCCAGTTAAGTTGCTTAAATTTCCATGCTCACACAATCGCTGAAAACAGAGCAAAAGTAAGACAGTTTTAGCAAATCTTACATTAAAGTAAAACTAATTACTGTTGCCTTAATTTCTAATGTTGCTTCCCTTTGATTTTGCTCACAACTGTGTCTGACCTGCAAGAAAACAATGATAAAAAAGAATCAAATTAATTTAAAACCATCAAAAATAAATACACAAAGAAGTAACTATTTGGGCATTATTTCTAAAATATTTGCGTCCAATCCTGAACTTTTCCTTTGGCCGCACGTCTTTTGAACGCTGAAAATTCGCCGTACCAAAAATATTTGCTTGGTAAACTTTCCTGTTTTTATAATTACGTCTTAAAATACCCTGTAATACAGCAAATACATTTAGTAGTGGACTCACTTAAAATGTGTGCGGACATGCAGCAACGTGGATTTTGGCCTCATGTATTACATGTGGCCAACATGAATTTCCATCAGTTTTTGTGCTTGTCGCACTTAAAATACGAGTGAATAACATCAGGCAAAAAAATAAACCGTTATACCGTATATCTTCCAATATTGGCTGGTCTCTATTAAACGCTGGTCTCTAATAAAAGCCGGGTCTAACACGTGTTTGTTGTATTAAACACAGGTCCCTAATAGTGGCCGGCCCCTTTAAGACCCAAATACCCCCCTTAGTACCCCCACCCCCCTGCGCGTGCTGCATACTCAGTCAGGCAGAGAGTGGGGGGTGGGTGTCTGTGGCATTCAGCCAGTGTGGCTAGCAACATTTTGGCTCATTCCGTTTTGTTTAAACTTTTTGTGGTGGAATATTCAAAAAAAAAAATTCTGGTGAGGAATTTGAACCACATTTTTGGATGAATCCTAAACATATCCATGAGTGACCCAAGCAGATGGATGAAGAAGCGAAGATGGCTGCAGGAAGAGAAAGAGGAAAATTATTTCCTGGTGTTTATATTGAATCAATCAGTGGTTCTCCTGAACTTCATTCATTTTTTTACCCCACTGGATTGCTTTCGGGGTAGCGAGATTTCCGGATCCTGTCAAGTCTGCTGCTGTTGTACTAAGGTGGTACACTTTAGAACTGGAGCAAACACTTGTTATGCGGCTACCGGGGAGGAGCTGGCAGTCAGACAGAGAGCCGTATGCGTGTCTCCAGGAAAAAGATTGCATGAAAGCGAAGCAGATTTTTGACACGGAGATTGATGACTCAAAGAGAAAAGCAATGTTCAAAGCCAGAGCTAATCAGAACAGAATACAATGTTCTCATCATTTTAATAAAGCCTGAAATGTTCATCTGTTGTTTTCTGCATTTTGTGACTGAATTTCACCGCAAAAGGAACCCATTAAACATCACCATTCTGTCTGTGATGGAATAAACGCCGGTCTCCAATAGATGCTGGTCTCTAGTGAACACCAGGTTGGCTGACATTTTTTTTTAAATACACGTCCTGGCTACTATTGGAAGACATATGGTTATAATATCTGCTCAAATGAAAGGTTGATATTTTCAATTGAATATCAAATATTTGAGGATTATTAAAATTTCTATTTTTATCTGTGATGTATCTAAGGGAGGAAAACAAAAGCAGTTAGGCAGGACATTTATAAAATAAATATTGTACAAGTTTTCATCACAAACGGTAAGGTTACCTTTTATTGTTTACGTAAAATTGCGTTAAACAGCGTTCAGCTGTCAGCTTTTCCATTCTAAACCCTAAACCAGAAATCTCTTCACAACATTGCGGAAATATCAACATTTTGTCTGACGTCATCATGAAAACGGTCTATTGAAGATTGGGAAAACGTTGCTTGGTCTGATGAGTCTCGATTTCTGCTGCCACATTTAGATGGTAGGGTCAGAATTTGGTGTCAACAACTTAAAAAAGCACAGTTCCATCCTGCCTTGTGTCAACGGTTCAGGCTGCTGCTGGTGGTGTAATGGTGTGGAGGATATTTTTCGTGGCACACTTTGGGCCCCTCAATACCAACTCACCATGGTTGCAACGCCATAGCCTACCTGGGTATTGTTGCTGACTACATCCATCCCTTTATGATCACAGTGTACCATCTGATGCCTGCTTCTAGAAGGATGACTGGCCATGCCATGCTAGAATCATCTCAGACCATTTTCTTGAACATGACAAGGAGTTCACTGGACTCAAATCGCTTCCACACTCACCAGATCTAAACCCAATACCACACCCTTGGGATGTGGTGGAACGGGAGATTGGCATCATGGATGTGCAGCCGATGAATCTTCAGCAAATGTGATATTCTTTCATGTCAATATGGACCAAACTCTGAAAAATGTTTCCAGTGCCTTGTTAAATTGATGCCACTAAGGATTAAAGCAGTTCTGAAGGGGAAAAGGGGTCCGACCCGGTGTACTTAATAAAGTGGCCAGTGAGTGTTTACGAAAGCACAAACACTTCAAACTTCAAACTTTATTTATTTGTACAGCGCCTTTCCTTCTTGCGAAAACCCAAGGCGCTTTACATAAAAAAATAAAAAAAAATTTAAATAAATTAATAAAAATATATTAATAAGATAAAATAATCATACAAATAAAATAACAAAAAAAAAATACAATTACAATTACAACCACCCTTCCCTCCCCAGCTCCTCCCTCCATCCACCCAGCCCCCACAATACATGACACCCCCCACAGGAAAACTGAACAAAGACTAAAAACTGCAGCTCAAATGAAAATGTCTGGCTCAGTACTGCTGTGGAGAAACGATGTTACGGGGATCCGTTTATTCCAAGGCCCAGCCCAACCACAGGGGTCATTACCGCAGTGCCTACTTAAGGATGGCCCAGTGTTTTATTTTTTAGCCATTCCTAGGTGTTTTTTTTTTTATTTGTTTTAGATCAATATCCTGTTGGAAGACCCATGATCTGTGACTGAAACTCTAGACAGCACGTTTCTGCAGAATGCCTTGATAACCTTAAATAGGCATACTCAATGTTCTCTAAGCAGATTCAAGACATTATGTTCCAGATGTTTATTATAATATTGAACTGATGTATCAAAAAAAGATTGACATTTGCATCATTTGTATAAAAGTAACAAAAATCAGCTAAATTTAAAGTGTGTGACATTATAGATTAGTATCATTGGATAAAATAGTAACTAATGTATATAGGCTACTTTTAAGTCTTTCATAAACGAACAAAAAAGGAAATTTTTTTATATTTTATATTGTTTTTTAGTATTGTCTCAAAATATTAGTCAATCATCTAGTCTTTTTGTTCTACATCTGTATTGGTCAGGGGTCTAAAGTCTATAACCTTCCACACCCAAAAAGCCACTTGGCTCAGTTTATTTTGTGAATGTTGTGTAGCATTCACACTATGGCCTAGTGATCCATTTTTCTTGCGTACACTTTCTGGACTTCCATAGCTCTTCAACTTATTTTAAGTTCATTCAGCTATCAAAATATTCAGCTCTTTTAGAAAATGGGTGCTCAAAAGTGTCAACTTCCTAACTTTTTAACATTTTTAAACTATTCCACTAACTACTGCTTTTTTAACTCCATTGAAAATAGATAGATGTGGATTTCTAAACTAAATTCAGTTTGTTTGAGTTGATTTAACTTTTACAGTAAATGTAATTTGGCATCTACTGAGGTTTTTTATGCTTATTTGGGATCTAGCCATTATTTTAGCTGCATGTTAGCTGTTTTGGCTAAAGCAGAACATTTTTCCAGTTTTTTTAGGCTAATTAGACATTTAGCTGTAATTTTTGCAACGTGCTAGCTTTTTCAGCTGTTTTGGTATCTACTAGAATTTTTTTTTTTGAGGGGGGGTGGTGGTGGTGGAGTTATTTTGGCATGTAGATGTTATTTTAGCATTATGATAGCTCTTTTGGCATTTACTGATGGTTTTTTTAGGCTGTTTTGGCATTCAAAATAAAAGACACCCTGTACCACATAGGATCATCTTAATGCAACAACTGCAGTAATACGTAGTGTGACATCAGCAATGATAGATGGACCATGACACACTTAGAATCCTTGAATTTTGTTCAGTAATAGACAGTTTGCCTTAGAATCGAGTGTGCCTTAAGTGTGCATTCTGCTTATTGACGTTAAATTGATTTTCTCTTAAACACAGATCTCAAAAATCTGTCAAAATATTATGAAGTCGCACCATGTCATTGATTGTTGGATTAAGGGGACTGCAGACAGGAGCCTGGCAGAGCGATATGTTCTTCAACTGTTTGTGAATGGCTTGAAAAAATTTTGACTTTTCTGTCTGTTTTGCTTCGCTTGATGAAATATACGTTTGTTTGTTTGTTTTGCTAAAAACATTTATTATTCTTCAACCAGAGTGCCACAAAGGAGGGATCAAAGAGCCACATGTGGCTCCAGAATCTCAGGTTGCAGACCCTTGGTATAGATAATTGGTTTTTACTTCTGTTTGTCTTGTTTTATAAATAAGACAAGACAAATATATTTTATTATCTTAATAATTGGTGTATTACGTTTAAAATGGGTTGAAATGTATTTATTTGATTATTTGCATTATCATTTAGTTAAAATACAAAGAAATTAGGGGAAAAAAAGAGTGTCTACAAACATGTAAAAATGGAAGAGATCGGCCAAAATAGTTGAGAGCTGAGATTATCTGAGATTTACAAAAAATGAACCACACATACTTGTAGCATTACAGCAAAAAGGAAACATATGCACATTTCACATTTTAAACATGCACAGAATTACATATGAAACTATCTAGATCTTTATAGATCTATTGATGCATCAAAGTCAGGCAAATCTTTAGATAATCCTCACTTCAGTTATAAAGGATACTGATGGGTTACTGTGTGTTAGCACAGACATGTGCATGCACACAATACAGCCTGACAACACGACTCCCAACCTATTCTGCAATGTCTAAGTGGCACAGGTTGACATTCTGGTGTGCTCTTTGGGGCTCATCTTTTAGAGAGGAAGGAAAAAAAGAAAGTATCTACGCTTGTCATGCTGTGAAACCTACAGTAAGTGAAGTAATGTTTTCCACTTGGTCAAAGAAGTTGAGTTTTTCATGAGGGATTTTGGCGAGTTAGATGACTTTTGAAGCCAGATCCTCATTCCATCCAACGTCTGCTATGGTTTTTGAGTCTAAATCAATAACACAGTCAGCCCTAAAATATGCATTAGGAATCACATGAACCAGATCCAAATATGGATTCAGTTCTATTCCAAAAATGTTTTAAATTAAATTGTAGAAATCAACGGTTTATTATTGAATAGCGTCCGCGTTGAGTGAAATAGAGTCCCAAATGTCTGACTGCACGAAAGACTGATCTTTTTTCTCTTTACATCTGGCATCTACCATCCAGCTGTGCATTTTATCTACAATGTTATGCTACAGTGATTAGGAAGTTTGTGAAATGGTATAGGCTTTTACATTAATCTTCTTTTGTCAATCCTACAGATACAACAAATACCAAAACAAGTGTAACTTAAAATGACAGAGATCTTTTATTTTAAAAAGTATCTTAAAAAAAAAGCACAAAAAAAGTTTCTAAATAAAATAAAGTGATCTAATTCTCCTGTCAAAATCACAAAAAACAATACCACAAATGAGCAAGAAATGATCCCAAAAATGTTATGAGCACTATACAAACATACAAAAACATACTTCAGAGGTCATGGACTCTTTTCAAAGCAGTAACTTGGTAAACTTGTTCTTCATTTTGTTTTAAGCCTGCAACATGAATGATAGGCACTGCTGGCATTTTTCTTCAAAGCTTTGTATTACTGAGATTTGCAGGCATTTGATTATGCCCAGCTGTCATTATAAAACTACCATAACATTTCAATCAAGCTTGTGTCTAGAGTTTGACTGGCCAACATGTGGATCCTTTCCTTTTCAGCTTAAGATTAAACTGCTAGAAATAGTATAGGCAAAGTAAGAGTCTTTCACGTGGCTTTAGAAACATTTTTATTACTTTTTTAAGCAATAGTTTAGTTCGGCAATACTGGAGGGTTTTGGACATCTAGTTAAAGGTTGTCACAGTATGTGAATTAGGTTTAAGTAGGAGTAACAAAGTCACTTTTTCTTTTTTAAGGCTCTCTCTTAAAAAACTTCATTTAATCTTTATGTAATGACATCCCTTAACAGATGACATTTACTGAACATTACATTGTCTTGACTAACCTAAAACCAACAAAGCAGAATGTTTATCGGGATAGCCTCACTGAGAGAGAGGTTAATATAAAAAAGAAGTTGCATTTCTTTTTCAACATGGTTTTGCAGTTCCAAGCTCTAGTTCTTGGGGCTCCTCATGCCCTTGAAACTCCAAACCAGAAGTCAGTCAGTGCTATTGCACAGACCTCAACAAAGAAAATGCAGTCACAATGCCAGACGCTGCATCCGTTACCTCTCATAAATGTTTGCATTGAGGAAATTTGCTCAGCAGAACTTTTCTTCAACTGCTGCTCCTTTGGCGGTGTTGATTAGTGTGATCCTACGAGTGCCAGGCTTTAGAGAATTTTAATCTAGTGTTGCAAGCCAGGTTCTATTTTTGCAAACAACTGAACAATGCTTTTTAAGCTCAAGGTGGATGTTAGTCATTCTTCTGCAGGGGAATGAACAGGACATAGATCAACCTCTGACTCACTTGTCTCGTAAGTTTGATAACTCAGATATTTTCTACGATTGAAAAAAAAAAAAGTGTGCACACTTTTGAGGGCTTCCCAATGCCTTAAGGTCTATCTGTAGTCCAGTGTTAAACTTGACAAAGTAATCAGACCATGATGCTCTTGATTTTAATCTAAAGGATGCATATCAGTAACCTGCATCTACTGGTCTTTCAGAATTACATTGTTGAAATGAGCCTGAAAAAGGGCTCCTAAAATAGTCTGGTTTTATCCAGAGCCCTTGACTCTTGTTGCAGTTTTCCAAATGTGCATTTGGATCTAAAAGGGGTGTGGGTGTTACATGCCAACACCTTTGGCAGGCTTTTTTCTTCAGTGATGTCTGCATTTTATTTCTGGTCTTTGATTGTTTAAGGCGGAGCACCTGTTGGAGTCTGGCTGCTGTATACCATTGGCAGTCAGTGTTTAGAAGAACATGAGAAGCAGCTGGGGAGTTGTGGGGAAGTTCTTCTCCACGTCAACAAATAATGGTAGGCTGTATGCATGTACAGTTAATTCACTTAATCTACCTTTTTGCCTAAATACTAATGGTGGGCAAGTGAAGCCTCACAAAGCCCTGAAGCTCCTAAACAACAGAAAAGATTCAAAGCTTCCATGAGGGTGACATCCAGTGGAACAGCCAAAGCAGCCTTTTAATACCGCGACTGAAGCACTGTTTCAATCCTATGAGAGCAATAAAAGTTCAGAAAAGTCTGTGTGGTCTTTAAAGTGTTTTTCTTTATTCATACCAAGTAATTATTTAATTGCCATTATATTAAATATTCAGAGGCTCTTCGCCATACTCTTAAAAATAAATAAATAAATAAATTAAAATAATGTTTTAAGCCAAGAAAATGGAGGAGCATGGCATTAGGGGTACCTTAAAATATTAGGCTTTAATAACAATCATGTTTTGACATTTGTTACTTTGCAATATTACATTTCTATTGATCAAATCTAAGGAAAGTGAGAACATTAAGAAGTAAATCAAATGACAGAAAAAGTCTAGAGCTCTCTTTTGTCTGTGAGCATGTGACTTGACCTTAACAGTTACCAGTGGTGTAGGACCCCAAATGCCGGATATCAGGCCAAATGGTTGGAATTTTATTATTAAAAATAAATAAAAGACAAACTTAAACATAAAGAAGCCAAAGCACAAACGAAGGTATAACAAAGCATGTGACCTGACAAAGATGAACTTAAAAGTACACTGAAGGTGATTAACTTAAATTAGAACAGCTGTGGCTGATTAGAAACTTGAACCCGGTGTGACTGTAGCAGTGGAAAACAGAATAGTACAAGAAGCAAGAGAACATAACTGAAAACAAATCAAACTGAAGGCCACAATCCTCCCAGACATATTCAAAACTAATTATTATTATTATTTTAAATAAATGTAATCATTAGTTTATTTTTTTGCCTAGCATAAAGTCACATTTTTCCTGTACATGTCACCTTAAAAAATACTTTATGGGTCAGATCAATTTTAATAAATAAACAGATTCTCTCTCATGCTTTTAATCCATACCTTTCCTGGAGTTCCTGCTTTCTGCTGGGCATATGGTCTTGACATTTTTTTTTGTGGCAACTTGATTCTGGAAAAATGTGTCTCAGATCATGAGGTGATACCTTTATTGTAGGGATATTCAGCTTCAGAGTTAATGTCTTAAAATGATTTCCCCTCAACCTCTTGTCCCATAAAAACACCTTTTGGTGCTGGTAGCAAATAAAACCTTTTCTTCTATTCTCCAATGCAGTATCGTTTTAGTTTTTTAGAGAATTCCTTACACAAATAAATTATATGTTTACTATATTGTCAAAACTGTTCACTCACCCATCCAAATAATTAAATGCAGGTGTTGCAGTCACTTCCATGTCCACAGCTGTAAAAAATTATGCACCTAGGCTTGCAGACTTCTTTCAAAAACATTTGTAAAAGAATGGACCGCTCTCAGGAGCTCAGTGAATTCCAGTGTGAATAAATGCAGAATGCCAACTCTGCAACATGTTTTGCCAAGTGTATGTTTTAGACTGCTAAATCATCCACAGTCTATGGTTATCAAAACAAAGTGGAAGCGACTGCAAATGACAGCAACTTATCCATGAATTGATAAACCGTGTAATCTGGCAGAGCAGGGACATTGCATCCTGATGAGAGCTGTAGTCACCAACACTGTGAGTCTTTAAGCTAAATTTGGCTTTCAGAATAGCTCAGTGCACAGAGAGCTGGAGTGTATTTTCATGAATCCATGCCATGCATCACCAAGTGCAGTGCAAAGTGTCAGATGCAGGGGGTTAAAGCACACCATCACAAGACTCTAGAATGGTGGAGCCGTATGATTATATTTGGGGGATCGTTTTCAGGAGCTGTTCTTGGACACTCAGTTCTAGTGAAAGAAACTGAAAGATTCAGCAAATTGAGAGATTTAGGAGAATCCCGTGTTCCAGGCCATGTCAGAATTCCCTCCCTACTCTTTAACTACTAAAAAACTATAAAGTGCAGGACTATGTAGTGCCCTCAATTTTAAAAGCAATTTGGACGCCATACTCACTACTTTATTTTTTACCCTAAATATTACATCACCGATTTCCAGAAGTTGCTGTTCACCTTTCTGCATATCCTGTCAGGATTCGCTACAGCAAATCAGCTTTTACTGCAAATTTGGTTTGGCAGAGAGTTTTATACCAGTTTTCCTTCCTGACACAATCCTGTATTGTACCTAGGCTGGGGACCCCCACAGGGAGACCCAGACTCGGGCACCCTCTGTGGCTACATAGCTAGGCAGTAGCATGAAGGGTCTTGCCTAGAGATCCATACTGGAATAAGCCCATCATGTCCCCTAGGAAATGAATCCTGGTTTCCCATGTGCCAGTCCTGCATGCACTCAACTGAGCCATCCAGCTGCAACCAATTTCCATAAGTAAAAACCTATAAATACGAAGATTTTACAAAGGCTATTTATGAATCCAATGTGTTCTGATGATGAAGACATTGATGTTGATTAAAGATAAGTTCAAATAACTTTTTTCGCATGAAAAATCGGTAAAACTCAAGGCAATGTGGTCTATATTTGCCAATCTAGTAAGCATCAAAGCACACTGGCTTTTTACAGAGACTTCTGGGATTTTGAAATTGTAGATTTGGACAGCTCTACAAAATGGCGAATGGGCTATATAGTGCACTAAGTAGTGAGTAGTGAAATAATTCTGATACAACCAAAGACTTTGTGGGAAACATTTGGGTATGACTCCTCCTGTTCCAACATATCTGCACCCCAGTTCCCAAGCAAAGCCCATACAGACATGGATGCTTGGCGTAAAGGAACTTGACTGACCTGCACAGAGTCCTGACCTCGACCTACAAGAACACCTTTGGGATTAATTAGAGCAAAGACCAGGCCTTCTTAACAACAATGTCTTACCACACAGATGTACGTGGGACACGTAGTATAAATAAACACTCTTGTGGAAAACCTTATCAGTAGATGGAGCTGTTATAGCTGCAAAAGGTGGGCCAATGTCAGTATATAACTTATGGATTACAAATTGTGCTGAAATTCAATTGTCTGTAAAGGACAATGAATAAATACTCGGAGAAATGTAACTCTACTATATCCTAAGAAGAATTATCAAGCACAACTGTTGTACAACTGATGAATCATAAAATGTATTGTTTTATAATTAAAATATCTCCAATTATTATATTTTTACAGCAAAAATGCTTTTCAAAGACTCAGAGTGTTCAAAGTTCAAAGCATAATGGCTGCTGTGCAAGTGCTGTCTGTTCCTAATGTGGTTTTAAATTCGACTGGTAATTGCCAGCATTTGAAATGCCCTTCAACACCTGTGAGTCATGTTCACCAAAGCAGAAAGATGGAACGCTTCCAGTATCCTTTTTTCCAGCAGCCCTATATGGAAAGTTCTGATGAAGTGTTAAGTGTGTAATAAAAGGTGGGATAAAACTTCTTATGTCAGAACACGATTCCCCTCCAAACACTTTAAATGATCTCTTCATGATTTGCCAAGTAATTTACCAAATTAGAAATTCAGAAAACCAATAAACTCACATTGGATTCTGTGTCAGAACTGTGGTACCTGCCAGCATGATTTAAGCAACGAAAGGAAGCTGTTTACCTTCAGGTTTCCAAATGTTCCTGAAGTTCAGGAAAGCAGAGCTATCATTCATGAATTTATTGTTACGTCGTTAGGCTTTTCATTCTCTGAAGTCACTCACACAACACCAAAAGTTAGCATCAATTTACTAAAAGTAAGCCAGAAGCTCATTTGTTGTTTAAAATGTGCCAAAATGCAACCATTGTGCAAAAGTGTTTCATGTTGATGTAGACTAGTGACAGAAAAATGGCATGGGCTGCCAACAAAGCAGATGGTTTAAGAGCAATGCCGTCTCCATTTGATGCGGAGTGTATGACTTTTTCAACTTTTCACTAGAAGCTAAATAACACCACATTTTTGAGTGTTACAAACTACACAACGTGAAAGTAAAAACTCACAAAACCAAAGCATAGAGTCACTGTTTGTCATTAAACGTTCACATATATGAATAAATAACGCTTAAAAACCCACACTAATGAAAATTGTGTTTTTGATGTTCTTGACATGTCACTGTGGCATTTTTTTTAATGATGTAGGACATGTTAAAAAGAAAATTAGGCTCTGAATTGCATTTCTCAGTATTTCTCTATTCAAATTGTTGAGTCGGGAGAAGATGCAAAAATGTGGTAAAAAGCTTAGGTGTGACTTAGACGCTTCTAACTCAAGCCACAAAATCCCAGCTTTGCTCCATTCAAATGCATCCACTTGTAGACGACTACATCCATGTACGTCTTTGTTTTCTTTGTCCAACATGGTGTCTGGCTCTAAACCGTACAGCTGGAAAGATGATCGGAGTGGGACTTTAACATTGTTTCATAACTATGAGTGCTGTGTTGAAATACTGTTAATTGCAATAATCATTTATTTTGCCCATTCCCAAATGTTCGACCTGAACTATTTAACTTCATTTGCACTCAAGACAAATGTTACCATTCATGACATCTTCAATCTGACTGTATATCTATAAATGTCTGACATTTCTGCAGTAGGCAGCAAGATGATTATGATGAAAATTGATGCAAAGATTACAAAGAGCTATAAATAATGTTTAAAAAAGGATAGGGAAAAAATAAACTGTCCTGTTCACACTGAACATTGATCATGCAGAATGCAGTCTCAGCTCTTAGTAAAAAAAAATTACCTTAACACAAAAACTAATTACACGCAATGTATTTGTGGGACCTCTTTTCAAATGCTTTACTTGTTCATACAGTCAAGGAGTCTTAGTTAAAATTATTTAAATGTGTTCAACCTAAAAAGCTATGTATTTTTGTGAACATGATTGCACAGAAAGACAGAAAGTTGACAGAAAGAAAAAGCAGCAAATCTTTTTTTTTAAATATATACTTCTGAACAAAAGCTCTGATAGCTTGACTACTTTGTAAGGATTATTTTATTGCTGTTACTTACCGTAACCAGTTGACACGTCAAATAAAATTGAAGAAATAAGAATAAGGTAGCATAAATATACACCAAAGACTCACAATAATGTATTATTGTCCTTTTTCTGAATGCAATGCAAAACATGGCAGTGTCAGATAGATTCTGGTTAATTTTCATGGCACATGCTAAATCCCTTCGTGACTCTTACAGGTGGTAAATTGAAAGTATCAGAATCCAGAGGGCGCATTTTAGTAGCAATCTGTTGCTTAAATACGCAGTTTTTCTGGAATTCCCCTATTTCACAAACAGTTGATACATAATTACACGCACACTCACAGAGCTCTGAAACTGCTCTGCTGACATTTACACATACTAGCATGCTCCTGCATGAACACACACTCAAGGTTACACATTTTTATTTATTTGGATTCATAGGACCGCAAAATGTTCAACAAAAGCCGTGCATGGATGAAATGCAAAAAAAAAACATCTTTTTATACTGAAATATCGGGTAAACAAATAAAATCAACTTTCCAGCACACACCATAAATCCTTGTTTACAATCTGCATTTACATAAATAGGGTTCTTGTGTGTTGTTTTTCATCCTATCAAGTAACTTTCATGTAGTAAACAAACAGAGCCACCAGCAAAGCATTGTGGAGTCTGAACAGCAACAATAGGTAAAATAGTTACACTACAAACAAAAAGACCAAAAGAAAGATGATAAGCACCTTTATATTTGTTTTATTTGCACATTATAGTTTTTTGGTTTTTTTTGCATTAAACACATATTGCTGTTTTAACACACCAGTTCTGCAGACATGTGCCTTCAGGATTTTACTTTTTCTTTTTTTTTTTTATTGCACCACAACATAAAACAGAGTTGTTACTGCTCTGGGAGGTTCTGAATGCTACATGGATGAGAATTGGGGTTGGTCCTAGCCAGCTCCAAGCTGTACAAACAAGAACAAGCAATAACTCAAATCCACAGGGTTTATTTGGTTTGACTTCCTCACTGTCAGATTCTGGCAAAGAGGCTGTGGCCACACAGCGCAGGAGAGAAGAACATGAAATGAAAAACTGCTTCATTCACATAGGTTTATTTGTCAGCCTCTTATTTGCCTGCAGGGTGCCTCAACAGAAAAACTGTGATTAACTTATGCCTAATATCTGAGTATTTTTTCCTCATTTATCCAATATTTGTATCATGTATAAAATAATCAAGTGTTAATACATGTCAGTATTTCAGTTTTAGATCTGCAGATGCACCAGTGCAATCTTAACAAAGGAAAAACACTGTTTGAATGTCAAACAAAAGGAAATTACTTCAAAAAAGTTGTATTTGTTTTGTTTGGACAAATCTTGGCAAATTTAGAACAGCATAAAAAAGAACCAACATTGTATCCATAAAAGATAATCCATGCAGTCATCACAATCTTAATCAATAAAACTGTATATATTGCATTTTTCTGACAGTTGCTAGATGTGGTCATGTGAAAGGTTTGGTTTAAGAACTGGTAAATGTAGGTTTATTTTGAGCAATAGAGCACATTCTCAGCTGGGTCTGTGAAAGCATACAAATCTCATTCTCTCCTGATGTAACTTGTCACTGCTATGTTAAATCTTAGTGAAGGGAGCGATTTAGAGCCCTCCACCGCTATGGCTTACCCCTTAAAAAACGATTACGGACACCCCTACCCTTTCAAATGCCCCTCCAATCAGAGGGGTGGGGAGAAAGCTGGAGGGGTAAGGGAAGAATTTGGATTTGGCCAGTGTGGTGAGCCCACCAAGGATATCTATTTTATCTACCATATATACCTTCCCAGTGGTCTTTTATTTATGATCATGCTGTTTTCAGACAAAATAATAAAAAAAATAAATAACTGTGTTGTTTTCTAGGACATCGTTTCTGCAGAACGGCAGTTCGTCAGAAATTTTCTTTTGATTTGTTAGTGAGGCCGTTGGTGGTCAGTAGGCCTCTGTTCATCTCAAATCTGTCAAAATCTAAAAAAATATTGTTCAACAAAATGTAACGTGAAGTAAATGCTTTGCTAAGTAAATATCTCCTCCTTTAGGATTGACAAAATCTAACGGTATCATCTCCATTTTTGCTTTTCTCTGAACCGGCAAGTCTGTCATTTTGGTAACATTCTTGCTTTTTTGTTTTTCAGAGCTGCTGAATGCACAGCCCACCTTCCCCCTATTACCCTCTTACTTATAGATTTCACAACTAAGAGCTCTTTATCCATATTTTATCTCTGTTTCAAAACTACCAGAGTGTTGACGTTAAGCTATCCTGTCCCAACTCCCTTCTGCATTTGGGTTCCAGCTTAACAAGGTTTCATTCAAACGTTTATTTGTGTGCAAAACTTTTGCTTCATATCTGGTATGCTGCAATCCTAGGCTGTCGTTGCCCAAATGAGATTCATAATAAGAAATTTAAGTTGACAAAAATGAAATGATTCAAGTTGCGAACACCTTGACTAAAAATCTGAGAGATAATGGATGTTTTTTTTTTTTACTCAACCAGTCCTAAATATTCTCACCTGTGTATAAAGGACAGGTGTGTGAGCGCAGCCAGGAGACTATTACCCCATTACGCATAGGGGTGTGATAGTATCCGCAGGTCCCAGAGAGGAAAGCATTGAAGTGCTGTGCGTGTACCCTGGCCCTGACTAACGCACACCCCCATGGATTCACATTCCGCTCAGCTAAACTGCCATGAGAGCCGTGGGGGTGATCAGCACAGTGTCTGCAGAGCAAGGAATCCTCACAGACACACAACTGTCTGCTTTACACAAACAAGCGCAGATGCAATATCCTTAACACAGCGGTCGGGCTCTCCCAGGAGGCATTGAGGTGCATCCCTGAAATCTGACCCCTACTTCGACTGTTCTCCACTGCTCAGCAGCAGAGCAGCTCATCCTGAAAGATGTAATTTCTCAGTTCGAGAGTTGATCTGTGGGTTGCAGAAACCATGCAAAGTGGGCTGGGGGTTGAGATGATAAAAAGAAGATCGTTTTTTTGGAAAAAAGACAAGGAGGACTGAACATCTACAGCTGCTTTTAAAGTCTAAAGGAATAGATTATTTTTTGCATATAAGTCTGCAACTAATAAGAACAGAGTGTAGGAGCAGCCAGGATGCTCAGTAAAAAGCACATTTAAAGATGCATTTGTGTATAAATATCTGGAAAAGAAGAACAAAATTAATATTTCTTCTTTGTGATTTTCTTTCCGTATTCTCAGAGATTTCCATTGGCAGCTTTGCTTTCCTCTCACTTTGCAAAGTGGCTCATTAGTGTCAGTGTGAGTGAGTGGGTCTGTACTTGTTCTATGATAGGTTTGTTTCCTGTCCAGGTTGTTTCCATGCTTTTAGCCCAAAGCATGCTGGGATTGGCTTCTGATATCCATTGGAATTCATGGAAAATGTATAACTGGATTAAAAAAAAAAAACCACTCTCATAATACATATTCACTGGTGTTGTATATTAGGGTCACTTAGAGACATTGGCGCTTTATGAGCCAAGAAAAAGTGGAAGGGGAAATGTGTCAGAGCCACCGTGTTTGCCATCTTGGCAGTGTGTTTATGTGTTTGTGCCTCTTTGGCAGTTCGGAGGCATTAACAAAAGGCGTCAGGA
Source organism: Adrianichthys oophorus (assembly GCA_036245035.1). Taxonomy (NCBI): domain Eukaryota; kingdom Metazoa; phylum Chordata; class Actinopteri; order Beloniformes; family Adrianichthyidae; genus Adrianichthys; species Adrianichthys oophorus. Next base: position 14,976,938 of record BSAI01000207.1, on the reverse strand, counting down.
AGCCATCGAGTGTTTTTTCAACATTAATGAAGGGCAGCACTGACGACCGCAGGAACCCACTCGTGGACACAGAGAGTACAAGCATAAAATGAAGCACATATGCTTCAGTGTTTGTTTTTGCTGTTTTGCTCCCTCCCGCTCTCCGCAATAAATACTTTCCGGTCGTAATAAGTGTGATGACCCCATGAACACACTTCAGTCCTCACACAAACAGAAAACCTAGAAAAGCCCGGCATGTGTGAGGCTTTAAGGTCACATGTTAGCAAAAACAACAAGCTTATAAGTTGAATTTTGTTTGGTTTCAAGCATTAAAAGCATAGCTTAAAAAGGGATTTCCTTTATGGCAAAGCCTTGTGTAATCATTTTAAAAAATAGACAAAAGCGGTCATTTAAAGTGGGTTGTGGATAGGTGAAGAAAAGGATGAGGAAGTTGTGTGACAAGACGTTCAGTCACCCCCTTTACTTCCTGGGCCAACAACCCTCACCACTTCCAGGCGAGTATCTTTAAGAGGATGTTGTGTGTACAGAGCTGCCCTGCACTTTCTCAACCACAGCTATATCACTTCAAAAGCTTAGCCACTGAACTGTTTGTTTACAAGCTACACAGCCCTGATTGTATGGCTAACAGTTTGCATGTTGGAATAAAACAGAGCACATGCAAGAACATCCGCCATGGCTTTCAAAGCAGCTTTCAACGGGCTTTCTCTGCTCAAGGCTTCCATCTAGTGGCAATGAAATCTGTGATCCTGGAAAATGTTGGTCATTCCGTTTGATGCATCACTAAAGCGCACAGTTGTTAATCTTTAAAGCAAAGCCTTGTCTGCCTCCCTGTGCGTGTCAGTTTCTACGTACATTTTAGTCAGAGGATGGTTTGAGTTTCACTCGCATGTGTGAGAACTCACAGCTGGTGAGATGTAGCACTTTCTGCATTTCTTCTTGATAGAGGGAAAGGTTCTCCTTTTACCTTTATGATCATCTGCAGAGACTAAGCAAGGATTCTCCAGGTGAATGGGGGCACTGATGTGACCTGAGGGCACTGGAGGCGGAGCAACAAGTGGCGGAGGGCTTGCAGGTGCTAAACACAGGTGCTGTGCACCTGTGTAACATGTGGCCCTGTGTGTGTACGCAAAGTTGGGATGCTCATGACTACCAGCTCTGCTTTCACACACACCTGCAACCCCAAAAACCCACACAGCATTCAGCTAAAATCCTACGTCTTACTGCAACACACATTTTTACGCATACACTTCACCAGGTGCAACATAAACTACTACCCAACGTAAAATTTGTGTTGTTAGATTTCATTGTTTTATTAGATTATATTATTCATAGATGTGGGTGAGTTTTTTTTAGGAATCAAAACGAGAAAAAGAAATGAGATGATTAAAGGTAAAGCACAGCAAACAATAAAAAACTACATTTTTTACCTCAAACTGTTCTTGACTAAAAAAATACAAATAAACATTAAACAAAATGAATGAAATTTCTATGAAGGGTTTTTGCTTTTCTGTGTTAATTTTATATGATCACTTTGAAATCCAGAAGTGTTTCCAGAATATATTGACTTATTTTTTTCTAAATTTGTTACATTTAAAGAACACAGGCACTGTTTTTTAAAACTTTACCTTCTTCTAATTTTTTTTTAGACCTACTACCTTTTTCTTGGATGTCAATTTTTTTTTGGCTTTGTTTTAAAAACCAAAATAAAATAACACATTTCAGTAGCATTTTTCCTATTCCAACAAAATATGTGTTGACATGTGTCTGAACCACTTAACAGTTGAATAAATAAATATCATGACTTGTTGAACTTTGTGTAAATTGGACTATTTGTTTTGTTTACTTTGGGTAATTCTTTTCCCCTTTCAGGCTGCCTGTGAGAAAAGCTATGATCTTTTTTTGTGAGAACATGAGAGTGGGAGTGTTCTTCACACTTGGATAGTCCCATTGACTTAATTGGCATTTGCCATAGAATACCAAACATTTTCTTACCCACTCTTTGTTTGCTTTCATAAAACGTACCAAACTGCCAGAAGACGTGCACCAACAGCGACACATTTGGAGATTGTACTACCTAAAACAAGAAATGATCAGGAATGGGAAAAACAAAAACTAGCTGTGGCAGTGAGTTCTCTGACAATTCCATGTTAAAAAATTCCTTTTTATTCCCAACACTCCAAGTCAGAGCAGGTGCACCTCCGGCTGTTTTTGTCTTCTTTTCTGTAATTGTTAGCAATGATGAAACTTAGCTCACCACCAGTTTCTGTATATTTTGTTTTCACTGACATGAGTGAGCGTAGAGCCATGTTTTTAGACAGAACAGAGTTCGCTTATTTGATCCACATACCGGTATGTTTAGTCCAAAAACATGCTTCATAGATTGATAGGTGACTCTAAACGTTCCTGTAGGAGGGAGTATGAGTGGTTGTCTGACTGTCTGTGACCCTGTGATGGACTGGTGACCTGTCCAGGATGAACCCTGTGTTTTACCAAAATATAAAGGTTAATGTTATCCAAATATATAATGTCATTGTTCATTTATGAGATAACAGACATGATGAAACATGATACAATATGCCTCGACTTTCTGGGATTATTTCTACAATATTTTTTCATAGATTTGAAGATTTCAATTATTATTATTATATTTAAGGGTCAGAAATTGATTTTATTTTGAGATTATAGCTAAGTCTCAATTTAAACTTTATTCCGTGTGCAATCACTTAATGTTGTCCAATAAAATCTTCATCAGCTGATTCAACAGGTTGAAGTTCAATTTGAATTTAAGGGAGTTTAATCAGGAGTCACTGGTCCAAGTCACTAGGCTTCACAGGGAGTTCTGCTTTAAAAAAACAGAGGGTGGACAAGAGAGAAGGTAAATCACGTACAACGAGGAGGAGGACTGGTCACGGGAAAACCTTGTAAATTTGTGGACAACAAAGAACAAACTGAGAAGAAACTGCTTCAAAACCTACTAAAACAGGCTTGATTATCCAAAGGACACTGAAAATAAAATTAAGCCAATCTCTGTAATTAGAAACCAAGTTGATGGTTATAATATGACTATTTTTGAACCTAGACCGCCTTATTATTGCCGAGAGACATCAGGAAACGGCTGCGCTGCAGTTTGCATCCCAAATCAAACAAAACCAGATCTCACAAGAACATGTATAAGCATAAACACATTCACAAACCAAACTTCCTCCACGTCTGGACAGTATTACGTGCTGCAGAGGATATCCCCTCCCACAAACACACACACACGCCCTCTCCCTAATTATAGTCTGCATCATTGAAGCCGAGCGCTCTCGAGAACACGTTTTCTCTCTCTTCACTAGCAACACACATTCACAGACAAAGCACTTTTCAAACATAGTAACAGAAAGCTGCTGGTTTGAGGCCACCATCTTCAAAATACAGTATACGGAGGTCGTCTGTTGTGGCAAACCAGGGCCTCATTTTCCTGAGCAGAAAAAAATAGCAGGCTCTAAAAGGCAGAAGAGATAAGTAAAGAACAGCCATTAGTTTGTCTTATGGAAGCACTTGATTTAGCATAATTATGACAAACAACAAAAGGACCCTGTGGGAACTGTATACAACCGCTCACCGCAAACGATGGTGAGCCAGGTTCCATGTGATGACGCCTTGGACTCTCCCTGTGAAGTAGAGCAAAGAAGGAAGCATGGGGGACAGACAGAGGCTTAAGTGATAAACACAGCAGCCGGATAATGTAGCTGAAGGCCTGCAACACTGCTCTCTGGAGATGAATAATGAGCCTGGCTGCATGTAAACTGTGGTTGGAAAACAACTAAAGCTGCTGACTTACTGTAGTGGTGCAGAGGTGAGGAGGCCCTACATTTGGTCTCTAGCCAGGAGGAGGAGGTCTTGCTCTCCTAAACACACTCCTTTTTCCTGAAGTAAAGCAGGGCCATCACTGTAGATCTACATTCAGATTTAACCTACAGTTTTCCTGAAACTCCCTTAAAGCTGAATCAAACAGTCAAATGACACAGGCAGAAGCCAAAGTGGTGTGCACGTTTAAAAACTTGATTTCTTTAAAAATAACATTTTAAAATTAACACAAAATGTATGACTGAAGGGTAAGCTACTCATTCATATTCACACATCACAAAAAGGTGACGGTTTACTGGCATCACTGTAAATAAAAAATGTGAAATTATGTGGCAAGTTCAAAATGAAGGAAAATTTGATCAATGTTTGGTTTTTTTGTCCTCAACAGTTGCTGTATCTGGAAATTAAGAGAAAATCCCTGAATAACCTGACACAGAATTCAAGATTAAGGGATAGTCTTTGATTTTGGAAAACATTCAGTGCACTTTGTTACTAGTGTTTGTTGGTGGTCAAATTGTCAATGTGTGGCTCACCACAGGAGGGTAAATTTATAAAAAAATCTCAAATATCTCTTTGTTCTGTTTATTTAAAGAGATTTAAAATTAATAAAAACAGTAAAAAAATGTTCAATATAATACATTGGTAATAATGGAGCAACAAAAATGCACAGATCTCTGGATCACTAATTTGAATTGAAATATTTGGTGTCATCTTTGCCACATCTCTTATTCAGTCCACTGAAGTATTTCTCTCTGAAGGCGTTGTGTCTCTGATAGGTGCTGAAACGAGGGTCCGATAGATGAGCAGTGCTGTCAGATTCCTGCAAAGGAAAAAAAACGAAGGTTACCGTATTGTTATCATCCACCTAACAGTTTGTTGTGTTAATTATGTCACTAACTGATAATGCATGAAGACAGAGTATGAATATTGTTAGGTCCACCTCTGGCTCTTTGACTTTCTCCATAGTGATGAGGCGTCGAGAAGTGTGGCTGGAGAGCGTCTCTTCACAGTTGCTGACGATCTGAAGACACGGGTGAAGGGGAACCATCTCATCACAATACCTGAAAACACACCAAACAAATATAAACAGTCACAAATTACAGGTAAATAATAATAATGATGAAAAACAGAATAAGCGTGGGCAGTATTGGGCAAATTAATTACCTGTTCTAATCTGGACAAATATCCATTTGTCTAACGAGATTAAACATGAGAATGAATGTTTCCTTTTTTTGGGACGACAGAAGGGCAGTATTAAATAATCCATACGGGTAAAAATATAATGATTATTTTTGCTGCTTTAGTTTATTAGAACTGTTTCTAAGAAATAATAAAGGGCTTTGAAGATAACCTATAAGAGCAAGACCTTAAGAATTGCCTAATCTAACAAATTTAAATGACATTTATTAATGTTATTTTTGATGTTTAATAGTTGATTTTAAAAAGTGGGCTCATAGCAGGTCTTGAAATTGGGCTAATACATTTTCAGTTATGAGCAAAAAGAAGGTTAGTAGGAACATTCACAAAACCATATCTAAACAAATCACAACCAGAATGGAATTTTTACATATACTAGCACCATGTTTGGTGAAAGAAAGAAAAAAAAATAGCAGAAACATCTGTTTTGGTCATTTGAACTTGTTTTGGAGCCAGACAACCTGGTCACCTTGACTGCTGGTTCTTTCTTCACCAGCCAGGCTAGGTTAAGGCCTATTAACAGCAGATGATGTATATGTTTACACGTTTGTGGCAGAAGCACTTTCTCCAAACCAACATCTGAATAGCAACAGTCCCTACTTGAAACCCCATTTGTGCATGACTGTTTGCCTTGTTGCCTGGGACACATGTGGGTCTCTGCGATAATGTTTGGTCACCACAGTGACTAGTGGCTGAAGCATCCACAGGATATCTCCTTTTGCCAACCAGAACAACTTAGGAGGGGAGAGTTTGAACAGCTCCATTGAAGTTAATGGCCTGATGGGGACAGCCTTTCATTTTTTCCATGCAACCTTTTGGCCTCTGTAAATAAAATTAAAAAAAACTCATAAAAATGTCACTCCTCACAAATTCTCCTTTCACTTTAATTTAGGCTTTAACACAAATGTGGAAATCTTTAAATGTCTTATCAATTACAAGAGGGTCATTTTAACAATTGTGTATGTTTTTTTTTCTGGTGATCAAGTTTGATTATCTTTTTTTCTCTAACTTGCTGATAAAGCAGAAAATCGTCTGGAGAACTACAGCTCATGGGTTATAGAAGAAATGTCACATTTCATATTTATGGTTCCCTTGTTTATGTTATAATCAGCTCGCTATTTGGTCGTGACGACTGACAGTGCATCACCATGTTTTACCTCCATGCCCATTTATTTTTGAAGTGCAAAGATTGAAGAGAGTTGAAACTGAGTAAGAAGCTGTTTGTTGCTAACAGCACTTCATGTCACCTGTCATTTGACACACACACACTTTTATCCTCGCGAAGTGGGCAGACACACAGTGCCTACTGTTCTGTTGCAACCACGGAGGCACACGCATGAATGTGGGGGGGCAACAGAAACCTGATAGCTCCCCCACGGAGCCCCAGATTAGGCCCAGGAGACAGACTCTGTCTGGACATATACACACAGACATACACATCCCAAAAAATATACACACACTTTCAGGTCAGTCTCCAGACCATAGAGACAGATAATTCATATATTGCCTTGCCTGCCAGGCTCAGATGTTTATTTTGGTACAGCTCTCTACCAAGAACAGAGTCCAGCACCAATGAGATGAGTAGCAAAGAAGACGAATGTGTGAAGATGATGACACATTCACAAATACAAGACCACACACATACAATGAAGCAAAAGAGTGTTTGGCATTTACTGATTCTGCACGCTGTCCCACATTAAGAGATGAGGGGGGTCAGTAATGTTCATCAAAGAAACACTTCCACTGTAAGAGAGAAAATAAAAAATAAAAAAAATCCTAGAAATCACATTGTCCGATTTTTACATTATTTATTTATTTATTTCTATAGTGGTGCAGAAAATAGGAATTTAATCAATAAAAAAAAGTTCATTCAATACTTTGTATAGTAACCGCGGTTGTCAATGATAAAGATCAAACATTTCTTGTAGGCCTTATCTCACTGTAACTGCTATTTTGGTCCATTCTTCCATGCAGATCTCCTCAAGAGCTGAGATGTTTCGGGGGTGTTGCTGGGCAACATGGACTTTCAACTCCCTCCACAGATTCTTTGTTGCATTCAGAGACTGGCTAGACCACTCCACAACCTTGAAATACTTCATTGCATGGTTGGTGTGTTTGAGATCATTGTCATGCTGGAAGATCGAGCCACAATTTATCCTAAATGCTCTCACTGACAGGAGTTTTTTTTCTCTCCAAAATCTCACTATACACAACCCCTTTCACCCTTTCCTCAATACAGATGAGTGTTCCTGTCCCCTTTGCAGAAAAAACTGCCCAAGCATGATGAATCCGCCCCCATGCGTCACAGTAGGTATGGTGTTCTGATTAACTCAACATTCTTCATTTACGTTATTCACGCATCAGGGTAGCAAGTTTTAATGTTAAGTCAATGGTGTAGATGCGATATTAGGTCCTACCACTTGATTTGAGCGGTGGGTGTATCGGTCTTGCAGCAGCGCGATTTGAGTGACGCGGAGTGAATTGGGCAGTGTGGCCAGAGTTCAAATATCTGAACCTTGGCAAAGTTCCCACGTCGTACATACCCATCAGGGACTCATGTTTGGAAATATGACATGTTCAGTAACTCTATCAATCAATAGAATTGGCGACACTGATCCTGGGAGGCTGACTGGCAGGCAAAGACAGGGGAGCAGCTGCGGCATTGGGAAGGCAACCTGCTCGGTTCTCCTGAACTTTATTACATTTTTCTTATTTTCACTGAGACAATGATTTAAAAAAAAAAAAGGTCTCTAATTTTACTCTTGTTTTAATTTTTTTCCGTTCTCTGGGTCACAGAGAAATGTAAACATCAAGCCTAAATGTGTTTATTGTCCATATAATATGTATTTTATGTTTGAAAAAGAGCCCCATCCTTTTGGGGTTTTCTTCCCTTTCATCTGTTCACACCAACAATGTGATGTAATTCCTACTTTTCCAGATGAACACCTGCACTTCCCAATGTTTTACGACGACAGCACTTTTGACAAAACAAACCATTTTTTCCAAAGATGTTCTCATCCACAGTCAGATTAGTTTCCTGCAGCCCTGCTCTATTGATGTGAAAAGCGAAACACAGCTGTAAACAGTTCTTTTGCTGTCATGATGCTGGTGGTTAGACACAGAGGAAAGTGCTGAAGGTAAATGCAGAAATAGTTCATACAGAGAGACAGTGCTGAATAGTGCACAGTCAAGCAGCCTAAACTACATTCTAAAATTCTTGTTTGCTTTCATTGAGGGCTACAGGGTGGTGCAGTCGCCTCAAAGCGAAAAGGCCCTGGTTCAAATCCCGACTGGGACCTTTCTGTGTGGGTTTTTTCCGGGCATTCCGGCTTTCTCCCACAGTTCAAAAACATGCTTCGTGGGTTCATTGGTTGGTGAATTAATTGGTTACTGCGTGTGTGATTGTGTGGCCCTGTAACAGACTGGTAACCTGTTCCGCGTGTACTCTGCCTTCACCCAACAGTAGCTGGGACAGGCTCAAGCAACCCTGTAAACCCGACAGAGACATAGCGGGTTACGAAAATGAAAGACTGAACGGATGGATGGATGCATGCTTTCATTTATTTAAAACAGCAACATGTCCCATCTTGTAGTGGTGTGAATTATTATCCAACTGGAATTGGCACAAAAAAGTGTAATCTGTTACAAAATAATTATGAATTTATAAAAGTATAAATAAAAAGCTTAAAATAAATCAGCTAAACAAAAAATATTGAAACAATATCAAAGAACAAAAACGCATTTCAGATGGGAAGCTGATTTTGTGAACACAACATCCATACATTATTTTTCTAAAATACTGTATTGTGAATCATATTTTGTGTAACTTTGGTGACAGAGTGTGTATTCAGACCAGAAAAGTCCATTGGTTAAAACAGAGACCACTTAATTTGGTTTGGTTGACTCCTGAACCTTGCATTTGTATTCAGACTGCTGCGTACTAGACATTTCTGTGTTGAACAAAAGCTTGTGAACAAAACCATGTGATTAAAGATCTCTTCGGTTACTGGACAGAAATTATGATGGCGCGGCAAAGCAATGAGACGTGTAAATAATGCATGTCCTAGGCTTTGCAATTCTTGTCGGGATAGTTCACTTATTCAAACTTGATATTTTGCGGACAAATTTTGAATGTCTGTATCAACGTCAGGTGCAAAACTTTTTACTGCTACTTTTCTACGTCGGAGGCTACTGAGGAAACAGCTAAGAAAGTGCGCTGATGAGTGTTTATGACTTATACAGTGAGGATTGAAAGTTTGCGCACCCCAAATTATTGTTCTTAATGTTATATTGTTGTGTATAAAGAACCTAAGGAAAGATCGAAAAATCTTATAATGGCATCAGTTTACAGATGAGACATTCTTTGTAAAAAAAAAAAAAAAAAAAAAAAAAAAAGGAGGCTTGATTTCCATCATTTACCCTTTCAAAGTAACAGAAAACAAAATAATGGTGAGTGCAAACGTTTTGGCACCCTGCAGAGTTCGTACCTTGAACTGCCCCCCCTTGGCAAGTATCACAGCTTGTAAACACTTTTTGTAGTCAGCTAAGAGTCTCTCCATTCTTGTTTGAGGAATCTTCATCCATTCTTCTTTACAAAAGTCTTCCAGTTCTTTGAGATTTCTGGGGTGTCTGTTATGCACTGCTCTTTTCAGGTCTATCCATAGATTTTCAATGTTGAGGTCAGGTGATTGGGAAGGCCATCTTCTTCTCAACTTCAACTTTTTCACAGATGACATCAAGTCAATGTCCAAAATTTGCTGAAACTTTGTGGAATCCATTCTTCCTTAAACTCGTGAAATGTTTCCTGTGCCGCTGGCTGCAATACAAGCTCAAAGCATGATTGACCCACCCCCATGCTTAACAGTTAACAGAGGTTCTTTTCATTAAACTCTGGACCCTTTTTTCTCCAAAAGTACCTTTGCTCATTGCAGCCAAAAAGTTCCATTTTAACCTGGTCGGTCCACAGAACTTGTTTCCAAAATGCTTCAGGCTTGTTTATGTTTATGTTCATTTGCAAACTTCAAACGTTGAATGTTGTGGTGAGGACATAGAAGGAGGTTTTCTTCTGCTGACTCTTCCATGAAGAGCAAATTTCTACAAGTATCTCTTGACAGTAGAACAGTGTAGCACAACTCCAGAGTCTGCAGGTTTTTCTGGAGGGATGCTGCAGTCAAACGTGGGTTTTGATTTGCTTTTCCCACAATCCTGCGAGCTGCTCTGTCTGAGATTTTTCTTGGTCTTCCAGATCTTGCTTTAACTTCCACTATTCCTGTTGACTGCTATTTCTGAATGACATTCCGAACAGAGGATATTGTCATCTTAAAAAGCTTTGCTATCTTCTTTTAGCCTTATCCTGCTTTGTGAGCATCAACTTTTTTCAGTTTCATTGTTCTGAACATCTGCTTGGAAGAACCCGTGATGCTGATTGTGGGGGCAAGGACAGATGACTCAGATTATTGAAAATCTTTGAGATTGAACTCACCTGGTCTTTGCAAATGAGGATTGTGAGCAACCCAGGACACTGTCAGGTCTCAGCTTTTCTCAAGTGGGCGGTGCATACTATAAATTCAGCAGGGTGTCCAAACTTTTGCACACACCATTATTCTGTTTTCTGTGATTTTGAAAGAGTAAATGATGGAAATAAAGCCTCATTTTTTGACATATTAAATAATGTCTCACCTATAAACTGATGCCTTTAGAAGATTTTTCAACCTTTCCTTGGGTTCTTTGTGTGCAGTAATTTAACATTTTACCTGGGGTGCAGAAAGGGATCTCCACTTTTTCATTGTACAATAATACAAGTGAACCTAACACTAATTATTGCTGAAAATTTTGAATATGGTTCTTGGATTTGGCATGCAGTTCTCTAAAGTCTGATTTGGAGTTTCCAAAATGAATTGAACGTCTATGTCAAAATGCTCCCAATTCTGACAACGACGAATACATGCTTTGGATGCTTTGAGAGTTCAAACTTGTATATATCTGCAAGATACATCCAAAACCTGTTCAATGTTTTGTTGTGCTTCACATTTTAAAAGAACCTTTATTCATGCTTTGAAGCTAATTTTTGAAAATGTAAAAATTAGTTTTTTTTTTTTCTGTTTACTATTTTATAATAATGAATGTATATTAAAGTTGCAGACAAAACTAAAAAGTTTAAAAAATTCTATGAATTGAATGTGTCACGTGGTTCTAAAAACCCTAGGGATGTGTTCTGCTTCTTAAAATATCACTTTTTGAATTGGTTGTTATTTAGAAATTTTTAAGTTATGATCAAGCATAAGATTTTATTTCTAATCACAATGTCTGATTTGTGGAACGAGTCTGCCCTCTGCTGTTAAAAATCAAAAACTGAAGAAAAGCAGAATTCTCAAGACAAAAGTATTTTATAAGCCCTGGAAGGCTGGATATTCTTCAATTCTGAACCAAAATGTAAAGTAGTTAAACATTCTAGAAAAGATATGATCTACTGTAAAATGTATCCAAAAAAAACAAGATGCATGACTTCCACTATAGCAAATAAAGTTTACTTCTGGGTGATGTTGTGAAATGTTTATGCTAGCCTGTTGCTTCTTATAAAGCCTGACCTCGATTTATTCTGCTGCCCAGTGCAGACATTCAATTCAGTTTAAGCTGTAACAAATAAAATAAATAGATAAAAAAGCTGTAACAAATAAAAAAGACAGTGATCACAAACTACTTTTCTATAATCCGTTCTTTTCATTGTGTCAAATTCAGTAGCGTGCCTTTTTTCATTAAAATTTTTCTTGCAAACGCCACACCATCTGTTTTGCCATCTGTCCATCAACAAAAGGGTTATTAGGTTTGAACAGTCAAAAATCCACACTGAGGTCAAACTCATTTGCTACTAGTTAAAGAAACGTGTGTTTACTCACTCTGGCCTGTAGATAGGCAGCCAGTAGACAAGCCTCCCACCCAAAACCAGGTGGTGAGCAGAGAAGTTCAGCAGATCTGTGAAGATGTCACTTAGGTGGTACGCCTGTGAGACCGGAACATGAGACTCTGCATAGCTAGAACAGAATATTAGAAGAAAAACACAGTTCGAAATGAAAAAGATAAAAATAATATTTTGATTGTTCTCATTAAGATTTTGCTTAGTCATTTTAAAACATGACTTAACAAGTCAGACTCCATTTTTCAAATCTAGCATGCTAACATACAGGTTTGGTGGAACTCACTTGCCGTCAGGTAGTTTAGTGTTTACTTTGTAGGAGCCCGTTTTCCTTGTGGATTCTCGAATTCCATATGGCGCTATGAACACAGGAGAACAAGAAAAGACAGAAACGTACATATGTAGATATGCAAAAATTAGCTTGTACTCTTAAAAATGATTAGCACTTCACGCTGCTCTTTATCTGCATCATCAACACACAGCAGGTCAACTGTGCAGTTATGAAAACAGAAGCCAATTTCTTTCTTTGTTGACTTTTCTCAGCTCATGTTTGTTGTGTTGTGCTGCAGCTGTGACACGTGCTCAGTCACTTAATATTGATGTCACTATCTGTATCTATGCTTTGATAAGAAACGGATTTCCAACACATCAAGCTGTTTTTATTGAAACTGTATTTAATTAGAAAAAAATGCAAAACTTGCAACGATTTTTTTCTGTAAACAACTTGTTGTTGTGTTTTGGTAAAAATAACAACACCTGTTGAATATTTATTTAATTTACTGTCTCAGTTGTAATGATCAAAAAAAAAAAAATTCAGACAACCAGTTAAAAAAAATGCCATCCAACAATAGATAGGTAAAATGAAAATTCAAACAATACTAAACATTTTTTTCTGCAAAGATTCACCTCAGTAATAACTAATTTTCTAATATGACAAATGAACATGTCAATTTTTGCATGAAACTGATTATTACTTTTGTAATACATACAAAAAAAGGCAAAAAAATGTCAATACAGACGATTTGATTTCTGTGATATTTTTATGCGTGTTTGGGGAAAAAAAAACGTGGACTTACGATCAGTGATGATAGCATCAAACAGAGCAGCCTTCCTCCACACCGGCTTGGATGCATCAGAAACCATCACATCCACAAACATCTTCTCTGTTCCGTACTGTCGGAGATTGGCTCTGATGTTCTCGTCCGGTCCCCTCCACTTCTGGTTTTTGCGACTGGACCGTCCTACAAACCAAAATGACAGATGATACATTTGAATACATTTATCAAACATCATGAGTCTTTGATTGCAAAAAGCCAAACAGAATGCAGACTAAACCTACCTTTGCCGTGTATGGTGTTGTAATCAATATCTGTTCCACACACGTATGCTCCAAAATGAGAACATGCAACCAAAAGGCTCCCTAACAAAGAGAACAGAAGCGTTCACTGGTGGTGATCATTGGCAGTGATTTTTTTTTTTGTGTTTCAGTCTTTCCAATCTTACCAGTGCCAACAAAAGGATCAAAGACAAGATCGTTCTCTTTGACCTTAGCATGGTTGGTCATGATGAGGGAGAGACCAGCATCCATGCTGGTGTTTCCTATGAAGTGCCTGTTCTTCACACTGTGAGTGCGAATCAGCTCCCGCTGACCATCTGCTATCTGACATGCACGTGTAAACATATAAATCCAACCCAGTTTGTTCTGATGCAAATCAGCTGTGAAGTGCTCCTCACCCATCTGCCAAAGTAGATATAATTGGGATGTTCTGGGACATTGTTGGGATCTGTGCCATAATCCTCCAGCAGACAGAAGATGTGCTGAGGGGTCTTCAAGCTCACTGTGCCCTCAAAGGGAAGGTATTCCAAAGCCTGGTTACAAAAACACATTGTAACCAAAACAATTAATGTTAACTTATTTTACGAAACACACAAAGTCATTTCCAACAATCAGTAACTTCATACTTACATCAATCTTTTTGATTCTGTCTGCAAACAGCAACGTTTTGTTAAAAGTATAGACATTAATTCTGTAGGTAGAATCTTTGTGCAGAAATTGACTCTGTTGGATTAACAAACATGTATGTGTACATTTTAGATATGATTTGCATTGAATTTATAAGAATATTTTACATAAAACTGCAGGAAGTGATTTCAATAATGTGACAGCGTTTTCACAAACCATGCACTGTGGTGGGTAATTAAGGAGAGATGTTCTGAGTTCCCCGTCTGTCTGTCCATGACCCCAAAGTTCAAAGGCAGACCTGAAGGGAGGATTACACTTCACTGAGTTAGATCATAAACACAAGACCGTCACAAAGAAAATTACTCGTTTTACTTTGAAAACAGATTTACTCCTACATGAGTCATTGATTTTTATTCTGTAAAACTTAAAATAAATAAATAAAAAACTAAAACTTACTTTGCACAAACAGATCTGGCCATGACACTGCGAACATCATCTTCTGACAAATCATCCAAGCTCCAGAAGGGAGACTAAGGTATACAAACACACAGTGAAGAAAGAGTCTTTTTTGCTGAACTGGTTTCAAACTATAATTTGATGAAAGAGAATTCTTTATTGACTCCCAAAATGGGAAACTGGTTATCTGCCAGATCAGACCACCCAGCCATTTCCCAACATAAAACACAAGTTATTTTTTTAAGCTCTGAAAGGATAGTAAAAAAAAAAAAAGGAAAAGAGAGAGAGAAAAAAAAAGCATTTAAATGACAGTCAAAGCAAATTTAGAGCTGTCAATAACAACAAAAAGAAGAAGTGAGACAAAAACAATGTCCAGAAAACAATGAAAGGGCAAATTAATTCAATGAAAAAAATTAATTAAACAACAAAAACTATTTGAATTGCAGCAATACGGACCACAAACTGTAAAGAATAAAAGAAGCAACTGCTGCAGGCATAAACGAACTTCTGACATGCTTAGTAGAGCATAACAACATTATTAATAGATCACTGAAAGAGCTTGAGTTTCTTCTTAGCATCATGCATTTTGTGGCTTTAAACTTCTTTTAACTTAGTTTACTTTAATATCCAAAGCAACACTCGAATGGGTCTGGAGTAAAACTGTTCACTGACCTAGCTCTCTTGATTAATTTAATATTTCAAAGAATATTTACACAGAGATGCTGGTTTGTTGTTGTCCCCTGTAAGTTAAGTCAATGAGACCATTATCATCTGGACTGACTGAGTAAAACTGAGCCCTGTGGTGCAAAAGAATGCCTCCATGTTACAAGGTCTACTAAAACTTAACTTTTACCAGAGAAAGTCTTAAGACATGGGTAAAGTTTTCAATTTAAAATGATTTGTTTTTTTTAAAGCGCCTTACATTTGAAAAAAACAATCCTTGTAGAGCTGAACGTTTACTTATTGCAAAACTAAATGTGCACAAAGTTTTATTTTTTTAAATCATCAACTTTTAATAAGCAAATGACAAAAGTCCAAAATGACTGACACAACCGAGTCAGACGACCTCCGATAACCCCCTTAAATCACTACACTGGGTGTGAAGTTGAAGCTAAGTCTTGGATTAGTCACACTCTCGAATTAATGTCTGTTATGTATTTTCCACATATATTGAGATTTTTTTAGAATAAAAAATACAGAGCAGCTGGTTTTTCTGCTGTTTCTCTAGCAATTTATCAGAACCTAAAAAATGAAAGATTAATTATAAAACAATTAATAGTAAGTTGCAAACCTGTTCTTTGAAGTTTTCACAAGGATGAAACGCTTTCCCCCTCAAAGCAAGCAAAGCTTTGATTTCCTACAACAAAAAAAGCATAACACATGCAAAGTTAATCATTGATTATATTATTTTTTTATTATTTATGATTAGAAAATAATGCATTACAAATATATCAAAAGTGCTGCATTTTTTTGTAGGAAATAAAGAGAAAAAATACACGAATAACCAACAAACCTTAACAATACTTTTTGCTCACAGTAGTTTAATAAAATGATGCGATCTTCATAGTCAGATCTAGATACAAATACATGGTAATGAAATCTGGCAAATTAATCTGTAGTCTTTGATTTTTCTTCAGAGTAAACTCAAATGTTTTCATTTAACAGCAAAAATGGAAAGGCCTCTAGAGTGTAATGAATCCATCCTGTTTTACGTGCTGTGGCAGTTTGTTGTTTCTTTATTATTATTATTATTTAAAACATGTTAAAATAAGATAATGTAAGCCGCATTGTTTATGAAGACGCATTCAGGTATATTTGTTTCTACAATACAGGAGGGAGGAGGGGGCGCAGACATCCTGCACATGTGAACTGTCAAACCTGAAAACTGCTGAAACTAGCTGACATGTTGAACTTTTGTCATTGCCAACAGCTGGTACTTCATAAAGGCAGTCATACTGATGGATTTCCACGATGTTTAACAAGCTAAAGCTAACACAAGCACAGTTACGAGTGGATGGTTGGTTTACAAACTCTTATTACATTAAACAGTTAGGCTAGCATCTAAATAAACACAGACAAGTTGGAAAAATAGCAACAGTAACATTTACCGGTAACCTGAAATCCATATTATCATGTGCGAGATGTATTAAATACCGGAGGCGTGAACCGCTACAGTGGGTCGCCATCTTTGTTGCAACTCATAACGTCCGGCTAGAAACTCGGCTCTGACACAAAGTACCGCTTTGACGACAGCTACGTTGGATAATAACAGATAAACAAGTATAATTTAAAATATATTTTATAAAAAAATAAAAGGAATAATAAAAACCTTTTTGACATTGCGACTCTTATATTTTATTAATCTAATTTTCTTTCAATGTTTGCTCCGTCCCCCTCCGTCCCCCCCCCCCAAAATAAAATTAAAGCAAATACAACATTTTTTTGGTCTGTTTTCTTTTGTTTATTTTGTTCCTAACTTTGCCAAACTACCGTAGATGAAATGTGAAGAGAATCTGCTGTTGTATGTAATCTGCTTTACTTCAGTGACACCTTGTCGATCTCCTCCCTCCAGACGGTGATTGGCTTTCTATTCTAACACTTCCTCCCTATTGGCTAATAAATATGTCAGTCAACGTGACTTTGCTTGGCGCTTTTAAAAGCATCTGCGCTCCGGCTATTGTCAGCAAAGCTGCTGGCTCGATAAAAGGCGTCAAGCCGTTAAAGTGTAACCAGAAATCGTTGCACTTTGGCTGCAAAAATGACGCGTTAGTTTTGGTGAAATGGTGTGAACAACTGAGTAAGTTCAGTTTTTTTCTTACTTCTAAGGTTATATTTTACAAAACCTTTTTTTTAATTATTTTAGTCCCAATCAATAATCAGTTAAACTTTTGTCAAACATAAAAAACAACTGAATTAAATATGATCAGTTTTGTAGTATTTAGAATAATGATAAAAGTTATGCTCTTGTGGACAGAAATGACTGGACTCATTGGAGGGAACCATCACCATGGAGCCTGAGGGGGATGTTTGTGCTCCTGCTCTGTCCAATGATTCTGCTGCACAGCACAGTGTTTCTGTGAAAGGCCTCAAAGAAAACTGGCAGAAGTGGTCTAGTGAGCAGCAGGAGTACCAGAAGAACAACCCCTTCAGCCATCACACCAGACCAAGTGGGACGGTTCATCAGAAGGGACAGAGTGATTATGGAAGACCCATGCAGGGATCCCTGACAGAGCAACGTGGTAAGGATGCTCAAACGCTCATCAGCAGAGAGGTCCAGGAGCTCTGTGAGGTGATTCGGAGCATTGGAGAGCTGAAAGAAAGAGACGGAGCTGGCAAAGTCATTACAGTGGAATTTGGGAAGCTGTTTGAGCATTATGTGACAATCTCTAATAAACTGGTGGGAATTCTTTTACGTGCCAGGAAGCAGAGACTGGTTGACTTTGAGGGAGAGATGCTTTGGCAGGGGAGGGACAATCATGTAGTTATCACGCTGGAACAATGACTACAAGAACTCCAAGAGGAGAGAATGCATTTGTTTACATTATATTATTATTTCTAGCCACAAATATCTCACAAAAACAAACTTTTTTGCTAAACTCTAGCTGATTTAATCCTAAAAGTATACAGCTTTGCTTTAGCTTTTTCATCTTTATGCTAAACAAAACTTGCTTTTAGCAGCCTAGAGTAACAAAAACGCTTATAGTATACACTAATGTGTACTTTTCAGTTCATCTTAAGCAAAGTTTTGGGTTTTTAATGCAGTGCAAGTAGGGAGCAGCTGAAGAACAGCCAGAATGAAACTGAAGCTTTACCTCAGTGAAGATGTACCCGTCTGCGCTATAGCATGAACTTGATCTGACTTCACTGGATGCATAACATTACGGTTATAAAAGAGACATCTCTGAAACAACTTCTCACACCTTTTGTTTGTAAAGTTAATGAACATATAAAACTATCCAATGCTGTATTTAAACTTGCACTAGGTGAAAATTGGCTTAAACAGCAAAGCCTGTTGAAATGGTGAAACAAAAGCTGTGGTTTCATGTAACTGAAGATGTAAGCACCAGCTTGTGTAGTTAAACCTTGAAGAGGAGAGGTGGATGTGTGTTCACTTTTAGAGAACAGTGCAACAACAGAGTAGCAGCAAACATATTTACTATTAATGAATGCTTACATGTTGCACACACTCATTTTTGTATATTCTGTGTTAAGGTGTGGGATCATTGAAGTTCTATCATGAATGTAGGCTTATTTTTCAGAATAAAAGCTGTATTTGATATGCAAGTGACTTAAGCTGGTGTGCTGTCAAAAACTCTAGTTTCTTTGGTGCTACATTCAGTTAAGCATCTCACATGATTCATCACTCGTTTAAGCATTTCCACAGTATAATTTTTCTTCAGCACACTAGTGATTTTCCAAATTGTACATGCAATAAAGAGCTTAACTTAAACAGAATTTAAAAGCAGAATGTATTAATATTCAAGTACGCATAAAATAAAAGAGTACCATAATTTTTTGCATCTTCTTCAGCTCCTGTTGTGTTTCACTTTCTGTGCAGTCAGACATGCTCAATTGATTCACTTTAGGGTCACATTTTCCCATCATGCTTTGAGAATTACTTTCAAAATTAAATAGAAGTCTTCATTTGAACAAATAATATATTTGTATTGTAGTAAAGCTGACAAAAACAAATAATTTTCTTTACATGTTTTGAGTGCCAAGTAAGTTATTACACATTATTGATCACAATAGAATAATTTAATTATGTCGTTAAAACATATTCAGTACAGTTTAAAGACATACATTCAATGTACATTTTTCAAAGTGTCAGTATTATAAGATAAAAAATAATAAAATGGAATAAATCACAAGTTGCAAATATTTTCCAGATGGAAGGTGGAGTAATGTGATCCAAGTCATCATTTAGTGTCTCCTTTAGATGAGAGAATGTCAATCAGCTGGTCTGCCTGCATTACATCACAAAAAACATGAAATGATCATTGAAAGAAAATATTACAACTCTGGAGAAGAAAAAATGTGCAACAAATATATCTTTTGTGTAGATATTGTTTGATTTAGTTGTACGGTTGAGGGGGTCTTACGGTGATAAACCAGTAGGAGTTTAGTCTGAAGATGAGCCGAGACATGAAGCCCATTTGACTGGCAGGTGCAAGGACATGAAGGTGCAGGTGAGTCACCGAACAGAACGGTGGCCAATGAAAACCAAACCTGCACACAAAACCACGATAAGCTTTACAGGTTTTTTCATTTTAATATTTATTTGAACAAAAAATAAAATAAAGTGTACCAATGGCTTTATTCAAATCAAATCAAATCAAACTTTATTTCTATAGCACTTTTCCTATGAAGCATAACACAAAGTGCTTTACATTAAAATAAAACAGATTAAAAACAAGCACAACCATAAAAATGTAGACCCCTCCAACACACACATGCAATCCACCCAACCCCTTTCACAATTCCCACCCCCTTAGCTGATGGAACCCATTGGAAAACAGGCTGAGCAAGGAGAAAGTTGGTTGGTGGACCCATTATAGTTGGGTCCTCTTCCTCCGTGGACAACCACATAGTCAGTGTAATGCAGCATCACAGGCGAGGACCCAGCCCCACCACAGCAAGGTAGCGAGGCAGGTCCCCATCTAGAGCTGCAACAGCTGAACCGTAGCTGACCCAGAGGGAGAGGACCCAGCTGAGGAGGCACTGGATTTAAAAATAATAAAATATAAATATATAATTAAAATGAAGCATTTGATAAAAGCAACAAGCAATAAAACATGAGAATAAAAATATTCAAATAAGCTATAAATAATCCGACGTAAAATCATAAAACATGATAAAAATAATAAAAACAGGATAAATTAACATGATAAAAACTAACTAAAAGCTAATTTAAATAGATAGGTCTTGAGCCTTTTCTTAAAAACCTCTATGTTCTCTGCGGTCCTCAGGTCCTCCGGCAGACTGTTCCATAGACGGGGGCCATAGTATTAAAAAGATGCCTCTCCATAATTTTTGGTTTTCACATTTGGAATGATTAGTAGACCAGTGCCAGAGGATCTCAGGGTCCGCGAGGGTTCATATTTAACTAAAAGATCAGACAAATAAGAAGGCGCGAGACTGTTCAGACATTTAAAAACATTAAAAGTTTCTTCAAATCAATCCTGAAGCAGATGGGGAGCCAATGCAGGGATTTTAAAATCGGGGTGATGTGAGCTCGCCTTCTGGTCTTGGTGAGAACTCTTGCAGCAGAATTTTGGAGAAGCTGAAGGTTCTTAATGCTATTTTTTGGAAGACCTGCTAGAAGGGCATTACAATAATCAACTCTACTAATTATAAAAGCATGCATCAGCGTCTCCATATTAGCAAGAGAGAGAATTGGGCGGACCCTAGCCAAATTTCTAAGATGATAAAAACCAGTTTTAATCACCTGCTTGATATGTGGGATAAATGTTAGCTTGGAGTCAAAAATAACGCCCAGGTTTCTGACTGTTTCAGAAAAATTGAATGAAAGTTCTTTAAGTTTCAGAAACTGTTTCTCTCTCTTAGCTTCAGGACCAATAATTAAAATTTCAGTTTTCTCCTGGTTGAGCTGCAGAAAATTATTTGCCATCCATGATTTTACATCTAAAATACAATTAAAAAGTGCTTCTATTGGTCTTGTGTCATCAGGAGACATAGCTATGTACAGCTGGGTATCATCAGCATAGCTATGAAAGCTGATGTTGTGCTTCCTGATGACATTCCCCAGAGGAAGCATGTAGATGTTAAAAAGCAAGGGGCCAAGGATGGAACCTTGAGGCACACCACATTCAATTTTGTGGACCCCAGAAAAGTAAGTGTCCATGCTTACCATAAAGTTTCTCTCCGTGAGATAGGAAGTGAACCACTGGATAACAGTCCCTGAAAGGCCAAGACTTTTAAGTCTGTTTAACAGGATCAGGTGATCAACAGTGTCAAAAGCAGCACTTAGATCCAGTAGAACTAATACTGTGATCTGACCTGAATCCGAGGCACATCTAACATCATTAAAGATCTTTAACAGGGCTGTCTCAGTACTGTGGTTCGTTCTAAAACCAGACTGGTTCACCTCAAATATGTTATTGTGTAAGAGAAACTCATTCAGCTGAATAAAAACAATTTTTTCCTGAATCTTGCTTAAAAATGACAAGTTGGACACTGGTCTGTAGTTATTAAAAACCGTAGGATCTACATTGCTTTTCTTTAGTAACGGTTTCACCACTGCAGTTTTAAAAGCAGTGGGAAAAATACCTGTTTGTAGAGAGGAATTTATGATGTTTAAAATCTCGCTCTCAAAAGATCCATAAAATGATTTAAAAAGTGATGTGGGGATGGGATCTAAAAAACAGGTCGTTAGTTTAACTTGGGAGAAAACTCGACCAAGTGTTGCAGCTTCAACCAGGTCAAAACTGTCCAGTGCTTCCTCGGGTAAGGTCAAGTCATCATTTTTATTACAATTGCTTCTTTGTTCCATCAAGATACTAGATCGTACAGAAGCAATTTTGCTCCTTATTAAGGAAGTAAAAGGGGCAGAAATAGAAGTTTTCTCCTTTCTGCTTCCCTTTCATTGTCACCAAAAAAAAAAGCAAAAAGTTTGCATGGCATGTTGTTTTGTTTCTGTAAATATTTTTTGGAGAATTATATAATTAAATAAATAACTTAAAAATGCTTACTCAAGTTAAAAATTTTCAGAAAACTCCTAATCAACATGATGTGGGTAATGTGCACCAAATGGTGGCATTTGGTAGATAACCCTCATCTCCTCAGCCTTCACTGCGATAATAATTGTGTTATTCTGATGGATTTTTATGAACTTTGAGGATTTAGGGAAAAAAACTAAAGAAATGAATTGTTATTTAAATGTCTTTTTCTCCCTGAAAATTTAAAACTGGCAGAATAAAATTATTAGACAAACTTAACCTTTTTTTATTTGTTTAGATATTCTTTAATTTCCAGTTGAATGAGTCCATTACCAGCAACTTTTCTGCATTCAAACAAAGATGTTTGCAGTTTAAATAAACGGGATTGAAAAAAGTCTAGATTTCAACAAATGTGTAGCTAAATGTATAAATGGTACTCCGAACTAAAGGGTTAAAAGTTAAAAATTACGTTTTAAAATATCTCTAAACTTTGGGATAAGTTATATGTTAGCAGCTTCTGAAAGACAGTTATTAAGGTCTAAAAGGAAAACGTTCAAACTCAAGAACAAGCATCTTCTCAGGTAAGAGGGATGAAGAAGAACCGGATCCACAAGAACTCCCTGGACCTAAATAGATCAAACATGAACAGAGACAGACTTTTTTCATCTTGCTGAATAGAGCTCCTCGCTGCTGTGGAAACATGAATTCAGCTGTTTCCTCTTTCTTCTGCAAAACTTTTACAAAAAATGAAAGATAACACACTTCTAAACAGGTTACAAAACTGTCAAACTGTCTGAACTTTGAACTACTTCTATCTATGTGTAACAGATTTGTTTAAAAAGTCAGATTTATTATTCATTTTTTGAATTGTTAAGTTCATAAGGTTGTGCTGTGACAGTTCACACTGCAGGCTTTTTTTTTTGGTCCACTGCAACGAAATTTTTTTCAAGTCGTTTTATCCCACAATACTCTAAAATAGTATATCTTTGTAATGTATTCATAAGGTGGATTTTTTACAAAAAGCATGTTTATTTTTTCTTACCATGAAAGCAGATTATTTTATCATTCATGTGGAATCAAGGGTGGATTATTTTTCCCCCTCAATATTTAAAGTATTTTTTGGCAGTGCATACTTCAGTTTACTTCTCACCCTTTGGTTGGGAAATATAGAAAGTCAGCAGGAAACATAACTTAGATAGATACGCCTCTGTTTAATATTAAAGTAAAGTAAAGAGACTTCTTTCAAATAAAATGGAGGATCAGTCTACCTTTTTGTATTTATTCATTTGGTAGGTAGCACATACACTTGCAGAAACTGCCAGATGTTTCTTTTTCTTTACCTGACATCTGACAGATCTGTCACGTTGTTTTTTTGAAGGATCTCCTTTCCAACGTCCACCAGCCGGTTCACTGGACACAGGAGAAAAGCAAAAGCATTCATTGTGAGAACACTCAATGTTGGTTATTGCCTGTACATAAGCAGCCAGAAATCAAACTTGGAATTGGTTTACTACTTTTCAAGCAAATAAAAGGAAAAAAGAACAATATGATGAAATTCTTCTTTTTAACATCGCTGATTCATTGCTTGAAAGGGAGTGGAAAGAAGTGAAATACAAAGGCCAACTCCCACCTCTACTATCAAAACATGTGTCTAAAAGTTCAGCCTCTAGTATTTTTACCCAAAGGCACGTGCTCTTTACTGAGTGATTTGCAGTTTCCCACGTGTTTAGTTGGTACCACCAGGTAATGATGTGGAGCTCCAGGTTTGATGTCTCTAAAACACGATATCTCTTCATCCTAAAACAACATGCACATTTTAAAAACGCTTGTTTTTGTTAATCCACTACAACATATTGTGTTTTTTTTCTAGCACAGCATAAATATGTTAGTAATTCTATTGGATATGAAGTTCCAGCTCAATCTAAAATGAAAACATTTGAGGCTAAAGGGCAGAATCACACAAGTGTAGCTAGCTTGATGTTGAATGACGTCAGGACTCTCACGCTGTGAAGCAGCTCTGTCCCCATTTCTTTGTTTACGATCCTGCAGAAAATACATGTATTCTCATATCCCACGACCGGCTCCCTGCTGTTTTTTGAAGCCTCTCCTGGCTCTGGCTCCACTCCGGCCATCGCTGCAGCTGGACAAATCCAGACCAGAAAAGTCGATGCTGGAAATAATCGAACGCCAAAGGAACGATACCTCAAATCAGGAAAAATAAAATGTAAGTGAGTGTTTTACCGCTAGGGGGCAGTGTAATCCAACAAATTATTGATTCTATTAAATTGAAATGAATGCAGCATTCTAACCTGAAATACGGCTATAATTACAATACTATTGTAGGAAATGTTATATAAATACATACATTTTTAATACTTTTAAACAATGGCATTAAAGCTTAATTAATTTCCACTGATTTTATTTGATTTTTACCTTAGTTTTTATTGATCAGTCGTGATATAAACTTAACTCATCACTGGGTGCAACAACAAAAAAAAAGCAGAAATAATAAAATGACAGCATGACTCCTGAGACAACAGTGTTTATCAACAAAAATGTGTTTGCTAGTGTTAGTTTTTTAAAATTATTATTAAAAAGAAGTTCAGATTAGTTTATATGTTTGTATTTGCAGGTCTTTTTTGCATTGAAGTAATGTTTAACTTGTTTTCAGGTCTCCATAAACCGATATCGTCATCTATTGTCAGCAATAGTTTTTCTGGATTTACTACATCAAAACTGCTATAAAAAGGCTCCTTTGACCTTAATTTGTTATACTGTAGATGTAATACAAAAGATCTGTTTACTTTGTAGTAAATTAATGAGCAAAGATGCTCATTTGTTTGCTTCAACTCCACTGATTTTGCCAATTAATTTGTGATGAAACTTGTCCCCTAAAATTAAACAATTCTTAAATACTAAAGACAAGACTTGATGTCAGTAATGAAACCCAAAGTGAAAACATTATTTTCATTGCTTCACTGGTAGCAAAAGACAACACTCACTTTTTTTTTTGTTCCTCAGGAAGAGCGAGTGGATCAGTACAGTTTTATTGGCACACAAATAAAACTCATTTACCATTTTGAACTGGAAATACAAAGTTTTATTGAGGTTTCATAAAGTAGAACAATGGCACTGCGTAGCAGACACAGATGCACAGTCATACTCACATGCAAACCAAATAGATCTGCTTAGCTTTCTTGTTTCCATTTTTCTAAAAAATATATACATT
The DNA here is from genome assembly GCA_036245035.1 of Adrianichthys oophorus. Taxonomy (NCBI): domain Eukaryota; kingdom Metazoa; phylum Chordata; class Actinopteri; order Beloniformes; family Adrianichthyidae; genus Adrianichthys; species Adrianichthys oophorus. The sequence continues at coordinate 14,951,649 of BSAI01000207.1, read as the reverse complement.
TATATATTTAAAAAACGGTTGTACAGTAATATTTTTGTGCAATTGTAAGCATAAAGATCAGTACAACAGAGGTTCATTTCACAATAGAAAATAAAAAAACCTCACACCACAGAGCATACATCAAGCTGTTTGAAGTGCATCTCTGATTTTTTTTTTTTTTATGTCTCTGGTTTGGTTTTGACTTCCAGATGTTGTTTCCGTAAGGAATAGACATCGGTACCAAACTCAGATGGGCTATTTTAGAACCCACTTAGTCAGAGTCCCTTAAAACTCAGTCATACAAGATTGATTACAACACAAGAAAATGCACATCACAAACACAATGCAATGCTGCAGACACTCAAGAAAACATTTAAAGAAAACAAATGAATGAAAGTACAGAGGACTGAAAAAATACTTTTAAATTCACATTGTGCTTTCAGTTGCTGTGGACTTCAAACATACAGTATTTAGGTCAACCAAACAGCATAACGATCTTCTTAACAGCAAACTTTGCAAAGAGCAACTTAAAAAGTGAAAACACTAAAAACAGCAGAAACCAATGAACCTGTAAAGCACCTGTCCTTAATAGGTTAAAAAATGCTTGAGAATCATGCAAACAGGCCATTTTCCAAACTCCCAAATCCTTTTTTTTTAGCAAAAGTAGTGTCTCGACCTCACATTTTCCCTGAGATCCTGAAGTTGATGAACTCCATAAATAGCAGCTTTGTTGTTGGGTCATTGTTTTTCAGTCAGTTCTGCATTGTCCAGACCTCAGCGTCTTGTACAATGAAGTCTTCATGTGTGGAAAGTGTTGCATTGTGAAAGGTAGGGCAGGAAAAACTGGCACCGTGGTACAGATCAGCATCCAGCCACAAAGCAAAGCCGCCACTGCAGGATGAAAGACATCATCACTTCGTTTCAAACTCTTTCAAACATTCTCACACTTCCTTACATATGAAAAAATGTGGAAACGTAGCTAAGCAGCCTTCGGTAAATACAGTTTTATGCCTTAATGATTAACTGATTAATGTTCCAATGTTTGACGCCAAACATCACTTCTCTTATCTCAAACTGTACTCAGATAGGAGAAGAAATCAAAGCCACAACTCAATGCTGCTTTCTTGGATTTATTTTCAGCACAGCTAGTAAACAAATTAGGGAACTGAACATTTTTAACAACTTTAAAATCATTTCTGAATTAAAGGAAAAGCCAAGAAAAAGATTAATTCCTTTCTGCCTAAAATATCACTTCATTTATTTGATCAAAATATTCACTCTGAGTATTGAAGTGCACTCCTTAGGTTTTGGCAAGTTCTCTCTCAATAGTAATTGTTTTAGTGAGCATCAGTCAACTTACCCTCCTCCACCAATCTGCAGTGATCCCAAGTCTCCACTTACAAAATAAGAGTTTTCTCCAGTCCACTTGTATTGCTACAGAAAAAAATAAAAATAAAGGACATAAGAAACCACTACTTCAGCCTATAAACATTACATTTGTATAAATCTTTAAATGCATGTTAAATTCTTTATACACCAGTTTTACAATATGATGATGACATGCTCTTTAAACTACAGCATATGTGACAGCAATAAAGCTCTTTACCTGGAAATCAGGGCTGAAGGTGAACAGAAAGGTTTCCCCGGTGCCATAGCAGTATTTACTGATTCTAAAAGGATCAGAAGAAAAAGCCCCAAACACCTGAAATGATCAGAAACACCAGTTAGTTAGGTAAAGCACATGAGAAGTCTTGTGCTTAAAAAAGTCTTGAAAGTATCAGATGCCAACCTTTTTGTGCATGTCTTTGATGACCAGCAGCACTGGGCTGTCCAGACCAGCCATGTTTCTGTAGAGTGTCTTCAGACTGCTGCCGTGGGTGGCTGTGCTGTAGACCAGATTCCATTTGTAGCCCTGAGTTCGTGGTGGTAGATGAGCAACAAGCTGTTGGAAAAGAGAAGTGCTGGTCAGATTATGCCCTCAAGAAACCTTATCAAAGGAAAGTCATTGTTAGAGACTGCAGGTGTCAAATAAAGAACTAAAACTTACTGTTTTCAGGTGATGGTCATCCAGCAGCAGACTTTGGTCACTCAGGACAGGTAGAACATCTTCCTCCTGAAACTCCTGCTCCTCTTCTTCAAAGTCCTCTAAGTTGCATAAATTAATTTGTTGCTTTGCCTGCTTCTCTGTGATAAACTGCAAGACATGAACATTTAGGACAAAAGGTTAAAAAATTAATTATTTCTTTTTTTCTGATTTTTCTCATTGCTTGTGTGATGCTAATGTGTAATCACGTGTGTGTTAAATGTTCTAAATGTATTTGACTTTTGGTCCTTTCAATACAATTTTTTTTTTTTTTTTTCTTTCCAGACAGTCTCACGTGGGCTGCACGGTGGCGCAGTGGTTAGCGCTCCTGCCTCATAGCAAGAAGGTTCCCGGTTCAAGTCCTGGCTGGGGTGGAGTTTGCATGTTCTCCCCGTGCGTGCGTGGGTTTTCTCCGGGGACTCCGGCTTCCTCCCACCATCCAAAAACATGTTTCATAGGTTGATTGGTTATTCTAAATTGTCCATAGGTGTGAGTGTGCATGGGTGTGTGATTGTGGCCCCTGCAACAGACTGGCGACCAGTCCGGGGGTGTACCCTGCCTTCGCCCATGAGTAGCCGGGTTAGGCTCCGGCAACCCTGTGACCCCGAAAGGGATAAAGCGGATTGGAAAATGAATGAATGAACAGTCCCACGTTTCACCAAAAAGTGGCAATGAAAGACTGTGCATGGACTTTGCTGTCTTTCCTCCAAATGGCAGAGAACACACTAGAACAAAAGCCATGTCTCCCTGACTTATAAGTTTGTTTTCTGTCTTCCAAAAGAATTCTTTATGCGACAGTTGTAAAGTTCATCCTATTTTCTTCCATTTGTGGCATATTATACACAGAAATGTACTTTACCGTGCATGAATAAAGAAATAAAACTAAGGCTGTCTTACAGCTCAGAGATGCTGCTGTGGATAAATTCTTCGCAAACAGAAACTTTCCCACTTAAACCACATCAAGTTTCATAATCTCACCTTAACGTATGGCTCCACATTGTCACTGGCACAAAACAGGACCTTTATGTTTTCAAGCATTATCTTCATAGCTCCTTCTATCTCTATCAAGTTCTCCACGCTTGCCCTGTGCAGTAGCAGGCGTTATATACACTCATGAGTTGTTTTTCTTGTTCACTTTCATTGGTTGGAAACTTGAGCAGAAACACGTGGTTTGGTTATACACCCCTTTCACTCTTTCCTGTAAGTAACGGCACACTTCTAAAGAATCAGGGAAGAAAGAAAGCAGGATGCCCTTATATGGGGAGTAGGAGATTCCTGTCACATCTCCCAGTGGTTTTTCTGCAGATTATCAATGATTTCAATGTGGGTCCCTAAAACTCACCTCCCAGTTGTTTGCAGTTTTGAGGTTGCTGTTCAGCTTGCTGAAAAGGCTATTGATCACATTCTTGTCGGCCAAAAAATGTTTTTTGTGTTTCTTCCGGAAGTGCCGAGCCTTGCAGTGCTTTTTGACGACTTTAGTGTACTTCTCTGGGGTCCATTGCACAAAGAAAGTGTAGAGGTGGTCGACTCTGCGGGGGTTGAGAGAACAACGTAAGAAGAGACAACCCCATAATGTGTTTACATGGCTGCAGAGTGGCACGGAAATTTCCATCACATTGTGGTTTGATTTACATTATTTATTTTTGTCTTTTAGTGTCACTAATCTTTTTTTTGCCTTTTGGTCACGAAAGGAAAAAGTTCAATATAGAATAGTTAGAATTTTATATGAACAAATTAACATTTAGTAGACTATCGTTTTAAGCATCTTTCTGTTTTTTCCACCAGTTCAATCAAGTACTGGTTCAATAAAATTAAACCCATTTCACTCTTTAGCTCCTTTTTCTGTCATTCTTCTCTTTTTTATTTTTAGAATATTAGTCTCTTTAACCAAACAACCTAAACGTAATAAAAAGTACATGTAAGTTATCCCATGGACTGTTCACAAAAATCTTTTACTTACTCTCCAATGCTGTAGGCCACTCCCATGACTGAAGATGAAGGTGTTGATGGCAGACTGCAGACGTGTGGAGTTGTCGGAACAGTGCTGTAGATTTCTGCTAGTAGCCTCCATCCCTGCATTTTATAGGAGTGCATCTCTCCTTAAGATAAGCTACTTGACCATTAACCCTTCCCCTTTCAGTTGACGCCTCCACAAAATCCATATTCTAGCAAAGATTTCACAACGAAGTGTAAGAGACAAAGCTGGTGACACATTAACCTGACCTCCTCAGGGACCTTGCTGAAGTCAGAATAGATTTGAAGATGTTGCGGTGTCAACTCAAAGCTCTGTGACAAAAAGAGTGACTTGATACAAAGATTAAGGCCTATGTATGTATATTCTTCTTAATGTGCTGTGATGCCTCACTGGATGGGCATACTACTGCTTCTTATCTCATTATTGGCACAGAGTTCTGCTCATGGAGTATTGCTTTTTCCAAACTCATCAACAGGGCAGTTACACAATCATTCCTCTCTACCTGTTTTTCCAAAGTCAAATCTCTCTTTTTTTAGTGTTTTGGATTTAACCCCTGAGAACCCACACCCGTTTTTCCTTATGATGAAAGTTATGTGGGATATACTGCAGACCAAATGGACAACAGCAGACATTTCTGATGTTTTTCTGTGACACTGATGTCTCCATGGAAATTGTTGAGTTAAACCAAGCTTCATATCAATGCATGCATGTTCATGTTTTCACTGCAAATCAAAAGGACAAGATGTGGCATGTTTCTGTACCAATAAAATAACTGCCTTCTACTTTATGTGAGCTACAGTTACATTTTTCAAACACTTTTTTTTGGTTGTGCATCACTGACGTGTTTTCCTTTGGTCTCTCATGGGTTAAATGAGAGAGCCAGATGATCTCAACACATTGGGATGATGGGTTTTATGACAAACACATTCTTGGAGCAACCTTCTCACCCTTCCAGGGGTATCTGGGATTACCCTGAGCAATCACCATTGATGACTGATACTTTGGTAGCTAATGTTGGTGCTAATTTTGAATACTTTAGAACACAAAAAGACAAAAGCGTACTTGTATCTTACTCACTTGCTTTGTTGGAGACCTTTGTCTCAAAAGTATCCAGCTCATCAATGTTTATATCCTAATATCAAGACCTAATCAGCATTTCTAAACTTGATTACAGTAAAAAGAATTAATGTTCAATACCAATCATTTAAACTTGATCAGTCATTAGTACTGTCTTATACTCAGACTAATACTTCAACATTATCACAGTATTATCTGTTGTCTCTATCAGGAGTTGTTAGGAGTACAGAGTAAGAACAAACAAGCCACTAAAGTCCAAATCAACCAAGTGTACTTAGTTTGTTGAGTCTGTAATCCCATTTGTGAGAACTGATTCTGTGAGAGTGCGTAATTTCCTAAATGTTTTTCTGCACTTTACTCACATAAAAATACTTTGAAAACCCAGTCTTGAATTGAATACACCAAAAACGGATGAAATGTGTGTGAGGTCTGCATTTACAACAGTGACAGGAGCTGGTGCACAAGCGCCACAGCAGGCCACTTCAACAGGGATGTTCTAGGGTCAACAGTCAGTCTTTGGGGGTTTTACGTAGGAAAAATAGGTGGGAGATAGTCAGTCTTAGACAGTGCGTGTTGCGCCATTAAGAACAGATCAATAGGACACTTAAACATGTGGACACATATGCAGATGCAAGGAGATACGCAGGTTTGAGTGCATAAAAAGCAAATGTGTTTAGTTTCCTACAAGCACTGGTGAATGTTGTCAATCTTGCATGTGCATACATGTTAGATTTTTTTCTTTTTTTACATATAGTTGATGTAAATGTCTATTAGCAAAAGTTTGAGGTCATCCAAAAGCATCAATTAATTCTGCCATGGGAGAAAGAGTTTATTTATTTAAAACAAGGGATAATGCACAAAAGAACATTGATCACATGAAACCTGTAAAGATGCATTGTGACAGGTCAAAGGAAACTTACTCATTTCTGTCTGTAGTCCCTATGAAGGTAAGAACAGGAAAGTAATAACAGGTAAAAGCAAAAACTGATATTGCTGGAATTCAACAAAGTAGGATGATGTGATGAACAAATGAAAACAAAAAAGTTCAAAGAATGTTTGATTGTTTATGAAAACTAATTTCAAAATGGCTCAAAGTTTGATATAGTGTGTGACCAAAATTTTATTTTTAACAGTATTATACAGAAATGAATCATATTTTCATCTCAGATTACAGTTTCTTGAAATATTACCATCTTTAATAAATTGCTCTTATTTTTTTCTTTGAGAATAGCAGATTTGATTTGACTGTGTTTCTAAGCAAAACAACTTGAGGTAATGAGTGCTTTGCACACAGCATGCCTTTCATTTTCTTGGCAGCTGCTTCTGTTTCAGCTGCTCCGCCCATTCCAGGAAAGTCTGTCTGTGCTTCATGAGTGCAGTTTTGCAGAAGTTCGGCCTGTGTTTGCTGCTCCACTTATCATTTTTTCAAAACCGTTACAGTTTTTTTTCTTTTATTGCATCACTGAAATGTGCATCAAAGCTTCCTATATAACGACAAATACTTTTACTACAACAACATCGTTTTTTGCTTCAACCTTCTAGTCTCACCACAAGAATTAACATCCTTAACAATAAACAGTCAGAGAAGCATCACTATTATAATAAGCACACCAGGTTTTCCAGTCGTTTACAAACCTCATGTACTTGCTAATGTGTAAAGGATTAGTAAATATTTCTCAACTGTTGCACAAATGAAATCAAGGTGTGAATGTTGTTGTTTAGGCCAAATCCTACGGATTGTCCTTACCCCTCCAATTGTAGGGGCATTTATAAGCTGTAGTGTGTCCGAAACTGTTTTTTAAGGAGGAGCCGTAGGGACTTAGAGTTTGACTGTGTATCCCTCCACTGCGTCGTGCTCACATGGTTGTGCTCTGAAACAAAGAAGTTAACATTTTAATAAATATTGACTTTGTGTTTTTGCATGACTTTTTAAAGTAGTGAAATCAGTGTTTTCATGTATTTTTCTAGCACTGGCAGCAACGTGCTAACCGGCAAGTATTGATGACATCATTGAGGGGTAGTAATGTCCAAATTTGGAGACACTATTCCTCTATTAGGTCCTCTATTATGAGAAAAATGCCACAAGATTAGATTAGGTTTGGGTTGTGAGGGGCTGTAAGCTAGCAGGAGAGAGTTTAAACAAAGGGATGATGGGAAGAGAGGCAGGCTTACTCTGGGCCAACGGTCCTGCCTGTAACTCAGAGATGGATTTCTAATGAACTCCTGCTGTTCTGCAGAAACCATGTCTTAGAAAACTACACAACTTTTTTTTTATTATTTTGGCTGAAAACTGCATAATATTGGCTAAAGATGATCAGATTTTTTTAACAGCCAGTGAGAATATATGATTCTGTAAAATGTGGTGTTTGAAAATCTTTTTGTCATTCAGGAGCCTTGCTCTACAAGTCCTCACAAGTAAATATAACCCGGAATGATCATAACCACTGAGGAGGGATAGGCATGCTACAACATATGCAGCTGCTGAACCACTTTTGCCATTGTTGTTTTTTTGAGAAGCCTATTACTCACCAGCAGATTTTATAAAGCATTCCTTGTACAATATGGTATGGATAATACCTAAAGGATTGACTCTCATTTTGTTATGAAACCTTAAAATTCAAAATTCACATTAGTAGACATGGAAAGCATAAAGTGCGTTGAAAAACATTTTGAATATGGTTTTAAGACCAGCAAAATCTTTAATGTCATTTATTACGCAAAAAGCCTTAAGTTACACAGCTCACTTTAGTATTTATTCAAAAGCTAAATAATTACATGAATACATCTGCAGCTTTTGTTCTAAAAAGTTGAAACTTTTAGAACCACATAGTGATTGCACAGATTTAACCTGCATGGTAATACACTAAATAGAAAAACAAGAATGGACAAAAACAGCATTATGAAACTATGTCAGTTAAAAATCATGAGCAATAAGTCAAATAATCAGATTATTGAAAGAACTCCATTTGTTATCTGACAAGTCACATTTATTATGACGTATACAATGAGAATGCATCTGGTTCTTATATGAACTGCATGTTAAATCATGCTGAGACATAGATTTTCTGCAGTCTGAAAGTCATATTTACTGCTAAAAAGAAAAAGTATGTGTACATACTAATGGTTTGGAAAGTTACCTTTCCACTCTCAGAAGTGGCTTTTTTTATGTCAGAGAATTTGTTTTTGCAAAGCTTTTTTTTTACAGACTGAGGGCTAAAAACATTGATCGTCAGTAAATCTATAAGACTGAGTATTTGTCAAAACCTTTGCTGTTCAAAAATGTTGACAATAAACGTGACGGTGTTGCTCTGCTGGCAGTGAGCATATGAGAACCGGTCTTTCAAAACTGGAAAATGATTCAATTTTATTTGTTTAAATAAACGCAGCAGAAAAATTCTTTTGACATTCTAATGTATGCAAAAATCGGAAATTCAGTCTTAGTTAAAGCTTTTAAAATCAACGACAAAGCATCTCTTCAAATCTCTTAAGATTATTCTATAGACTATATCAGTCCAGTTTTTGGCACTGTATACATAACTGGTGCTGTCAAAATGATTCATGATACTATCATGTAATTAATCTAAAGGTTAATCTGAAATTGAAAATTGGGTTTGCACTTGATTCTTGACTGCTTGCTTTGGATCACAGCTGACAAAGATAAAGAAAAACGTTTCAAATGTAAAAAAAAAAAAAAAAAACCTTTTGAACTTTATATACAAGATTCTGCTTTTTGAGCTCTTATTATTTCTTGCCCTCTGTTACCCCCCTTTCATTTAGTGCTGGTAGACCTTCAAGCCCACTCTTTTTTACAGACTAGATCAGGAGTCTGCAACCTTTGACAATAAAAGCCATTGGGTTCAGTTTCTTACTGACCAGAACCTAATGAAAACCGCAAAGTCCCTCATCATCATTTAGAAAAATTAACATTTTTATTTATGGAGCCATTAAGTCTTTCATTTTTAAAAGAATTTGCACTTTACCTTAAAGCCATAGAGCAACAATGGATGGATATAAGAGCTGCATGTCACTCTGCAGCTTAAAGTTGTAGACCTCTGGTTAAACTTAAAACTGTGCAGCGAAATTCCTGTTTAGCAAGGCAACAGGTGTTACAGCATTTACTTCTGCATTTTTGAATGCTTTAACTAGACAGAGACTTGTCATTTTTTTAGTGAGACTTTGATAAAGTAAAAACTTTTTTTGTCGATTAACTCAAATGCAGAACAGCCAAGAACTGGATGCAAAAAGCCTGCAAATGCATCGTCAAACAGTGGGTTGAACATCAGAACAAATGTGGTTTCCTCTGAAACGGTGTTACTTCACTGGAAATTTTAATAGGTAGAGAAAGGATGGAGTCTTGGGGGAAATACGTGTTATTTCTTACTCATTACTGAATTTTGTGCACTAGGTTTCAGAGAAAATTCCAAATTAAAATAGATCTAATTAAAGATTAGTTGTTAATCTCAGTAGATTTTATTTTATTTTATGTGTGTATGCATGCATTTACATTCAAGCAGAAATTGGACATTTCTCATTACAATGATTGTGCCAAAGAAAAGTAAATTAATCTACCAACTCTTCATGAAAAGCAACAACTTGGAGTCTGAAAATGCAAAAAAAAAAAGTCAACCTTTGGTGCAAGTCACACTGTGGTAATTTAGTAAAAAAATGTCCTGTTGCTTAGTCATTTTTTACATCAGTTGGTCGTTAATCTCTTACAATAAATTCAATTCCCTGGGCTTCTTGACTTCCAGCTCAAGACATGAGTGGAAAGAAGAGGAAAGAAGACCAAGAGAAACATGAAAAGGACAAAGGTATGATATTGAACATCGTTAATGTCAAAATTTAAGCCTAAGACAACTTTAAACATGCACAATTATATTAGAAGAGTTAGGCTACGGCTATTAGGCCTATTCGCCTATACTTTTAACATTTAGTTAATCCAAACTCAATTTGTGCTTTAAATGCAACTAATTAATTACAATTTTATATTCACTCACATCGAACCAATTTTAATTAATTCCTTCACTCATGATTTTATTAAAATAGCACAACACGACATGATGACCTGCTGTCTCGTTATTTAGATATTTATAATTACACATATACATATACATATATATAGATATATAAAGTACTTTGTCTCTTATCCTCAGTATTATTAGAATTACTTTGTGGTTGTTCCTCAGCTTGTTGTCAAAAATTGCATTAAAAATATACAGCTTCAATCCAATCTACTTTGGTCTAAATATTTTGTAAGAATGTTCCATTCTTCTATTCATATTAAATGCACTTCTTTATTTGTAGCACATTTTTAGTTTCTACTGAGCAAAGCAGACCAATGTAAATAGTGTATTTTCTAGGTTGATTTGTGATATTTGTATTTTTAAACCTCAATTAAACACATATGTGATGTTATCCTTGTAAGAGTTGCTATTTTTCCATTTTAGGTCATTTAATGACAGCCTAATAATGTATAAGAATGTTTAGCTTTAAATTGTGCTAGTTGTATATAGTTTTCTTTAATCTCATAATGGAGGTCATTTTAAACCTCAAGCAAACTTTTGTGCTATGTTTTCCTTAGAAGAGTTATTCTTACTTTTAGTATTTTTTTAACAGTCCTATAAGCTGTAAGAATTGACAAGCTTGTTGCTGTACTTTTTATACTTATTCCAGAACCACCACTGCATTTAGTGGTGGTAAACTGTGAAATATATAAAGTATAATCTAGTGTAATGGCCTTATTTCATGCAATTTTTTTCTGTCTGTCAAACCTGTGTGAAGTTGTACTTTTTTTCTCTGTCTTTTTAATTGATATTTTTGGAATATTACATTTTATTACTAAATAACCTCAAGTACAAATGAGTTTTTGTCAACTAAATGATGCCAAAGCTTTCAAAGAGCAACTCTACACATGAGCACCATTTTACCACTAAATGTGAGATATAAGTAAAATATTTTGACAAAAGTTGTATTTTTGCCCAACATGATGTTAATTTAAAACCTAACATATGAACTTAAGGAATTAAGATATTTCAGAAACATCACAGTGGAAACTTTCGCTTTGATACTTTTAATGGTGTAAACAAGATTTTTTTTTTAACTTGCACAGAAAACCCTGGAGTGATCTTTTTTCTTCCACTCCCATGAAGATCAGGAGCTTCATCTAAATCCATCCATTTACTTTCTGAACTCTCGAAATCCATTTTGGGGCCATGGGGTTTTTGGAGTCAACCCAGCCACTGCTGGGCGAAGGCGAGTTCCACCCTGGACAGGTTACCAGTCTGTCACTTGGCCACACAATTACACACACTCCCATTTTCACCCTTAGGAAGAATTCAGAGCAAGACCTTCTGACTGTGAGGTGAGAGTGCTGAATGAATCTCACAAGCTCTTTAATTATTAAAAGCTTCAATTTAGTTTTTAGTCTTAAAGACACCTAAAGGAAGACATTTATATGTACCTTTTTTTGGTTTCATTTTTTGTAAAAATTTTTTTCAAGAAGTTTTTTTTTCATTACAGTTTTTCATTACAGCTTTCATGCACAAACGTCTTGACAGACAGACGATAAACCTGTGTGGACAGGCAAACACACTTCATCTTCAAATCTCCTCGGCACTGGAGATCTTCAGTGTTCTGAGCTCCCTGCTGTACTCACTGCACACTTTTAACAGTGTAGCCACTTCCACTTTCAGCTCAACCACATCATTAAATTGCTGATGACACTCATTCATTTCATTCTTTTTCCAATCCGCTTTATCCCCTTCGGGGCCACGGGGTTGCCAGAGCCTAACCCGGCTACTCATGGGCGAAGGCAGGGCACACCCCTGGACTGGTCGCCAGTCTGTCGCAGGGGGCTGATGACACTGTTGACTTTTTATTTTCATTCCAACAGGTTTTACTACATGTATTTCTTACCTTGTCTGTTAGGTGTAACTATATAAAAAGCATTTGATTTAATTAAGCATATTTTTTTTTTATGTTTATTTCATATTTCCTTATATTCTAATAATGTGTTGCATCTTATGTTAATTTTTTTATTATTTAATATCACAATTGTCTTGGTAAATATATATATATATATATATATAT